>AP028428.1:20659325-21279186 GCA_036509395.1 Antheraea yamamai | reverse complement strand
TATCTGTCTGTTTGGGTGAATACGCATCACTGCTAAAATACTGCGTTCACAATAAACCCTCTGAAGGAAATCATAAAGCATTTCTTCGAGTAACATTTAGTCTTTGTTTCATTGAAATCGGTTAGGTCTATCAGAAGTTATTGTAATTTTAATGACGACGCGACTTAAGTACGAGAGAAAAGTAGCAAATAAATGGATTTAATATATTTAGATGATTTTATTAATCGCTGTTTTTACATAAGTTTCCACGCGGACGAAGGCGCGAGTACAGCTAGTCTAGAGTAAAATATTTTCAGAAGAAATACCTACAGCGTCTCATATAGTGAAACATATACGACATTCATTCTCAGACGAGTGTGTTTAATCTGAGAACCCTTATCGATCGACCTTTGCCTTGTACCACGAAACCGAACCCTCGTCACCGGCTTTTGCTTCTGAATTTATGAAATTCAAGAGCAAAATAAAAGAATATAAAGGATCTGTCCTTTTGTTATGTGAGTATACGATCTGATGGTTTCATGATAAATTGGTCTGAACTCTTTGTTGTAAGTGCTCTTGCGTGTAATAAATATTTTTATATATTACTAGCTGTGCCCGCGGCTTCGTCTACGTGGAACCTATTGTAAAACAACAGTGTCTAATAAAATCATCTGAATATATTAAGTCCATTTACTTATCTACTTTTCTGTAGTACTTAAGTCGCGCCGCAATCATTACATAGTATAAAACAAAGTCCCTTACCGCGTCTGTCTGTCTGTCTGTTCGCGATAAACTCAAAAACTACTGAACGGATCTTTATGCGGTTTTCACCAGAGGATAAAGTGATTCACGAGGAACGTTTTGGTATATAATTTGTCCAGGATTTTTTTTATAATTAGGGCGGGACAACGTCTGCCGGGCCCGCTAGTTAAAATTAAAATAACTTCTGATAGAGTGGTCCGATTTTAATGAAACTAAGACTAAATGTTCCTCGAGAATATGCTTTATGACATTCTTGATGAGGTTTTACCGTGAACGTAGTATTTGAACAATGATGCATCTTCAAACAGGCAGACCGACATTTCTGAAAATGATTGATATGGATTTTATTACTTATTCCAAGACACAAGTTCCAAGAATCCAGTAGTTTTTGATTGATGCGCACACAATACTAGACTTCTAGCAATATATTTATAAAAAAATAGAAGCTAGAATATAATCTATACATATAATAAGAATGTAAATCTAACGTGTCTGTACTTTTTAGATTTTCGTAAAAAAATTGTTTCATGTGTCTAGGAATAGTAATAAAAGACATTTCAATCATTTTTAGAAATTACTGTCTGTCTATTTATCTGTCTGTCTGTCTGTTTGTATGAACACGCATCACTGCTAAAATACAACGTTCACGATAAAACCGCACAAAGAAAACCATAAAGCATATCTTCGAGTAACATTTAGTCTTTGTTTCATTAAAATCGGTTCCCCATATCAAAAGTCATCGTTATTTCAATCACTGCGCGACTTAATTACGAGAGAAAAGTAAATGAACTTAATTTATTACTTAATCACTTTTTTTAAGTGTACGAAGTCGCGTACAAAGCTATTGATTTACGTAATATTATTTGTCAAAGTCATCCAGTCCATGAGAGATGAAATATTTTAACAAACACGCGACTGATAAATCTGTAAATTTGATTCTTGATAATTAGAGATTCTGCTAGAAAATTTCCTTTAAAAAACTGACTTTATTAAACTGAGTGTAACTTATGTATACCAAAATATCTTAATCACTTTTTTTTAAGTGTACGAAGTCGCGTACAAAGCTATTGATTTATGTAATATTATTTGCCAAAGTCATCCAGTTCATGAGAGATGAAATATTTTAACAAACACGCGACTGATAAATCTGTAAATTTGATTCTTGATAATTAGAGATTCTGCTAGAAAATTTCCTTTAAAAAACTGACTTTATTAAACTGAGTGTAACTTATTTATACCAAAATATTAATTGATATACGTCGGCTAAATAGATTATAGTGATTTACGTCAAAGCCGTATCTTGCCGGATTGAATACTTCGTCTGAATCTTCGAAATAACACCGTTTGACGGATGGACTGAGTATTGATCGTATCTCTGTAGCCTTGAATGTGTTTGTTGTCTACTTACTGTCGCGTGGCCATTTTGTATTGACAATTTTGGTACAGATTTTTAAAGAATTATACTGAGGTAGCTATGATTTGTAATAATTGTAAATGTCTTATGTTACATATTCGTGCTGCGTGTGAAAAATACTCAAATATTAACCCTTGGACTGTCCAAAACCATACGAACGAATGTAGACTGTTGGCAGCGTTAGTTTAAAAAAAATGCCATATTTACTACAAAATTTTAAAAACTTGAACAATAACAAAATTATGTAATGTAAAATTATAATTAAAAAAAATGTTAGATATTCAAAATATAATCCGCCATTTTGAGGCCTGGGTCTTAAAATATAAGCCGCGTGTTTAAGAAAACATTTTCGAAGATTTACTTTTTGCTATATACTTTTTTATACTATAGGGAATAAGTTTAGATTATAGTTTTCATCAGATTCTAAATTACCTTCTAAATATGTATATATTTCTAATATGTTAAATATTAAAATAAAACACTGACGTTCGTTCAACTAAAAAGTTTAATCCGAGTCACTGCATATCCATACATCACTCATTAACTATATATATCTATAACTAAGAAATTATAAAGTAATCTGTGCCGTTACATGACTAAGCTTTCCCTCGGGATTGAATCGAGGCTTAAAATATATCTACAAAGAACTCATTTTGTCCTCAATTTCGTTGTTCAAACGTTTTTCCGCAATCTACATATGCACTCAGCTCCACGTTAAGCAAACGTTAAAGTTTGTGAGGCCAGATATATATTTGTTACTCTTTCACACAAAAACTAGTAGAACAGACTTTGGTGAAACTTTACGCACAGCTTATACATAACAATAATATATAGTCTATGTCGGTGCGAAGATAAAATGGAGTCTATGTGAAAGTATTGACGTCATGGTTATGATTTGATCGATCACTCCACTAAGAACAATCGAATAAAACGTTAGCCGATACAGAAATATAATACTGAATATAGCTACGACGAATTATCCGTAGTTGTGACTAGCCCAACTATGTGAGCGAGGATGCCCAATGCCTCGTCGTTGGTTGCCTTTTAAGACATTCAGCCAAAACTGATAGCTAATAATAATCAAGGTGCACGAACAGCCAGTATCTCCAGCCAATAGTCGGAACGGGGTAAATAGTAGCCAGTCAATAGTAACTCCCCGCTATAGTACGGACGCAGGTCAATAGTAACTACCCTGATATCCATAATTATAAAAATATTGTTAAGATTGATCGATAAGATCAAATGATTTTCAATAATTCTTCCATATGTGAGCTATCTAAGAACTGCGTAAATAATTAGACTTACATAAACAACTTATAGTGCCATTATGTATATATATATAAGTACAGACAAAGTCAGAAATGGTCGCTAATAGTTTCAAAGTCTTCGATATATTTTTATTGCGAGTATTTCTATATTTGTTGATCTATCAGCCTAATTAATGATTGGTGAGCCTTCTATAAGCGTAATAGAGATGCAAACTCAAATATCATTATGGGCGACGTTAAATCTAGCTGTAATGGTGTGTAAACGAGAGCTGACATGCCCTTGGCCCATATTCGTTGGTCGATACCCTTCCATTTCCGCAACAATGCAAACAACGGTATTTTTATAGGCCCATATGAAAGTTTATTGTTGGAAATTGGCGAGACTTATTCAAATTATACTAGGAGCTGTTGGGCTAATAACAAATATGATGAAGGGTATAGTTGGTTGTCGGTATAGCTGAAATATTAGAACAAGTTTGCCTTAAGACTCTTTTTCTGCATGTTAGTAATCTTTGTGAAAATGATAATAGGAATGAATCTGGGAAACTGCTTACGGGTAAAATAAGTATATTTAAATAATGTTTTCTATCTTTTTAGAAATTTGTATCTGTAAGAACCCTGTTATCACGAGTGAAACTCACGCATGTCCTATTCTAGATCTAATACAGTCGACGTGGACAAGTAATATTTTTAATAATAGCCTTGACATTTTACCGAGGTCCTCCTGTCCTCCTATGCCTCTTGTCCCCTGGCGGCTCTTTATATAATATCACTTTTGCAGTCTATTTATGGTGAGAAAGTCGAACTATGTATACTACTACATAGCCCAGGTATTTACAAACACTAGAATTATGAAAGTATACATCATTTCGTAATTCTATTTGTAACTGATTATAAGCTGGATAATGATGTAATGGAATCAGGTGAGAAATATTGTTTACAGTATTGTATGATCTGACTTAATCATTATCAAACGAACTGTTGATTTGAGTTAGACCATTTTCTAAGTGGTTTCCATTTCCATCATCACTCGCAGTAATTGGCGAGTTCATTAGAACTTCATACGCATATATCCGTTTCTTGCATTTTAGTGACAAATAAAAGTTTCCTATAATATGCACTAGCATTAAATTCTGGATTATTAAATGAGTTTTCCTCTATTTTCAAACAGATCCTTATAAAGTTACCTCCAAGAGGGACTCAAAAATTTTAAATGTAAATATTATTAATGCTATTTGTTATAAAGGGAATAGTTAGTCTGTTGTTGCATGGGGAAGTCATAGTGGTTTAATGGATTAACCAATTAAATATCAACCTTATGTCCGCTGGTTTGAACCAACGAGTTTTTCGCAGTTCGCAAACATTTACTAATTTCCATCGGTAACAGTATCGGCTGACGGTGAAGGAAAACATCGTGAGGAAACCTGAACCTGAGAAATGTTTTTGTAGTACCGCTGTATGTGAGAAAACATAGAACTGTAGATTTCGTAGAGTCTGAATTCGCCAATACGTCGTGGGCTGGCGTGGTGATTATGCCCATACCTTCCAGCGGTAGTTTCCTGGATCTCTTACAAGCTGATAATAATTTAATATTTGTTATGTTCAAAGGACAACACTACCTGTGGCACAGTTCAGCCGCGGCGACTTCTCCTTGTGGTCAGTGCTGAAGAATTGCGTTGGTAAGGAGTTGTCCAAGATCACCATGCCGGTGGTATTTAACGAGCCGCTGTCCTTCCTCCAAAGGATGCTAGAGTATTTAGAGTATGCTCACCTACTCCGTATGGCTTCGGAGCAAAACGACCCGGTGACGAGGATGGAATATATTGCAGGTAATAAATTAAGAAATTAATTTAGGACAATTATTCGTATAACTTTTTCTGTAAAATTACACTAGATATATGATGAATCTGTAATATTTTCACTGATAAATAGATACTTAATGGACTGCAGTTTGATTAATAAAAAGAAACGAGTAGAAGTAAAACTTAGTATGCTGATTAATTATTAAGGGAATGAGAGGAATACATTACAGGGGTGGTAAACATTACTTTTCGGCTTTATTTTGTAATATTTGTTAACAGTGTTAATAATATACAACACAGAATCATTTTAAAAGTACGCGACAGTCACTACGATCCGATAGAAAATAATATGCTATAGATTCAAGGTTTCTCTTTCTCCCTCTGTTTGTAACTATTTTGAGTACATTAGAAATATTTCATCTCATTCTTTCACAGCCTAAAACATATGCATTTATAGATATCCCTTTTTCGTTACACATTTTCGTTTCATAAAATCCAATTTACACCGTCTCAAAAGAAGTCTCACTTTTAAAAGTCTACCTTTTCAATTCGGATTAATTTTTGTATATAATATTTAATAATGTATATAGCTTTCGCCGTCAGCGCCTTAGCATCAAATTGGGAACGCCTCGGTAAACCGTTCAACCCACTTCTTGGAGAGACTTATGAACTTGAACGACCCGAATTCAGAGCTGTGTGCGAGCAAGTGAGTAACAAAGTTTGGATAAATTTTACTTTGGTAACACTTTCTGGCATTAATGATGCTGAAATACAAAGTACATTGTACAAGTAAACTTCGCGCTATACATCACCTTTGTCGTTATCGAATTCAAATCTATTTGCGCAATTTCAAAGTCATAAATATTTAGCTTTTGTTTAAGAATATATGGTTCAGCGCAAAACGTTATTACAGTCAATGATTATCTGGGGCTTTGTAGCACCCGGTAAAGTTTCTGGTATTAAGTTCCCATGTTAGCAAGGGATGCGGACTTTAAGGGTCGCTTAGTGCAGCGAAATATCGCTGTTCTTTTTCACTTAGGATTTGGTGAAACGCTCAGTCGCAGTCAGTGTATTGTTGTTCGTAACTGCAGTACAACGTGTATAGCTATTTAATATTCTGTCACGGTACCGTTCTACAAAATAAGAATACCCACCTCACCACTGCAAAAGGAATAGCTGTTTTCGGCCTTTAATAAGTGTTTATGCGCCTCAGCCCCAAACCGTCATACTCACAAACCAATTACTCTACCTCACCTGAGGCTATTTACACGCCTCAGGTCTTCTCCACCAATCGCCGATGCGTTACCGACGTCACCGAGGGCGTGCGGGTGCGGGGTTATCTATGTTCAATAGTGGACTGTATTTGCGGGGGTGCTATATTTGATATTCAACTATTGCGATCAGTTACGATTAGGGAGAGAAGGGCAGGATGGAAACTTGGCACATACCTCGCGGCGATGCAGTCTCCACGTGGCTAGCCGGCTAGGTGTTTCTCGTTTCTTTCCACCGAGTCTTCTCTCACACAACACTTATTGTTTATAATAAATGTCGTCACGTATGTCGGCGCGATGCGTTTTTTTCTCACTCGACCATGCAAAAACTCAAAATGTTAGAATGCGGCGCGGCTCGGCGCGGTACGACACAAGCCGCGTAAACTACTCGACGATAGCAGACGAAGTAACACAATGGCGGCAACAGTCGAACACTGGCCGCCGCAATCGAAACTAGCGGCGCGGCTCGGCGCGCTACCGAATTAGCATGTGCCATAGTTAAAGGGAACTGTGATTGGGCAAGATAGATGGCGTGACCTGATCGCAATTAATTGGTCGGGCTTCAAAGTGACGCGATTTAATCCATAATGCGGGAATTTTCAAACATACATAAAGCGGCGCAACCATACTTCATACAAAACTTAGACAATTAAGACAGAATGACTTGTTACATTACAGGTATCCCACCATCCACCAGTGTCTGCTTTCCACGCAGATAGTCCACACTTCGTGTTCCACGGCTCAGTGCATCCAAAGCTAAAATTCTGCGGGAAGAGCGTGGAAATTCAGCCTAAAGGCCATGTCACTGTAGAGTTGCCTAGGTGAGCAACGCAAACATTTTTTATAGTTTTATTGCTACATTTATGTAATAGTTATCAAATTTTTAAGCAGATCTCAAATAACAATGGTTTAAACCATCTGTCTTTGTGGATGTTGATATATCTAGAAAAAGCCTTTAGCCAAGCTAACTCTATATAAGATATAAGCAATGTAAATTTTTAGATGGGGCGAAGCATACACTTGGAGTAACGTAAACTGTGTTGTTCACAATGTAATTGTGGGCAAATTGTGGATCGAACAATACGGAGCTATGGAAGTAACCTGCCACGGCGGCGCTGGTCTCAAAGCCAATCTGGTATTCAAACCAGCTGGGTTCAATAACCGAGACCTGCATAGGGTAGATGGTTTCGTCATGGATTCTAAGTGAGTTACTTCACAATTTTCTTTACGTTTGTAGGAACTCCATTCTCATGTTTACGTGCTAGTAACCTTTTTACTGCAACTCTCACTGCGCGTTATAAAATATATTAGAAAATGTCAAATGGAACGACTTCGGTTTTTGCATTGTCATGAGTTACGAAATCTGTCATTGGTAATTTATATTGTGCGTGTATAATTATTAAATGATTTCCTAAACGTTCTTCAAAGGTTTACCAATTAACATCATTGATTCTTCGATTAACGAATTTTGAAATAAACATGATGAAAATGTGAACGAAATATTTACTTATTGGAGCGGAAGGACATTCCAATGATTATAGTAGATTAATAACATCGAATACATTTTCTATAAGCTTTAACATTTGCACCCAATAATATATCTTTAAGATCAAGGAAAATAAAGGTATGAGATATGACAAACTAGTCATCCCATGTTTCAGACTCAGTAAGGTCAGTAACACTTTTTTAGATAATAGTGTTAGGATTTACAACAAAGTATCGAAGTACATTACTGATTTACCGGAGAGCAAGCTCAAGCTCTATGTCAGACGGGTTTTATGTGAAAAGGCTATTGGATGAATAAATATGTAAACGATTTACCTTGCCTAACGTTCCACCAACTGATAGTAAAATCGAGATCCAAGGGAATCTAGTTGGCTTAGTTGGCAATACGGTGTTCCTGGGTATCACACTTGATTCTAAATTACAATGGGGTCCTTATATAAAAAAAAATTGGCTGGAAGATTAAGTTCTGGTGCGTTCGCCATTCGAAATATTCGCCAGCTAACAAATATTCCCACTGCTAGGTTGGTCTACTTTGCTTACTTCCATAGCTTAATGTGTTATGGCATTTTGTTGTGGGGGGTCGCAGCTGAGGTAGACACCACATTTCTACTACAAAAACGAGCAGTTCGAGCAATCTATAATTTGGGGCCTCGTGAACCATTAAAGACTAAGTTTCAGAAAGACTAAGTTTCAGGAATTCGGCATTTTAACTCTACCCTCTCAATATATTCTTGAGAATTTGACGTACGTCCGGAAAAACTTAGATAATCTGGATTTAGTAAAAGACCGACATAATCTAAATACCAGAAACCATAACAAACTGGTTACTCCATGTTTCAGGCTTACTAAGACCAATAACAGTTTTTTAGGTAATAGTGTTAGATTTTATAACAAAGTCCCAAAACACATTACCGATTTGCCAGATAGTAGGTTCAAGTGTTATGTAAAGCGGGTCTTAATACATAAAGGTTATTACAGGGTGGATCAATATGTGAACGATAGCGACGTCTGGAAGTGACGTCTCTCTCTGTGGAGCCATTAAAAACGAATGTAGCTTTGTGTCTATTATGTTGTAATAATCAAAAAATATGTTAGTTATTATGAAAAGATAAACCAGATCGAGTTTCTTGCCGGTTCTTCTCGATGACTGGGTTGTTTTCCGAACCGGTGGTAGTTTTGACTTTCATAAGTGCCTTCTCAGGGCCTAAATTGAATAAAGTGTATTTTGATTTGATTTGATTGTGATATAACTAAAAGAGATCGTAACTTTATTTTAATGAAAACGTACGTCAAAAAGATAAACCCGATCAAATTTCTTGCCCGTTCTTCTCGATGACTGAGCTGTTTGTCCGAATCGGTGGTAGTTTTGACGTTCATAAGTACCTTCCTAGGAACTATATTGATTGATATTTTTGGTTTTGATCACTTTAACAATTTATTTTTCAGTAGAAAACGTATTCGTTACCTATACGGTAAGTGGACGGAATTTATAAAATGCTGTAGCGCAACTGCCTACGAACAGTGGGCTCGTGAACGTGGAGAGGAAGCCAGCGCTGCTCAGACACCGGCACATACACCTAAAAAAGTGCTCGCTAAATTAAACAGCTTCAAAGTAGGCGCGTTGAGATCCATGTCTATACAGGAGGTAAGAATTATGAACCACTAATATAAAATGTTACCTAATTTTATAAGGTTCGCTCAGAACAGTATTTTCTAAGATCTACATGGATCTAATATCCATCAAGAACCATCGTCATCGTTCTGACATGCAATACAATAGGATCAAAAATTATTACGAAGGTACTTTTCTATATGTATGACGGGTGGTATCTAGCCTGGCAGGACGCTATGATCTCACGACAAAATTTACCATAATGTCGTTATTACAAACAGCTCTTCAAATGCAATTTGTTGTGATTGTATTTTGGATTGAAGTACATAGCTATTAAAAAAGGGTGGTTTTAATTGGCCATCTACATTGTCTATTAGTAAATCATCATTATTAATTTATAGTAATTCGATACAAAGTAATGGATGATGTCTCATACCCAACTTACTTTAAGGAAAGGTATACATTGAAATGAAATAACAAGTTTTATTTCCAGCCCGAGGAACCGGAGAATTCCGACGATGTCCCGAAATTAGATGAGTCTTATAACATTGATATACCTGGATCCGTAACACTCTGGGAAGCTAGACCGAGACCAGCTAATAGTGCTCAGGTATAATATTATTTTAGATAATGTTGCTTCTGGTTTATCTGCATAGTTATACAATGAGGTTTCTTAAAAATTTGCTTGAAACTCCAATATATAACGTAAGGTACTTGTCCTTAGAAACGGGTAAGCTCTTAGCTAATGCATCAGTACCCTGATCAGGTAATAGCCTAAACCATATAACAACTGGAATAGTCCAATTACTCCGTAAACAATAATTTTAGTTAAATAATGCACTTAAGTTAGTTAAGTCATTTAGTCAGAAATAGGGAGTATTATATTAGCTTCAAAATAGCATTAGCTAGATACGTCAAATTTGAGCGAAATCAAAGAGTTTCTCTTTTTATATTAATTGTCTTGAAGAAAAACTCTAATAAAATTGTAAAGAACTCGGCTGTATGGAGTTCATTGGTTTTCTGATGTTAAAATGAAGAGTTATAAGTGATACCACTCCTACCAACGTAATTCTACCAAAGAGTATACAAGATAAACGTAATGTTTCCATACTATTTTGACAACATTATACAATACTGAATAATTTCTGTACTCATTCTGAAATCTCCCAATTTATAACAGAAAAATCTTTTTAGGATCGTGATCATATTATAAATTGGCCTTTATTAACAGTAATATGTGACACATCTCTCAGTTACGTAATTTTAGTAAAGAATGAACAAGATATATGTAATGTCTTCCTTTTTTTTGCAATATCTCTTAAGATAATACTAAATATTTTCTGTAGGTACTCATTTTACAACCTACTGACAACAGAAAAATTGTTCTGATGATAGTATAAATTGGCCTTTATTTATTTATGTATTTAATAGGACAAATTAAAATAAATATTTCCAATATTTCAGTATTACCAGTTCACGGAATTCGCAATGTCTCTTAACGAGATGGAACCTGGTATGAAAGGCCAGTTGTGCCCGACTGATAGTAGGTTGAGACCGGACGTGAAGCTTTTGGAACAAGGTGATATTGACGCAGCAGCGACCGAGAAAACACGGCTTGAGGAAAAACAAAGGGCTGCTAGGAAAACTCTTAAGAAGTCCACTGAACCTTGGCAACCGAGGTAAGAATTTAATTTAATCTTGTATTTGAATTAACATTATTGTATAAGTGCTTTGTATGGAATTGACATGCACGTTATTTAGCGAAGAAATTAGCAATTAGAAAATATGGGTAAATATTAATTTAACTAAGTTTAAGGAAATCCTTAAAGGATGAATGATAAACAAATCGTCTTGTATAGAGAAGATAACTGAGATGAAAAATATTTATATATTGACACTGCTGTGTTTATAGTATTTTATTAATACGTCAAAAAAAAGGCAGATGTCTTCCAACACTTTTATGCCTTTTAAAATTACCTGCTTTTCAAAAGATAACCTTTTCCATTAATACAATATTTGTTACATTAAAATAGCTCTAAACCCAGATATCTTAGACAAAGTTTGTTTGTAATTGTTTAGGTAGCTTATTTATCACTGCATATTATAAAACAAAGTCCTCTGTCACGTCTGTCTGTCTGTCTGTTCGCAATGAACTAAAAAACTACTGAACAGATTTTTATGCAGTTTTCACCAGTACATAAAGTGATTCATGAGGAAAGTTTAGTTCCCGCTACTTAGGTATAATATAGGCATAATAATCTTTTGGTCTTAGTTTCGATCCATTCATGGAATGTCGCGAGTAATATAAAACCGATTTTCAAATTCAATCGCACTTTCTTATATTATAAATGCGCATGTGAGGTTGTTTGTTTCTTACACTATCACGCCTTAACTACTTTACTTGCATACAAATAGTCAAGGGTACAGAAAAGAACATAGGGTACTTTTTGTCCAAAAAAGTGTACTCTTTCCAAGGAATAGATCAAATTTACATTCACACGAACGGAGCCGCGGGCAAGTCTTATTTTTTTATCACTTGATGTACCATATATTTCATATTAATATATACTCATTTATAGTCCTTATACGATAAACCCTTAAAAATCGCAAAATAACATAGAACTTCTGCAATTCTTCGCAATTTTTCCTTCATAAAATGTAGATTGTTTTGAGATATATGAAATTTGGAAACGATGTTTTAAAATTCACAGGTGGTTCAGTCAAGGGACGAATCCTTACACGAAACAAGAGGACTGGCTCTACAACGGTGGTTATTGGGACCGTAATTACCAACACTTGAAGGATGTCGACATATTTTAATGGAGTCCAATAGCACCTCTTGATAGTGAAATCATTTTTTTAGTCCGTTCATGATCACGAAATGATATATTATTTTTACAGGCTTCATGTTTTTTAAATCGGCAAATTGTATACCTTCTTCATCAAATAAGCGTACATGTGGGAGTTAAAAATTGTAAAGGAATCGATGAATGTCATGGATTTGGAGTATAGATTTATATTGTTATAATAATTTGTGGTTACATACTATTGAGCAAAAATAAAAAAATAAAAACTGTAACCCTATTAATATATATAATAATATACATAAAATGAGGTGTGCGGTTGTGTGTGCATCACTCAACAATTACTTGATAAAATTAAATTTTTTGAAGTAAATCTCCTTATGGGAGGGCATTTTGTGTAACGAAAACTGGGGGTAAACACTGTGTCGGATAAAGTGTTGAAAGCACACGTTCTCGTCCGATCACCGAAGTTTAGCATGGTCGGACGCGGTCAGTACTTGGATGGGTAACTATCTGGGAACACCGCGTAACGTTGACTTGCTGTTCTATTTTTCAATAAAAAGTAATATTGTTTTATAGTCATGCAAACGTTTCACTTCTATGACGTGTCTTTACGATAGACCCTGATTTTATTGGAACATTAAAAATTTACGAAACATAGGAATGTAGGAACGAGAAATATAATTAGAAAATTAAAAAAATATATAGGAAAGGAGATAGGTAGTAACCTTTAATCAAGAAAAACTTACTACTATGAAATGTTAGGTCAAATATAGCGAACCGAAGAAACGAGTGTGTGGTTTGTAACAATCAATATTCTTAACAATCATGGTTGGTAACTCAATTGTGTTATACAGCGATTACTTTGTTTTTTGCTCAATATGTAACCATAAAAAGGTAACAGACGCTTACAATAACCTGTTTGAAAACATTGTAGTATAATTATCGCGATATTAAATTTATTTCTGAAGTAGATATCTAAATCGGCATATCTCTACGATTTCAAGAAAAACTTGTGATTTTTATAATTCCATATCATTTTTTATTCATAATTATACTTTTCATTTACTTATATAAGAGCTACGTATTTATTTGTGCCAAACGCATTATAGCCTATTACTAAACTGACTCACATATTTATGTATGCCTTAGGTATATAATTAATGGAATTATACAATATATATAAAGCTGTTTATTAGTAGCGGACCATGTAATAAAATAATGAATAAAGATATATAGAAAAGTTATATTTATTATATTCGTAGATGTAATATTGGAACATTAGTAAGCTTTCAGTGTAAACTTTAATAAAACGATATATTATTTAATATTAAAATAAATATAAACGTTCGATGTATGTACCAAATTATCACTGTATTAAGAATATAACGTAAACCTTTTGAAATATGAGGTCAATTATTAACTAAATGTATCGTTAAAAATTAAGGTATTTTTTTTTCTTTTTTCATTTGAAAATTGTTTTTTTTTACAAATACTTTCGTCTGTGATTTATTACAAGCATTTATAATTTAATTTTATGAATATATTATTGTTTTTTAGCTGAAAACAATATAAAAGTTACATAATCTCATTGTGATACAAATAATCGTTTAGTGTCTGTATTGAATTATATCAATATTTATACATATGGCATTAAAGTCGCTGCAGTGCATGTGAAAATATATATATTTTTATATAGCTTAGTAGCGTATATATGTAAATATATAGGCTTGGTATTAGAGGTTGATTAATTCTCTTTAGCTTAAAGCAATCAGTATCGATTTTAACTGTTCGTAACCACTGTAGCAGGGATCTCCTATCCTAGGTTGAAAGAGTTACCATATCTGACGATGATAATAGTCATTAAAATTGTCATTATGGGCAAACGGCATAAGCTTAGCCAAAGATATACTAAATATGAGAGCAGTTGGATCAAAAAATTAACTGTAAGTGTCAGGGTGGTTAGTCTGACTACAATTCAGTTACCCTAATTTCAACGTGCAGTGTTTGTAAAGCTTGCAGTACGCAATTATCTATAGACCTTCTCCCTAGGGTCACTTTGGTGAATTGTAGTCCACCTAAATATACTATATAGTCATCCAATACAGTTTTAGCTCGAGGCGCGTATGTTGCAATTCACAGCAACACCCCAAGCCGAGACTGTCCATAGGCCCACAGTTGTTCAATCGGCTGAGTGCCTTAAGCACTCGCCTTAGTAGTTCGGTGAAGCTGTAAAGGCCTATAAAGCCAACAGCATAGATCAGTTAGAAAAAAAAGTACAATACAGTTTATTTTTTTCAGTTAAAATAATTAACACGTGCGATATTTACTGCTCAGCTGTTGCTATCGTTATACGATGTTATAGAAGTACAGCACATTTTTACTAATATACGGTAGTCTGGTGAAGCTGTTAAGACCTTGCTAGGTCAATAATTCGAAAAAAAAATTACTAATCTTTATATATAACTTTCGTCTGTACGTGTGTATGTCACTGAACTCCTCCTAAACGGTTGGACCGATTTTGATGAAATTTTGTGTGCGTGTTCCAGTGGGTCCGAGAATGGTTTAGATTTACAATCGAACCCGGTAGGTGGCGCTGCGGTTGAATTTTAGTTTTTTTTTATTATCAAGGCAGGACAACGTCCGCCGAGGCCGCTAGTATATTATATAATTGTTATAATTATATTTTAAAATTAACAGTGAATTTTAACTGTAATATTGTTTACCATATACCTGTTTAAGTTATAATTAATTACTCGTATGTATTTCATTCCTTGAAGAGTTATTTTTTATTTATTTTATATTCCAAATTATATTTAAGTTTTTGTATGTATTTTATAACGAAATAAAATAGATATTTAATAATGGAATTGTGAATAAAAATGTCTCATTCGTATAATTTGAAAATGCTATTAAACTGCGGGAAAAATATGTAAGACGATATTAAATTTAAAAGTTATTGAAAAGAATAGTTACAATTAATTATCACTAAAATCTGTATTTAGGGAAAAATTGTATTTGAACGTTGAGAGATTGCAATTGAAAATATCCTTAGGGATGTAAAATGCACCAGTGTAAGATGAACTTTTCGCGAGGGGTCAATGGAACGTCACAGTTTCCCAAAAATAAATTAACCAAGAGGAAAATATACTTTTACTGTTCCTCAATTACGGTCCATGGAAGCGTATTTAATAGAGGCTCATTGGAATCTATATTTGTATATCGACTAAGGAACACTCTGAAATAATTAGAAATTAATCCATTCTATTGTTTATTGCTAAACAAAAATATACAAAATTAAATAACAGCACAATAAATAAATAGTATAGTAGATATATGTAGTATTTATAGATTATTATACGTTAGTAGCTAAATAGTATTATTTTAGTAAACAAACTTCTTTAAGAATGTAGTCAAAAAATTTTAATTTCGACTTCTGCTGAGATTCTGTTTATTTAGAATTTTAGTATATCAATCTAATTAAAAAATAAATATAATTTAAGGATTTAATAATGTAATTACATGATTATACCGATTATTTATAAATTCAGACAACAATTTTAAAACATAATGCGTTTAAATGTATTTTGTAGATTAACAAGTAATATTCAAAATAAATAAATAATATTTAATGTTGTTTATTTTTCCTTAAATACTGGATTAATTGATATGGGGGGATAAAATAGTAATTTCTAGGTGTCGGGATGGTTAGTACGACCACAGTGCAGTTACCCTGATTTTACGGTGTATTTGTAAATCTATCGCGACGCGTTAACTCACTATCACCAGAGCGGCATTATTCATTGTAGTATGATAGTCGCATAGCTTGAAAACTAAGAAATCGGGCGAATTTCGTTTTTTTCGAATTGACTGCGCTATTTGCCTAACGGGCCTTCACAGCTTCACCGGGCTCAGGCAAGTTCTTATCAAGTTCAAGGGCACCAGAGTGGCCGAACCTGGCTGGCGTGGTTGGGTTGTTGTCTCGGATGCAACTTCGCGAATCTATCTAAGCTAAGCTAGCTATTGATACATGTAAGCATTCCTGCGGCACACATGTGTACCGGCATGTGAACCTCAGTAATTGCAACGTGTATTTCGTGACTGACAACTAGGCTAATCTGTACTAACCCAGTTCGAAACCGAATTAATAGTATTTTCTGTAATGTTGCATTTACTATTTTGCGTTATACTTTTCTATTATTTAATGCTTCTGCGACTTGTTTAAATATCATTGTCTGAATAATGTTCGTTCCTTGCACACATTGTGGCGGTTCTTAAGGCCCACCAAATAAAGAAATATATAGTAAACTAGCCGACCCGTGCCCACTTCGTTGGGCGGTAATAGGCATTATCAAGCTACAACTTTTCTCTAGAACTCAATCATATGTATCTCGTAATTAAGGCAGAGTTCGTAAGAAACGTTTTCGTTCGACCATTTTTCTCCGACTCCCCAGATATTACCCCCGATAACCTCACAAACTTTACCTCTTTATAATATTAGTATAGATTATAGTTATAATTAGTTAATAACTTCTGCCCGCGACTTCGCACGCGTGGAATAGTTATTTTGGGCAAGACGCAGCGGAAGCTCTCAAAAGGAAAAAATACCCCGATTTAAAAAAAAATTTCATTGTTGCTCCGCTCCTATTAGTCTTAACGTGATGATATGTAGCCTATGACACTCATAAATAACGTGGCTTTATATTGGTAAAAGAAATTTCAAAATCGGCTTAGTAGTTCTTGAGATTACCCCCTACAACGTCACAAACTCACAAACTTTACCTCTTTATAATATTAGTATATAGCTTATAGCCCCCGCCCGCGACTTCGCCCGCGTAGTAATAGTTAATACTCTGGGCTAACGCTGACACATAGCAGAAGCTCTCAAAAAAAAAAACATCTCGATTTTGAAACATTTTTCATCTGTGCTCCGCTCCTATTGGCCTTAGCGTGATGATATATAGCTTATAACCATTCTCGATGAATGAGCTATATAACACTGAAAGAATTATTCAAATCGGACCAGTAGTTCCTGAGATTACCCCTTACAACGTCACAACGTCACAAACTCACAAACTCACAAACCCACAAACCCACAACGTCACAAACTTTACCTCTTTATAATATTAGTATAGATAAGACGTCAACTGTCAAATGTGAAAGTACCAAACAGGATCAGACGAGTTGGTACTGTCATGGGTGTGAGGAAAACAAGATGGATGACAATATGAGACAATGTACCTACTTATATTCCCATAGATCCTCTACACGTGCCTAAATTACTTTAAGCTTGCCTAGCGTTCCCCGTACGGGATGTGAGGTAGACGCTAGGTCAGCATTTATAACATTGTTAGAATAAAGAATGATTAGTATAAGGAATTAGGATAGGCAGTCTAGAATCGACTCGCATAGGATATACACGTAGGTTAAGGAGTCTAGAATCGACTCTCGTAGAATGTACTCGTTAGGATAGGAAGTCTAATATCGACTATAATAGTTTTTAAGTTATATTATAATCAATGTCTAAAATCGACATAACTATTAATAAATTGTCTAATATCGACTGTACTTTTTAAAAAGTCAACCCAAGTGCTCCCGAAGTTAACTGGCGCAGCCGGTAGGATTGTTTGTGCTACCGCGAAATAAGTGTTTTTCAAAATAATACACGTCGCGAGTACCGGACAATCCCACGAACCAAAGAAATAAGTTGACTGTTCGAGGAGACAACTATGAAGAAAATCGGAAAGTGAGTAGTAACCTTCTACTTCCTCTCCTAAATCCCTCTTCATAAAATTTCTAATTGTTAAAATCACGTTTAGAAATTTAATTAGTTGTATAAGTACTGTCAATAATTAAAATCATTATTGACTCAATTTTACTTATAATTAAATTCAATAATTAAAATCATTATTGATTTAACTTTACTTATTATAATTAATTTCAATAATTAAAATCATTATTGAATTACATTTAATTTTACTTATAATAAATACTTTCAATAATTAAAATCATTATTGAATTATATTTAATTTTACTTTATATAAATACTTTCAATAATTAAAATTATTATTAATTATTATATTTTATTATAAACTTGTAAAATCCACAATAAATTTAGGTATATTAATTAAGTTTAAGTACATTTAAGTTTTATAAATTTAATTTTATATCGTGTCCGTGCCATATCTCGTCTACCATGGCTCTCGATAACGCTTACGCGCAAATTCCTGGCGCACGAACAAGCCGCACCCGTGCCTAGACCTCCCCGTCACCTTTCAAACCAAGTCGCATTACCACCTAAAGATATTTTAAATTTAATTCCGGAATAACGGAGACACAAAACACTTAGTTTATTCATTAGAAAATGAATTTTTATCCAAAAGTTTCAAGGAGCCTCCGACCGAACGAATTTCTCATGCAGTATTACTAGTAAATTAACGCAAGCACGAGAATCAGTGAAAGGGGGATATAGAGAGACAGGAACAACTAAAAGAATACTAATCCAACATTTTGAGACCGCGAGGAGGAAGTGTGCCATCGAATTGGAAACTTTAAAAATTAAAAGAACGAAACGTATTTAGATTTCTTAGCCGCAACAGGAAGTCGACCATTCTATTTCTAAAGTAACCAAGGAAGTCGAAACAAGTAATTGAAGCGAAAAAAAATTTATAAAAACCTCATAAACATATTTCTTTACAATTTACCGGAACACATTGTACGACTAATTAGGCTCAAAAACCCTCAAACCCTAGGGCTTTTCGCTTTCTAGAGGAAGGAATTTCCAGGAGCAAATAATTTACGATCAAAAATGCTTCAACACCGCTCACAACCCCCACCACAACAATTACTATTTAGGTCTTCTCCACCGCAATCTTTCAGAAATCCAATGCAACCACACTAACAGTGAGAATAATTTACCAGCCTCCATTTATTAATAAGTCACATCAGCAATTCGGTTCCGCCCTCAAATAGGACAATTCGGTTACCGACCACCACAACCGCAACAATTCGGTTACCGACCACCACAACCACAACAATTTGTTATCGACCACCTCAACAATTTGGTTCCGACCTCAAGCGGCAGTTTGGTACAAACCACCCCAGGTACCTCTAATAATAACACAAAAGGTACCGAGAAATACAGGTAAATTACGATAGCTCTCTTAAACTCCCTTACATATATATCCCTATAGTGAATCATTTACTCAGGCAGTACACGTTCTTTCATAAGTACACATAAGCAAACAATTTTATCCCCAACATAAATCATATAACCATTTATAGTGACTAGTACACATCATCGAGTAACCACGACAAGTAATAAATATTCCGCTATTCTCAATTTTTAATAAACCCTCATAAATACTATATTTACGATTGAAAAAAAATGCGGGATAGGTTGGGATCTTATTCGCGATTAAACGCAAATATATGTTTAAAGGAAAAGTTCTAAGAACAACACGACCCAATAATGTATCAAAACGATATGTATATAAACTCGGCTCGCTCAAGCACGCGTAACTACCAGTAAAGAAAGACGGAGAAGCTATTCTTAACTTTAAAAAATTTCATGATGGGCGATCCCCAGCATATTAGATGTCATTATTTTCACAACAGTCATACAAAACCAATACTACATCTTACACTATACGTAACAGCCCATTTAAAACACCGATTTACTTCAGCTATTAAGTTAATCACACAACTGCTTACATATGGAGTTGACTCTTTTTACCACTATTTACAAAACTACGCTTACCACCTTAACCTACTCTATACGCACTATTACAGACTATAAAGATATATTTTATTTAAAAATACCCCTTAGCTTTACAAATCAAGTTAAACATAATATACGCACAACTAACAATCCGATTTACATTAAACCACACACGCACCAGCACAAGCTAAAATCAAACAACAGACAAAAATTACTTAAACAATTTATTCAGGATCACACTCACCTTGGAGCGCTCCTTCCATTTAGTTCCTAGGCAGACGCTTCGGGTCAGCTAAATTTAGAATGGTAGTAGAATGCGCCACAAATTACAATATAAATATCCTATTCCAAATATTTTTTTATTTACAAATTAGGGAAAGAATTATTTTACCACATTAGATCTACCTCGGCTACCATCAAATTAAATCTCGCAGTCCACAAACTCGTTCTCTACGCAAATGACACTACGAATTCCTTCGGTCCGTTTCCTTAAAAACACTCCCACATTTCAACGTCCATGAAACGTACTAAGCTTACAAGGTTTCATTCCTTTTTACTTAGATACATAATTATTTATTCAATGGCTCAACACCTCCAGAAGCACGTCATTTTATAGACTCAGACAACAACTAAAGTCCAATTAGGTAAATCAGAATTTTTAGAGGAGGCAATATTTAGGACACACACTAACACAAACGGATACACCAAACAACGACAAAATAGATGCAGACTAAAATATCCCAACCACAGACACAAACAGACATTAAAAGTTTCTAGGATTTATAGGATACTACAGACGTTTCATAAAAGACTTTTCCAAAATCACACAACCATTTCAAACTCTTAAAGAAAGGAAGAAAGGTAGAAATTAATCAAAAATATATAGAAGCATTCGAAAAATGCAAAGAACTACTAATTAATCCCCCATCCTCAAATCCTACATACAAAACCATTCCTATTAACCATCCTCCGTCCTGTGCAGGTTATCACAAGGCCGATTGGTAGCGACAACCTATCGCTACGCTACTACCTTATCTAAACAAAAAAAATAGACAATCGAACGAGAGTTATTAGCCATAATTTGGCCACAAAACATTTTAGACCCTATTTTTTGACATAAATTTACATTATTACCGACCATAAACCCCTCGTCTGTTTATCAACTAAAGAACCAACAGTAAACTAACACGCTGTGCTACGCTTCAAGAATAACTTTGTATAATTCACAAAAGTGGCAAACAAAACGTGAACGCTACGCTTTTCACGAATAAAAATTAACGCATAGGTACTGGCAAAACAGAGAAACATATCTCTTATAGTAATTTGACGACAAAGACAGACAAATACAAGAACACTACAAGAAATAGAAGACAGGGCTGAAATACTATCCAGAAACAACTACCGAGGACTCAAAAACGAAACTATATCAGACTCAGAACAACTATGACAGCTAGCCCTATATCATTACCAACACTATTATATTTACAACAACCCACTACCCATTAGGACAGAACAACTCTACACACACAATACATTCCGCAAAAGAATGGAATTTACGGGTATACCCATATTACACGAGGCTTTATACCAACCTAATCAAATATTATATTTAGTTGTCCTAATAATATAATATTAAAAACACCAAACAATCAAAAGGATTAGAAGTCTTTTTACCTACCGAAAACCAAATTTATCAAAGATTTCCTTAAGAAATACATAAACCAAAAATTAAATACTTCATTTATTTCAAATCCCCACGCCACAGAACGTATATTAGATATTTAAGAAAGGCTTAAACTTTTACGATTACAACGTGTGATTTATTAGATGAGGAAGGCGAACAAAAGGCTATAGTCAAAAAATTACATCAAGGCAAAACGTGCCATCGCGGAATTACAGAAACCATCAAACGAACCGGCGAAATTACTATTGGCAAATATAGAAAAATAGTCTCTCTATTATCAATTCGTGCGAAAATGTAAAACATCTAAATACGACCGCAAACCGAAAAACCATCGCTACAATTAACACAAACTCAAAGCGCGCCATCCAAGATATTTATAATATCTTTTCCATAAATCAAAATATTACTTACATTATTGACGCATTTAGTAAAATGGACAGGCTATCGAAGTACCATCGCAACAACACCCAGGAGTTCGAGCACTTATTAAATATTTTTCATTTTATGTTCCTCAAAAGATAAGTTGTGACCCGGAACTAATTTAACAATAACTATTAAAAGAATTAACAATTTTACAAAATTAAATTACACATAGGTACGCCGAGAATCCTAACTCTATGGGTAATCGAACGTTTTCATTCAACAATTATAGAAATTTATCGGCTTCGAAATACGACAAAGTACACGGTCCGCAACGTTAATGACATATGCGGTAATGGCATACAATAACACCCTCCACAGTACTACCGATCTCTCTCCGTTCGTAGTTCTTTTGTCATACCGAATTAATTCCACGTTCGACATAGAATTTAGAAGGTAATAAGCAACAGTTAGTTAAAGATCATAGAAAAAGAACTCAAGTGTATATAAATTCCTAGCGAAAAGATGGCGAAATCAAGGAAAAGATTAGGGAAAAGAGAGGAGGTGAGAATGAACCCAAAGTAGAGATAGGAGAAACAGTTTTTTTAAAGCAGAAATAAAAGCAATCTAAAGACAAGTCTAAATATCAAAAGGCTACGAAACTGGCCCTATCCGCAAATGTCGTCCCCATTAGGGTAAAAGGTAGGAATACCAAAGTACCGATTAAAAATATCAAACGCCCTTCACAGGTATCATACTCCTTTATATGGACGTCCATTATCCAACCTCATCTAAACCGTCCCCTCAGCCGGCCTTCAGTTCAGTAAATTAGCAAATCCGGGCAATTACCGGTTAAGCAAAGTTTATCATTCCTACACCAATTATAATACTAATATTAGATAATGAACGACGCAAAACGACTTAAGTCTATTCAAAGTTTTTCACAACTACATTTTCTATACATACTTAATTTGAATTAATATTATTTTTCATTAATATTTTTCATTAATAATTTTAGAACTCATAGAAGCTTTTAAGAAGATTTATTATAGTATACCATTAGTTAAAGCCTTACACGTACTTTAAATTTATTCCTTACCCATATCCCATATCCAAAACCAAACATTCGTAATAGTTCCTACTTTCCCTACCTACTCTAAGGTAAAAGATTATCCATTCTCACCATCAAAAGTACAAACAAGAGAATTTACTCAAAAACGTTATACAATACACCAAACTTCATTAACAACATTAGGTATCGACAAAACCTTCACTATTTACCCACGGCAAGTATACCCAAAAGCAAAAACTTCAGAAGTACTAAAACAGTTGACATCTTTCAACACAATAGTATACTGCTCT
The DNA here is from genome assembly GCA_036509395.1 of Antheraea yamamai. Classification (NCBI taxonomy): domain Eukaryota; kingdom Metazoa; phylum Arthropoda; class Insecta; order Lepidoptera; family Saturniidae; genus Antheraea; species Antheraea yamamai. The sequence goes on along the minus strand of AP028428.1, from coordinate 21,255,642 downwards.
TTTGATACCACACCAACAGTACGTGGCACATATAGTAATATTCATAAGAATGAATGCACCATAGCGGTTGCAAATCCATCACAACGCTACCATCACTATACAGCAATAAGCACATACCTATAATCAATCTACCCAGTCTCAAAAAAGAACGACGCTCATCGTTCAGGAGAAACCCAAAACCTAAAAGGGGCCCTCTACACATACGCCTTTAAACATATTTTAAGAAAAGTGTTCAAAGTGAAAGAATACAGTGCAAAGAAATAGTGTCAGTGCCTCTACCATGTCTCTATTTATTTAATTATTTAACTATACTTATGATTACCTATAAGCAACACCAATTGTAAAGAAATACCGTAAGAAACGGATTCCTCTTCCAACCATGGAACAGCAACCCTTTCCACAAACAATGTAATCCGCGCCACTTTAATATAAAATCGAAGTCTCAGAAGTTTTTTTATAACTTCGACTGGCGGGAGGACTTATATTCCCATAGATCCTCTACACGTGCCTAAATTACTTTAAGCTTGCCTAGCGTTCCCCTACGGATGTGAGGTAGACGCTAGGTCAGCATTTATAACATTTTAGAATAAAGAAGATTAGTATAAGGAATTAGGATAGGCAGTCTAGAATCGACTCGCATAGGAATACACGTAGGTTAAGGAGCTAGAATCGACTCTCGAGATGTACTCGTTAGGAAGGAAGCTAATATCGACTATAATAGTTTTTAAGTTATATTATAATCAATGTCTAAAATCGACATAACTATTAATAAATTGTCTAATATCGACTGTAGTTTTTAAAAAGTCAACCCAAGTGCTCCCGAAGTTAACTACCTACTAAATACAGGAAGTGGTATCACGAAGAGTGCATCGGCTTGTCAGCAGATGATGAATTTGAAGTGCACTGAAGTCTACTATTTAAAGAATTATTTGCTATTTTTAAGACTTTAACATGATCAATGCATAATTATTAATGTAAATTACCAGACATTAAAAGTCAATTTTGATTATTTATGTACGTTGAAGCCTTAGTACTATCCTACTATAGTCGGTATAACAAAGCCTATTGACATGCTTTACAAAAAATGTTTTTGTTTAATACAAAAATTATCATTTATTTATTTTATTTATATTTATATATATTTGAGCTCAATTGATCTTTAAGTTTAATTAATATTAAATTTTCTTGATTCTGTTAAATAATTTTTGTTTTATTTAAAATTTCCTTTAGCTAGGCCTTATTACCCCCACCTACCCTATTTGGCATCTCGAATCGCGATGTATTGATTGGATGTTTTCCTAAGCGAATGTGTAGTGGATTCGCCATACAAATTTTGGAAGTGTAGAGACACGTCAAAGTTGGTTGAATAATTTGTAACTATAGAACTGTATGAAACCAGGCGCAGTCTAAAAATTGAACGTTACTTTACCTTGATTATCTCCCTAGAAACGATTAAGCTACATATATAACCCACTTATTACATACTCAACAGATAACAAATAAAAAGCATTTATTTTTAATTTTATATATTTAAATACATAAAATCACATTTATCACCACAATTATTATTTATGAAACTCTTTATATAAATAAAAAAATAATAATAATAACGCGTGACAACGGAATTGATTGCTTTTTTGTAAAAAAAAAATGGATGGCACTTTGGAACAAATGAATATAAAATTTATATATTACATACAAACATATATAGTTACAATTAGAGTCCATTTGTGTTTAGAAAGAGAAACTAACAAATAATCGCTTCTCTACCATAATTTTTAAAGAATCACTATTACTAACGACCATAGCTATATGTTTCAAACAAAACATGAATTTCAGTTGTTAGGGAAGATTTTCACTATAGAATATTATACATACCGCTATATATGACAAAATTAAATATATTTTTTGGATCGAGTGACTTACAACAGACACAAACTGATGGCGAACCCATGACCTGAAACGCTCGTTCTATCAAAACATATTTATAGTTGGTAAGATAATGTAAATTACATTTAAAGACTTCTATATTAATTAATATATCAGAATATAATATATATTATTAATATTATAGTTTATATTGAAATGTCAGCTTTATTTTTATAACATTTTAAATATTGATGTATAATATATACATATATTGATGTATAATATATATATATATATATACATTGATGTAATATAAGACTTTCTCAAAATACGTATTTGAATATTGCATTATTATATAATCGACTCCTTTAAAAAATGTGTTAGAAATAATGATAAAAAACATCTAAATTAGTTTTTTTTTTAATATGTATATAATATATAATTTATATAGGCAAGATGAACATTCTTGTATTAATACAATAGTGCATATAATGTTACCGTTAAAATACAGAAATCAGTTATTTTACAGATAGTCTAGATAATATAGAAATTAAACTAACCAGCTAATATGCACATTAACGGTTTTCCAAATTTAACGGTAACACAAACATTAATTATCCTCACAACATACTTACAAAGTATTCTAGGCACTTAGTATCACTTAAGGTAATTCAATACAAACGATAAACTATTAAAAGTATTATTTTAAACTTAAAAACAGTTTTTTTTACTAACTACGCTATTGACCCAGCAAGGTCTTAACAGCTTCACCGGACTACTTAAAAACAATTACCCTTAGACCTTATACCAATTTGAGCATAAATCCGAACTTAGTTTTTTACTGTTCTAAACTATATTTATGTAATTTGAGAAAGAACGGTTATGTATCGTCTCGTGAACATCTCTGTTCAACACACGTCTTTAGGTAACGTGAAAGAACGAGACAAGTATATTTGTTTCGTACGTACAATTTAATGAAAAATATTTATCTGAATAATCTTGATACATTTCAGTTGAATACTTAATTAAACGAACTTGAAATGAAAATGTTTTAGGTAAATACCAAAGTATTATGCAAATACAAATTGACTTCTCAATTAATTGAATTGAATAGACGATTGATCCGAACACTCTGAATTGCTTAATATTTATATCATTAGCCTATTTCAGTTAACCTATCTCTTTTAAAGGAATTCTCTATTGATTAACTTCGAAGATATATTGAAATACTTTATAGGAATACCGTCCATATTGCAACAAATTATTTCAATTCATAACATCTCTAACCATCTGCACGTACAGTTCAAAGTACATTACTATTTCTTTTTTGGAATAGATCAGTCTACATTAAAGCTGTTTACATATCAGCTTCTAGGCCGGAATCGAGGAAATCCTTTAAGTACAAAGGCACATTGCGTGGCATCGTTCTACAGATCTGAAAGAAGAAAATTATATTAGCACCCCAAATTCTGTTTACTTTCTCATCTGATATTAAAGCCCCGTCAATACGCGCGTTAAAACACAGTTACAGTAAGCAGACTACAAAGACCAAACAAAACAAAGAACTGTAATTCTGAGGTCAACCATAAAGGTAGTCACTCCTGAAAACTGAGTTGGAACGGCTCCTATATAAGTGTGTATTACAAACCACACCATTCAAACTGGAAATCAATTGCGTGAGGAATGCTACTTTAAGAGTTGAATCATAGGTAGTGGCTGTAGTCTCACAATCAAATCTTGCACAGGTTTGACCACTTTTTGGTATAACTACCATGACAACAATGCTAATGATAGTTAACACTGTCTAATACACTCTCGACCAACTAACACCTTCGAGTACGTAATACGTCTCCAAGAATATGGATGCAGCACAGCAATCTTCTAGGTTTAGTATGGTACCATTCTGACCACACTGTGACGAGCCCGGAAATCCGATTATCCGATTACTTTAGATGCAACCACTGGACATATCCAACGAGACGTGCTTTAGAAGACGTATCCTTAATTATACCATTCCAATGCATCTAACGATCAGATAATTTTATGTTTTTACTGTGCCTAGTTAGCACAGCAATAATACGTTGCCTATTACATTTACAAAGATAAAGTTACGACGCATGTAGGCCAATTATAAAACCTGTCTAACTGGATTCATTAGACACAAGTAATGCGTTCTATTTAAAGGTCAGGTTTATATCTATTCAAACTATGTGTAGACAAACTATAACTATTTTGATTTCTTTTTCACTGTATATTGATATTTCATGACGATGAGGTGGATCCAAGCTATCAAATTATTTATTATCAATCAATTTGTAATGATGCGAAAGTATATATCCAAAATAATAACCATATCGAATTGCAAATATTTTCATGGCTCTATCATATAGTTTATTATGTCTGATATTGCTCAATAATTTGAAATACTGTATTTATATTGGAAAATACCTAGAGCTATTTAAAGCATTAATTTAAAAATTTAATAGTGGTTGAACTTGTGCAAGGTTGTCTGCAATCGCAACGCCACTATATCAATTACTCTTAGAAAGGTGCCACAAGGTACACGGTATAGTTTACTCCTCAGGTCACCTGTTATGACTGAAATTGAATTCACTCTCTTATAGGCTGCAGTGTATATTTGTAGTGTATATTCAACATGATATTGCATTCCTAAGTTTTATAAAAATTAATGTGAATATGTTAAGTTACCTGGTTGATGTAATAAAGTGAACTAGGTATTGTGATCTCGTAGTAATTCCTTCTGACCGCATCGACGATATTATCTGCTGCTTGCTGCGGCGTCTGGATCTTCATCAGCGAAGGGTATTTGATCTTTGGATTCTTACATAGGCCAGTATCTACGATGTACGGGCACACCACGGTGAATTTGATCTAGTAATTTTATGTGGGAATAAGTTAGGAAAGCTTGTTCAACTATAAAAGTGTGTTTAACAAATTCAGTTATACACGAAGTATGGAAAGAAAACTTGACATTCCGACTAATCAGAATTGCATTTTAACTATAAATCAAAATGAAAATTATGATCAGCAGTAAATTTTGGTAAAGGTAAAATAGCTACTTGTCCAGTAGTGACAATTTAGTACAACTTAATTGTAGTACAGTTTTAGTACTAGACGACTAATGCTACGCAGTTATTAGTATCAGGAAATTCTACTAGATTCTACTGAATCCCACTGTAATATTAAATGCTGTAAATTATAGAGATGTTTAATTATAACAGAAATTTAAATTCAATGTCAGGTTTGTGAGAGACTCGGCGCTGTGAAATAAATGTCTGTAACAGAACTCAAGTGACCATGAAGATAATAACCCTATTATACACTATATGATACTAATAATATTCTCTTATTATTCTTAAACACGATTAAACTCAGTGCTACTTAATTACAAAATTAATTAACGAAACAACGAAAAACCAGAAACGGATAGCAAATATATTAATAAATGTTTGTCTAATTTATTTTATAGTTATAAATATTTACAATATGAAATGCCATTTTATTATTTTCCTTTAATATAAAATGCAACATGAACGTGAGTATAATAAAATACGAATATTTTAATGGAATAAGTTTATCCGTTGATGTATATATAATAACTAGCGGGCTCGGCAGACGTAGTCCCGCCCTGATTATGAAAAAAATCCTTGACAAATTATATACTAAAACGTTCCTCAGCAATCACTCTATCCACTGGTGAAAACCGCATGAAAATCCGTTCGGTAGTTTTTGAGTTTATCGCGAACAGACAGACAGACGCGGTAGGGGACTTTGTTTTATACCATGTAATGATAATAATAGCCCTACGGTGTAGATATCGCATTATGGCTGTCACCAGAAATTTAAAAGATCTTCTTGAAGTAGAATGATTTTTACATTTATCTGAGGTACATAAGTAGTAAAAACTTAATAATAATAATTTATTCGATTCAGATATTACATCCATTTTTTGTTAGTAAAACTTAGCCTATGTTAAAGGTAATAATACAGCATGTTTTAATATTATTTACAAATTTCTTCACACATACACACCCACAATCAAAATATATTAATTTGTATAGGTGCACACACTTTTTAACAATTTTGTCCATTTGTGAACAAACAAACTATCAGATCTACTTGATAACATCTTCAAGACACTATTTGAGCTGCCACACATTCGATCCATCAGGGAGTTTGCTTTTTTTCGAATGATTGCGTAAAAATCATCCACAAGAGCTTCAGCAAACATGCCCGATGCACTACAATATCGAGGCAACCCCATCAATGCCCTGAAGACATTGTTGTACTGTATACGCAATGCATTGTATGCAAGCAGTGTATATGAGGTCCAGAGATTGCTGGTATAGAAGCTCTGGCAGTAGGCTTTAAATTAATGACAATTCCCAAAATCATATCTGTAGTCGAATTTACGACCTATGTATACAGGAAGTGAAAATAATTTGCTCTCGGTGGTAAATAGCGATGATGAAGATTGGTGATTTTCCACTTACTCCACTAAAATCTCTTGGGTCCTCTCTGAGCTCTTCATGCAAAGCTTCCATGAGACCCCTGACAGCGAATTTAGTGCCGCAATAAGGCACCAGGTTACGAAGACCCACTACACCTGCCATAGAGGACATTGCGACGATATGGCCATGATTGCGTTCCATCATAGCTGGCAGGAACGCTTGTAGGAGCTGTTTTAATAAAAAAATTAAAATTATATGGTCACAGAATAACGCGGGTGAGTAAAGTTGCATATGCACACTACAGTTTTGTGCCCTGACAGGTAAGTACAAATTCAAATTGTTCCCGTACATATTACGGTTTCCTTCGCTCCACGTCTATCCATACTCCTGACCTATGTAAAAACCAATCAGGTGCTACGTGAGCTTTATTTAAATCATAATCTATATCTTGTCCTAGAACTACTATTTTTAACTTTACCAATAGTATAAGATCCCTATCGAGTATATGGTTATTCTATACTAATTTATGCCTTATATTTTGACACTGATGTAATTCAATAGCGCAGCGTAAAAATATAGAACTTCAATAGCTACCCAGAGATGTGCGAGCACATTCACATCGAACGCCAGTCTGATCTCCTTTTCTGAATGCTGTAGCAGTTTCTTGCATGGCATGATGCCAGCATTGTTCACGAGCATTGTGACGTCACCGACTTCTCGTTTGATCTTCTCCGCGAGTTCATTAATTGCATCTCTATTCGTGACGTCACACCTGTTGATTAATATACTGTTTAATGGCGCGTGTTTCTTCCACCACATTGTAATTAACATTGTAAGAACATGTCTTTGATACAAGACATTTGAAGGAAAAAGGTAGTAACCTTAGTTTGATCACGCAATGCTCATCAAAGGAGAGCTGATTGCAGTAATCATGATCCGGTCAGATCACATAACTCATAACAAGTACATTTTTGTGATAGGAAAATATCTTCGTCGTATGACATTTTTTATACTTTGTAGATTTTAGCGATTGACCACAATCTTATCTGATATTAAATGACGAAGTGGTCTAGTGCACTCAAGTACACCAACCGGAACACACCAACAGGCGCTTGGCAACAGATTTTCAACATGAAGGTGGTAGCTAGCTAGGAGAATCTAGAAAAATTCCTATTTTCCTTCGCCAATAGCTCCGATCTCTTCGAACCTATGCCCATCGATGCTGCGTCCGGAAACGCTATCAACTAAGCCATGGCTTCAAAAATAATCTGTCAGACTATGAACGATACCATCGTTGATTGTGAAAATGTGCCTGGACCCGGAAATTGTAGCAAACGATGCCCGGGCCATGGAGGAATGTAGATGAGATAAATATTAATTTAAGGAAAACCTGTATTTCATATTATTAAATTGGTTTATCTTGTAATCATTACATAGTATAGAACAAAGTCCCCTACCGCGTCTGTCTGTCTGTCTGTTCGCGATAAACTCAAAAACTACTGAACGGATTTTTATGCGGTTTTCACTAGTGGATGAAGTGGAGGAACGTTTTGGTATATAATTTGACCAGAATTTTTTTATAATCAGGGCGGGACATCTGCCGGGGCCGCTAGTTTTGTAAATAAAACCAAAATTACCCTATGAGGCTAGCATTATCATTAAATGTAAGATTATATGTATAGATAGCATTTAATTACAACTTCACGTGATATTAAGTAAGTCTAGAAATTCAAATGGAACATTACGAAAGGTCAGCATTTCTTATGCTGTCTGTTTAATAAATTTATATGATAATTATCATATTATTATAGCAAGGAGATGAAATCTTTTAGATGTATTAGGGTAAAGAAGCAATTTAGTACAAAAGGACACGCTATACAATTCTGAGTCATATTTTATTATAGCGTTAACCAAGTATTAAAAATATAAATCATGCAAGCATGCAAGTTTGCACACAAATTTGTTCTATGACAGGCAATGTGTCATATCAGACGCGCGACAGGAGTTCACTCCCGAAGGATTATTGTCTTGTAAATATATACAACAAGCGGGCCAGGCAGACGTTGTGCCGCCCTGATTATAAAAAAATCTTTGACAAATTATCTACTGGTTAAAACCGCACGAAAATCCGTCCAGTAGTTTTTGGGTTTATCCCGAACAGATAGACGCGGTAGTCCCCTTTGTTTTATACTATATAGGTCAAATAAGGACCAGGACAAATAATAACACTCAAACCGTAATATATATATTATTATATGTATTAATTTATATTGATCTGATAAAATATAATATTACAAAAATCTATCAGCTTTACCATTTCGAAAATTAACCCGAATAAACATTTTATTCTATTAACTAATATTATAACTGTGATTGTGGTTTTGTTTATTTGTTTGATACACTCTCTCGTGTATACTACTGAATTGATCGCCATAAAATTTTGTATAAACCTGTCAGAGGTAAAGAAAAGGACACAGGGTACCTTTAATCTACAAAATATGTACTCTTCCCGAGGGTTACGTAAAATCTATAAAAATGCGAGTAAAACCGAGAATAAAAACTAGTAACAAAAGAAAACTTAATAACAATAACATATTACAAAGCCCAATGCCGAGTTATAGCATTCAATATTCAAGTTAAAACATTCATAATGAAAAAAACACCTGCGTCAACTGAAATAAAAACAAAAAATGTAATTAATAAGGTGATATTGGCAATTAAAAAAAAAGTATCAAGATAGTTTCACGGAAGTTGTAATTTTCCCGATTATCAGTCGTCGCTGTGTGCATGAGATGTGCATATATATTATGTAAAGTATGACTCGAGGCCTAAATGAAGGCCTAGAAGTGCCTAAAATTCAGTACGAGTGCTTAAGGACGGGCTTTCAATTTTTCGCGGTTCAATTTTGGCATCGAGTCCTACTAGACACGTACAGCTCACGCACACAAACACAATAACCTGATAACCGGGGGATCATAGCGCACTTTAAACAACTTTGATACTTTTATATAAAATATTACAATATTTTCTTATTATTGATGTTCTACTTTTTCTTATATTTGATGCTATAGTACCAAAATAAATTATAGTTTCTCAAGGTCATACTACGTCAACAACAGTATAACTAAACCTAAATATTTATACGTAATAGACACAAACATCGAATTTGTGCTCAAATATTTAGCCCCTTAGTGCCCAATCAAGGTATAATTTCTCAACATTCTCATGAGGTATTGTGGTAACTGGATCATAGTTTAGATAATAGCCAAAAACATCAATTTTGTGCTTAAATGTTTAGTTCCCCAGTGTAGGAGCAAGGTTTCAATTTTTTAAAGTTTGATGAAGACAGTATTTATGATAACTGAATCTTAGTATAGATAATAGTTAGAAACATCGAGCTCGCACTCAGAGGCCTAGTGTCAGCTAAATGTTTCATATCTTAATAATCAGCTATTTCGTGATAAAAGAATTTTAATATTGATAATAGCTACAAACATTTTGCGCTCTTTTCGGTTTCTCAGTGGCTAGATGCGTAGCTTTGTCGTGATTACAATTTTTTTGTATAGTATAGAGTAGCTAGAAATATAGAGTTTACGCTGCAAAGTATCATAGTGTTTGATTAATGTTTAATTCCTCATGGGCTAGGCGAGTAAATATATCGTGACAACTGAATTTTAGTACATGTAGATATTAGGTACAAATATTGAGTATGCGCTCAGAGATTTAGATAGAAGAATTTTTAAATTAGCGTTTGCTTCTGTATCAAAAAGAATTCTGTGAACAACATATTACAAAACATCTGAATTGTAAGTTGTAATAGCTGTACCACAACGAGCAGCATATGATAGTCTTTGTCTAAAACAAACCCTAATTCCACCGACAAACTTTGCATCTCTAGCTTTGATAGACTTTTCACCAAATAATTCGTCTCATTATAAACAAGACTTGAGAGACCATGTTCTGATAAACAATAAGCATACACGATTCTTTTGAAGGATTACATTTGTTTGTAAATGCTACAGCGTGTTTATGATATTACTGTATATATTCTGACTAGATAATAAAGAGTAGGCGAATACAACATATCTATTTCTACCCATGAAGGAGCTCCCTAGCCGTTTCTGAAAGTCCATTATGAGGTCATTTTGTTGTTACTTAACGAAAGGAGTACAAACAAGACATATCTGTGTCTACCCATCAAGGAGTTCCATAACAGTTTTTGAAGTACGTCGTCATCAGATCATTTTGTTCAGTCCTGTGGTAAGCTCTCGCCACTACTAACAAAAGGACTATAAAGACGACATATGTATTTCTACCCGTCAAGAAGTTCCATAACAGTAACTCAGATCCATCTACAGTCAAAACGTAAAATAAACTAACATAATAAAAACCAAACTTAGAATTATTGTTTCAACCTAATTACAGTGTCTCTTACTACTAGAAATATAAACGACTATAAAAAATTGGTTAGTTTTTCAAAATGATCAAAACGTTTTGTGAAGTGTATACGTATTTCTACAGCGATGTTTTTTTTTCTAATCGAGTGCAAAGCGACGTATACCTCCACTCGCTACGGCGCCTGAGCGCGGTCTGGCGCGACGTGAATTTTTCTTCCATATTTTTGTTTACGTCGAATATTAATAAAGAAATAAATTTGGGACCTTATTCCATAGGAGTTAAGGTCTACGTAACTGACTAAAATCGAGAAATTTTGTTTACAACTAAATAATTTTTTTCTCAGATGTAGTGTAGATAACTTGGATTTTATTTAAGTCGTTTAAACTTGAATATATGTAGAATAAGCAGGTATTTTTTTTTATTAAGAAAAACGTAAATTTACTGAGATTTTCATACCGAAAAGCAGGCTGTTTTGCGCGAGGGGACTACGGAGAATTGTTTTTTTTTAATGGAAACGTATTAAATTTGAAAAACAATCATCTGTACATCACTGTGAAAGGTTCAGTGTATCTGTAATTAATCATTATGTTTACCAAAGTTCAATAGTTTGTTGTAATTCTTAACAAAAACAGTGAAAATGGACCTTTTTTGAGAGCGCGTCCTTAACGCTCTATTTCGTGTCTTATCAAATTTATATACAGCGCACTTGAATAGAGATTCTTAAGGAGTAAACATCGGTAAGTATGCGAAGAGGTAGTTATTAAATAATAACTAGTCTAATTCTACACTCTTACATATAATTCTATGGATAAATTCATATTTTTTATGGATCACTTGAAATTTGTTTTATTAGCTCCACTATGTAGCGAAATTATGCAGGATTCTTTGGTAATGTCAAGGGAATACCACATGCATAACAATTCGAAGCGTTTAGGTACTACTTAGGAAACGTCAGTTTAGGTATTTAAATACCAGCTAATCTAAAATACATTTTAGCCTAAGTTCCTACTTATAACCTGTTTTTCCTATCTATCTATCTGCAAGTGAGAATTCCGTCAAAATCCGTTAGTGTTTCCGGAGATTACCCGGAACAAACAGACAGACAAATATTTTAAAAATTGTTTTTGAAGTTATACTTCTTTTGGCGCGTTAGGAAAAAATGACGAGAGTACATTTTAAAATAATAAAAATAAAATTTTAAACGCGCGCACTCCGTCACGAAAAACCGACACCCTGAAGTTAGCTATAGTCAACATCTTGTTACGCCAAAGAAGTATAACTTCGAACGCGTGTACATAAGAACACACACACTTTTTGAAGTGAAACTTCTTTAGAATCCTTGTGATTTCAAACCGGATGCAACGGAAAAAACGACAGGTAAGCGACACAAATACAAAAATTTGTAGGATGAAGCTGGCAAAGAATGTTCAAGGTGGTAGAGCCACGTTGAAGCTATTACTGGTTTCAGCATGAATGGGTCGGCTCGTCCGGGGTAGTACCACCCTCTCACAGAAAACCGACGTGAAGTAACAGTGCTTGCATTGTTGCGTTTCGTTTGGTCAGTGAGAGCGCCGGATACCCACCTCCTCTCCCCTTCCCCGTTCTTCCCCTCCCCATCCCCCACTTCCCCACTCCCCTCTCCCCCAAACACAGGTTGGCAACGCACTTGCGACTCCCTTGGTGTTGCAAGTGTCTATGGACGGTGGTGATCACTTACCATCAGGTGACCCACACGTTCATTTGCCTCCTATAACATAAAAAAAAAAAAAAAAAAAAATGAGACAGAAATATACATACTAAGTGAAATTTCTTTAGAATCGTTGTGATTTTAAACCGGATGCAACGGAAAAAAACGACAGGAAATACAAAAATGTGTAGGATGAAGCCGGCAAAGAATGAGACAGAAATATACATACTATTTTATATTATCGGTCTCTCCTCTTTGTGCCATGCTTCGTAGCATCTCCACTGCCGTCTTCTAAGCATAGTCGCCTGTAATTAGTGAGCCAGAGCGAGAGTGCAAATGTCGGTGTGTATGTATATTGCACACTGTTTAATACTTGCTTGTATTTGAACATTTAACGTGTGTTAGTATATGTGAAAAGTACGTGAGCTAATACTACTGTACACTGTAACGTAAGTTAAATACAATATAAAATATCTTTTAAAATTAATCAAAATACTTTCATTTTTAAACAAATAAACTTTATAATTATCCTACCCTTGTTATATATATTCATCTCATTCTTTTGTCGATTTACTGAAGTTTCACTTGTATCGTGTGTGAACCGCACACACACACCTTTTTTTTATAAGTATAATACCTAATATCATATTATTTTGTTATTTTAACATTAAAAACAGACACTTCCATTTTATTAGATGAGAATATTATTCAAGAAAGTATTCAATTACAATAGTCAGTTTAGGCTCATTGTAACAAAGGAATTCATTCTCAATTGAGCTATCGCTTCTACTAAACCAACTGCAATGATTTATTTTATTGTATTCGTCATAAACGATTTATAATAAATTATAACGCTACATTTTACTAAGTTTACAGACCGACTTCCGCTAAGAAACCGTATAATAATGCAACACATTAGAATTAATTAATGCAATTTGAAACATTCAAGGTTACTGATAGACAGACCGGTTGGATCACGCAATAATAGATTCCAGATTAAAATTTCACATTTTGTTTGCATTTTGGCCTAGATCAAGTTTTCGATGAAACAACGGCTCTTTGCCTATTTTTTGAAGAGAAAACTTATTTAGGTGGGTTGAGTAGTATTTTTGGCGAGATAATAATTTATAATTTCGCGTCATGAAATGCTACGTCAGCATGATCGGCCATGTTGCGTGCGCGCCTTGCGTCAAACTAGCAACGCGTGTACGGGTCCTGTGTACATCTAACATTGATATTTTGTATTCAGATTGTGCAGACTATCATTTAATTAATAAACTGTTTAAAAATAATTATTGTTGGGAGTACAAATAGATGTGAAAACAATAATAATTTCAATTCACAAATTATGAAATTTAAGTAATACACACCGTAATTAATTTAAAAAATTCAAAACAGAACACAGTTATTCTATTGTATTGGGTTTTCACTTCTGTCGGCAGTCCTTATGACTGCCTCGTGATTTTTTTCTTAACTATCATGTTTCCTTATAATACAAATGTTTCACTTCTATCGTGTCTTTAGAAAACACTATATTGTTGACATAATAAATACCGCAGACGTAGTCGTGGGTATTAATTAGTTCATAAATAAATTTAATAGTCATTAAATTCTCCATTTAAGTCACCGAATTTATCATATATTTTTGGTAAGCTGCAACTTCAAAGTTCTAGTGTAGATGTGAGGAAGGGTTTAGTCACAGTCGAAATCATTTCTCTATTCGCGTCTGTCATCTGCTGTTTACTAATGGAATGATGGGGATGCTGTTGTAAGCGCGTCCGTAAGAATTATTAAATACTATAATGTAACAATAGATGGCGCACGAGACGATTCATTTCGGTCTTCGTTTTTTTTAATATGTTAACAGTTCTCGCCAATCTTTTTGACCACTCTGGATACAGCCGTAAGTCCGGGCTTGATCAGAATATCATGAAGAATTCAATACAAAACTAAGTTAAAATAGTATTAGGGAAATTTCTCTGTGTGTTTAAAATAGACATTTTTTTATCCTTTATTTATCGTGATGTTATAAATATAACATAATACGTAATTATAACTAAACTAACTTCTGCCCGCGACTTCGTCCGCGTGGAATAGTTACTTTGGGACAACGTGCTGCTACTTCGTTTAATAAACGAAGGGGTTTAGCGTGATGATATATACTGATAATCTTTTGATAAATGAGTATATAAATGAAAGAATTTTTAGTGGGCGCCCAGTAGTTCCCGACATTCGTGAACCACAGTTCATTTTGATTTTTTAGAGATAAAGTTTGAACTTTATTAAGGTTCTTTTGTCACAGGTGAGTTGTGGGTTGTAAGGGGTATCGGAAGTCCGATTGAATAACTTCTATAATCAAAGTTTTTCATCGAGATGGCTACGCTTAATTATTTGGCACTTTTTTTTTTTTTTTTTTTTTTTTTAATTTTTTTATTAATATTATTTATTAATTATATAAACATAAAAACCCCCACTCCCCGACCCACCCCCCCCCCGAAGTTTGGCGATGTGACTTTGTGGCTTTGAAGGGGTAACCCGGAACCTGGTCCGTTTGAAATTCTTTCAGTGTTTTATACCTTCTCCGAGAATGGTTTTAGGCTATATATCACCACCAAGGCCAAGAGGCGGGGCCAAAGAAAAATGTTTCAAACGAGAGGTTTTTTTCTTTTTGAGAGCTTCTGCTGTGTGTCAGCGTTACCCCAGAGTAGTAACTATTACACGCGGACAACCCAAATCTATGTCTAAATATGAAAATTAAACTTGAATTTGATTAGGGGAACTCACAAAAAAAACCATTTTTTTTCAAAAAATTCTTTCATTTTTTTTTACTCTTTTTTGGGAAAGTTTTAAAATATTTTTTCTCCCCCTTATTTTTATTAGAGGGAACAAATTAAAAATTTTTTTAAATTCGGGGTATTTTTTCTTTTGAGAATTTCCACCCCTCTTACCCAAAATAACTTTTCCACCTGCAAACTCGCGGGCAGAAGCTATTAACTAATTATATTATCTATAATCTATACTAATATTATAAAGAGATAAAGTTTCTGAGGTTGTAGGGGGTAATATCTGGGGAGTCGGAGAAAAATGGTCGAACGAAAACGTTTCTTAAACACTGCTTTACTTTTACGATAACATGAGAGCAAAGTGGGAAACCACCCCAGAGGTGGAGCTTTTATTTTTAGTTTGTTTTTTTTTTTCATTTTTTCATTTAAAAATTTTGCCGATTTTATTTTTTCATTTTTTTAAAAAGTTAACTTTTTCTTTTTGGGGGTATTTTCAAACTATTGTCCGATTTAAAAAATCCTTTCAGTGTTATATACTCATTTTCATGAAGTGAAAGCAGCTATATATCATCACGCTAAGAACAATAGGAGCGGAACACCAATGAAGAATGTTTCAAATCGGATTTTTTTCCCCTTGAGAGCTTAGCGTTAGCCCAAAGTAAAAGAGGCTAGTTAATTATATGTATACGTTTTAAAAACATGATATATCAAAGAGACATTACTATTTATTAATTACTATATCAATTATATAGGGTCTTGTTAAGTTATACACAATATATTATGTACATGATAACGGTGGTTATATTTGTAAATGAAACCATTAAAAATCGTTTATTTACTTTAAACTTCCGTGACATAGAATGTTTACTAATGTAATTGTAATGGTTACTCAAAATTCGGCAGTAACGTTCAGTGACATCATTGCGACGTGTGCATATCATAAATTTAGAATATAGTTTCGAAGTATTTAATCACAGACGGTCGTATTAGTATGAATCCTCATTGAGAGTTAGGTTATATTTCTTGGTATACTCTATAGCGATGAGAATAAAAAATTAAAGTTAGTTTTTTTCTTTCCGAACTACTAATGGCTTGATAGGCCGTGCCAGCTTCACTGGACAACAAAGTAAAACTGTATAACCCCTAACTAATATATTATGGATCTTTTTTTTTTTTTTTTTTTTTTTTCCCCCCCTTCCCCCCCCCCCCTTTCCCTTTTTTTCCTTCTTTATTCTCCTCTAATCCCTCCCTCCCTAACACCCATTTCTTTTCCTCCCTCCCCTTTCTCCCTCTTCTCTATCATTATTAATATTAATATACCCCCCCATTCACCCTTAATTTAAATCCCCACCCCCCTCTACTCACAATTATAGGATTTTAATTTTGATGCATACGGGCGATTTAACATTGCATTTTTGGCCATTTAATTCTATCTATATATATTCACAAAAAAATAAAGTCGTTTTTTGTGTCTGTCTGTGTGTTCCTATAGCATTTCTTAACTACGGCAAGGATTTAAGATTTTGATACGGTTTACACTGAGGCTGAGAGGATTTCTTCCGAACGGTTTGCAGCTATAAAACATATTGTATTTATATAAAATTGACAAAAATAGATGTATGGCAATGAAGTTATAAAAAGAAATCTTCGGGCTATTATGTTCAAATAGGACATTTATATTATATATTCAATTATAATATTATACAGACGTGGAATTGCTGTTGCAAGTACGACCTTGGACATAACTTTCCTTGTCTTGATTGTTTACGAGGAAGAAAACAAACTAAAACGGAATATTAAAGAGTTAACGGCCTCTAAATAAAAATATCTTGTAAAATTATTCTTATAATTCTTCCTAAAGCCATCCTATAACCTAGAAATTACTAAGAAAATAACATTAAAGAAACTGGGTAATTTAGAATACTTAGCGGCATCGAGTTATTTCTGCAAAAACAATCGTAAATTGGTGAGGTAAGGTCATCGAACTTCATAAATATAACTAACTAGCTTCTTTTTTTTCAAGAAGAATGCCTGCTTTAAGTGATCTCTCTAGCCCACAGAAATAGGCCGAAGATTCCTTTTTACAAATTATTCATTTATTAGATAACTTACTCATATTTGTAGGCTTTTCCTTTCTGCTCTGTTATAAGGTCTACGGTCTCCTGGTTGCCTTTAGGATTTATGTCAACACAGACGATGGTGCCACCAAGCCGAGCGAACCGAAGCGCTGTTTCCCGACCCATACCGTGGCCTGTACCTGTAATCTTAAGAATTAAAAAATAAAATTACAGAATGTATTTAAAAAGGTCTATTGTTTTTTTTAATTTCAAGCACTGTTAGGAACATAGGCAGTGATCAATTTTGACATAGTTACCTCGAAATTAAAGACGAAATTTTTTATTTATTGCCCCTAATATTTGTTTGAGTAGAATTAAATAGACATGTATTGAGAACATTAACATAATAACGTTTTTTTTTTGGCAATTTTTAAGGATTTTTACAGTTCACTTATATTTAAAACGGCTTATGAGCCCAAATAAACTTCAGATTATGAGATATGAACTCATGCTTGGTCTTCTATAAAAATAATTCATAAAAAAACGCTCAATTTTCATTATTTTTTACGGTTGTTTTGCAAATTATTCCAGATTTTAAGAGTGTACGGTCCAAGCTGACTCCAGATTCTGATGCAGTGGGTTAAAATATAAGTCCATATGTAGTTAGCGTCACATGTACTAACAACTTTCGTTGTTTTCTGTGTGCCGGTGTTATTGACAATCGTAAAGTATCTTTAGGCTCAAAATTAAAATAATATTCAAGCTAAGTAAGCGATATCTTAATTGAAAAGGAAAAACTAGTAAACAAATTAATCTATCAAAGGTACTCACTAAGATAATTTCTCCGCTGACACTTTTCGGCTCTGGTGGCACGAAGAATTTATAGATAGCATAGATCCAAGCGGCTGTCATCTTGACGTACAGCACCATGATCTCCAAGGCTATGGCTACGCCTTGATATACTTTCATCACTATGCCTTGTTCGTCGGTCCTAGGAAAAATAATTTTATTGTGAGTGTCGATTTAGACTTATTCTGAGTGACGATTTAGACTTATTGTGAGTGACGATTTAGGTTTATTGTAAGTGAGGGTTTAGACTTAGTGTGAGTTAGGATTTAGGCTTATTGTGAGTGACGACTTAGGGTTATTGTAAGTGATGATTTAGGCTCATTTTTAGTGACACTTTAGGCTTATTGTAAGTGACGATTTAGACTTATTGTGAGTGACGATTTAGGTTTATTGTAAGTGACGGTTTAGACTTCGTGTGAGTTATGATTTAGGCTTATTGTGAGTGACGACTTAGGGTTATTGTAAGTGATGATTTAGGCTCATTTTTAGTGACACTTTAGGCTTATTGTAAGTGACGATTTAGACTTATTGTGAGTGACGATTTAGGTTTATTGTAAGTGACGGTTTAGACTTCGTGTGAGTTATGATTTAGGCTTATTGTGAGTGACGACTTAGGGTTATTGTAAGTGATGATTTAGGCTCATTTTTAGTGACACTTTAGGCTTATTGTAAGTGACGATTTAGACTTATTGTGAATGACGGTTAAGACTTATTGTGAGTGATGGTTTAGGCTCTTATATAGTCGATGTTTCGTGTACGTGAGATCTTAAGATTTGAAAGGGTTTCTTAAGTAGCACGATAGCGGCTCAGTATTGATTTACAAGCCTTTTACTTCCACTATGAGCCTTTAGGTGAAGGAAAACATCACGGCCATAACATAAGATGATTGTAGGGCACCATTTAATTAGTCTTTATTATTTACCATTTAGATACCATATTTGAAAGGGTTCCCTTTCTAGGTTTAGTGCTCAGGTGAAATTGTGATAAAAAAAATTATACCGAAATAAGTGGTATTCGATACTTAGAACACGATATAAAATAAAGAAGTTTGCAAATATTTTCCATCATAGGCTTCTCTTGTAAACAAATCAGTTTAAACATGAATGAGGATATAGTAAAAAATTATTAATTCCTTGAATGTGTACTGACATCATATACGCAGCAAATATTTAAACATTCCGTGCGCTGTATACCATATTAGATAGTACTCGTGACTTCATAAGGAAGGACAAAAAAAAATAGCTTATATTCAAATTTTAGACTAAACCAAACAACTAGAAAAACTTTAAATAATATTATAGTACTTTTGTTGAGAAACAGGGATTTTAAATTATTTATCTAATAAGCTATATAATATAATAAGATATATATCTAATAATAACAAGCAATAGAAATTTATGAACATATTTATGATCTACTAGCTGTGCCCGCAACTCCATCCGCGTGGAACCTTATTTAAAAAACAGTTATTAATAAATTAATCTGAATGTATTAAGTCCATTTACTTATCTATTTTTCTTTGGTACTTAAGTCGAATCGTCATTAACATCGCAATAACTTTTGATAGAGTGAACCGATTTTAATGAAACCAAGACTAAATGTTACTAGAGGATATGCTGTATCGTGAACTTTAGCAGTGGTGCGTGTTCATACAAACAGACAGACAGATATTTCTAAAAATGAATGAAATGTATTTTATTACTTACTAGCGGACCCGACAGACGTTGTCCCGCCCTGATTATAAAAAAATCCTTCACAAGTTATATACCAAAACGTTCCCCATGAATCACTTTACCCACTGGTGAAAACCGCATGAAAATCTGTTCAGTAATTTTTGAGTTTATCGCGAACAGACAGACAGACAGACGCGGTAGGGGACTTTGTTTTATACTATGTAATGATTCCAAGACACCTGCAACATTTTTTTGACAAAAATGTAATAAGTACAGACGCGTTAGATTTGCATTCTTACTTTTATTTACTTTATTTTTTTTTTTATTTTTTTTTATAATATATTTGTTGAGCTCTTTTTTTTTTTTTTTTTTTTTTTTTCGAATGTTTTTTTTTCTTTATAAAAAAAAAAAAAACCCCCCCAAAAAACATACTCTCCCCCCCCCCCCCCCCTCTCACCCCCACCTAAAAGCCCCCCCGTCAGGGACCCCCCCCCCCCCCATTCTGGATATACACCGGCTGATCCCGGAACGCGACACGCCCAAACGTGCCACTATAGCGGGTGTTCCACCTGGTGTACGGTGGTCGCGATCCAGTCGGGTACAGACACCCTACCACCCCTACTTGTTTAAAAATAAAATATAAACTATAATTCACAGTACTGTTGATGTGAACTAAAGCGGGAAACTCCGTATAATTACTGCAATTTCAGTCAACCTTGAAACGTGCTCGCTCGATCTTTATAGTTTTAATGAGGGCAGTTAAGGATGAAATAATACAAAACACGTATACATGTATAGGTATAAAAATAACGAATATGTAAAATACTATTTCAGTAAAAAAACGTTTAATTACCCTATTATTTATTCAAGGTGTTAAACAGAAGGTTACTTGAAACTCTGCAAAACGAGTAACAAAAACACTTTATGTAGGAGGTAAGTTCCGATATCACTTGAGTGTGAATAGGTTTTTTTAATTGGTTTATTAAGTTTTACCAACTATAATCGTAGTGGAAACGCGATGCAACTAAAGTTTTATTTTTATTTTATTTATAGCTGTGCCCGCGACTCGGCCCGCGTGAAATTTAATGTAAAAAACATTGACTAATAAAATCATCTGAATGTATTAAATCCATTTACTTACCTACTTTTCTCTACTACTTAAGTCGCGTCGTCATTAAAATTACAATAACTTTTGATAGAGTGAACCGATTTTAATGAAACCAAGACTAAATGTTACTCGAGGACATGCTTTATGATTTTCTTGCTTGTGAGTTTTTATCGTAAACGCAGTACTCTAGCAGTGATGCGTTTTCAAACAGAAAGATAGACATTTTTAAAAATGAATTAATGTATTTTATTACTTATCTAAAAAGTACAGACACGTTAGATTTACATTCTTAATTTATGTATCGATATAGGTAGGTAGGTGTAATAAAAGAAAACGGTATTTTTCCAATAGATGGCTTAGGTTATCCATATCTCGCGTTGCAAGTACGTACGTGCGATCGGGTTCCACTAGATGTAGTTAGAAAGATGAGATTTCGCACTTAACAAACAGTTGACAGTTTTGTGATTAGTTGACTCAGTTTTGTTTGAGCGCGCGTTAAAAATGGGCACTATTTTCAGTGTCTTTCGATATATTTCAGATACAACACGCTTCTTATAACACCTATAGTTTTCCGGTATTTCCAATGGAAAAGTAACATGATGAAAGCATAGCTTGAGGGTAGGACAGTTTCTATTGCCTACCTGGTTAAGTACAACTCTCAAGGTAAAAACAAGTCACTGTTCTTTTAGGTGCATCCCAGTAACTACACTAGAAAGTCAAATAGAGTAAGCGTTTTAACATTTTAAGCCACATTGCAACTTAATGTTACTTGAAATTGTGGTCAAACACTAACCTAAAACTAAAATTACGTGTCGAGCGGTATTAGGGTATTTTGTAATGACTGTCTAGCTACATACTCCAAGGTAAACATCAGTCGTTAAATACTTTTAGGTGTGCTCCAAACAGTCCACTAGAAAGCCAGTCAGGCTCGTCTTACTTTGTTGTCATCGTAGGATACATTGTCATTTAAGTTCAGGCAGAATAGTGATCAGACGCTAAACGCACAAAGCATTAAAAAAACCAGTGTGTCAGAAAGACACACGATAGAAGTGTAACTTTTGTATTACAGGAAAACACTCTAGCGGACCCGGAGGATGTTATCCTGCCTTGATAATACAAAAAAAACCTTAAATTCAACCGCAGCGGCACCTACCGGGTACAATTGTGAATCTAAACCATTCTTAAATGCACTTAAATACTGACAAAAGATTTAATCAAAATCGGTCCAGCCGTTTAGCAGTTCAGTCGCAAACACAGAAGAATTATATACAATAACTGGCGAGCCCAGCATCCGTTGTCCCGTCCTGATAATTAAAAAAAAACACGACAAATTATATACCTAAACCTTCCTCATGAATTACTGTATCTACTGGTGAAAACCGCATAAAAGTCCGTGCAGTAGTTTTTGAGTTTATCACGAACAGACAGACAGACATGGCAGAAGACTTCGTTTTATAATATGTTGTTAAGATTAACAATGTTAATAATACGTAAGATAGGGTAATTTAAAAAGTGCGCGATAGTCATTACAATCCAACAGAAAATAATGTGCTACCTATAGATTTCAAGATTCTCTGTCTCTCTTTGTATATATTTCGACTACATTAAGAACATACTATTTCATTTTCTCACAGCGTCAAACCTATACATACATTTATAGCTATCTCTTTTCCGTTACACGTTTTCGTTTTATAAGATCCAATTCACAATGTCTCAAAAGAAGTTCGACTTAAAAAAAACATATTACGAATATTACAATATTTTCAACTCATACGCAACAAGAACAAAACAAGCTACGGATTGAACGCAGGCAATCGCGCCTACGACATTGAGCTTATTTTGCAACGCACCGATTTCGCAGAGCTGTGGGGCAAGAACGAATCTCCGCTCTATCGGGCCCCGTGATGACGTAAATAATTCCAATTTTTGTTATACATATTTCTAAACATATACTGTACCCGTATACGTTTAGATATTGCTAATGGAACAATAGAAATAAATTTCACGTAAGCAGAGATTTGAAGCTCACTTACACTGAAATATATTTTATATTGCAACCGTCCACGAATTTATCTACCTTTGTATCTTTATAATAAACGGAAGCCTATTACAGCCTATTACAGCTCGTCATACGTTTGATTGATTATTATCTATATATATATAAGAGATTCCCACCTATATATTGACTCATCACGATATCTCTGGAACCATAAGGCGTAGCGACTTGAAATATGGTAGGAATATTCCTTTCGCCGAGTAGAGGTCAGCTAAGAACGGATTTTACGAAATTCCACCCACAAGGGGGGTTGCGGGGGGTAATCAGGGCGGGACAACGTCAGCCGGGCCCGCTAGTTATTTATAAAAATGTATATAGAGTCTCACTAATCCCACACTTTGAAAACGAGTGGGTGTCAGATTATTGGAATGTTCGGATTATTGCATTGTATAGAAAAACTGTGTAGAATTTTTGGAGGTTATACTGATAGGGTGAGGGAAGCATGAGCGTAGGGTGCCGGATTATTGGACGTATCGGACTACTGAAATGCCGGATTAGTGAGACTCTACTGTAATATTATTGCTCAGAGTGCCAATAGATGTGAAAACCACACTAATGTTAATAATTTCAATAAACAAATTCTGAAATTTAAATATTCAAAATCAAAATCAAAATACTCTTTATTCAATTTAGGCCCTGAGAAGGCACTTATGAACGTCAAAACTACCACCGGTTCGGAAAACAACCCAGTCATCGAGAAGAACCGGCAAGAAACTCGATCTGGTTTATCTTTTCATAATAACTAACATATTTTTTTTTTATTATTACAACAATAGACACATAAAGCTACATTCGTTTTTAGTGGTTGCACAGACAGAGGCGTCACTTCCAGACGTCGCTATCGTTCACATACTGATCCACTATTGTCATTCATACTATAATTGATTTAAAAATTCAAAAGAGAACACGGTTATGTGATTGTTTTGAGTTTTCACTTCTGTCGGCAGTCCCTATGACTGCCTCGACTTTTTTTATTTAAAAGTAGGCTAAGTTACTCTTTATAACAGCAGCTACCTGCCAGTGAAAGCTCCGTTTAAATCGGTCGACGGGCCTTCATTGCTTCACCGGACTACTAAGACGAGCGCTTAAGGCACTTTGCCGCTTGACAGCAAGCTCAAGGATGCCAAAGTTGCCGAACCTCGGCTTGGACTGTTGCCTTGGATGCAACACACCGAATCTGTCTAAGCTAAACTAAGGTAACTACTATAATTATAAAAGTCCGTGAGATACACATGTGCACCGGTAGGTGTGCCTCACGAATTAAATATTTTGTATTTGACAACTTTGGCTACTTACTATAAAAAATCAAAATCTATTGCGTAGTTTAGAAAAACTAAGAAAACACACAGCCAGACGTGCAAAATAACTTTGGTTTATAATATTTATAGAATAGGTAGTGTGTATAGAGATATCATTCTTTATTTAATTAAATCAGCACCTCCAGCGGTACACGACGAAAGTAATATCTAAGCTCCATACTTGTCTACATAAGGTTAAGTATAAAAAACATTTTAATTACATATTTTTCTAATTTATTTCAGCTATTAACACTTCGAAAGTGAAAAGAGTTCACAAAGTAGCGAACTTATTTAAGTTTATGACGTTAATTATTCCAAATTAATAATGTATATATCAAAAGGCGAACTAAAGTCCAAGCGTACGGACGCGCAGAGGTCAACGTTTGGATACATAAATTCTACATAACTTTGATATATCAAACGAAATAGTAACTGAATATCATGCATATAACTGAAGATTATTAACAATCGCAAATAAAATAGCAAACATGAAAAGCAATAAAATTTTTAGATTATAAACGATTTACTTTGAAATATTATATATTAATACGTGAAGCCAAAACTTTGTACACCTTTTTAAGCGAATTACGCGAACGGATGAACTTGAAATTTAGCATAGTTAAAGTTTATATGGCAGAGAAGTGCAGAAAACTACTTTTTATATAAAATGCATTACAAGCATATTAAATTAATTAAAATATACATTACTCACACTACTGCTTCAATTTTACACAACATATACACACATGTAAATGAAAAAGACGTTTCTGACATCCTTTATTCTTCTTACGTTCCAATTACCTTTTAAATATTTTTAACATGACTGACGTTGCATGCCTTACATGCCCTTTGAAATCAACTGGTCAAATTGTAGGTTAATTTTATAATAATATAATATGTAAATTCATAATATACATTAATAATTAATTGATAAATAATTTATCTTTAGTAAATTTATGGAACCATTGAAATAATTATTATTCTCTTTGGTTTTATTGAATGTCAAAATTTTTAGGTGACAGGACTGCTTTCACTTCATGTCACTTTGCTTCATGTTGTTATAAGAGTAAAGCAATATTTCCAAAGTCAATGTCAATATTTTAATGTTTAGTATTTCTTTAGGGTAAACTCACTTCAAATAATGATTCAATGAAAAAATGAGCGAAAAACTACTTTGTAAAATCAAAATAAGAAAATTTGTTTGGTCATGAAAGTAATCCATTATCCATGATCTCCGCGGTTACAATGATGCAGTTCAACTTGATGTAGCAATTATATTTAGTACAGTTGATGATGAATTATGAACAAAAATGAATTCATTTTCAAAAGTTAATGGTAGTATTAAAAACATCTTTGTTTTGGATTCATCATTTGATTATATTATTTATCCATTACTTTTCCAAATGATGATAATGGGCATATCACTATTCCTCATAATGTACAGACTATATTTAATTCAATATCACCCAGAAATACTACGCACCTATGGTGTCGTGTAAAATTAATTGAAAATTGTGTCATGAGTTACGATAAATTTCTTTATGTTCGTAAAATTATGTTTACTTAGAATTTGAGAGCCTTACCACCTTATGTAACCACCTGATTTTTGTTCGAAATTTATAATTAATTTCAATTTTCATTTGAACATCTATTTTTTTGTTATGTTTATATAATAAAAGTGGCAAATAACTGAGTAGGCATAATGAAAGCCGTTGATTATAGAGGTTATAATACCCTTTGATAAAAGAACCCTAATAAAGTTCAAACTTTAAAAATTCAATGAACTATGGTCGAATGTCGACCACTGGGCGCCCCACTAGTTATTATAAAACGAACACACTGATATACAAAAACCCAAGATAATATATACTTTTGGATTATACAGTCATTTCAAATAGTCTCGCGTCGCTTGCGTCCTTGTAAAAACAACTTTAAATTATTCAGGTGAGGTTGAATTTACAAAATCATAAGTTTATCGCATAACTATAACCACGTTACAACAATAATATATATATATTACGGAGTTTTTACGGCCGGTTTAGAGCACTACTTTTATTCGAGACTGTGCGTCTTTGGTTTTTATATGTCAATGAACGAACAACAATCTTTTCTGTGAGATTTCGGTCTAAACCAGAGGTTCTCAGATTTTTTCTCTTATTAACCACTTTCAAAATTTAACTGGTTCCGGTGGACCCCCTACGGCTACATTTCTACCATATTCCCAAAACTCAACAAAAATGTGACGATTAGATCTACCTATGGAAATTTGAAAAAGTCTCGACACGTTGTACTGAATATGGAATATGCAAGTTTTTACAAGTAACAGTCGCGGAGTTTCTTAAAATATTATCTGCCTACATTGTTAAGTGTAACCAACATTGTATATCTTCACTATCGAAAGCAGATAAATTGGACACCTGCTTACGAATTTTGAACCCCAATTTTTTGTCACGCCAAGGCAGACCCCTGTCGAGTCTCCCGTGGAACACTGAGGGTCCGCCTAGATCACTTTGGGAAGTAATGATTTAAATCATAAGCGTACTGCGGAACACTGCGAATTAAATTGGTTAAAATATAGTCACGAAATATCGCCGCCAGAGTGTCAGAGCGTTGCATCTCATCCAACATTACAGAGTATTACAAATATACACAAATATATAGGAGAATGTATAAAATGGAGCTGTTGAAATTTTGCTCAAACGGGTTCCATCTGTAATCGACCGGGCGAGGGACACTACAAGTATAATCTTGCAAATCGTGCCGAAATAGCGGTATTAATCGTATATACCTATATATTTTATACAATAACTAGCGGACCGGGCGGACGTTGTCCTGCCTTGAAAACAAAAAAAATCCTAAAAGTCGATCGCAGCGCCACCTATCGGTTCCAATTGTGAATCTAAACCATTCTCGGATCCACTCGAACACGCACAAAAAATTTCATCAAAATCGGTCCAGTCGTTTAGGAGGAGTTCAGTCACATACACACGCACACAAGAAATATATATATTAAGACTAGCTGTACCCGCAGCTCCGCACGCGTTTTTTTTTATTCATATTAAAGAATTACAAAATTGTGAGACTATGTACAATTATAGAAATGCTCTTTAAACGCGATTGTAAGTATGATACGCACGCCACTTACAGTAACATGTAACGTGTACATTCGATATATAAATACTAACAGCGTGCCAAATGAGGTTTGTCATCAGCAACATATTTGGAACCTTAACCCACAATATAACTACCTCAGTGCTCACTTACACTGTATAAGGAACTAATGAAACAATAACTTAAACTTAACAGCTAGTATAAATTAAAATTACTTTTTATAAGATCAGCTATCTGCCAGTGAAAGTCTCGTGAAGATAGGTCGAACCATTTTGGAGATAACACTGCGGGGAAAGCCACGGTTAACAGCTAGTATTAACTAAAATTGCTTGAATTACTTTTTATAAGGTCAGCTATCTGCCAGTGAAAATCTCGTGAAGATCGGTCGAATCGTTTTGGAGATAGCACTGCGGGTGAAGCCACGGTTGACAGTTCGTATAAATTAAAATAGACTAAATTATTTACTATGATGTCCGCTATCTGCTGGTGAAAGTTCTGTGAAAATCGGTCCAGTCGTTTCGGAGATTACCCGGAACAAACAGACAGACAGACAGACCGACAAAAATTTTAAAAATTTCAATTTTGTTATCAGAAGCGTGTATACTTTCATACCCAATCAGTATAAAAATCTTATTTTGATATTACATACAGACACTTCATTTTTATTATATGTATAGATTAACTGTGAAAACTTTTTTAATATTTTCGGCAGGCGATAAAGTTATGATTTCGCGTCATGACATGGTAATAAAGCGTGACCGAGCGTATTGCGCTTGCGCGGCTTGCTGCAGTCTAGTAACGCGTAGTATAGCGACCTGTGTACATATAATATTGATGTTTTGTATGATTGTACAGTTCATCATATGTTTGTTTAATTAGTAAACTGTATAAAAGTGTATATAAAATATTGTTCGGAGTGTCAATAGATGTGAAAACCAGACTAATGTTAATAATTTCATTATACAAATTATAAAATTTAAATAATTCTCTTAAAAACTCAAAAGAGAAGACAGTCATTTAATTATTTTAAGTTTTCACTTCTATCGGCAGTCCTGCCTCGACTTTTTTGAATGTAAATCAAGCTATATATAAAATGTACAACTGAAGATGTATGTAGGGTGTCCGTTACTTACCAAGTTGATTTTTTTTCATGTGACCCCCCCCCCCCTTACATTTTTATTTTAACGTCAAAAAAAAACGTCAGACTAAAAACTAAAGACTAAACCCTTAATATTCCTAATAAACCTTGTCCTTAAGACGATAAATTTCCTATTTAAATTACATGGGATTTTGTAACTTTTTACAATTACATTTTCATTTCACTAATTCAACTTTCACCCGAAATAGCTTTTAAAGAAGGGCAATAATCCAGAAACTATAAGAGACTCTCTTTAGGGTGTTCGATTTTCTATAAAAATATGCATGGCTCATTGATGTATTGATGTCATGGCCCTTTCGTCGAAGAAAAACAAAATCAATTGTAAAAGTTACAAAATTCCATGTAATTTCAATAGGAAATGTATCGCCTTAAGATCAAGACGTTATATTATGAATATTAAGGACTTCTCTTGGTCTGTCCATTTTTATAGACAATAAGTTAAAAGTTTAAGGGGCGTCACAAAAAAAATATTGCTAAATAATAGACACATTAATACATATATTGTTCCAAATAACTTTTACTAAAGTTTCATAATATACATACTTACAAATTAATTACTGAATGTATGTAAACGTATTACTTCACACCAGCTACGCCTAATTGGCTAATACTGTTTTGATATGTTTATAATTGCCAGGACAAGGTAACTATGAAAGAAAATGTTTAAAAATCCTACGGAAAAGTGAAAAATTTTGGTTAAAATATTTGCATATAAAGGTGTTTAAAGGAGTAAGGCGTAGGGATATTCAAAAATATTGATAGATTGACGTTTAGTTGTACAGTTGCCAATTTTTTTAGTACATGATCGTACTGTAAAACGAAGTCGGGTGGACTAGATTATAATCTTAAACAAATATGGATGTGAATCTGATAAACAAAAATATTTATAATAGTTATAGATCCTTAATTATACTGCTTCTTTAATTTATTATATTTACGAAGAACCCTAGGTATTTTTGTTAAAGTAGCTACTCTTTATAACATTAGCTATCTGTCAGTGAAAGTTTCGGAGAATGGGTAAAATAAGAGATGGTAACAAAATTTTAAACTGGATTTTTTTAAAGCAAAATATATGTTCATATATAATAGAAGTATTTATGAATCTATTTCTATTCATATTTTTATTATCTATGTATTTAAATCATAGACATTGTAAATTTAATTCTTCACAAATTTGTATACACTAAGCTAATGTTGAGATTGAGTAAGACGCTTGCGCAAGAGCAGGCGGTTTCACGGCGCAGTGCGTACGAATTTCAAGTTCGAGGTTAGTGACGTCATTACTGTAGCAGCGCGCTCCGTGTACTGTATACTAAACTAGCTGACCCGTGCCCACTACGTTTGGCGGTAAACATTTATAAAAAAACTACTTTTTGTGACTTAAATATAAAAGTTAGACATATGCTGTCGCTGACTTTTATGTGGGCATTATCAAGCTCTACTTTTTGAAACTCAATCATATATCTATCATCGTTAAGGCAGCGTTCGTAAGAAACATTTTCGTTCGACTGTTTTCCCTCCGACTTACTTTGGAAATCCGATTTCCACAAAAAATTTTGTCATTTTTCGGGTTAATATATAAGCCTATGACACTTAGAAATAACGTGGCTTTCTATTGGTAAAATAATTTTCAAAATCTGATTAGTAGATCCAGATATTACCCCCTACAACGTCACAAACTCACAAACTTTACTTGTTTATAATATTAGTAAGTATAGTTTATTCCATTGATTTCGATTCGGACTTCGCTTTCTTGATGACGTTCACTTTATTGGGTCTTTGGATACAATTGTATGAGCCCTTCCTTGGCACGTTAAATCACATTATTTCGTCTGAACTAATGTTCAAAGGTAAGATTTAGAATTAAGTACTCCTTTCCACTGAAATGTTTCAAACGAGTACAAAGGTATTTTGAAAGCTGTGATGTTTTCATAATAAACACAGATTAGAAACTCCAGAGTGCTCCTGTCTACCTTCAGCTTTACTTGAAGCAGGCAACTTCACCTCACGCTTGTTATAATTTGCAAATGTAAGAACGTGTTATCAGACTTAATACATTAAAAAGTCAATAATAAATATCTGATTTATTACCTATGCAACTAGTCGCGTGGCCAATGGGATATCACATCTGTAGTGGCGGAGGAATCGTCCTATTTCCTAATTTACGTCATTTAGGTGATAAATTTTTAAAGAATCTTTCTTCGTGTAGCCCCTTCGTTAGACAAGTAACTTCAACGTCAAATTCCATGCTTTTAAAGTCTTTTATTCAGAGAATAAATTAACATCTTGCTATATTTAGAATGATTTAACGAAAAAATTAAATAACCAATTTATAAAATTCAAAAAGAATTTTCTCACACATTAGCACCTAATTGATTTAGCCGTATATTGCTAAGTGTTTACAATAACCCTATTCGATTACTCGATGTCTTTTAAAACTGAACACAAATGTCTATTCTTGGCTTATATATTCATGATCATTTGTCACCAACATGCTTCACATTATAGTAAGATTTTTTTAATTTTTAGTCAGATACTAAAAAAAAACTTGAAAGAAGCAAAAGTCTGTAATGATAGTAAAAAGGGGTGCTAAAGTATCACAAAATCTATCATATATATACTATTATAATGGAATAATTTAATAAAACACTTAGTAACGAATGTCAAATATCAACTCCTAAGTACGTTAAATAAGAGGGTTAGGTATAGGATAACCATTAACACAGCTAGTAATAGTTTATGTAGAAGAACATATCGTGTTGCGATTATAGTGTGGAATTCAGATAACAGTGTGTAAGGTATTTCCATATATTCGGCAAGCGAACTACCGCGTTCATACTATAAAATAAAAAAAAACGAAAAGACTGCTCGGATATATTATTTATACTCTACCACTTTCGCTGAATAGATAATTGTCACCAGGTGAATAACAAATGGAAAAACAAAATCACGAAACAATGTATATCACAGGCAAAAGTTGTATTAGTCATGGAAGTTGACCCGCTTATTTGTCTTTGAAAGTACATTCTGTCCATTGCCCTCGACGGATTGCCCAAAATTATATTCCGGTTTTACTGTATTTACACACTTTAGACATCATTATAGCAATAACATTGCTGAAATGTAAACTGAGGAAATCAAAACAGAACATTTTGTTATTTGATGTAAGATAATTAATTCATTTTTTAACATTGCATAATATTACAAAATAACTACATTTCTGTAATAGATTACGAATTGTGCCAACTATGCTGTTGTCTGTTTCGAGACATGTTATTTGGTTAGAGCAAACGTGTTGAATTTGGAAATGTTATTAAATATATATGTATGCTAGCAACTAGTTGACAAACTTTTTTAAATGACGTCGCTGGAGCATTTGTTGTTAGCAATGTTTTATGTTTATGAAAACAATAATTGGAATCCAATTTAAAATCTTTCCTATATATATCCTTCTTTAAGCTTGGTGGTTTAGTGGTTTCATCGGTAGAATAACATTCCGATGTCTGCAGGTTCGAACCC
The DNA here is from genome assembly GCA_036509395.1 of Antheraea yamamai. Classification (NCBI taxonomy): domain Eukaryota; kingdom Metazoa; phylum Arthropoda; class Insecta; order Lepidoptera; family Saturniidae; genus Antheraea; species Antheraea yamamai. The sequence goes on along the minus strand of AP028428.1, from coordinate 21,223,603 downwards.
CGATATGTAGCAACGAATTTTTCTGAATTCGCGTACATTTACTAATTTTAATTGGTAACACTATCGGCTGTCGGGGAAGGAAAACATCGTGAGGAAACCTGAAGCTGAGGAATGTCCTTGTAATACTACTGTATGTGGGAAAAATAGAATTGTGGATTACTCGGAGCTTGAAATCGCCAATACGTTGTGGGTTGGTGTGATTATCACTATGGTTTCCTATAAATTATTTAATTAACCAAAGAATAAGTTAACTAACTGTTTGAAGTTTCTTTATCCAAACGTGTTCGTGTTTTGTAGTCTTTTTTTGGTAGGCATTGCTTAATTGCTCACGGTCGCTTGTTTGAACTTAAAAAACACACATTTCATGGTATTCTCATAACAATGCTTAAAATTAAAATAAATTAAAATATGGATAGTTCGCAGTATACATATTCACAGCGACTTTAACTCCAGGTAGTCGAGATCAACCTGTTCACTATATCTCGGAGATTTGGAATCTTGAACAGAGTACGACGGTTTTTCAGTTGTATGTTCTTTACCAAGACGCAAGTTCGGCAACGCATTCGCAAAGTACCTTCTGGATGGTCTAGAGAGGTTGCAGAGAGGGATTGTAAGCATTGCTAATGATACAGACCTTGTCGAATTGATCGAGCTGCTTCAGTGGCGCAGAAACAATTTTAGGCACTTTTGTATATTGTATATCGTATACAATAGAGTCTCACTAATCCGGTACTATTGAAAACCAGGGGATGTCGGATTATTGGAATAATCCGATTATTGGATCGTATAGAAAACCTGTATTTTTTAAAGGTTATAATAATATTAATACCGCAAGCACGGAACGAAAATGACAAGGAGTGAGGGAAGCGTGAGCGTAGAATGCCGGATTATTGGGCGTATTCGACTAGTGAAGTGCCGGATTACTGAGGCTCTACTGTAATGAATTATGAATAAACGATTTATTTCTTTCTTACTTCGTTGAGTCTGTTCTCTCGTGTTTATCATGGAGAATACTGTGAGGAGGCATTCATTAAATTCCCTACTCATCTATCCATAACCAAACGACTTGCAATGGATTACGGTTAATCACAGTTTTACAGTTATAGTATCAGTACTATTTAAACTATTTTTGCTTATCTAATATCAGTGTCTCATTAAAGCGGCAATTACGTTTTTATTGTCCTTTATGCATACCTTTACATATGAAATATCAGTCGACTATCATTATGTAGTTATATTTTTAATGTTACATCTTTAAACCCCAGCAAACACACACACAAATTCGCAGTTATAATATTAGTTATTAGGGTATATATAGTTAGAACCTCAAAATAATGTGCATGAACACATAAAAGGTAAGGTGAATTTATGATCTAGAATATCCAAAAAGTAATGTCGATTATATTCTCTCTCACTATTAAATTGTAATTAGATAATTATTAAAAATAAAATAATAGTTATTAAAAATAAATATAAGTTATTAAAAATACCAGCTGTTGCCTACAACTTGGACCGCGTGAAGTTTAGCAAAAACATTTTTGGTTATTTAATATAGCGCGCGAGGCGCGCGTTTATATGGACATTTCAATCTTATCTTCTTCTATAGAAACACCTATTTAGGACTAGCAGTGCCCGCGACTCCGTCCGCATGGAACCCAATTTAAAAAAAACAGTGACTAATAAAATCATCTGAATGTATTATTAGGTACATTTATTTACTTATCAACTATTCTCTCGTACTTAAGTCACGTCGTCATTAAAATTACAATAACTTTTGATAGAGGGAACCGATTTTAATGAAACCGAGAGTAAGCGTTACTCGAGGATATGCTTTATAATTATTTTGATATTACAGTTGTGTTACCGTGGACGCAGGTATTTTAACAGTGATGCGTGTTCAAACAAACAGACCGATAGAGACAGACAGGCAGTTCTAAAAATTATTGAAATGTATTCTATTACTTATTCCTAGGCTTCTACAACAATTTTGTTCACGTAAATCGAAAAAGCACAGACACGTTAGATTTCCGTTCTTGTTATATGTATAGAAGATAATATAATCTATAGGTACGCGTCTTACATTAAAAAAATATATTGCATCCACACGAATATATTTTAGAATTTAAAGAAAACACTAATGATAGTTTGTTTTAGTCTCAATTTCAAAATTTTTGCTTTCTGTAAATTTTTAACAGAGTTACGGGAAATAAATAATTTACTCACTCTAGAGTCAATTGTTTTTTACCACCGTCTTGTGTTACAATTGACACGTCGAACCACATAATACACTAGTGTACAATCGATTGTCCGATCACAAAAATCACTTAAATTAAAAGTGAAATGCAGGACCGAGTTTTAATATAATTTTTGTTGCAGTCCGCGATGCGTGCACGCATTGACCGGCGTTCGCCTTTCACTAATGCACCGGCTTCGATAAACGCATTACAATTGCATAATTACAGGAAGCGTTTCGAAAAATAGCATAATTCTCAATGACGAGGTGCATCCTGGCTTCCATCCTGCTGGGCCACTGAAGCGTTAACAGGATATAAACAAATTGATCGCGTACACACACAACTAATATTCTGTTATTTGAATATTATCTCTTTTGTGTTTATTTATGTCAACTACCATTTATCGACAATCTCACACGAGTTAACACGTTCTCTGCATTAATGATTTATAAGTATGGGGTTCAAGTGCAATATGGGGTCGAAAAGACCTCATATGTATTTTAACTTTAGTGTATTTTAATTGAGACAGTCCAATGCGAGATGACTGACACCGACCCACGCGACTTTAACTTGCAGTTCTTCGTGATATGTCCATTAAGATTCAACTATTTCTTTTACATTCGTAATACCTCCCTATTTATGCATCATAAGTAACACTATGAGGTCGAAAAGATCCGATGTAAACTTTATTTTGGTACAATTTAATTAAGGTTATTCCATGGGAATAATCATACTTCTTGTTTATTTATTCGTAAGTAATTATGGTATATATAGTATGAGGTTCAGAAGTGATACGAGGTCGAAAAGACCTCAGGCCAATATTCATTTACGTACTATATAATAATGCTTAGTCAGTGCGTGATAATGAATAGCCTCCCCACGAGATTTTGAGCTACAGTGGTTTATGATATGTCCATCAAAACCTAACCGTCTCTTTTTCGTTCGACGTGTTGCCCGATTTATATTTCAGAAGTAATATCATGAGGTCGAAAATACCCCATGCATGTTTTAACTTTAGTATGATTTAATTAAGATTATTTGTTGAAAGATAAATGTTACCCACCATAGACCTCTTTATGCTGATGTCCTCTATGAAAGTGAATTACTCTTACACTCGTAATATTATCGCCCGAGCTACGCATTAAGAGTAATAACACTTTTTTTGATAGTCAAATGTGATAATACGCAGGAGGTCCTTTCAACCTCATATCGAAACAAACGTTTTATTTACGAAGACAGCTGACAATATATTAAATCCACAAACAGATATTTTAATGTAGATATCAAGACATGGGGATAAACAATTCTTGTCGTCTCCTAGACTACAGTATACCATAGTATCTATTCCTGTATGACAACATCTTATGCCTTCTTATGATTATTAACTACTTCGGAATACTAGACTTTTTCTCTTATTCCTATTTCTAAACTTTAACGTAACATTAACTTTACCATAAATATGTATAATTAAATATCCGTTTGTAATTCTAACATGTTTTTATAACTCATTATTTGTCTGTCTATATATTAGGTACAACATTTTAAATTTTAAACAGTGTTTATTAACATGTCTTTTTGTCTACTCGGAACAAACTACGCAGTCGATCTTAAAGAAATCATTATACCCTAATATTATCAAGAAACGATTACTAAACTATCGTATATAATACTCGTATGCATTGATATATAAAAACCCAAGATACATATTGAATAAAAGTATCGCTCAAAACCGTCTCCAAAAACTCATCAATATACCTAAATAGTTATAATTGTACTATAAACTTATGTTTTTGCAAATTCAACCTTACGCGAGTTATTTAACGTTGTTTTTACAAAGCAGTGTACAAAAAGTACAAAGACGCGAGTGACGAGAGACTATTTGAAATGAGCTCACAATTCTCAATTGTGCACTTATTTTATGCGGACAGGTGTGAGATGTTGACTGTGCATCTTGGGTTTTTATATATCAATGCTCGTATAACTAAAATACAGTTAGTAGTTGTTTATTTCAGTGTCTATATATATATATAAAATAAATGTGTGTGTCGGTTCGTAATTATGTTCTTCTGAACAATTACATCCATTTTGATTTAAAAAAAAATGTATTCATATAGTCACCAGGATGATTCTTAGCTATACCTGTAGGTAGGCAGTACTGTTGTAAACATTTAGATTTTCTTTTGTTTTTATTAAACTTTTCACAGTTCTCTTTTATATGCCACGTAAATAACAAATTTTCAACCTCCAAGTACTTCTCAATATTTTCAATTCGACATATTTTTTTAAATATTCACAACTTGACACTTCCATGTTCCGTACGTTATTAAAATCAAACAGAAGTTTTAAAAATATAGGGCGTATGCAATAGATAAGGAGTGTGACGAATAGTTATCACTGAGAAAACTCTCACAAACATTTCATATCGTTTGCAGTTTGATAACACTCTTTAGCTATCTACAGAGCGCAATACCTGCGATAGACAAAGATGACGCTATACAAACTTGCCGACTATCTCAGTCATTTCACCGACGTGCCAAATCAAATGTTTGGTACTGTATTATAGGTGTATACTTTGATAATTTTTCTTACCGAACGCTGCGCGTTATAAAAGACGTCCGCGACATATTTTTACCGAGCCTCCCGATGAAATAAGGGCAGTGAACGATCTGTACCAGCCTGTCTCTCCAAGCAGAGCGTGCTCACGGCCACGCCAGCGTAACCACGGATCACGCCGCCGTGGTCTGGGGATACATTTCTGATGCCCGCCATCCTGGCTGCCTCGGTCATGAAATTAAGGTTGGCGGCGCGATGGACCTCATCCTGTAGCAGAGCGGGGAGATTTGGAATGCTCAACCTCAACCCGGTTCTACCCTCCAGGTTGTTACGGGTCGAGCCGAATCTGGGACAGTCTATGATAAGGTGGTAGACTGTCTCGGCGGTATCTTAATCGCAAATGCACGCGGGACTTCAGCTTAAAGCTTTATATATCTGGAACATATCCTAAATAAGGACAACCTAATATATATACAGGATCGTTGGCCAGCACAACTACCACCTCTGGCAAACTTGTGTCAATGGTTAAAGCAAAACAAAGCAGCATTTGATTTTATTTTTGTAGAAAATAAATCGACATTTCACGTCACTATTGTAATGTGTCAAAACGGCCATCATAGCGTGCCGCTATTATAATGACAATCAGGGAGCAATAAAGTAAAATAAATGCTGGAGGAAAGAAAAGACACAATTAGTGTTGTCAAAAAAAATTCTTCAAAATAATGGCCTACTTATTTTGAAAGATAGCTTCTTACATTTTATTTATAATTCATGTGGATTCTCTTTTAAAACAGCAACAGCTTTATTGGTTGGGCATTAAGATTCTATTCGACAAAGTAGGCGATTATCTACATTGTGGTTTAACCTAGATAATACTAGTCTCTCTTGACCGAAAAATAAAGATATCTATAAACTCAAGGATATTTGAATGTAAGTCGATTATATATCCTGCAGATTTTCTATATATAATAATAATTTATATAAATATATACATCTTAGAGCTTAATTTAAATAATGCCAAAGTCACTCGAATATTCTACTAAAAAGTAGTTCCGTGTTTACAAGTTCAAATAAATTATAGCATGTGTTTTACGGATGTAATTTATTCCTTATATTTCGATTTTGTACAACATTTTTTTAACATTAAAATTGCGTTACATGGTAACAGGATTTTCTTCTAAGCCCGCCTAGCTAGCTACAACTCTCATTATGAAAATTTGTCACCAAGCACAGGCTATTGCAATTGAAAGCTGATCTAACTTTAGCGTGTCTATCATTTGAGACCATATATCATTTAAAATAAGATGAGATTCTGGTCAAACACAAAATCAATGTCAAGCAATCAATAAATCAGACATGTTATACGGATCCGCGTCCTAAGCTACGAAAGAGACGGATGAGAGAAAATTACCTGTGGCAGAGATGCGAATGTTAAGGTGGATGCGTGGTGTAGCTAGAGTGGATAAAATTAAGAATGAATATATCTGAGGAAGTTTGAAAATAGCACCAGTAACCGAAAAGTTGACGAGTTAGCATAGTCCGGGCATATTATGAGAAGAGATGATAATCATGGAACTAAACAAGGTGGACGAATATAGGAATAAAAGAAATCCGAAAAAGGTATGGATGGATTGTGTGAAAAATGATTTGTGTATAAAAGGCGTGAACACTGAGATGATATGTGATAGGGGAGAGTTGAAAAAAAACATGTTGTTCAGACCCTATTTGGGTGGGATAAGAGTAAGAAGATAAGGAAAAAAAAAATGTAATCATTACATATTATAAAAGAAAGTCCTCTGCCACGTCTGTCTGACTGTCTATTTTTGACAGAGCATTTCTTTAATTCCTTATCTTCTCACAATGTTACACTGTCTTAAAAAAAATAAAAAATCGCGTGCCGAACCGCGGACAATCGCTAGTACGAAATATATTTTTAAAATTATATCGCATATGTATATTAAAAGAATATAGGTATGTATTTCGCACCTTTTTGAGTATGTTGTCATGTTGTATACAATAACCCGTTCTTGCATACCTTCTACTTCGATATAAACATTTTAGTTCGCGACTAATACACTCATCTATTTATATTTATAAAACTAGCTGTGCCAGCGACTTCGTCCACGTGGAATCTTATTTAAAAAAACAGTGATTAATAAAATGTATTAAGTAAATTTACTTATCTACTTTTCTCTCGTACTTAAATCGTGACGTCATTAAAATTACAATAACTTTTAATAAAGTGAACCGATTTTAATGAAACAAAAACTAAATATTACTTGACGATATGACTTATGGGTTTCATGGTAACGCAGTACTTTAGCAGTGGTGCGTGTTCCAACAAACAGACAGATATTGCTAAAAATTATTGAAATGTATTTTATTTCTTATGCCAAGACACCTACAACAATTTTTTACACAAGAATCTAAAAAGTACAGACACGTTAGATTTACCTTCTTATTATATGTATCGAAGATATAGATAAATCTTGGTATATTTATCTGAGATTAATAAATTTGAACGTCGTTTAATTTGCGATGGTGAATTTTATCAAGTGTTTATTTCATGGAGATATTTATGTTATTTATTTTACTATATCTCGCTACGGGGTGACACTGCAGCTCAAATTGTGCAAAGACTCCTTGCATTTTTTTAAATTTACACTCAACCCCTTAGCTGGTTTTTTTATGACCCAGATGATGTTTTTAAATATTTAGCCATTTTTTTTATTATAGTTTTACGTTACATATGTTGATTGATCAAGTACATTGCTCAAGTTTTTCAAATGATGTAAGTATACTTTTCAAAACTTATGCTACTAACTGTGCATCTGACCAGTGCATCATCAGATCTACATTTGTTTGTATAGGGCTTAAACCCTCATGGTTTCGGACAGGCCAAGGGTTAAAATGTGGTATCATAATCTAATTTAATCTAATAATATCATCATTGGAATGTTAAGTTTACGAATTTAGAGACCTTTAAAATCTAATATCGAATTATAAAACTCCTTCCATACAAGGCACGTATAAAGGTCAATGGACAATGGTCGAAGCGTGATAGGGAATGCGCCAACGCGTCTTGCACAACGACGCATGCGCGTGGGCCTAAATCGAGAGATCGCGATAGTTGATAGGATGTCCTTCCTATAATATAATAGTAATACTTCTACTACTCTTTTTTTCTCCTCCATCAAGATATTGTTCTATATACTTACTGAAAAAACCCTGACAATTTGAGCCTTTTATTTTAATTCCCACTACCTTTTATTTATTTTAAAATTATACCATATAAAATACACATGAATTATATTTTTTTCATTTTCTATAACTCCAGCACTTATTGTACTGGCTACTGTAATGAACCAAAGCGTTGTTTGTATATGATACAATCTTCGAAATTACTTACAATTTATTCGCGTCAACTTATGTCACATAGTTATTATATTACTGAAGGAGTGAAAACATAGTAATCCAAAACCAATCAGTCTAAAAGGCCATGGACGAATCATACATATTTATTAGTATGGAAGCCCACTAAAAGCTCTACAAATCTATTCCAGCGAAAATCACTAAAGTTTTGTCGCAAACGAATTCTTCGTAAAATTATGTATATTTTTTTTATAACATTTACAGGATCGACTTGTTCCAAAATTTAAGGTACCAGGGAACGAGGAGTAAAGCTTAGTTATCACTTTAAGCGAAGAATATGAAAACGGTGCGTGTTTTTATTACTTACCAGGGTACTTTTTCTATTAACTGTTGAGGAGGTCCGTTTTTATTGGTTCCCGTTGTGGCCATTTTGAGCTTCTGAAATCGAAATGTAATTATATATTGGATAATTTTCAAAATATTTCAATTAAATGAGATATTAAGCGATGGTGGCTTAATTGATAGTATGTTCGGACACGGCGTCGATGGACTTAGGTTCGAATCGTTGCAACCGAATCGGAGCTTCCGGTGAAGGAAAACGTCATGACACACGGTGATAGTGTTTTTTCTAAGTCCATCTGGCTGATCACCTCCCTCTAATTGAATATCACTCGCCAAGCACCTATTCGTGTGATCCAGCAGCTGCACCTGAGAGCCACTCCTCTCTAATGTGTTAACTTATTTATACCACGTCGTAATTTATCATCAAGTGAGATTGTAGTCGAACGCACCTCTAGTTTTTTTTTAATTGTAAATTGTATTATAGTAAAAAAGCATACATGATACAATTTAGAAGTGAAAGTGCCCTACGTCCTTGTCTGCACCCCACGAAATATGTATTCCAAAAATGATCATAATCAGGTTAAGTAGTTAAGCCGTGAAAATGTAAAGAAAAGTGTGTGTGTGTACTTATGTACACGCGTTAGAAGTTATACTTCATTGGCGTAACAAGATAAAAATCTTTTCAAAAATTTTATCTTTCGCCTTATTCTACGTTTGTAGAAAAAACGACACTAACAATAGAAAAAAGGTATTTAATACATTGAAAGTTTTAATACAAAGAAATACAAAGAAACAAAATGTTGACTATAGCTAACTTCAGGGTGTCTGTTTTTCGTGACGGTGTGCGCGCGCATCGTAAAAATTTACTCTCATCATTTTTCCCTAACGCGCCAAAAGAAGTATAACTTCAATAAACACAGATTCGCACTTATATTATTAAATTGGTAGGAATTCCAGACCTTTTACAAACTAACAAAACAAATTTCAAACATCCAGACAAAAGAGTTTTTTAAAAACATACCACCGATTGAAATATAAAGATTGTGAACATCGACAATTTGATTATTTCATTTTTGAGAACATACTGCCCTATTTCAAAATCCACACTCTGTATAAACATAAATATGTGTGAGCTTACAATACGACGGCTTTACCTAAGTTAGTCGTCACCGATGCCTTCGGATGCAGGCGTGTGACGGTGCCAAAAATAAACAAATTATAATTAGACATCCAACAATGCCTACTGTTCAGTATTCCTTTGTTAAGACCTTTGCCTTTTGTATTCAACCTTTGTTATGTTAATATTTTATTTACATATTCCGTATGAACAAGGATTGTCAGATTATAACATGAAGTAATTGGTTATGAACGTTTATAAAGCGTGTTCGAAAAATCATTAAATTTAGGCCAACGATTCTCAATCTTTTTAGTAACGCGACGTATTAAAATAGACAAGAGGTTAGGAATGGATTTCGATATCCCTTACAACAATTCATTTGATGTTTATTCTTTTACATCGGTTGGTTATTTTGAAGTGAAATCTTCTTTAGGCACGTCGAACGGTATTTATGGCAGGAGATAAATTTATAATTTCGCGTCATGACATGCTAGTAAGCGTGACCGATTGTATTGAGCTTGCGCGGCATGCGCCAGACTAGCGGCGTATACCATAGTATAAGGGCCTGTGTACATTTAATATTGATATTTTGCACTGAGATTGTGCAGCATATCATATATTAATTATAAACTGTATAAACATGTATATAATTATAGCTCTGTATGGCAATAGATGCAATTGCAAATTTAAATAATTCACACGAAATGAATTTAAACATTCAAAACAGAACACAGGTATTCTGTTATATAGAGTTACCACTTCTGCCGGCAGTTATTATGACTGCCTCTATTTCTATTTTCAATATCGTTTTTATATTCAAATATCTTGTAAACTATTACGTACGTTCACACTACGTTCTTGGCAAAAGGAACATTTATTCGGTTTTGACTGATTATTTGTTTTATAGTTAACTGTCTACTAGCACTCAGTCACATTCTTCTTTAAACAAGGTAATCGTTTCGTGATAACATATGTTTTGTTATATATTATAAGAGACGAAAAAGTTAGTTGCCAGGTTAAATAGATATGAAGTTATATACGACCACCTTGTTTATTAACGTAATTAAAATAAATAAATATACACTCTTATATTTAAAAAAAATCTAATTATTGTAAAAATATTCCACTAGTAATATTCTACTGACTCATTTTATGGTTAACTACATCAACGTAAATGCAACAATAGCGTCGAATATTCTCATCATAACTCATTCCTTTCTCACTCACTCACTCACTCATTCATTCCCTCATAGTTGTTCTATTTGTCATAATTTTATTACTTTGATTAAAATAAGGAAAGTTGAGAACCACTGTAGTAAGGCACTTATAACCTAATGTAATATTGTAAATGCTATCCTAAGCTTGAATCTTTATTATTTTTTCACGCCTAAACTACTCAGCGATAGTGTTACCAATTTAAATAAGTAAATATACGCGAGTTACGAAAATTTCTTTAGTACATGCGAACCTGTGTTTCTTTGTGTTCGAACCTGCGGACTTCGGATTGATATACCACTAGTCAAACCACTATTTGTGGATGATGTTATAAAATGAAAAACAACCCTAGGGCTTCTACTTTGCATTCCTAGTAATGTTCATTAAAATCCAGATTAGTTACATAAATATTGTAATCGCATCTAATATAGATAACATCAGATAATATCAAAAGTAGAAGCCGTCATGGGGACTGCCGGCAGAAGTGACAGCTAAAAAATATGGGAATGTTCTCTTTTGAATTTTTAAATTATTTATAGTGTGAATTATATAAATTTAATTATTTATAAATTTAAATTATTATCATTACTCTCTCTTTCACATGTATTGGCACTCCGAATAATGATTCCATACTTTATTATACAGTTTATTAATTCCTCATACATACGATGAGCAGCACAATCTCAAAATCAATATTAGATGTACATAGGCCTTATACAACGCATCGCTAGTCTGACGCAAGCCGCGCAAGCGCAATACAGTTTGTCACGCTTACTAGCATGTCATGATTTTTTTTATGTCAAAAGCAGGCAAACGAACAGGTAAGTCACCTGATGTTAAGTGATCACCACCGTCCATAGACACTAGCAACACCAGGGGAGTCGCAAGTCCGTTGCCAGCCTGTGTATGGGGGAGGGGTAGGGAAAGGAGATAGAGGAAGCGAAAGGGGGGAAGGAAATGGGCCTCCGGCGCTCTCACTGACCGAACGAAACGCAACAATGCAAGCACTTATTGATACTTTAATTTAATTATGCTAACTAGTTTAATGTAACCGATAGGTGAATTAATTATGTATAAATTAGAAATATTGTGCAAAGTATTTTGTAACTTTGGTTTGGAGCATTTATTTAATTTACAATTGAATTTCAAGTCCGTTAAAATTTTCCTAAATAAATGGTACATTAAAATTGTAACCGTTTTCCTATAATTATTTACGTATATTAATTATATAAGTATTTGACAGCTAATTCGTCGATTGGTAAATTGAAGGTCACTTGAGTGTATCACGCGATTACTCCACGAGGGCTATTAACTGTAGAATGTGGACCGTAATCGAAAATGTTCTGCTTGAAAGTAGTTTATACAAGATCTTCAATAGTAGAAATCTAAATAAATAAATCAATTCTGTGAAATATATAAATAACACTGGTACAAGAAATTACTGGTAGTTAATTAAAATACTGGAGATAATAAATTATAATTCGTGTAGAAGTGAAGCGCTCGCATGATGCATTGATTTTCGAAAAATATTTCATTTCTAAATCCCTGCACATTTCTTACAACTAAAGCTTTATTTTACAATTTTTTACTGATAAAAAATAGCTTCTAAAGAAAAAGGAAATAAAGAAAATCAGTAGAGAACTAGAGGATTATTTCACTGACTATTTATACCTACATAAATATTATAGTTTACTTACTAAAAACTATCAAACACCTATAGGTGCGTTTTGGTAGCTACGCTTGAGTGTAAAACTTCTTCTAGATTTAGCATTTTTACTGTGTTTTAACATTAGATGAGTTTGTGGTCAGCCGCTAAAATTCATCTATTCTTGACAATTTTTAGAAGTATTTTTAGGTAGTATGAAAACATGATTTTATTGAGGAGAACGGACACCCATAACTTAAACGCGATTTTAGTCTACAACCCTAGAAACATCAATTATCAATGTATGAATCCGGAGAGGTAATTATGACGTCATGTCCAAATTCAAGTAAAAATATTCTTTCAAATCATACTTCCTCATAGAATGCCGTTAATTATCACCGACTCCGTTAAAGTATGTGCTCTAATGGATTTGAACAAGTGTTAATCAATTTTTTTTTAATTATTTTTGTTATATAATCACTTATACTCAATCGAATTGTATTCAAATGGGTTAATATTATCAACTTATCATGTGCCTATACTGTATTGTATTTACTAAGTAATAATAACATTTTGTAGTTTTTACTTCGAATTAATTCAAACTGCTATCAGGGTTTACACACAGTGTACTTATTACTTTTTTTTAGACAATATTAAGTTTTGAAGTTTTTATTTATTTGATTGAAGAAGGCGTTACTTTGCGGAAATCCAACATTAAATATTATAGTGGAGGGTACTTTGTACTTCCGCTTGGAATTGATTGAACACTACTACGTGTAACTGCAACAAAAAGCAAATCAATTGATCAATATATATGTATATATTAATTATACAATATATTAATAATTATACAAAATATTTATTTATTTACACATTATGCGTTAAATTATTATATTTATATTAATTTTGTATTGTATAATTAGTGATATATTGTATAATTAATAATATATTGTATAATTAATAATATATTGTATGGTTAATGATATGTTGTATAATTAATATATACATATATATTGATCAATTGATTTGCTTTTTGTTGCAGTTAGACGTAGTAGTCTTCAATCAATTCCAAGCGGAAGTGCAAAGTAGCGTCCACTATAATATTTAGTTTTTATTTAAGCAAATAAATAAAAAAAATAATTCATGTATTACTTAATATATCCTACGTATATTATATGTCTTCTGTATTTTATACTTCACAAATTATGATCCGCAGTTTCTATCGTGTTCAATTTGGATCATATACTGTCTTAAGACCGTGAGGTCTTAATGTTAACTTCCGTAGTAACCTTAATCTCTGGCGCATTTTTATAGCTCTTTAGCTACCAAGCCTTCAGATTTATAATATCTGTTTCAGGTGGCCCGAAGGAGGGAAACAACTTCACGGCGAAGTACCAAACTGATGCTGAGACGACATAGAAGAGGCACAAGACTACGAGGATTGGTGCGAGAAGAATAGGCCATAGATAAATTGGATCTAGCTGAATGGATGGATGACGTTAGATGAAAAGACTTCATTTTAAATAAGTCTACCGTATTTTTAAAATAAAAAAAAAACTCTCAAACAAAATACATATAAATGTTACGAAACGATTTGATAAATAAACAAGAGAGTGAAAGAGAAGATAAGAATGCAATTTTTAAGTTTAGTTTTAGCATTTGTCATTCAAGTCTAGAAATGGAAACAACAATCAATTTATTTCAATTGGAATCATTGCTTGAAGTAAGATAAAACAAAAAATATCTTAATCAGTTGAATCGTTACAACCGCTTATATACTAGCGAACTACTCTGGCTTCATACGAGTTCATTATAGTCATATGACGTCATTAGTGTTCAAGTAATTTAGATACTTTTTTGGTGCTTTAATATCTACAATTTATCAAAGAAGTTTCGCAAATATCGTAACACAAACAACTACCTTCTTTTTGTTACCCGTATTTATAAAAACGGTTACTGTAGGTTATTTTTAGGACACCGACAATTAGCTATTTAAGGTATACTATTCCATAGTACCTGCATTGTGTTTTATAAGTTCTAGCCAACGTTTACTATATAGCGGGATAGAAATTTTTTTTTTTAGGATTCAGTTAAAATTTATGAAAATTTGTCTACCTTAAATATAATATGCATGTGTCATGCCTAAACCTACCGGAAGAGTTTTTTGAAATGTTGATGAAAACCGTATCAGAATCTGTTGGGTAATTTAGAGGAACTAAGATAAAACACATATGTGAGAAGTGACTTTTTTAGAATTATTTATATTTAAACTGTTCTATATCATGAAACAATATAGGTATTCTTATGATAAATATTAAGCAATTATGGTATTTTTTCATAGTTGATGTAAGCCCGATACTTGCATTAAGGAGATTTTTTCGTATCTTGACAATTTAATTCGTATTATTCTATCGAAGTTTCAAAGCAAGTATATATTTGTCCTTTTAAATTTAATATCCCAATTATCAGATATTATAAATTAATTATATTTAATGATACATAATTAATTACTCACGTTTAAAGATAAACAAATAATGAAACTTCACAAATGTTCGTTATGAATGCGCGGGAATCTGTCAGAGATAGTCGCGTCTGACCTCAAATGAATACCACGGCAAACTATACATTATGCTAGCTATTTGTGTGGGCTGAGACGGGCGCGGTGCGGCGAGGCGCGGTTCGCGACGAGCTCTGGCAAAAGCCGCAATGTTCTCATTCCATTCAACCAATGTTTAATAACAATAAGTAATGTAAGACATTGGATACCCAATGAAACGTCAATTGCATATCGCTGATTAAATACAAAAGGGCCACAAAAGAAAAAAAAACAGTTTCAATTGAAAAATGCACTATTAATCGGTTATATTTCCATAATAAAGGGCTCCCATTGGTTTCACATTTTAATCTAATAAAAATGATACTAGTTCCCTTTTGCATTTTCGTGTTTACATGGGCCAAATAAATCACTACATATTATAATTTTTTTTTTTTTCGAAATGACTACGTTATTGACATAGCAAGGTCTTAACAGCTTCACCGGACTACTAAGTCGAGCGCTTAAGGCACTTAGCCGCTTTTATTTGACAACTAGCTCAAGGGTGCGCGGCACACCTCGGCTTGGGCTGTTGCCTGATACATGCAATTCGCGACCTATTTGAGCTAAGCTAAGCTAACTATTCATACATATATGAGTTGGTGAAACATATATGTGTACCAAGCATACATACCTCAACAAGTCCTATATATTCGTATCGGATAATTTTCTAAACTATTTCAGTTTGATAAGGGAAAAAATAAAACTCTACCACTTGCTTGTGTAAGCGTGTATGCGTGCACGTGTGTGGAGGTGACATGTGTAATGTTGTCGCAGTGATGTATGATTTTGAGTCACTGTATCGCGCGAGCAGCGCACTCAAGGGCTCCACGCCGAGGGGACGGACCTAGGCAGGAGCCGTTACCGAGGTGGGCCTAATCTGGTGTGCGGGAGCGAAATTGACCCCCAGACCACGGCGGCGTGATCTGTGGTTACGCGGGCGTGGGCGTGAACACGCTCTGTTTGGAGAGACAGGCCGGTACTGATCGTTCACTGCCGTTATTTCATCGCGAGGGTCGGTAAAAATATGTCGCGGACGTCTTTTATAATGCGCAGCGTTCGGTACGGGTTCGTATTTTGCGGCGGATACCACTAACGTACTGGGACATATTATAAAACAAACTTCTCTGCCATGTCTGTCTGTTCGCGATAAACTCATTAACTACTGAACGGACATTAACTACTGGTTGGTCACGTGATGTTAAGTGATTACCACGGTCCATAGACACTAACAACACCAAGGAAGTCGAAAGTGCGTTGCCAGCCTGTGTTTGGGGGAAAGGGAGAGAAGGAGAGTGGAGGTGGGCCTCCGGCGCTCTCACTAACCGAACGAAACGTAACAGTGCAAGCACTGTTACTTCACGTCGGTGTTTCTGTGGGTCGGGTGGTATTACCGGGGGCGAGCCGACCCATTCATGCAGAAACCAATAATAGCTTCAGCGAGGCTCTACCACCTACTGTATGACAATTGTTGAAAGTGTTGTAAAAACTCAAACCGCCTGGGAGCTTTTGTCGAAAACACTGCCTAACTCCTTTGAGATATAACAAAACAATTTAGATCATTAACGACGCAGACGAAGTCGCGGGAATCAGCTAATATAATATAAGATAACATTAAAAGCAGTTATTAATTTTGGTTTGTGTCTCTTTTGGATTTAATGAGCGATATTTGTTCACAATATATTATCTCGGTACATATATGTTTGTTTTCTAAGTTACGTATATTATTTATGTAATTATATCAGAATAGTATGTAATAAATAGGAAAGATATTTATAGGTATTGCCTTGTAATAGTCGTGTCGGGAATTTATAGTTGAATAATAAATTTGCGTCGATCGTAAAATAATAATGACATTGTAAGTTTTATTTGTATTTAATAGTATATTATATATGAGCAATTCCACGTATAATCGACCTCTTTTGACACCAACTCCTTTCGATCGGACTGCTACTTTTTTTCTATACTTTAAAAAGATTCTCCGAATTTTTTCAATCTTTTTACTCGACATAGGAAAGGTTATAAATTTTTCTAAATTAAACATGCGTTGTTACGTTCTTTTGTCTTAGAACTTTTATTTTCAATTTTTTTTTGGAAAATATATGTACATATAAAGAACAAGAAAAAATGTAAGGAATTTATTTGTAAATATTTTTATTACACACATATTTATTTTATAATCCTATGACATTGTTGTCTTCTTTGATCGCCTTTAATTTTATGACCACAATTTTATAATCGGTGCTAAGCCCCTATACAAAAGGGGGGTAAGATATGACTTAAATCTTTTTTCAGCATTAAACCTAAAGTACTCCGAAATTTACATGTACACGGGTTCATCAATTTGCAAGTAACGTGTCTTATAATAAACAGAGAAAATTCACGACTTTATAAAATACCAGCTTTCAGCCCGCGGCTTCGGTCGCGCAACTATAAGATTTTTACAGAACAAACCTAACTTCTAACCATCAGTCTTTCTATTAGTGAATTAATTTTATAATCTGTATGTATATCAGTTTGTATATCAGTATCAATCAGTTTCTAATGAAGTTACCATGAAACTTCACATACATAATTATTGTCCAGGACCTTTATATGCAATAATTTCTGTACCACTGAAAGTTGGTATGCGTAGATATATAAACACAGAATGTTGCTTACTATAGCTTTTATATATAGATTATATATAGCTATTCTACATCGTTCAATCGACCGCAATGAACATTGTTGTGACTTGATTTTTACTACAACAAATAATAACTCCAACAATAACAATAAAGTCATGAGGACCTGCAGGCATAACTGCTATAAAACGAAGTTATAAATTATAATTAGCTTCTGCAAAATTAAAATCATAAAAAGAAATAACCTCCAGAGATTTTTATCCACAATTTATTTTATAATAGGTATGCTTAGCTATTAAAAGTAAAATTAGCATATAATTTAAATTAATTTGGAGGTTAAACCGAATAATTAGATTCAGATTTGTGCGCCATTGAAATAGGTATACTTACTGCTAATAGTATAATAGTATATAGTAAGTAACTAGATTATTTATTTCAATTAATGCTAATATTAAAAACATGACGCGAGCAACGCGGACGTATATCCGTATTTAAATCAACCAATCATAAGTGAAAAATTCAATTTTTCTACCAATCAAATCAGACTAAAGATAATCGGTATATAGTAATAAAAATCCCATCTAAAACGTAAATGTGTAATGAGATATTATGATATATGCCTTGGTTGTGACTTCAACGATGAGAGAAATGAGATCTAAATGGGTGCCAAGTTCAATGGTCAGTCCTGAAATTTATTTATAACAACATACAATATGTTAAACAACTTAAAATACCATTTCTGCTTATAACTTAGGATAATATTGTAGCCTAGGGTCTGGCTTGGCTAGTTCGAACATACGAATTATGTACCTATTAAAACAGTCATGGAAGAGCCCTATGTTCGATGGCTAATTCTACCAGCAAGTCAAATTTTTGGAAGAATAAAACAAGAACTTACAGCTTTAGAACTTGCGAAGGCTATAGTATAATTATGATATATTATTATATATACACAGATTATTTTAATCTGAGTATGCAAAAAAGGTAGGTTATGTTTTTCGAGTGTTGAGCTATCGTTAAATTCTTCTTGTGTGAGTGAGATAAACTATATAATATCTGACCTTGACGTCTGTGCATAAAAAAGGTGATTTTCCTGACAGTTTTTTTAAGTTTAATATATTCATTTAATTTGTTTCTAAAGTCTATGTTACTTCTTAAAATCGTAAATAAAAATAGTCTTACAATAATCTACCTTTTAAGACGCAAAACTATATCCAATGACTAATCTATTCTATACATATAATAAAAATGAAGTGTCTGTATGTAATATCAAAATATTATTTTTTTTTGCTGATTGGGTACGAAAGTATCCACGCTACTGATAACAAAAATGCAATTTTTAAAATTTTTGTCGGTCTGCCTGTCTGTCTGTCTGTTTGTTCCGGCTAATCTCCGAAACGGCTGGACCGCTTTTGACGGGAATTTCACTCGCAGATAGCTGAAATTACAGCGGGTTACTTAAGCTACTCTAAATTAAACTAGCTATTAACCGCGGCTTTGCCTGCAATGTTATCTCCCAAACGGTTGGTCCGATTTCCACGGGATTTTCACCGGCAGATAGCTGACCTTATAAAGTGATTTTGTGAGTGAGTGATAAGTGAGTTATTAGTGATTTAGTTTATTTTAATTTAGACTAGCTGTTAATCGTGGCTTCGCCCACAGTGCTTTCTCCAAAACGGTTAGACCTATTTTCACGGGACTTTCACTGGTAGATAGCGAGCCTTATAAAAAGTAATTGGTGTTATTCTATTTTAGACTAGCAGTTGCCCGCGATTTTGTCTGCATACATTTAGTAAGATTTCAAGTAATTCTTTATTTTTAATAAGAGAAATAATTATCAGCTTATTGTTTATAATTCGACATTATAATTATTAATAACTTTAATGATACAGAGGTCTTCCTAATGGGATCTTAGATTATAAACGTATTACATAAAGAATTCCATAATGCAATTTCTTGCGGAACAGACAAGCGTTTATTTTTTGTATAGTCACAGAATCTTAATTATAATGGCAATGTATATTAAATGTAATGTAAATTTAAATCTTTATAATAATGTTTTAAGTTATTGTTTCATTAGTTCCTTATACAGTGTAAATGAGCACTGAGGTAGTTATATTGTGGGTTAAGGTTCCAAATATGTTGCTGATGACAAACCTCATGTGGCACGCTGTTAGTATTTATATATCTAATGTACGCGTTACATGTTACTGTAAGTGGCGTGCATGTCGTACTTACATTTGTTTTTAAAGGGCATTTCTATAATTGTACATAGTCTCAGAATTTTATAATTCTTTAATACGATTTAAAAAAAGCGCGTGCGGATCTGCGGGTACAGCTAGTTAATAATATAACCAATATTTATTATCCAGTTTGGTGGCAACCATGAGCACATCACTACAGCTTGCTATCCAACAATTGAGCATTCCAAATATTATAAGTTACGTTATAACGACAAATCGTAAAATTCCCTGTGCTGGACTAAAGGCCTCTCTATATACATATAACAAGAAGATAAATCTAAAGTGTCCATACGGTTTAGATTTTTGTAAAAAAATTGTTGCAGGTGTCTAGGAATAAGTAATAAAATACATTTCAATAATTTTTAGAAATGTCTGTCTATCAGTCTGTCTGTCGGTTTATTATATTAAAGAATTTTAATATTGATATGGTCACTATAGGACGTTGTTTTGTTAGCTAATTACGTAATAACTTAAGACAGAAGATTCCATAAGTAGATACATAATAAAGTAACCGACTTGGTATTATTACATGGAACTCACAACTTGTTACGGTAGAAGAACTGAGTTGCGAGACTTGCTTTTTTTACAAGTTTTGTTTTTGATAGCATTTTTTTTATCTGTTATATTCCTATAATTGGTTTTGTTGGACGTCTGAAAACGGTGAATTAAGTGGCTAATTTTAGTACTTTTAGAAGGTTCCTAGATCTTATAAAATTAAATTTGGGGAAGAAATAAAAACAATTCAGCATGACTATGATAGATACACATTATTAGATACACATTTGGTAGGTGGTAGAGCCACGCTGAATCTATTACTGGTTTCAGCATGAATGGGTCGGTTCGTCCGTGGTAATACCATCCTCTCACAGAAAACCGACGCGAAGTAACAGTGCTTGCATTGTTGCGTTTCGTTCGTTCAGTGAGAGCGCCAGAGGCCCACCTCTCCTCTCCTTCCCCCTTCCTTTCCTTCCCCTCCCGCGAACACAGGATGGCAACGCACTTGTGACTCCCCTGGTGTTGCAAGTGTCTATGGACGGTGGTGATCACTTAACATCGGGTGACCTTTGTTCGTTTGCCTCCTATGATATAAAAAGGGTATAAAAATATTTGAACTAGTACCATAATCAGGGATATAATAGAGTTATACATATGTATGCAATAAAGGCCGCCCGCGTTTCCTCTTAATGAATTCGTATTGCAATAATAAGGTCAAGGATAATGCTTAAACGTAGTATATATTTTAGTGATTCTAGACCAATTAAACTCACATCCATTTAAATATTCAAGTAGAAACCTTCAGAACATGTCAAGCGTATTTGAGACTTGAAAGTCATTTCTAACTATTATTGTTTACTTATTCCGATGAAGACAACTCTAATTGGTAATAGTCGAAAACAGTTTTTTCACAAGTAAGGCAGGTAGGGCTGGTTAATCCTCTAACACGAAAAATTTAAAGACAGTAATTCTCATGTGTTTATCACTATATGTAGGGTTCTCTTGATCGAGTCGAGTACAGATTACTATCACTTAGTAGATTATCATTATTAACCTGTAAAAGACCCATTGCAGGGCCATAGGTCTCTTCCCGAATGAAGGTATGGGCGTAATCAACAGGCCAGCTCACAAGGTATTAGCGATTTCAAACTCTGAGAAATCCACAGTTCTATGTTTTCCTAAATACAGTAGTAGTACAACAACGTTTCTCAAGTTCTTATTTCCTCATGATGTTTGCCTTCATCGTTACAAATTTAAATTAATTCGTTGGTACGTGCCGGGGCTCGAACCTGCGGACATCGGAATACTAGATTATGTAGGCCGTAGAGCCACGCTGTAGCTATTACTGGTTTCAGCATGAATGGGTCGGCTCGTCCGGAGTAGTATCACCCTCTCATGGAAATCCGACGTGAAGTAACAGTGCTTGCATTGTTGCTTTTCGTTCAGTCAGTGAGAGCGCCGGAGGCCCACTTCCCTTTCCCCCCCCCTCCCCGCCCTCTCTCTCCCCTCCCCCCAAACACAGGCTGGCAATTCACTCGCGACTCTACTGAAATTGCAAGTGTCTATGGACGGTGGTGATCACTTAACATCAGGTGACTAGCCTGTTTGTTTGCCTCCTATGATATAAAAAAAAAACTGGACTACCACACCACTACTTTAGTACATTACACGGTCTGATCTCGGAATGCAATAAACCTAAGTATGCCACTGTGATTTTTGGTACACCTGGTATACAATATGGTTGCAGTTCAGCCGGGCTCTATTCCCGTGCTCTATATGGTGAATCTATGAACTATTCGCTCACTAGCTAACTATCTCGTAAATACTTCTTACACGATAAACAATCTTTATAAATAAAAATCAATATTGTCAAATGTATGTAAGTGCATCACTTAAGAACAGCTGTACATACCTATTTGGCTATTCTTTTTCTGTTCTATTTGTAGTGATCAGGACAAGGTTTGTTCGAAAATGTTTGAAAGAATATGGAAAAGTAAAAATGTTGGTTAAAAAATCTCCACAAGAATTGAGTAAGTTAGACAAAAAACAGCAAGGTGAGCGTTAAAAATGTTGACAGAATTAACAGATTAGCGTTCAATTGTTCTTCACTACTAGCTGACCCGGCCACGCGTCGCTGTGGCTCAGTTATTACATTTTCAATTATTTAAAAGTGAAACGTGATGCCATCTATGAGATATCATTAACAGTCGGTCCAACTATTTTATGTCAACATACAAATTTAAAGCGCCATCTGTTCGAAACTGATAAAACTTACAATTACTAACAATAATCAACATTGACATCATTTAACTTGTAATTAAAAAATATTAAGGGCATTAATCGAAATATAAATTACCCTTTATCTTAAGTTGGACCAAATTATACATAAATGCCAACTTTCATTATGAAGGGTTGAGTAGTTTCGGAGTTCATTGTGAACAAACATCATGACACTGGATTTTTGTATATTACTAGCTTCCGCCCGCGAATTCGTCCGCGTGGAATAGTTACTTTGGGCTAACGCTAACAATTTTCATTGGCGCTCCGCACCTATTGATTTTAGCGTGAGTTATATAGGTATCCTATAGCCTTACTCGATAAATGAACTATCTAACACTGAAAGAATTTTTCAAATCTGACCTGCAGTTCCTGAGATTAGCGCGTTCAAGCAAACGAACTCTTCAGCTTTGTAATATTAGTATAGAAGTATAAATATATCGTACTGTTAAGGAAAGATTTCATCACATTTTCTTAGTTAATAAATCCGTCCAAAGCCGGGGCGGACGACTAGTATTGAGTATAATACATTGTACATGATTAGAATTCTGTGACGCATTTTATAGCTAACTACAAACTTGCAATATCTACTTTGCGGATATCACAAGTCACACGTCAAACCGGTAGGACATTTATGGCCCAGCATGACCTTAAGGCTGTCATTTAAGATCAGATTAGATTGTGGTCAAACGATAAAAAAACAATAAACTATATAAAAAATTACAAACATAAGCCAAATCTTCACTAAATATCAGATGTACGCTTCCATAGTTCGTGAGTTTGTGAGGTTGTAGGGGGTAATCTCTGGATCTACCAAACCGATTTTGAAAATTCTATTACCAATAGAAAGTGACGTTATTTGTGAGTGTCATAGATTATATATTAACGAAAAAAGGAAAGACATTTTGTGGTAGTCGGATTTTTTTATAAATATTTTTTTATCATAGGAGGCAAACGCACAGATGGGTCACCTGATGTTAAGTGATCACCACCGTCCATACAATACACATGCAACACCAGGGGAGTCGCAAGTACGTTGCCAAACTGTCTTGGTGAAAAGGGGGAGTAAGGGATGGGAGAAGGGGAGGGGAGGTGGCCCTCCGGCGCTTTCACTGACCGAACGAAACTCAACAATGCAAGGACTGTTACTTCACGTCGGTTTTCTGTGAGAGGTTGGTACTACCCCGGCCGAGCCGACCCATTCATGCTGAAACCAGTAATCGCTTCAGCGTGGCTCTACCACCTAAAACTAAACCTAAACTTAATTTGCAAAGTAAGTCGGAGAAAAAACGATCGAACGAAAACGTTTCTTACTAACTCTGCCGTAACGATATATTAGGTATTTACCTATGAAATTGCCGTTTTGTATGAAAAAATTTAAATTATTTTTTTCATGTATTTTTTATTTGTATTAATCGAAGTAATCACCCATGTAATCAATGCATCTTTGCCAACGCAGTGGCAGTATATTGATGCCCTTCTTAAAGAAATCAGCTGGACGGGAGGCAACAAATTCTTCAAAGGCATTTTGTACTGCCTCTCGGGTATTGAATGTTTTTCCTTTCAAAGAGTTATCCAAATTCTGGAAAAAGTAGTAGTCTGTAGGCGCAAGGTCTGGTGAATAGGGTGGATGACGGAGAACTTCCAACCCCAGTTCTTGCAACTTGGAGACCGTCTGCTGTGCAGTATGAGGTCGCGCGTTGTCGTGCAGGAGCAGCGGAGACGAGCGATTGACCAATGCTGGTTGGAGATGTACCAGCTTCTTCATCATTGTGTTCAGTTCTTCACAGTACACATCTGCAGTAATGCTCACCCCGTTTGGTAAGAAGCTGTGATGAATCACACCGGCGCTAGACCACCAAACAGTGACCATCACTTTTCTAGGGGTAAGTTTTCGTTTAGGTGCTGAACCAGGATCCCACCAACTTGCTGAGCGCTTGCGGTTATCAAACAGAATCCATTTTTCATCGCAGGTAACAATGCGGTTCAAAATTCCTTCATTCGTGTGTCTGTTGAGCAGTGGAAGGCACGTCTCGACGCGTGCTTCGCGCTGACGATCATTGAGTTCGTGGGGCACCCATTTGTCAAGCTTTTTTACCTTGCCAATTTGACGCAAATGGACCAATATTGTTTTGACGCTAACATCGAAAGCTGCTGCTAATTCAGCCGTAGATTGTGTATCATCAGCTTCCACAATCGCCTTTAATTCGTCATTGTCGACCAAAGTCTTCGGACGACCGCGAGGTTCATTTTTCAGGTCGAAATTCCCAGAACGGAAGCGAGCAAACCAATAACAGGTGGTGCGTTGGTTTGTAGTGTTAGCTCCGTAAACGTCGTTGATGTTGCATGCCGCTTGTGCCGCGTTGCTGCCACGACGGTACTCATATTCCATAATTACTCGAATTTTTAACGTATCCATGATGACAAAAAAGATTGAAATGCGATGAAAATGTAACTAATCAATAAACAAATGACTACTTTTGGAAAAAGAATTCCATGTTTTTAAAATAAAATTAATTATAAAAATAGAATTCTTAGTCAAACAAAAATTATTTTGATTTGAAATGGCCAGTACTGCAGAACGGCAATTTCATAGGTAAAGACTTATTATATGTTTGTGTTTTTTTTTTTAGGTTTTTTTTTTCGCTTTTTGGTTTTTTTTTTTTTTTTTTTTTCGAGCAGGATTGTTTTTTTTCCCCCCCGGGGGGGGTGGATTATTTTTTTTGGTTTTTTTTTTTTGGTTTTTTTTTTCTTTTTTTTTTCCTTGGGGGGGGTGTTATTTTTTTGATTTTTTTTTTTTTTGAAAAAAAAAATTTTTTTTTTTTTTTTTTTATTTTTTAAAAAAAAAAAATTTACTCCTTTCCCCCTTTCCTTTCCAATCCCAAATTCTTTTCCCAATCCTTTAAAAAATTAATTTTAATTGTTTAAAATTTCCTATAACCCCCCCCCCCACTCCTTATCCTTCCCTCCCTACCAACAAAAAAACAAATGGCACATTCACCCCTCTTTAATATACCTTTTAACCAATCAATCTTTACTTTTTTAACCCTATCTATTGCCATACATATAAATAAATTAAGAGACCCAAACAAAAATAATTTTAATAAGAGAGAAAAGATAAAAAAGTTGCAATATTGTTAATGATATTGTGAATTATGCGTCAAATCTTTTAATCAAATTATAATTATAAATGCCTTAATCTTTGTTACTCAAGAATTTCTTGTTTAATTAATTTTTTAAATATAAATTTGCTTTTCGCCTGTAATGGAGGAGGTATATTATTCTAAATTTTTGACGCCGCATATTTAAAACTACCTTCATAGCCTACTGATTTACGTTTAGGAAGGGATACAGTGTTTCTTATATTAGATCTTGTGTTAATATTATAAATGTTCTTATACCAGTCAAATTTAGTATACAGGTATTCCGGTTTTTTACTGTGAATAATAGTGTGGATAAGACACGCTAAATATAAGTATCTCCTTGAACACATATTTAAGATATTTTTGCCATTAATGATCGTATATGCGACCATTTAGGCACGTCATAACAAAATCTGATACATGCGTTTTGAACACGTTGAATTGCTTTTGATGTTTTCTTCATTAATCTAGGCCCATACACAACAGCACAATAGTTAAAAGGAGACAACACAATTAGATCACAAAGAAGACTTCTTGTATTTAATTTCAAATGATTTTTTTTTTTTTTTTTTTTTTATCGTAGCTCGGCAAAATGACTGTACTGTGCCTGATGGTAAGCACAGTACAATCCAAAAACAATGGCGACTACCGAGAGACATACTACCGACTGATTTCGTATACCATACAGTATTTTCAGTTTATAGAAAGTATTTTTAATTTTATTATTTATATGTTCGACAAAATGCATTTCTTCATCTAAAACTAATCCTAAACTTCTAACAACTGATACTCTTTCTTTACTTTCATTTTTTATGAAGATGTTAAATTGTTTATCCACAGTTTTTTTCATTTGTGACTTAGTTCCTAAAATCATGTACTTAGTCTTTATAGGTTTTAGTTTCAGAGAGTTTTTCTCAGACCATTCATATATTTTATTCAAATCAGTATTTATATTTTCCACCGCTGTTTTAGCATTTTCTTCGGAAAAACATTTGTAAATCTGTGTGTCATCAGCATGTAAATGGATATTGCTAAACTGAGGAACGTGTGTTCAATAACATGTTGTATTCGGGTTATAAGTTCCTAATAATGATTATTGCCGATATCCCTTTTTGTGAATTCAATCCGTAAGGGGGTAAAAGAGGGGTGCAAATTTAGTAGCTATAAATTTTTCGTATTTACCTACGTTATTTCAATGAAATTTTGTATTTAAGTTATTAGTTTGTAGGAACTCCATTCTCATGTTTACGTGCTAGTAACCTTTTTACTGCAACTCTCACTGCGCGTTATAAAATATATTAGAAAATGTCAGATAGAACGACTTCAGTTTTTGCATTGTCATGAGCTACGAAATCTGTCATTGGTAATTTATATTGTGAGTGTACAATTATTAAATGTTTTCCTAAAAGTTCCTAATAATTATTATTGGCGATATCCTACTCAGAGTTTAAAGTATCGGATTCGAAACTGTCCAAACTCTTCTATCTAGCGGGACGCGCGCGCGCGCGCGCGGTCACGGGATGTACCGCGGTGGTGCACGAGGTAGGGGGACGGGGCGTACGTAGTCGACAATTGGGCAACCCAAACGCGGGAAGACGTCGATAATTTTTTTTATACACAACATGTACCTACATATATTTATTTATATCTTCTACTTTCATAAATTATATAACAAAATATGTATATAATGATTCTAATTTAATTATAAAAGAATAATTTTAAAATAAATAAAATACTTTTATAAATATTATTAAATACCTACCTACTCTAAATTACTACCTCATAAAATTATTAAATATGACTACAGACGATCTACTGTAAATACCTCAATATCGTAAACGAAGTTGCGGGTAAAAGCTAGTAAACTATAAACGGAACTTCAAGGGTTTTTTTAATTAGCAGGGCGGGACAACGTCTGCCGTGCCCGCTAGTAAACCATAAAAAAAATTGTCCAATTGATTCTTATCTCTACATATAATGATAGGTCAACGGGACGAAATCTGTACATTAAATATTTTAAAGAAAAAATACTCTGGAGGGGCTTAGAATCAATGACAGAACACATTTCCATAGTTATTTAAAAATTTTGTCTGTCGTTTCTACGGAATTCACGCAAAAACTACTGGATGGATTCTGACGAAATTTGGTGTGGTTATAGTTTATACATCGGTATAACATATAGGTTACGTTTCACATATATAACACATTCGTATATATGTATATCTTACTTATAAGAAAACACAACAAAAAAGGGTTATTATAGGGTGGTTCAATATGTGAATAATTTTGATATTTGGAACTAAATGAACATAATAACTAAATAACATAATAACTAAATGAACAAAATGAACGTAGCTATAATGTTTTTCAAATATATACGATGTACAACTAGATGCTATAGTGCCATGCTGCGTCTCGGAGAACAAAATCGTTCACATAGGGGGAAGCCAATTAAATCGCGGGTGGCGAGTTTTAATACACAATACAATCCTATGATTTCATTAATCACTATGTTTATAACTGAAATTTCACGCGGACGTAGTCGCGGGCACAGCTGGTATAGGTATATATACTAATATTATAACGCTCAGGAGTTAGTTTGTTTGAACACGCTATTCTCAGGAACTACTGGTCCGATTTGAAAAATTCTTTCAGTGTTATATAGCTCATTTATCAAGGAAGGACATATAACACGCTAAGGCTAATAAGAACGGAGTACCAATGAAGAGTGTTTCAAAATCGGGGTTAACGTACGTATTATTTAAAAATGTTGTCACCTTCTACATGAACGAAGTCGCGAGTTAAAATTAGCGTTAGCCCAATGTAACTATTCCACGCGAACGAAGTCGCGACCAGAAACTAGTCACTAATAAGAAATAAACAATTACTCGATTATACCAATACGCGATTTCAATAATCTCACGGTCAATAATCGCGTATACACAAAATGGCGAAACTTGCAACTCGTTGCCAACATATTTATAAAATGTTACACACTTACTGTAACATATAAAGCATTATGTAATGTTTGTAACATGTATTTAATACATCGGATCAAGGCAGGCAGGTCTAAAAATAGAAATGAGTTAAGTGCGAGACATTCAGCCCTTATTAGTGTCAACTCGTTGCAACGAGTGCGATAATTTACATTGGAACCATTATTTACACCTAAAAACTTCTTTGGTATGCTAATTTGTTACATCGTTGCCAAATTTTGTTCTGATATAACGTCGGAAACTTTTATAGGTTAAAGTTGCAGTGGAGAGTATTAATGTTCTCGAAGTGAAAACTTTTTTAAGCGCGTTGAGCGGTATCTTTGGCAGGAGATAAATTTATAATTTCGCGTCATGACATGTTAGTAAGCATGACCGATCGTATCGCGCTTGCGCGGTTTGCGTCAGACTAGCGACGCGTAGTATAGGAGCCTATGTACATCTAATATTGATATTTTTCACTGAGATTATGCAGCCTTTTATATATTAACTAGCGGGTCCGGCAGACGTTGTCCCGCCCTGACTATAAAGAAATCCCTCATGAATCACTCTATATACTGATGAAAACCGCAAGAAAATCCGTTCAGTAGTTTTTGAGTTTATCGCGAACAGACAGACAGACAGACGCGGTAGGGGACTTTGTTTTATACTATGTAATGATTATAAACTGTGTAAAAATGTATATAAATATTGTTCGGAGTACCAATAGATGTGAACACCAGACTAATCATAATTATTTCTATTTATATATAGGAACTAGGGCCAAAAAAAAATCCTAATATCCCCCCCCCGCCTTGATCCTTCTCAATCTCCCACACCACAAAAAATTTCTCAAAATCTCCTCTTTAGAGGAGTTCAGTCACATACACACGCACACAAGAAATATATATATTAAGATTAACACACAACAATCTTCTTTTCTTGTTGCGACTGTATCTTCTATAACTGAAGAGGGCGATTTAATAATTAACATAACTCGGATAGAGCCAAGATCTACTGATTACTGAAGAAACCCTGTGCGCTCTAGCAATTATATAGCTCTTGAAATTTTAAATTAAGGAGTATACATTAGAACAGTAAAAACAATTACGTTATTTTTTTACTAAGCGGGAAAACATAAAATCTATAATTCTTCTTGGTAACTACTTATTAGCGTTTGTATTGCATTTGAGCGGCTTCCGTTAGATTAGCAAAGTCAGGTTTGTAATTGCAAATTTACAATCTTAATGCTGTTTTTCACATACATCTGTTGATGTACTATTGCGGTATAGATGATATAATGCAGTTGTTCAATACATTGTTTGAAGGTGGTAGAGCCACGCTGAAACTATTACTGGTTTTAGCATGAATGGGTCGGCTCGCCCCCGGTACTACCACCCGACCCACAGAAACACCGACGCGAAGTAACAGTTCTTGCATTGTTGCGTTTCGTTCGGTTAGTGAGAGCGCTGGAGGACCACCTCCCCTTCCCTCTCTTCTCCCCACTCCACCGACCCCTTCCCCCCAAACTCAGGCTGACAACGCATTTGCGACTCCCCTGGTGTAGCTAGTGTCTATGGACGGCGGTGATCACTTAACATCAGGTGACCCTCCTGTTCGTTTGCCTCCTATGATATAAACATTTCTTCAAATTTAATGAGATCTCATCAGAAACCAACAGCCAGATATGTAGACCAGAGGATGATTTACTTATAGAAATATATCACAGAGCAGAATCATAATTCCATTTTGATATACCATGTGGACATTTGAAATGTATGTGCAAATTCGTAGTCATTTCATAGACAAGGAATTATCATAGTTTGCAGAGGAACGCCTGACATAAACGTAATGGATTATTGCTATTTTTATTTATACGCAAAGCGGTCAAAGTACGTACAATCGCTATTAATAAGTTTTCTGTAAACACTGGAATGGAACGTTCCAGTTTATTTATTCTATAGCGTGCATTAGAAAGATTATTACCTGAGATAAATATCTAAGTAAACTTGCCAGCTTCATTTTAATACTTTAATTATGAAACTAATATAAAGATTTATCTTAGTACTAGCGGGCCCGGCAGACATTGTCCCGCCCTGATTATAAAAAAACCTGGACAAATTATATACCAAAACGTACCTCTTTATCCACTGGCGAAAACCGCATAACGATCGGTTCAGTGGTTTTTGAGTTTATCGCGAACAGACAGACAGACAGACGCGGTAGGGGACTTTGTTTTATACTATGTAATGATTAGCAATAGTTTTTACGAATAGGTGGCAAAAGGCAACCGGTAGTCGGATATATTTTATGTCTCATATGTGACTGCTAATATAGTTTAGGTAATTGGTTTGAATTTGTCTAATATAAGACTACAGGTTATGAGCGTTTGAATATGGATTACGCCGTAGGATGCTTCCTAGTGCTCTTCTGGCTAGCTACCATTTTAAATACAATAATCTATTGTCATCTATTCATGCGTTTAGACAACTACACTTAAGATCCAGCTAAAACACCATCACACCTTTCACTAAATACCTACAGTTATCTATACTAATATTATAAGGAGGAAAAGTTTGTGAGTTTGTGAGGTTGTAGGGGGTAATCTAAGGAACTACTGGTCAGATTTGAAAAAATATTTCAATTTCACATAGCTCATTTATCGAGGAAAGCTATAGGCTATATAGTATTACGTTAAGACCAACAGGAGCCAAGCACCAATGAAGAATGTTTTAAAATCGGGGTTAACATATATATTACTTAAAAAATGAGCCGTTACAGGACGCCTGGCAGATGTGAAATATCGAAATTGTTTTGTATAAGTTATATGTATAAAAGAACTGATTACGACAGGAATCAGCTATGGCATAATAAAAAGATAAAGCATTACAAATTTGTTCCATAAAATAATGACTGTTTATTTATTTTATTATATAAATATTCATTTTTATTAAATACCAAATTTCAACTAGGCGCAGGCGAGGTGTTTTTGGCGGCATTTATCAAAGGGCATTTATCAGATAGGGTTGCAAATGTTTTTGAGTATTTCGTTAACAGTGCAAAGTTCGCGTTTTTCGACGCCACGTGGCGCCAAGCCAAAAACAGGTTTAGCCTCGCCTATAGATGGTTCATATCAAAAATATTTTCACGTTCTACGTAAAGTCGTGAGAAAACCGACGTGAAGTAGTGCTTGCATTGTCGCGTTTCGTTCGGTCAGTGAGAGCGCCGGAGTGTCACCTCCCCTTCCTTCTCTTCTCCCCTCCCCTACCCACCATTCACAGGCTAGCAACGCACTTGCGACTCCCTTAGTGTTACTTAAGGTGAGTCACCTGTTCGTTTGCCTCATATGATATAAAAACCGCATGAAAATCCGCTCGGCTCAGGCGGAACGTGACAATGAGTCATGCTTTTTCGTGCGGCGTTCATCGATTTGTAAGACGTTGCGTTAGCCCAAAGTAACTATTCCACGCGAACGAAGTCGCGGGTAGAAGCTAGTCCAGAGATAAAATAGAAGAATAGGTTGGTTTGGAATAAACATCGACCGCCTTTCCTCTTAATATCTACCCGTCATTCACCCATAAGTGTATGTTAACACGTTTATTTATAGTGTACATTTGATTTATATCAAATATTTCCCAGCCGAGAACATTTTATCAAAGTTAAAATTGTTACTTGTTCGCTAGTAGCACATACCCTCATTCTTATCACGATTCATAATTAAGGTGCGTGTACACTGATTATTACTTTCGTATCATATTTGTTTTAGAGCTCTGGAATTTTTTTAAATTGAATTCCCTATTTATTTTAAAAGTAACTTGTGCCTGTGACTTTATTGTCATTAGAGCGTTTAATTTATTTTCATTGGAAATAACTATGCTTCCATAGAGACTAAGGAATAATGATAAAATTTATCAGAGGCAGTTAAAACATTTTTGAGTTATAGAGCGAAAATACTTACCGAAACGTTTAACTCATTAATTCGACCTATAGTGGGTTGAAATTTCGACTAAAAGAGGTTTTTGATTTATCGAGGTTCGACTTAAAGAGGTTGTACTGTATAGTATAAATATGTAGTCCTGGGAAGCAGCTCTTCATTGTATATAAACGAAGCCTTATATTTAAGTACAAATATAACAGCGTTATCTAAAACGACTTCGTTATAAAGTTAGTGTTATCGTATCATTGGATTGTCTTGGATGTGTCTAGTACTGAAACGTATCCAGAGCGAGTCCTGTTCAAAACATTTGTAAACAAACCGTTTATAATCTTAAATACTCCTATTATCTGCTGATAACGTCCGATAAGCGTATTCGTGCATTATCACATTTTAAAGCCAGTAACAAGTCGACATCGAAACATGTAAGTTAATTTATTTTTTACACAATTATAAAAAAGTAATTAATAATAATCGATCGGAATTATGTATTGGTAACATCTAAGGAACCACCTATACCTCCCCCTTAACCCCCCATTTAATCCCCTTAGAGAATAACAATTTAAAAAAAATATTGATTGGTCGCGTATGTAACATAAGGAACCTCTGTACAAAATTTCATGTCTCTAAATTCATCATTTTTATTATTTAACTAGCGGGCCTGGCAGACGGTGTCCTGCCCTGATTATAAAAAAAATTATATACCAAAACGTTCCTCATGAATCACTTTATCCACTGGTGATAGCCGCATCAAAATCCGTCCAGTAGTTTTTGAGTTTATCGCGAACAGACAGACAGACAGACGCGGTAGGGGACTTTGTTTTATACTATGTAATGACTAGCTTGAAAGCGTCTCCGTCAGCGTGGACACCTATTGTAAAAAAAAACAAAGATTAATAAAATCACCTGAATGTATTAAGTCCATTTATTTATCTCTCGAATTTAAGTCGCGTCGTTATTAAAATTACTGTAACTTTTAATATAGTGAACCGATTTTAATGAAACCAAGACTAAATGTTACTCGAGGATATGCTTTACGACTACCTTGCACGCAGTACTTTAGCAGTGATACGTGTTCAAACAAACAGACAGACCGATATTTCTAAAAATGATCGAAATGTATTTTAGTACTTATTCCAAGACACCTGCGACAATTTTTTTTGCATAAAAATCTGAAAAGTACAGACACGTTAGATTTACATTCTTATTATATATATAGATAGTTTATAATTCACTGTTTTATGTCTAATTTTTAATAAATTAATATTCTTCTTAAATAAAACTTTTTCATAGGATTTCTTACTATAAGGAATTTCGTGTCTGACGGGGACCCCTTACCACACACGTTTATTTAATATACAAGTTTCGACTTCAATCCCGTACGAATGATTTCGTTATTTCATGTGTTTTATTTGAATTAATATTTTTTTAATTAGTCAACCCTTGCAACCCCTTTACCGACTTTTAATTACCTCTAATACATTTTTTATCACTACCGCTCATTCTCTGTAAAAAAATGTAATGATATTTAGCCAACATAATACATTATCTGCCAATAAGAGTGTTATTTGAATCCGACCAAACGAAAGATACTTCAATTTAATTTATATGTATGTTTAGTGCGTACGAAATAGTGAACAATTGCTAGGATAGGATATGTACATAATGGTATGCACATTGTCCGCCAGGTTTGTCATAACTCATATAAATTAGATTTCGTTTATAATATCAGTTCTAATAGTTTATTAAATTCGTTCACTACGCCCTAATCGAATAAAACTGCCTTTTTAAATACATTTGTTTTTGGTTGAAGATACATATATTTAATTAACCGAGGTTCTGGCCTTTATTATCGGCACACTTTGCCCATTTTAATGTATATTTAGATGATTTTGCTATAAACATTCTGGGGACGCCATCCATCATCGTTCCATCACTTTGCAAGATAGGTAGAACACTTTCTAAGTCCGCTTGGCTAGCTACCAATATCAAGTTGAAAACCTGTCGCCAATCACTTATAAGTGTAGTCTGACAGCTGCACTTAAAAGCCAATTTAGAATTAGTGTGTTTACCATCTTTGACCACATTATCATTTAATATCAGTTGTCGATTGTGGTTGAACACTAAAACCTATCATCATCAACCTATAAGGGACCTACTGCAGGGTCATAGGCCTCTTCCCGACGGATGGGATAAACACCACGCCAGCCCATGACGTATTGGCGATTTCAAACTCTGAAAACTCCACAGTTCTATATGTTTTCCCACATACAGTAGTACTACAAGAACATTTCTCAGGTTCAGGTTTCCTCACGATGTTTTCCTTCACCGTCAGCCGATAGTGTTACCAATTTAAATTAGTAAATGCACGTGAATTCCGAAAAATTCGTTGCTACATACCGGGGTTCAACCTGCGGACATCGAAATAATATTCCAACGGTCAAACCACTAGGCCACCACGATTTCATAAACGACGACTTATAAAGTATTAAAAAAACATTATATAGAAACTGTAACAAACTGCTCGTCCCGTGTTTCAGACTTAGCAAAACCAGTAATAGTTTCTTAGGTAATAGTGTTAGGTTTTACAATAAAGTCCCAAAACACTAAACCTATTTGCCGAGCTGTAAATTTAAGCGCCATGTCAAGCAGGTTTTAGTGTCGAAAGGCTATTATAGAGTAGATCAATACGTGAACGATGATGATGTCTGGAATTGACTCCTCTCTGTGCATCCACTAAAAACGGTATTGTAACGTATAATGTATTCGAAATATATATATGTTAAAAAGATGTACCCGATTGAGTTTCTGGCCGGTTCATTTCGATGACCGGGTTGTTTTCCAAACCGGTGGTAGTTTTGAGATTCATAACCGCCTTATTAGGGCCTAAACTGAATAAAGTATTTTTGACTTGAAGGCTGTTACTAACTCCACCGTAGTTTGATGTCTATCTGATGCCACTATTGTGTGCCATGACGCTGAAGCACCTTGGTGCATACATAAATGTTGAACGTACAATATGGCGATGTGTGAGAAGTAACTGCGATTTAATCCGAGACTAATTCCTTAACATGCTTCAACGTCATTACTTAACATTCCATGATAATGTTCTAATAATGTTACCTAATGATGACTTGTAAGTTGATTTGTAAATATAGATTAATTTATATCTATTTCATAAAGCTTAAGATATTGTATTATTTGTATTGATGTGTTGTTTGAACGTACTAGTCTCAGGAATTAAAAGTTTTATGTATTAAAGTATGCTCACTGAGGAATATTATAGAGTATTTAACAGCACGCAACAATCATTAGTTTAGTAATTACCATACAAAATGTAGGTTACTAAGTACGCTAAGTGAGAACGAAAAACTAATGCGGGCGTGCCGTGTTGTACGGCGTGAGGTATCGGGGTTATCGAGGACAGGATATAGAAAACTCGTGTGAGTGGCACGAAATAAAGCTAGCTGTCTAAAACACATGCCCTTGTGTTGTCACATACATATAAGCTAATGAACATCTGAACGGTCCCAGATTTGATTCGAAGAGATTAGCCTACCTTGGCGCTTTGCGAATACCTTGGCGTGTATAGAAGCATTTGAGTTCTAGTAACCACACTTCAGGTCATCTTTTAGGGTTAGCAAGTTATCCTCTTAGACTACATCGTTAGTTAAAATCAAATAAAAATGAGGTCATACACTAAAGGTATTATGCATATTATGTATTAAATTACATTATTTGCATGATAGCGGGCCTATTTCTAAGTCCGCTGGGTAGCTACCACCCTCAACTTGAAAATTTATGGCCAAGTACCTGTTGGTGTGTTCTGGCAGTTGCACTTGGAAGCCAGCTTCCTCTAAGGTTACCGTATTCGCTATTGTAGTTCACAATCGTCATAATATTGATATATAGCTGTAGAGTATATAATTCATCTGTCCTTGTGTGACTGAACTCCTCCTAAATGGCTGGACAGATATTGATGAAATTTTTTGAGTGTGTTCAGGTGGATTCAAGAATGGGTTAGATTTTCAAATTTGAATATTAGATTAGGTTATATTTGAATTTTAGGATTTTTTCTATTATAGGGTATCTAAGGTAGGACAATGTCCGCCTGTCCCGCTAGTAAAGTATAAAAAATTATAATAATATAAAATAAACGACTATTAGTATATCTGAATCATCATCAAGTTATCAACTTAACCTAAAAAAACGTAACTTAAACTTAATTTAAGAAATTGAACAAAACACGTATGCGTTTTTTTGGAGAGGAGGTATTTATGGATTCCTTTTTACCATAACTCACTAGCTCATTAGTAGGGCTTATACCATAGCGCTTACACCAGAAAAATGTATTAACAAAAACATTTCATTATTACAAATGCTCTTATCAGTCTTCTTGTTACATTTAATACGCTATCAAAATGTTATCACAGTATGAGGTCAAAGATTATTATTTATACTAAATAAATAAGTATTTGGTAATGTTTATGACTCTTCTTCGAATATAATTATGCTAATGTTCTAATGCAGCGATACTCAACCTACGGCCCGCCAGGTCCTTGTAGTTGGCCTACCCGATTATACTTTATTTTCAATTATTTCAAATTTTGTGGCCATCAGAAAAACTATGAGCAAGCTGGGTAAATTAAATGGATTCTAGGTAACCGGAACGCAATCCGTTCCTTATGATACAAGGGTCATACCAAGCTTGTTTTATTTTTCACTACATAAATAATACGTGGTTAATTTGAAATTACGTTTTTTTTATTTAAAACCTAAATATTTGTAGTTTACGGCCCGGGACATCATGAGTGAAATGTGCTTATGGCCCCTTTAATAAAAGGTTGAGCATTACTGGTCTAATAGTTGGTTTAGATGGATTGAATTCTAAATTAGAGATTTTGCAAAAGCAAAGCGGTTTAAAATGGAAAATTTCGAGCCAGCAAGAATGTTAATAAATGTCAACTCTTCTCTATGGCTTTACTAGTAGGAGATATGTATACAGGAACTGCTGTCGCAACTTTGCTTACACTAGGTTATGACTGACGTCCGCAGGGGACGTCGGGGTGGCTGTGGCGGAGGAGGAGTAAACCTCGATAAAAAAATCATTGGTGGGGCGACGGCGGAGAGGTATACCTCTCCTCTGCCGGCCGAACCCGGGGGGAAGGGGCGGGGGCCCTGAACTCTCCCCCGGGGGCCTGACAGTCCTTGATGGATTTTCTCTCCACGTTAAAAAAAAAAAAGGTTATGACTGATGCATAAAATAATTTTCAGCTATAAGCCGATATATCGATTTTTGATATCGCATTGCTTTTGCGAAATACCTGAATTGATTTATCTACGTTTAAGTTTACTTAAAACCGAATGTTGAAATTATAGGGGATTGATTGAACTATATTACCCAACTTAAACAACATAAGAAACTTAGTAATAGCATCTCTTTTAATACTTTCACTGCGAAAAACGAGATATCGCGTAGTTTGTGCACTTACCCAGGAGGCTCACTACGAGTTATCTCATTCTTTCTTTAGTTGTCATACACAGGGCTGTAGCTAGAGTCGAATTTGAGGTAGGGCAGCACTGGTTACAGGTAGAGCGGTAGTAAAATATTTATCATAATTGATCTGCCCTCGTTTGTCACAAACTGTGGTGTTAGGAAAAGTTTAGATACTATCGTTACAATTTTTTTATCTTAAATTATGAACATACAATTTCATTATAATAATTTATCTTAGTTTTTGTTATTTTTAAGGTAGGCATTGTGATTTCAAGGTAGGGCATTGCCCCACAATGCCCTCCTAGCTACGGCCATGTTTGTACAGCAATGAGCTAAGTCGTAATATATCAGCGCAAATATAGATCGGTCGCTTAAGGAAAGAGAAAAAAAATCGGTTTGATTTACATGAATTTCCAGGTACCAGGTTTTTACTTCCAAAAACAGCATTTTTATAATTTCTTCATTATCACTATTTGCTATAATTACCATTTTTAGTAACATAATATCATTAAAACGGAATGTCTTCCCAGGTCAGTTTCATGAAAAGCGCCGTAGCAATCTACATGTTAAGACACTTTTTTAAATTCTATTGTTTTTACATTGCACCTATAGAAAAAAAGATCAAAAGTATCTAATTTTTTTTGAATTTTAAGCTTTAAATCTAGCTTAATGGTTGTACCTTCGACTTTTTTTTAACTTCTAACTATTCCTCGATTTTTAAGCTTAGTCTGGTAATTAGTTTTCTAGAACTACTATTTATTTTCGCATAGTGAACACACACACAAACGTGAAAAACGAGTTTGTTTAATATACACTGATGAATTCGAAGATTAAAATCAATAAATACACTAGATGAATATTACAAGTAATATAATAAAGGTTTATCTAGTAACAGAGCAGAAATAATCTACACTAATATTATAAAGTCGGAGGGTTTGTTTGTTTGGTTGAACGCGTTAATCTCAAGAACTACATGTTCGATTTGAAAAATTCTTTCAGTCTTAGATAGCTCATTCATCGAGGAAGGCTATATATCATCACGCCAATACCAACAGGAGCAGACCACCAATGAAGAATGTTTCAAAATTTGGGTGTTTTTTCCTTTTGAGAGCTTACGCTGCGTGTTAGCGTTAATCAAAAGTAACTATTCCACGAGGACGAACTCGCGGGCAGTAGCAGTACTAGTTTGTAATAAATAGTAAAAACTAAGTATGCTTACAAAGCAAGTTAAGGGCATACAAAATCACAGTCCCTCGTTTTCGTTTTAAATTTAATAAAAACTTACACTTTCTACAATAACTATATGCAAAGTAATTATAAAACATAGATCATATCAAAAATAGAATAGGTTTTGTAGAAATATTCTTATATCATTGGTAGCTATTTGTACAAACTTATACCCGCGACTTTGTTCTCTTTGCCTTCAAAAGCCCAGTATTTTGTTCTCTTTGCCTTCAGAAGCCCAAGATTTTGTGCTTTTTGTCTACAAAAACCCAAGATTTTGTTCTCTTTGTCATCAACAGCCCAAGATTTAGTTCTCTTTGTCTTCAAAAGGAAATAACTCACACGTCACTATTTTAAAACAGTTTTACTAACTTTAGTTTCCGAAAGTTGTCCACACCTTACGCCCAGGATGATTCAAGACGTACATGGTATCTGACCAAAAAAATTTAATAGTCTGTTTGTATAGTTGTTTTTTTCCCTCCCCTTATCCTCTCCCCCTCCCTTCCCTTTCCTCAAACAAAGGCTGGCTACGCACTTTCGACTCCCCTGGTGTTGTTAGTGTCTATGGACGGTGGTGATCACTTAACATCAGGTGACCCACCTGTTCGTTTGCCTGCTATGACATAAAAAAAGAGATTAATCAAATGCTATATTTAGTTACGATAACAAAACAAAATGTTATCTTACAGGGCAGACGAGCCACAAGTAATCTACATTATCAGAGTCATATTGGAGGTTGTACTATTGAACATCAAGCTCATAATTGAGTTGATTAAAGCTGCCGTGAAATGGGTGTTGCCTCCCGAGCCGAAGGATGTCTCAGATGATATTGTTTTGGTGAGTACATTTTCACTTACAAGAATATTCCTTTAGGCATTTTTCTAGTAACGTAAATATAGATACAGATATCTAAATCAAAATTACTGAAGATAGCAGTATAGGACTATGACCTTGGGATGGCGATCTGAGATCGATTAATCGAATAATCAATTTTTGGACATAGAAAAATCGATTATTTGAATCGATCTTAATTATCGAATCGATCCAGGGAATCGATCTCTGACACTATAAAATCGTGATTCGATTGTTTCCTATTTAGATAAAAATAAAACTATGCAATAATTTATAGTTAAAAAAAAACTCATTCAAAATTTAAGGGATTAAGTTTTGAATAGTCGGACCTCTAAACCTAGATTTTTTTTGCGAAAAATCTCTATCCCGGCGATTACCATTTGATACAGAATTATTGATAGACGGTTATCATCATCAGCCTGTAAAAGACCCACTGCAGGGCCATAGGCTTCTTCCCGAAGGAAGGTATGGGCATAATCACCACGCCAGCTCACGACGTATTGGCGATTTCAAACTCTGAGAAATCAATAGTTCTATTTTTTCCCACATACTATTACTACAAGAACACTTCTCAGGTCCAGGTTTTCTCACGATGTTTTCCTTCACCGTCGGACGATACTGCTACCAATGTGATTTGGTAAATGTACGTGAATTCCGAAAAATTCATTGGTACATGCCGGGATTCGAACCTGCGGACATCGGATTGATATTCCACCGGTCAAACCACTCGACCACCACGACTTTCGACGAGACGGTTATACACTATTTATATCTTGGATTCCAGTAACACTTTGCCGTTTTTTTTTATTTTGCTTTTGTATGCAATTTTATCCGGCAATAAAACCAAAAGAGGCACATTGCGTAGCGCGCGGGTATCAGCCAGTTTTTTAAGTATATATATTTTAACATCTATATCAATTTTATAGAAGGGACAAATAAATATATGACTATTTAAAGTAACAAGAAATATGAAGTGCACGCGATAGATAATTGACACATGAATAGTCATTATAAATTTTATTGCACAGCAAATGATATGAACTTTTGTGTGAGATTTCTCAAGGACAACAATCAACTGTCTACACTCCTTATCTACTGCGTGAGTCCCCACGTATTTTATAATATTACCTTGAGATGATTTTGTATTTTTTAATCCGCTTTAAACACGTGTCATATAAAAAATATATATCACTATTTAGATTCGTGTGTGTGAAATTTTGTGATTGTTTTTAAAATCTTGAAGAAATTAAGACATACATGTAACTTTGAACGCGTAAAACTTAAAATTAATGGGACTAGATGAACAATTAACAGACAGAAGCGAGTTTTATTGACGTACAATTCTGTTTAAAATTTCAAATCTCCAGCCTATCAAATAATTGCTTCGATCAACAATAACTAGATAAAGGGTCACGTACAAAATTGAACCTAAAAGCTGTCCGCGTAAATATATACTTATGTGTAGCTATTTGTTTACTAAGAAAGGGTAAAAAAAAGTTTTAAAACAGTTTTAAGTTCAACCTAATTACAACCATGACACCTAGTAATAAAGTCACAAATGTTCAAAATATTATCTAATACTTACGATAATACGAGCAAAGCATAAAATTCTCCCTTCACAAATGAAAAGACAACATAAACAACATTTAGTGTGAATTCAACCTTAACACGTAATGAATAAAGTACGTTTCCTGTTATTGTGCGTGTTTGTGCGCGGTTGGAGAGCCTAGGCCAAACATTTGTACCACAGGCTTAAAACCGGTAATTTTGTTCAAAATTTGATATTATTTGTTAGTTTAAAACTTAAAATATAACTTATTCAACATGTATTTAGCGAACGTAAGATACTCCGGCCGTTAAATTGCTTTTTCGGGTATTATTTTTGCATATTTTGAATACACTGCGGCATGTGAAACGTGCTTACATTAGCTGTTTTTCAAACAAACTAAACAAAATAAAACTCACATTTCAAGTGAGCTCTTATTTACCGAGACGTATTTTTGGCGCCGACCCTTTATCTAGTTATTGTTGATCGAAGGATAATTGTGTCGTTACATTTCAAAATGAGTTATATCCAATGTTAATCCTTCATATAACATGTTTAGTTTTTTTAAGATTTTCACTTTTAATACACCGAGAACGACGTTCAAATTTTGCCGTGTATAAGGCTTTTTAGTTATTTTTCATACCCTACATGTATTAAATTTGAAGATCTTGAAAAATAACGTAAAATATTAGGAACGGCTACTCAAATGTTTTCAAAACGATTGCCAAAGTATCAAACATATAAAATAAACGGACAAAAAAATCGTGTATAATAAAAGGATTAATGTCGATGCTTCTACAAAATATTTTATAAGAATATATAGAAGCGCAATCAATCTTTATGCCTATCTCAGGTGGAAAAAAATACAAGGAAAC
Organism: Antheraea yamamai; assembly: GCA_036509395.1. NCBI lineage: Eukaryota > Metazoa > Arthropoda > Insecta > Lepidoptera > Saturniidae > Antheraea > Antheraea yamamai. The sequence goes on along the minus strand of AP028428.1, from coordinate 21,180,850 downwards.
ATTTAATTGATAGATATACAATAGGATAATATACTAAACATCAATTGAAATGAGACAATTAATAGGTCTTCTAACTGCGACCAAATAGTGACTCTATTTCAGTAGGGACCCGATGTGCTAATAGAAACAGGAACTTCACAAGCTGGTGTTTTAATTATAGATTACTGGTGCTGGACATGGCATGGGTCGAGAAATGGCAATACGCTTCGCTCGACTTGGTTCAAAGGTCGTGTGCGTAGACATCAACCCTAAAGGTAACGAAGAGACCTTTAAAATGATCAAAGAACAGAAAAACACAGCGTTTAAATACGAGTAAGTACTGGAGCTTTTTTTAATACTTTATCGGTGTTATCACAAAAAAGTTAAATACGTATTGAATACTTGCTTTAAAAAGGTTTCGAATTAAATACACCGCGGTCGCTGAATGTTCGCCACCTTGCTTTTTTGTCTCGCTTTGGTACGTTAGTTTAGACTTGCGAAAAAGGATAACGCGAACTTGCCTCTAGTGAGTGCGGTGCATTTAATTCGAAACCTTTTGAAAGCAAGTATTTAATACGTATTTAACTTCTTCGTAATAACACCGTTTTAGGTTAGGTTAGGTAGGTTTATAAGTTAATAGGTTTTAGCATTTGATTGTTAAATGATGATGTATGTGTGTGTGTAAGTCTAAGATGGTAAGCACGTTATACCTAGAGGCGGCTGGCTCTCAAGCGCAGCTGCCGGAAAACACCAACAAGAGCTTGGTGGTAAATTTTCAACTTGAGACTGGTAGCTAGCCAGGCAGACTTAAAAAAAAAGCCCTACCACTATGCTACGCTTTCATCACGCGTATTTTCCTTCACAGAAAGCTCCAACACAGTCGTAAGAATTCGAACCTACGTCCAGTGACGTTTTGTTCGAACACGCTATTAATTAAGCCATTATCGCTTCATCCTAACTAAACAAAACTTTCGCAGTAATAAATAAACAGTGAAAAGAGAAAAATTTAATGAATGTAGGTGCTCATTTGCTTAAAACATAATTTAATAAGGAATGTTCGGTATTAAAAAAGTTGGTTCTGTCTTCAGGTGTGACGTCACTGATCGAGCAGCTGTCTTCCAACTCGCAGAAAAAGTAACAGGTGATATCGGAGACGTCACAATATTGGTAAACAACGCTGGTATTATGCCCTGCAAACCAGTCTTGAAACATACAGAAAAGGAGATCAGGACTATGATGGAAATCAATGTTAACGGAAACCTATGGGTAAGATTTTTTTCTTATGATTCCACTTATATTTCAAAAAGCTTCATTCTAAATAAAAATAGCTCCCAAAATAAATCAAATTGGGAGGATGCGTTTTATTAAAGAATACAATATTAATATCAAGGATGTGGGTGTGTACAACAGCATTGTGGCAGAACCGAAATCGGACTGTTGCAAAAAGTTGTGTAGCATATTTAGGTTTAGTAGTTAGTCGATTTATCTATTTAGATTTAAGAGTTTTAGATATAAGTTTATGATGTATATATACATTGATATAAGTTACGATGGGACTGACATGTCAAAAATGATAAAAGTCCCTAAAGAAAATGAAGAGAAAAAAAAATATAAGGCTCCTTCAGGTTCTCAGTATTCATTCTCACGAATAAAACTTCGTTAAGAGATTATCTAAGAAAAGAACTCCTTAGACATCAATAAGGAAAAAGTCACATCTTTATTTAGAAATTGAAATTATGAAAGTAACCGAGCAAGAAAATCTCATCTAAAAATAACCAAGCGGTTATTAATAATAATTAATTACCCTTAAACTAGGAGGAATTAAACCTTGATCTCGTGCCGCCCCAACTATAGCGGAACACGTACACCGTGGGGTTTTAGTCCATGCGAGTCGGACATAACCCACTCTCTCCCCCGAGAGGGTGGTGTATCCATAAGGGATTTCCCCACGCTAAAAAAAAAAAAAAAAGGAGGAATTAAACCTTGTTAAAAATTGGTGAGCAAAAAACCTCGTTAACAAAATTACAGCAAAGACTAAAGTTACTATAGTTAGGCGTCACAGTGGGTAGCATCTTTGGAGGAAATGCACTTTGAAGAAGGTCTAAGGGTTTTAGAGTCCCTCATAATCTGCTGGTTCTCCTCCAAAGCGGACGGAGATATATGATGGAATTACCGACTTCACAAAAGAACAATCAGTTACATTCAGGTAAAGAAATGGCTAGGTCCGTTGTTAAACCTTGAATAATCATGGTTCCCTGGGATTTTTGATTAAATGTTAATATTACAGGATCATTTGTCGATATTCCTTGTACTATATATTCATAAAACTCTTCAAATGTATCAGTCAAGTTGTACTACCAATCGCAAAAAACTTGTTTACAATTTCCAGATGATCCAAGCATTCCTACCTACGATGTTGGAGCGAAACTACGGTCATATAGTAGCCATGTCTTCTATGGCCGGTAAGATGGGACTCAGAAATCTTGTGCCTTACTGCGGAAGTAAATACGCTGTGAGAGGTATCATGGAATCTTTAGCGATGGAACTGCACGAGGATCCGAGAGATACTAACGGAGTGAGTAGATAGATTGTAAAGTAGTTGATTTAAGTAAAATGAATTCTTCAAGTAAAGTTAAAAATATGATTTTTTTAATACCAATCATATTTAAGACTCGTCCATTAGCTTTAGACATATAAAGATGTGGATCGCGTATACTTATTGACACAGTATTAACACGATGGAACTCTACTTCTAAGTCTAAGTCTTATTTAAAGAAAAACATAGTTATATGGCCTATCTTCCAAGAGCTGTATGGTTAAATCGTGACTTAATATCAAATTAGGTTGTGTAGTAGATAAAGATTTGAAAGCTGTATAGTCTACAGGGTAATTGTCTATAATTCCAGATCAAACTGACTACAATATGCCCGTACATAGTGGGCACCGGTTTGTGTAAGAACCCTCGCATAAGGTTCCCTGGTTTGATGAAGGTGGTTGACCCAGGAGATGCTGCAGACCAAATCGTTGACGCCGTCCGAAGAGAGTACCACGAGATTACTGTGCCAAGCTATATGTACTATACAAATAAGGTACCATTAAAATTTAAACAAGATTATGATTTAAACATGTTGATAAGTGAATTCTAAAAGTATGAATGAATGACGGCATAGTTGTAGCGTGCACTGACCTAGTGAAACGTACGTTCTAATTCTGGTAACAATGATGATGATTTTCCCATGGTGGTAGGGTTTTTTATAAGTCCGCCTGGCTAGCACCACTCTGAAGTTAAAATTTTTTCGCCAAGCATCTGTTGGTGTGTTCCGTCAGCTGTACTTGAGAGCCAGTCCCCTCTAGGCTTACCGTGTTTACCATGTGGTATCACATCGTCATTTAACATCAAATAAGATTGTGGTCAAACGTTAAATCCAATAAAGTATAAAAATGAGCTGGAGTTGTTGGTGTTGGAAAACACTTTTTTCTTTTTTTTTATCGTAGGACAGAAAAGTGACTGTACTGTACCTGATGGTGAGCACAGTACAATCCAAAAACAATGGCGACTACCGAGAGACACGCTATCCCTCGCCGGTTCACTGTCATACTGGCCTGCATAAATGCCTCTTCAGGTTACGCTTGAAGGACCCCATGTTATAGGAATGAGGAAACACACTGGCCGGGAAATTGTTCCACGGCTTCACGCTACGAAGTTGCGAACTTTTTAGTTTGTGCCCAGGTAGGATTTACCGTAAAACTATGGCTCCGAAGCCCAGCGCGCGTGGTTCGGGTTTGAAAAGGAGAGGAATGGATTAAATTAAATTGCTATGTGGAAAACGTAACACGGTATTAAGGCATTTTTAAACTTATCTGGTTAGCTATCACGTTTAAATAAGAAATCTGTTATAAATCACATATAAGTGGATTCCGGCAACTTTATTTGAGAGTCAGTTCTTTAGATTTAGCGTATTTTCGATCCTAGACAATATCTTCTTGAGCAGTAGATTAAGATTGTGTTCCAGCGCTAACAATAACAAAACTTAAGAGAGAATACGTTCACTACGGAGGAAGTTGAAAGTCTTTAAGTTGTAAGTGATTAAATAAAATACTATAAATTATATATGATAATACTACAACAAAGTTATCGACAAAACAAAATTCACTCCAAACAGTGGTAAAAACCTTGCAGTATAATGAACTTAAAATAGGATAGGATTCAACAGATTTCACATGAATCGTGAATGCAGTAAGAGTCTTAACACCAAATGTATAATTCGCCTTGCAATAAGTTATCTTTTCGGGTATGTTGATGATGACAACAACTCCTGCTTCACCTAAGTAGGTTTTCTTTTTCCAGTCTCCCCTCAGATGTCATCTCAGTATTCACACCTTACACACATATCATTTTTCACACAATCTATCCATACCTTTTTCGGTCTTCTTTTACTCCTATATCCGTCCACCTTCATACTCAAAACTTTTCTAGTTATATGCCCTTCATCTTTTCTCATAAACATGCCCATACCACACTAACATATTATTACTGCTACCTGGTTATTACTATAGTCTAATGAAGACAACAACGTTGAAAGAAATTTCAGTCCGTTAGTGGTATCCGCCGCAAAATACGAACCCGTACTGAACGCTGTGCATTATAAAAAACCTTCCGCCACATATTTTTACCGACCCTCCCGATGAAATAACGGCAGTGAACGATCAGTACCAGCCTGTCTCTCTAAACAGAGCGTGTTCACGCCCACGCCAGCGTAACCACAGGTCACGCCGCCGTGGTCTGGGGGTCAATTTCGCTGCCGCACACCAGATTAGGACCCCCTGGCCGCGGTTCAAGCCTAGGTCCATTCTCTCTGCGTGGAGCCCTTGAGTGCGCTGCTCGCGCGATACAGTGACACAAAATCTTACATCACTGCGACAACATTACACATGTCACCTCCACACGCGTGCACGCATACATGCCTACACATGCAAGTCGAAGAGTTTTATTTTATTTCCCTTATCAAACTGAAAGAGTTTAAAAAATTATCCGATACGAAATATATATAAGAGTTGTGTCGTAAGGTATGTATGCTTGGTACACATATGTTTCAACAACTCATATATGTATGAATAGCTTAGCTCAGGTTAGCTCAGATAGGTCGCGAATTGCATGTATCAGGCAACAGCCCAAGCCGAGGTGTGCCGTGCACAAAAACTAGTTGTGAAATAAAATCGGCTGAGTGCCCTAAGCGCTCGCCTTAGTAGTCCGGTGAAGATGTTAAGAACTTCCTAGGACAATAGCGTAGTCAGTTCGAAAAAAAAAATTGAAAGAAATTGTATATGAGTTTTATCAAAAGACCCACAATATATGTATTTCAGATATTTCTATGTATTTTAAACTATATTTTATTTTGCATGTAATAGTGTAGCAATAAATTTGATACTTAAATATGTTTTTTGAAGTTATAGATTACATCCGAAATATCTCTATTTTTTTTTTCAGATATACAATCTATTGCCGGTGAACGCTGCCAGGCTGGCGACAGACTTTATTGATACAGGCTTAGACCCACATGCAAATTAAATTATATTTTTCGTACCTTTGTATAGCATTTTTGTACTGGAATAAAAAAATAAACATTTAAAAATATTTTTTTGTTTTCATAAAGTAAATTAACCAAGATCTTAACGTTTATCACAGAAACACATTCACCTATCTTATATATTAACCAGCGGGCCCAGCCGACGTTGTTCCGTTATGATTAAAAAAAAATCTTTGACTAATTATATACCAAAACGTTCCTCATGAATCACTTTATCCACTGGTGAAAACCGCATAAAGATCCGTTCAGTAGTTTTTGAATTTATCGCGAACAGACAGACAGACAGACGCGGTAGGGGACTTATATTACTTATTTTATACTATGTAATGATACATGAAGCTAAAACTTTGTACCCCTTTTTAAGCGAATTGCGCGAACGGATGAACTTGATATTTAGCATAGTTAAAGTTTATATGGCAGAGAAGTGCACAGAGCTATTTTTTTTTATGCAATTTGCATAAAAAATTAAAATGCATTACAAGCATATTAAATTAATTAAAATATACATTACTCCAACTACTGCTTGAATTGTACACAACATATACACACATGTAAATGAAAAAGACGTTTCTGACATCCTTTATTCTTCTTACGTTCCAATTACCTTTTAAATATTTTTAACATGACTGACGTTGCATGCCTTACATGCCCTTTGAAATCAACTGGTCAAATTGTAGGTTAATTTTATAATAATATAATATTTAAATTCATAATATACATTAATAATTAATTGATAAATAATTTATCTTTAGTAAATTTATGGAACCATTGAAATAATTATTATTCTCTTTGGTTTCATTGATTGTCAAAGTTATTATTTTTTTTATGTTTATATAATTTTAAAAAAAGTGGCAAATAACTGAGTAGGCATGATGAAAGCCTTTGATTATAGATGTTATATATACCCTTTGATAAAAGAACCCTAATAAAGTTCAAACTTTAAAAATTCAATGAACAAGTGCAATATAGATCCGTAAAGAGTAACGTGATTTAAACGAAAAATTAAAATAACAAATCATCAAATAATTTAGTTTTTACTTATGAAATATTATCAATACTTAATATTATTAAGCTGAAGAGTTTGTTTGCTTGAACGCGCTGATTTCAGGAACTACGGGTCCGATTTGAAAAATTCTTTCAGTGCTAGATAGTTCATTTATTGAGGGAACTATAGACTACCTATCACGTTAAGACCAATAGGAGTGGAGCACATATGAATAATGTTACAATGTCTCCTTTTGAGAGCACCCGCTGCGTGTTAGCGTTAGCCCAAATTAACTATTTTTCTAGCGGACGTCGCGGGCAGAAGTTTGTACGTATATATAATAGGTCTTTACCTATGAAATTGCCGTTCTGCAGTACTGGCCATTTCAAATCAAAATAATTTTTGTTTGGCTAAGAATTCTAATTTCAAATTAATTTTATTTTAAAAACATAGAATTCTTTTTCCAAAAGTAGTCATTTGTTTATTGATTAGTGTTACATTTTCATCGCATTTCAATCTTTTTTGTCATCATGGATACGTTACAAATTCGAGTAATTATGGATATGAGTACCGTCGTGGCAGCAACGCGGCACAAGCGGCACGCAACATCAACGACGTTTACGGAGCTAACACTAGACACCAACGCACCACCTGTTATTGGTTTGCTTGCTTCCGTTCTGGGAATTTCGACCTGAAAAATGAACCTCGTGGTCGTCCGAAGACTTTTGTCGACAATGATGAATTAAAGGCGATTGTGGAAGCTGATGATACACAATCTACGGCTGAATTAGCAGCAGCTTTCGCCGTTAGCGTCAAAACAATATTGGTACATTTGCGTCAAATTGGCAAGGTAAAAAAGCTTGACAAATGGGTGCCCCACGAACTCGATGATCGCCAGCGCGAAGTACGCGTCGAGATGTGCCTTGCACTGCTCAACAGACACACAAATGAAGGAATTTTGAACCGCATTGTTACCTGCGATGAAAAATGGATTCTGTTTGATAACCGCAAGCGCTCAGCAAGTTGGTTGGATCTTGGTTCAGCACCTAAACAATGCCCTAAACGAAAACTTACCCCTAGAAAAGTGATTGTCACTGTTCGGTGGTCTAGCGCCGGTGTGATTCATCACAGCTTCTTACCAAACGGGGTGCGCATTACTGCAGATGTGTACTGTGAAGAACTGAATACAATGATGGAGAAGCTGGCACATCTCCAAACAGCATTGGTCATTCGCTCGTCTCCGCTGCTCCTGCACGACAACGCGCGACCTCATACTGCACAGCAGACGGTCTTCAAGTTGCAAGAACTGGGGTTGGAAGTTCTCCGTCATCCGCCCTACTCACCAGACGTTGCGCCTATAGACTACTACTTTTTCCAAAATTTGGATAACTCCTTGGCGGGAAAAAAATTCAATACCCGAGAGGCAGTACAAAATGCCTTTGAAGAATTTGTTGCCTCCCGTCCAGCTGATTTCTTTAAGAAGGGCATCAATAAACTGCCACTGCGTTGGCAAAGATGCATTGATTGCATGGGTGATTACTTCGATTAATACAAATAAAAAATACATGAAAAAAATTCGTTTAAATTTTTTCATACAAAACGGCAATTTCATAGGTAAAGACCTAATATATATATAAACTTTATGTTTTCGATACTAAATTCTTGATGAATACTGCCGCATGTCGCTTTGTTGGTAAACATTGACCAAACGCCTCGAGCAATAAAGGTTCGTGTTGAACTGCTTCCCTGTAATACATCATATGTAGTTTAGCTTTAATATTAAGTGGGAAAGAATATGGCAAGGTACTTATCCTTTGCAATGCAATGAGAATATACTTTACGGAAAATGCATTAAAATGACTAGCGTCAGTTTCAGGATTTGTCTGTTTATCAGAATTACTTTAAGAGCATTGCAGTAATCAGTATCAGTAGGTTAATAGTTTTTGAGTTTATCACGAACAGACAGACAGACAGACGTGGCAGAGGACTTTGTTTTATAATATGTAGTGACAGCTTTTAACGCTTGACCACAATGTTATCTTAAATTAATAACAATGTTGTTTTCTTGACCGCAAGTTCCGACTCAGTCATGCCTAAATTACACATATGCAAGCTATTGAATTTGTTAGTGCAGTTCACTAGTACAGACTAGGTAGGTAAATAATATAGATGTATTTGGAAATTCGTGCCTTTAGAAGAAAGAAGAAGTAAGAAAATAAATGATAAACGTGTGGCTACCGAGCATGTCATCCTCTTTGGCAGGCTGGCTGAAACGTTTGAATATATTGTAAATAGAATGTCGTTCAAACAATTGAACAATCGCTTGTATGTATAAATACCATATATGGAGTTAGCAATAAACAGTCTATTTTACGCGTTCCGAGTCTTATTATTACGCTGTCCGTGTCCGTCTAGGCTCCTACAGTAGTGCGCACGAGGCTCCTGCAAACGGCTTATGCAAACATAAACTTATTAAATTTACCTGTAATCCTCGCGAGAAACCATCCCATCGTTATCAATATCCATTTTCCTTAAAACTAGTTCTACTAGATCCCTCACTCCTTCATCAGGATCTTCATCTCCTGGTTGTTTTAGAAGGGAATTTCTGAAATTGTATTATACGTATCTATAATTGTAATTTTCTTTCCTTATTGTTAATCGTTCCTTCGTTTACTATCGTCTACAAATTTAATTTATTCTGTATATAGTAACCATCTATTACATCTATTCGTAGGAGATTATTATCACTCATGATATAGTATAACTCTAGTGCCCTGTAATAAGTGTTTGCTTTGATTACTATTCTTAATATATATATTTCTTGTGTGCGTGTGTATGTGACTGAACTCCTCCTAAACGACTGGACCGATTTTGATGAAATTTTTTGTGCGTGTTCGAGTGGATCCGAGAATGGTTTAGATTCACAATTGGACCCGGTAGGTGGCGCTGCGGTTGACTTTTGGGATTTCTATTTTTTATTATCAAGGCAGGACAACGTCCGCCAGGTCCGCTAGTAGCTATATACATATTATGACGGCCACTCCGGAGTTAGAATGAAGTTCTGATAGAATCACTCTTTATAAACAATAATGAAACTAAAGAACTAGTTTTTTTTTCTTGTTCAATAATAGAGACTCCAACAACAAAATATATTTTTACTAGCGGGCCCGGCAGACGTTGTCCCGCCCTGAATATAAAAAAATCCTGGACAAATTATATACCAAAACGTTCCTCGCGAATCACTTTATCCACTGGTGTAAACCGCATAAAGATCCGTTCAGTAGTTTTTGAGTTTATCGCGAACAGACAGACAGACGCGGTAGGGGACTTTGTTTTATACTATGTAATGATAAAAAAATCATAACTATTATTTCAAAATACACGCAGACTACGCGTACGTCTTGACGTGTATTACAAGTAAATAATAAACATGTTTAAATCGGAATCTCATTAGAGTTATCTCGCTTTAAAATAGGCTTCAACTAGAAAAACAGATAAATTAACAAGTATGTATCATTTTTGTTTTTGCTAAAATAAAACTTTTAACTTCTGTGCAATTATTAGGTATGAATGATGCAATATTGTTTACCTAAATTTTCGCATCCCTAATGAAAACGGTACAACTCATACATACACTTATCATATGTGTGTATCACTTATCAAATATGAGTTAGAAACTTGATGACCCTAATTATTCCTCGGGTAATTACTGTTGAAGCATACCATTTAAGTCAACTCACCTAAGTAAAGTAAACATCTCATCCTTAGTAATGAATCCATCTGAATTTAGATCGTAAACATTAAAACAGTGAGCCAGTCTCTCTTCACTGTTCCCTCGGAGTAAAACGCTCAGACCTCGAACCCAACCTTCGAATTTCAAAGCCCCTTCTCCGCCAACCGCACCTCTGTCCCAGGTTATCCAGAGTCTTTCGAGAATAGTCTCCTCAGTGACCAAGTCGAATGTGTTGTGCATAACATCTCTGAAAGTGTTCTGATCGATGCCCTGCGTTTGAAGAGATAAGACAGTCAATCCAGGCAAACAAATGAACAGACAATTGTTATTTCCGCCTTTAACAGTATGTAGAGATATGCATGCACACATAGTTTCGACAATATAAAACTTTTAGTGGGAACAAAAATCCATAAGCAAATATAACATAACAATATAAAATAACGAAAGTCGTGGTGGTCTAGTGGTTTGATCGGTGGAATATGATTTCGGTGTCCGCAGGTTCGAACCCCGCCATGTATCAACGAAATTTTCGGAATTCGCGTACATTTACGTAATTTAAATTGGTAACACTATCGGCTGACGGTGAAGGAAAACATCGTGAGAAAACCTGAACTGAACCTGAGAAATGTTCTTGTAGCACTACTATATGCGGGAAAACAGAGCTGTGGATTTCTCAGAGTTTGAAATCACGAATACGTCGTGATTATGCCCATACCTTCTTCGGGAAGAGACCTATGGGCCCGCAGTTGATATCTTACAGGCTGATGATGAATATAAAATACAATAAAATTAATAATAGGATGTAGTTATGAAGTCATACGAACGGACAAACAAAAAGTAAAAGATTGTTTCGATAAAAAAAAACTTTTGGTGTAGACAAAAATTTATAAGCGAATAAAATAGAAGAAACATTTACGACCAAGACAGGTGCGATAATAGGGACAGTAAAAGCAAAGTTTGATGTAGATTTCTATTTGATAAACGTTCTTTAAGTTTATGTATTATTTTACTACTGTCATTTTCAAACTGTCTAGAAAAGTATTTTTTTAGACGTACCAAAAAAAATATAATTTGAACACCCAAGATATCATTTAAGACTCCTTCACATTTTAAAACTCTGCTTTGTTTAATTAAGCAAGCTAGTCTAATTTGAGATAGAGCCACGCTGAAGTTATTACTGGTTTCAGCATAAATGGGTCGGCTCGCCCGGGGTAGTACCACTCTCTCACACAAAACCGACGCGAAGTAATAGTGCTTACATTGTTGCGTTTCGTTCGGTCAGTGAGAGCGCCGGAATCCGACTTCCTCTCTCCCTACTCCCTCCCTCCCCATTCCTTCCCTCCTCCCCCAACACAGGCTGGCAACGCTCTTGCGACTCTTCTGGTGTTGTAGTATCTATGGAACGCAGTGATCACTTAACATCAGGTGACCGGCCTATTCGTTTGCCTCCTATGATATAAAAAAAAGAATTGTGGTTTAATCAGGGTTAATAAGAAAGTTTTACCGTGCTATTAAAAGCCGACAATACAACAAGTACTATCGTGTCTCGGTTGTAAGTAAACACGGAAATTGTAGTCACATTATTATCGGCAGTGAAATCACAATTTCTTATCAATGTTATTTCACTGGTGGTCAACGGATATATGAAATTAACGGAAAATAGCCATATATAATATAAAAGAAAAGGAAGGATTCTACAGGATAGGAATGACTATTTTTTGTTCCTATACGACATATACAAATACGTTCCTATACAAATACAGTATAGCAAGACCATTGATATCATATGAAAGCTTAAGTTACAATTATATTTATTGAAAATAGCAAAGTAATAGATTCGAGTATGAAAAACATGTGTTACACAATTATGACATGAAATTTTTTTATTTTATTTTTCATTACCTGTGAAAAATAACAGTGAAGTGTTAAATATTCCATCCGTAATTGTAGCGTTAATTGAATATCTACCTATTTTGTTCTATGATTATTTTTAACATTTAAAACTACCTCAATCTTAGGTGGATGTCCAATAGCGGTAGCAGGTGCTGCTGCCTGGGCTGCCGTCACGAGCCGCCTATACATAGCATATAACGCTTCCAATTCACTCCTACAAAGAAATAACTACGTAATTCATCGTAAAAACTATACACGTAAATTTAACATACAAATGAAATGTGATAAAAAGGAATTAAAAAAATAAATAATTTATATTACATTTATTTAAAATACTACTATATTTTTCGTGGTAACCCTACCTAAATTTAAATATTGTACACAGCTACTGTAGTCAACACTGCCATTATTTGATATTTATTTTGTTACTAACGACTCTCTTGTATTAACATAAGTACAATGTATTGATATCACTACCTACATATTATAAAACAAAGTCCTCTGCCACTTCTGTTCGTGATAAACTCAAAAACCACTGAACGGATTTTTAGGAACGAAGGTTTAGGTATATAAATTGTTATTTTTTAACAGGGCGGGATAACGTCCGCTGGTCCCGCTAATAGTGTTATGATTCTCTAATAAATATTCAGAGACGTACTGACAGATCCATTTTTGACACTCTTACATTTATTTTACAGTTCGTTAAAGTTAAAGAAGCTTTAGAAGACACTTCACACCAAACATTTTTTTTTCCGTTGCGTATAATTTTTTAATCAGTAATTCTTGATCCATACTAAATACCCAATTGAGGTATTTCATACGGTTTAGCGTTAGTTTAGAGTTGACAATGTAAACACCTGATAAATATTTGTACAACTTGATTGTAATTTTGTCCAATTTATTTACATATGATATGTATATATTGTATGTATGTATATATAAATCATCCAAATATCCTCAAGACCGTATTACCTAGTCTGGAACTAAGAACACATACAGACCGACGCGGATATTAAAGAAATGAAAGAAAGAAAAAACATTTATTTACAACACCCATATATATTAAACATGTACAAATTAAAAATTATATGTTTTAAATATATGCATATATTTACACATACTCTATTTAAATAAAATATGTTGTATTGAAATATAATTTAAGACTTTCTTAGGGTTAATCTGAATGTATAAATTATAAATCACATTTATGTTAACGATTATTATTAAAAACCACTTACAATTTTATAAGAGTGTTACTGGTTACTCACTTTGAGAAACGCGTAATCCTAAACAACGCTTCGAGATGCTTTTCCTTGAGTTTCCGATTGGGCATCGCAGACGAGCGCTACCTACGGACGCGCCACTGCACACGTTATCACTACGATACGGCCCCCAAACTACTCGCCTATTGGGAACCGGTGATTCGCCACTGAAGCTACGTGTAAATCGAGCGGCGAACTTGTAAACAATGTTTTAACTCTGATATTGCGTGCGGATATTGTTTGCGAAGTGAAGTTATGGCCGTAAAGATATTATGTAGATTTGACAAGCTACACGTGTATCCTTCGCTTAAAGTTTAAATATTGTAAGTTATACAAATGTATATGCTTAAATTCGTTATTCTAAAAGGAATTATTCCATAGTCAACTAACACAAAGATTCTATCGTGGAATCGATTACATGGTATTTTATGACGACATTATGTCGAGAACAATGACAAAGTGAGTGGATTCTTCGCAATCTAAACGGCTTGATCGGCTCTGATGTTTGATTTGTAGTTATGGTACGTAAATAGTTCTTGTGGGACCCGGTAGATGACGTTGTTGTCTACATAATTTTTTATTCAACTTTTTTTTTAATATAATTTTTATCTTTTCTGATACAAAAATCATCCCAAATTACCAACCCCCTTAGTAACTCCCAATATTGTCTAATTCCTTACTCACAAAGTTTATTGATTTTATTGTGGGTTAAAAGTGAATTGTCTTGTTAATCTGTGGCATAACAAGGATTTGCTTATTGATTGGGTATAAAAAAAAAATGTATCTTACTTGTTAAATTTCGTGGTCTTCGTTAACTTGTCAAACACCTTCTGTGGGGGACGACTACAGAAAACAACGGGCCTCACACGTGGCTTTGACCTAAAGATCGTCTCGGGCGCTGGCGAGGGCGGACGTTGATTCGCCGCCCGCCCAGCACTAAGAAACAAACGTACACCGCGCAGAGCGATGGCACTGGCCATCATACTCAACTGCCTATTATTCGTACTCATTTTCTGTAAATTAAATGCCGTTAAAAACAAAACTTGTAAAAAAAACCAAGTCTCGCAACTCAGTTCTTCTACCGTAAAAAATTGTGAAAACCATGTAATAGCAAGTCGGTTAATATATATTTTAATTATTGAATCATAATAATTGCTTTAAAGTGAAATTCTCATCCGTAACCTTTTTGTGTGATTAAAACTGGTGGGGTAGACACTGTGTCAGGTAGAGTGGGCGCAGTGTTTCGCTTGCCTTCATCTATTGAAGAACAGTGAGACATACGCTCTTCTCGCTTTCATCTTCGCAATTTTTTCGCAATCATTAATTCGTATAATAATAGTTTTTCTTAGTCGATAAGGCAGGAATCGATGTTAATTTTAATTTCTAATCTAATCTAAATCTAATTCTAATCTTTAATGGATTTATCCAATATTAACAATTTTTCGAATACCAAAAAGAAGTTTTAATTCAATAAAATAAGCAATAATTTAAATTTACAATTTTTGAGGAAAGAACGATGTTCGCTATTGTAATGAATGGTGATTGAGCTACTGATTAATTTTACTCTAATGAAAAAAATAGTTTAAGAAAATTAAAAAAAAACACACTATTAACTAAATAAAACAAACTAAAAAATAGAAATTAAATAATAGTTTAAAAATACAAGCTTTTTATAGAAAACCAAACTAAAAAATAGAAAATAAATTTTAATAAAGTTGAATTTTGAATAGTGTGTCTCCCCTGGTGTTGCTAGTGTCTATGGACGGCGGTGATCACTTACCATCGGGTGACACGTTTGTTCGTTTGCCTCCTATAATATAAAAAAATTGTATATTTTTTTAATAAATATAAGTTAATAATAGTGTCAATAACAAAAAAATGTATTTTGTTTTTTTTAAAGCGCGGGTTGCAATGGTGTCAATATGTAGTTATAAATATTTTATTGACAGATGTGAGTAGAAGAATTATCATTTCAATAATATATTAAAAAACACCCCACGATTTTTTTTAAATAAAATACTTTTTTTTTTTTATTTACACTAATATTAATTTATATTTATGGCAATTTTTACAATCATTGGAAAGAGTATATTTTCAAGGGCTCCCGTTTTAATTTCATTATCATTGGGCCTTGGGATTAGAATATTCACGTAGGAACTAAAATAATGGTAAGTTTATGACAATTCAACACTCAGTAAGTACGTAACTATGATCAAACAGGTCCTGGTGAATTTTTATAGAGTAATTTGTTCGAAGCTTCTCTATTTATTAATTAATAAAATAAACGGTTTTATTTAAATATTCAAAAAGTCAATTATAAGTAATTAATTTTGTATAAAATTTTTTTGCTGTTCTTTTTAATCCACGTTATAGACGGATAGAATGAAATTTGTCACATTAGGTTTGTAAAATACAATTACTTAAACATTATCTTATGAAATCGCAACTGCGTACTTGCAAAATTCAGGTTATATCTAACTTCCTTTCTGCATGGAATTCATGAATACTTCGCGGTTCTAATGCGACATAAATATCAGTAAACTTATTGACAAACTGCATAATTTATTAGTTTAATACTGCAGTGCTGTACATTCAAATGACTCTGCGCTTAAGCAGTTTACATATCAATAATTATTAAATGTAATCTATCGCTAGAGAATAGTACATTTTTTCTAAATGAAAGGTACCCTATATCTTTTTTGTACTCCTCACAGCGTGTATGCAAAATGTTATAAAGATCGGTTGAGTAGTTATGACGTGAAAGCGTAACAAGCAAACACATTTTCGTATTAATAATATTAGTTAGGACTGAAAGGTTATTTGCTTGTTCAGACTAATCTCCAAAACGGCTGAGACGGTTTTCATAACACTTATACTAACAGATAGAACACATTTCAGAGCATTCTATAAAACATATATATAAATATATATATATATTATACCATTACGAATTCCCATTGAATGCTAATGATAATATGTAATAGATGTGCACTTAAGTTAAAATAGGTACATCGATTACTTATAATAGGCCGAAAGAGGTCTGTGGCCCTGCAGTGGGTCTCTTAGATGCTGATTATGAAATGGCGAAGATAAAACAGTTCAATACTTTTTTCACCTCTTTTTCTCAAGCGATTTTCTTGTTTTTTTTTTGTCTAGTAATTATTGACAAGGTACTTATATTCCCATAGAATCTTTACATATGCCTAAACTAAGTTAAGCTTGCCTAGCGTTCCCCGTACGGGATGTAAGATAGACGCTAGGTCAGCATTTGTAAGATAATTATAATAAGAAATTAGGATAGGAAGTCTAAAATCGACTGTAATAGTTCTAAGTTATATAATTCATGTCTAATACCGACATTATTATAATAAACTCTCTAACATCGACTGGCAGTCTTTTTAAAATGTCAACCGAAATGCTCCCTGAAGTTAATTAGGTTTAATGTTATTAAGTAATAATAAATAATGAAAATAGTTTTTTCCATACCATTGACGAGTTTCATTAATAATAAGATTATCAAAAAACTACCGTTTAATTTGTAAAAAAATATTTTAGTTTCATATATTAGACACTTGGTACTTATATCTAAATAATTACGATGTCTTTATACTATATAAAGTACTAGCTATGCCCGCGACTTCGTCCACGTGGAACCTGATGTACAAAACAATGACTAATAAAGTCATTTGAACGCCGGTATTATTACAAAAAAGTCAAATACGTATTGAACCCTGGCTTTAAAAAGGTCTCATATTAAGTGCACCGCGGTCGCCATCTTGTTCTTTTGTCTCGCTTTGGTTACGTAAAAGGATAACACGAACTTGCCTCGGGCGAGCGCGGTGCATTTATTAGGAAACTTTTTTAAACCAAGTATTTAATACGTATTTAACTTTTTTGTAATAACACGGATTTAGTCCATTTGCTTATCTACTTTTCTCTCATACTTAAGTCACGGCGCCATTTAAATTACAATAACTTTTGATATAGTTGACCGATTTTAATGAAACAAAGACTAAGTAGTAATTACTAAGTAGTTCAATATATTTTATGTTTTTTAGATATAAAATATATTAAACGATGCCGCTTAAGTAGCGGGTATGAGATGGTATAATATATAAATATAAAACATGTGTGAAGCCACTGGGACAGCTAGATATCTTATAAAATTGTAACGATAGAAAACTAAAATTAACCAACACCGATCGGCTAATGCAAAGTTACGTAGGTAGGTAGTTATTAACGTATCAAGTCGGAGATCGTTGGAAGGCAGTGCGAGGTACGAAGTAAGTGGATTTAGGTTAGAAACTATGAAGGTTTCTATTATAAAATGCATTCGTTAATTATACTTTGTTTATTTTTTTGATAACATAGGTACATACTGCGAAATCTTCTATCTAAATAAATCAAGAGCATCGCTTCGAAACGGCTACATATTCATATATGGCCCATTTTTGGTTGTGTTTCAAATTGTTAGGACAATGTGTTGGAAAATCGCAAAGAAAAAATTGGTTAAAAAATCTCCATATAATAAGCGATTGAGTACAAAAAACAGTAAGATTGTTGGGGTCAGCTGATGAGGTTCAGGCTTCAGAAGCAATAAAACATTGGTTGACTTCACAGTAGACTGTATATATTAACTTTCACAATGTATATAATCGTATGTAACGAGCCGGTGACAATACATATTTTTCGCGGTTTAACACTACGATTATAGTCTTACAATTAGTACATTATACGTGCCTTACTGCCGCACGTTCATCCATACATTTACATAATTCACATAAATTTACATTATATTTTTATTGAGGGTTCCGTATAACATTAGACAAATAATAATAATAATCGTATTGGCGGTTACATTTGAATTTGTTACATAAACGATATTAAACATTACATAAGACGTATTGAACACAGAAACCAAGTAAATAAGAAATACGACAGTTTATCTGTACGTATTATGTAAACAAATTTATACACATAGACATAGTTTGTCTGACTATACCAGACACATTAAACCTGCACATATATCGTGTTTCTTAATATAACATGACATCCCATTACGCATAATGAGCATTTGTATAGAGAAATACATATAGATATACATAAGAACTCAGCTGTTCGTAGTAAATAGCGAAACTAGAGAAACGTTTATTAAACATTTATTTACATTTTATTTCTAGCTCATCTGTCCGTAACAGCCTCCCCCCGGCGTAGATCTTCGAGCCCATCTTCACCAGGTAGGACAATGAGCTTTCTCACAGGTCTTCGAAAGGTACCGCCACGCGTCCGCACGTCCGCACTTCGTACGACTCCGTCCGGACCTACATATATTTCGTCTACTTGCCCTTTGGGCCAGACATTTCGCGGTAATAACCCGTCCGCGATAACTACTAAATTTCCTACTTTTATTTGATTGTTGTTTCGTGTTCTGACGTCACCACGGGGTGTTAACGTCGGCAAATATTCACGCAACCATCGTGACCAAAACATGTTCGCGAGCGCTTGCGCCGCCCTCCATGACTTCCTATCGGCCGGTTGACACTCCCCGACGTGAGGTACCCCGGTGGCTGAACCGATCAAAAAATGATTAGGCGTTAAAGCCTCCGCGTCGTCGTACTCTGACGCTACATACGTGAGTGGTCGTGAGTTTACCGTGTGCTCTATCTCGGTAAGCACGGTCGCTAACACCTCTTCGCGAGGGGCTCTCTCGTTGAGCGTAACGGCGAGGGCAGTTTTCACACTGCGAATTAAACGTTCCCACGCTCCCCCCTGGTTTGGCGCGCCCGGGTCAGTAAACTTCCACTCGGTGCGTTTTGATAACACGTAATTTTGTAACTGCGGTATCCACTCTCGATACGCGATGTTTAACTCGACCGACGCTCCGCGAAAGTTTGTTCCGTTATCGGACCACATAATTTCTGGCCACCCCCGTCGGGCTGCCATACGTCGTAATGACATAATCGCGGAATCCGTACTCAAACTAGCTACCGTTTCGATGTGAATCGCGCGAGTTACCAAACATGTAAACAGCATGCCCCATCGTTTTTCGCGTCGCCTACCGATGGTCACTGTCATAGGTCCGAAACAGTCAACACCACATCGAGAAAACGGCCTCGTATATGCGTCTAACCGCGCGTTCGGTAAGTTACCTTTTACCGGTACTACGGGAGCTGATTTTCGTAATCTACACAGCCCACACTCGCGTAGCGCTTTCTTTACCGACGGCCTCAGACGTAAAACCCAGTATTGTTGCCGTATCTCTTTCACGATGTGTTCACGTCCGGAATGATGATTATTTTTATGACTATTACGAATAATCAATAACGATAAATGATGCGCACCGTCCAATATCGGTGGCTCTTTCATTTTTATATGTACGGAACTCGCGTTTATTCTACCGTTCAACCTAATGATTCCGTCGGTTCCGTACATCGGATCTAACTTATACAGTCGACTCGTTCTGTCGACATTTTTTCCCGCCGCTAATCTAGCGATCTCTTCGGGAAAGCTATCCTTTTGTGACAGCTTTATCAAAAATTGTTCTGCCTTTTCAATATGCGTGATGTTCATTGTGTCGGCTCGCTTACGACACTTGTCAATGAACGCGAACACGTACGCGACTGTCCGCTTAGCACGCTCGTATGATGAAAATCGTTCTATTTTCACCACTGGAGTGTCACACGTCACCGTGTGCGCCACTACCACGTCATCTTCGTCTTCATATCGTGGATTGGTGGTCTCGACGGGCCATCGATCCTCTGTCTCGTACAGGAACGCGGGCCCAACGAACCATCGGTCGCTACTCTTCAGGCGAGTGTACCCTGACCGAGTGGAGTCGTCCGCCACGTTCTGCGCTGTCGGCACCCATCGCCACTGTCCGATCTCAGTGAGTTCAGCGATCTCACCTAATCGATGCGCAACGTAAGGAGTATATCGCACTGAGTCGTTTCGTATCCAATGCAATACAGTTTTCGAGTCACTCCAAAAGATAACTTCGTGATTTCCTTCATGTTCCTTTAATATTTCCGTAGCTAACCGCGCGCCTATGAGAGCAGCCTGCAGCTCCATCCTGGGAATGCTCTGCGCCTTCATCGGTGCTACCCTTGCTTTTGCCGCGACTAATGTCACGGTCACGTGAGTTGTGTTTTGAAAACGCCAATACGCGGCCGCCGCGTACGCTTCTTCACTGGCGTCACAAAACACGTGTAGCTGCTTCTTTGTATCCTGGCTACACATGTTGTTATATACGCGAGGTAGACGTAACTCGCTCACATAACTTATGTCAGACTGCCATTCACTAAACACGGTTGCTTCTGCCGGAGGCAGCGGTTCATCCCAGCCTATGTTCTCCCTCCAGAGACCCTGCAGCATTATCTTAGCAGTGATCGTGTACGGGCTGATCAATCCTAGAGGATCGAAGATTGACATTACCGCACTCAGAGCTTCTCGTTTAGTAGGCGATCTCTCGTTATTTTTCACATCGTCTGGGACACGATGCCTGGCGGTGTTGAATGCTAATTCGTCCGTTTGTGGTAGCCACAACACCCCCAATGTCTTCCCGAACTGATTGCTAGTAGCTCCCAGCTCCTTCGGCGTTTGTGTCCTACATTCGGTAGGTATATCGCGCAGCAGACTCGATCGATTCGAGCTCCATCCTGCGAGTTCGAATCCTGCTTTACTGTGCACACTACGGACTTCGTTTATAGCGCGAGAGGCTTCCTCCATAGTATCGAAGCTTTCCACCCAATCGTCCATATAGTGATTTCGTGTTATGGCGTGATAAGCGAGCGGGTGAGTCTCCCTATGTTCTTCCGCGTTCCGGTTTCTTACGCTGTGTGCGAGAAACGGTGAACATCGTGCTCCGAATATCATCGACGTCATCACATATTTTTCGGGCGGTGTAGTTCTGTTATCTCCTCGCCATAAGAAGTGTTGTGCAGCGCGATCTTCCTCACGTATCTTCACTTGAAGAAACATCTCTCTTATATCCGCGGTCACGGCGATAGGTTTTTCTCGGAATCGAAACAAAACACCTTGAAGTGATCGCAACATGTCCGGTCCGTCCAACAACCAATCATTGAGCGACGTTCCGTTAGCTTTCGCAGCTGCGTCAAACACCATTCGGAGTTTCCCCGGCTTATTCGGATTCACTACCGCGAAATGCGGTAGGTACCACGTGCGTGGGCCTTCTGTATGGCTTGAGTCACACTTTGTTGCGTAACCTTTTTTGAACAGCTGTTCGACTTGCGCTGTGTACGCGACCTTGAACTCCGGTGACGAATCCATTTTCTTTTCTATCGTACGTAACCTACGTAATGCCATATCATAACTCGGTGGCATGACAACCTCATCTGTCGTCCATGGTAAGCCTACTTCGAAGCGACCGTCGATCCTGCATACGGTGCGTTCGAAGACATCCTTCGCTCGTTCTTCTCGAGCGTTAGGCTTTTGTATTTTCGATATACCTAAAGAGTCTATATCGAAGTGCGATTTGACGAGAGCACTCAATTCGTCGTCTCTTTCGCACACATTCTCTTGACACGTTCGTACATGTAATACAGACTCGTTCTGCTGTATTATAGAGCTTCTCGGCGTTTTTCCGTGTAACACCCATCCGAGTCGTGTGAGTGACGCGGCCGGTTCGTTATTCTTACGCGATAACAAACGTCGTGTTACAATGAGATGCCAATTGTCTGCTCCAATGAGAATGCGTGGTCTAACATCCGAGTAACACATACTCTTTTCACACATTCCTTTGAGGTACGATCGTTTACATAATTCCGGTTTTACCGATTGTTTACCGAGAATGAGATTTCGGACCGTACGCGCTTTGATCCTGTGACAATCCGATTGACCTTCGCCTTGTATCCTGAGATCAACCTCTTGACTGTCGATTTCCCTCTGAACCGATGTGACCCCCTGAATGTTTAACGTTCGTGCCGGACCCTCTGCGCCGACCATTCGGGCGATCTCTTCATCGATTAGAGTGATTGTGGATCCTTCATCCAATAATGCATACGTCTTCAACGTTCCTCCGTCATTCTTGGTAATGTATACGGGACACACCTTCAGTAAAACTTGTTCGTCATTACCCAGTCGGTGCGCCGATGCTGCGATTACGTTGTCCTCTTTAGGCGGCAGATGTAATAAGGCGTGGTGCGGCTGTCTACACTCGTTCTTACCGCATTTCCTTGCTTTACATTCAGTCCGCCTATGTTTACTGTCTAGACAGAGAAAGCAGATACGCGTCTCTTTCGCCCAATTCCACCTCTCTGCGACAGACATATCGTTCAACTTGAAACATTGTGAAGTTCGATGTTCATTTCCACAAAGGAAGCAGCACATTGAACGCGTTGAACTCTTTTTTGTGACGTCATCTACTTTATATACCTTATTCGCTTGACGGTATCGCTCACTCGTTCTATTCGGTGGCACCGTATGTTTGACGATAGGGTTCCGTACTATCGTCGAATCCGAAGTTGAATATGCGTGTCGGACGGCTCGATCGGCTTCTCTCATTAAGAACCGAGATAACGTGATAATCTCCGGTTCGTCCCGATTCCCGAACTCTTCCGCATAATCACACCACTTCGATTTTAAATGCGGAGTTAATCTCTCGGTTATCTGCCGCACCAACATAGGGTTCTGTAGGTACCCTTTTTCGTCGACAGCTGATATAACCGCGACGATGTTTTGCACTTTTACAGCGAAACCGTTCAATTCACTCGCTGTAGTACCCATACGTGGTAATTTCTTGATATCTTCCATCGCGTGGTCGATAATAACTTCCGGTCGTCCGTAACACTGCTCCAAAGTGTTTATAATGACATCCGGGTTGTTTGCTGTATACAGCAGCGCTGATACAGACTGTCTGGCTTCACCTTTCAGACACGTCCGCAGGCGAATCATGTTTTCTGTCGCCGAATATCTGTATATATTCGTAGATTCCCTGTACGCGGCTTTAAAGGGTAACCAGTCCGTGATTGATCCCATGAACGTCGGCAAGTCCTGTATATGTCTAGGCGATGACCTCGATCCAGCCATCCGCTCCAGAGCATCTGCCAACCTGTCGATTCCTCTATCTCGGGATCGGTCCGGTGTAAGCGACCTCGGCCGACGCTGCACCGTCTCTTCGTTTGTGACGTTCGGTGTCACATATGGTCGCGTCATCCTGATCTCGGCTTCCGCTGGTGGTGGTGAAATGCGCCTTGGTTCACGGTCACACTCCCCCCGTATCGGGACCTGTGTCTTCTGTAACCAATCGTTCACCCGACGGTTCGCGTCGGTAGGTTCTTCTGCACACAAGCTCTCCCGATCGGTTTCCTCGCGGATTGTAGCGACGTCTGCCGCTAGCCTCTTCTTGATGAGCAGCGACTGTAGTTGTAGCTCCTGTCGTTTTATTTCGACGAGTTGCTCTTCGGCCTCCAACTCGGCCTGCCTAATCCTAGCTACGGCGCTGGCGGTGGACCGATGCGAGCGTACCGACGGTGCTCGCGATCCCCTGGCCTCGGTGGCCGCGGCGTGGATCATGGCGGCGCGCGACGTCAACGTTTCGGTCGTGACGGTATCGTTCGCGACGGTACGTGTCTTCGTGTGCGCGTGTGTGTGTGCGGACGGCGACGCGGGCGATTCCTCGAACACCCGTGTCTTCTCTTCGACTGCTTGGCTTCTTGTAGTCGGCATCTTCAGCACTTGCTAGCTCCTACAAGCCCTAACAGCCCTATCAATCCCTAACAGCCCTAACAGTCCCTAACAGTCCCTAACAGTCCTTCGGGAGGGCCCACACGTGGGATATGCTCCCTCAGGGATGGACAGCAGGATAGGTAAGGGTGGGGACTACCCAACAGAGGAGTGAGACCACTACGGGGCGCTCAGGAGTCGGTTGGAATGTACGACTCCGTCGGCAGTGCCTACAGTCCGGCCCCCGTACCGATAACACTCTTATTGGCGTAGTGATACGATTGACATTCGTTCGTTGCCCAATACTCAGGCCGTTTGTCACCGTCAGGTGGCCCAAGTGTGGGTTGAAACTGTAGACTCGCCGCACCGCACGGTGACTCGATCTCGACGAGATACCCAGGCTCGTCGCACCGTTCGGTGTTCTTCTCTCGGCGATATGCAGCGCAGGCTCGTCGCACCGTTCGGTGTTTTTCTCACGACGATTCTGCAGGTACGATCTTCCAGCCGATGTCTCGTTCTGCACCGCTGGTCGTACGGAAGTGCCCAGTCTCGTACAACGATTTGCTTCTTTTTTCCACAGCTTCTCTCGTTCAGAATGCTGCTGGAGTCCTCTTCAATAAGGCTGGCTTGAATCCTCTTCAATAAGGCTGCCTTGAGTCCTCTTCAAATGCGCTGGCTTCTATCCGGCTGCGATGGACCAAACTTGTTGGGTTCAGCTGTTGAGGCTTCAGAAGCAATGAAACATTGGTTGACTTCACAGTGGACTGTATATTTTAACTTTTCACAATGTATATAATCGTATGTAACGAGCCGGTGACAATACATATTTTTCGCGGTTTAACACTACGATTATAGTCTTACAATTAGTACATTATACGTGCCTTACTGCCGCACGTTCATCCATACATTTACATAATTCACATAAATTTACATTATATTTTTATTGAGGGTTCCGTATAACATTAGACAAATAATAATAATAATCGTATTGGCGGTTACATTTGAATTTGTTACATAAACGATATTAAACATTACATAAGACGTATTGAACACAGAAACCAAGTAAATAAGAAATACGACAGTTTATCTGTACGTATTATGTAAACAAATTTATACACATAGACATAGTTTGTCTGACTATACCAGACACATTAAACCTGCACATATATCGTGTTTCTTAATATAACATGACATCCCATTACGCATAATGAGCATTTGTATAGAGAAATACATATAGATATACATAAGAACTCAGCTGTTCGTAGTAAATAGCGAAACTAGAGAAACGTTTATTAAACATTTATTTACATTTTATTTCTAGCTCATCTGTCCGTAACAAAGATCTTCAAAAATATTTACAGATTGACGTTCAATCGTTCAGCTGCTATTTCATTTAATTACATGGTCATACTTTAAATGAAAGATTTTGTGTCTTTTTCTTAACACACTCACAGGAAACCGGGGCGAGCAGCTAGCGTATATTAATAAGGACATATCATAACATAAATTACCTCTAGGTAACGTCTGTAAATTCGACTTCGTATAGTACCAATATAATTGCCTAAAAATCTCCAATGACTTTGAAACTTTATGAGAAAGTGCTAAGGGATAATTAAAGTTTTCGGCAGAGATTTGATCTATATTATATTCTATGTAACCAAAAAATATATTTATAAGTACATTAAAATTCAACAGAAAGAAAACGCTATAATATTCGGAGTTTTACAGTGACAACACAACACAGACGGTTTATAAGTATAACTCAACCACACATATGATATGTCGCTGTTTTCCGTTACATTTGCATAGGAATGTACCCCTCGAACTGCACGCGATCCGCCATGACATGCATTTCGGTTTTGTTTTCTAATAAATCTTTATATTTTACCTTTTTTTTCATTTGTTACACGTGTATTCATGTCTATTAAATGACCTTGGAACTTCCAAAACTTTCAAAGCAGTTTTGTCAGATTACATTTTTCGATTTAAATTTCGCAGACGTGTTCAATACACGAGCAGTATATAAATAATACTAGCGAAAGCCGGCAGTTTCGACCGCATTCAATCATTACATAGTATAAAATAAAGTCCTCTACCGCGTCTGTCTGTCTGTCTGTTCGCGATAAACTCAAAAACTACTGAACGGATTGTCATGCGGTTTTCACCATTGGATAAAGTGATTAATGAGGAACGTTTTAGTATATAATTTGTCAAGGATTTATTTTTAATCAGGGCGGGACAACGTCTGCCGGGGCCGCTAGTATCATATAAAACTCATTTAAAATATGTGACAAAGTTACGAAGAGAGTTATAATATACTTCACGAATTTGTATATTAGAATGTGTTGTAAGCAAATCAGTAAGGAGTCATGTGCAACGCCTTGTACTTGACCTCTGGGGTCGGGACGCTCGCCACAGTATAATATCAAAAACTGACAACGTTGAAACCTTTTTGCTATAACAATTCGGTTGCTAGATATTGTGATAACGAAACTAACGTAACCCGTAAATGCCGAATTTCTAAGAAAAAATACACTGCGTGTATCAGTGTGTACTGTACACACGGAGGGAGTGAACCTTCTTTGGCTTTTATATGTATTTAATTATATATATGAGAATGATTATAAACTATATACTATAGACCAAGACAGACACTGATACATACTTACACCTAGACAGAAATACATTGATACCTTGTTTAACGCGTAACGAAAATTTTTCCCTACTTTGCCATAAAAAGTTTCACTTCAAAAACATCTATAAAATAATGTATTTATTTATACAAATTAATAGAATTGTAATTATAACTACATCATTTAAAGTTATTTTTCAAGCGATAATTATAATTACATGAACACTAGTGACTGCTGTAGTTATTAACTGTGTTTAAACGCTAAAATTAACTAAATTCTTCTTAGCTATTCAAATATACTTCTTTTATGAATCAATTATTAGTAACGCAGTCATATATTGTTCTGATGCGTGCCATAAAAGACAAAGAAAACAAACGCAAAGGGTTCATTTAATCAATGTTACCACAGACTTGTTACTAGATACGGTGTTCAGTACGAACGTTAGAATAGAACAGCAACATGGTACTTACTATTGGTGGTTTATGCCTCTATATCGCCCGTAACTAACACACAACGTATACATATAACGTGTGATTTATACCAGACGATGCGTAAACCTCGTCCGTATCGAACTACCACGATCGGCGAGCGTTGCTTAGCTACGGAATTCGGAGGTATTGAATTTTTTCTTACACGTGAACGAACGCATGATTTTTGTAGGTCACAATATATAGGAACATCCATATATATGTCGTACTTTTGTAAGTAAACTATTAAATAAAATCATGTGCCCGGGAATTAGTAAAGCATTTCATTATATGTAACTAGCGGGCCCGCAGACTTTATCCCGCCCTGATTTAAAAAACAACCTTGACAAATTATATACGAAAACCAGCCTCATGAATTACTTTATCCACTTCTGAAAACCGCATGAAAATCCGTTCAGTAGCTTTTGAGTTTATCGCGAACAGACAGACAGACGCGGTAGGGGACTTTGTTTTATACTATGTAATGATGATATCATCTAGGGTTGCCAATTTTAATTTGAACAAATCTTAACTAATATTATAAATATGAATGTTGCTTGTTGTGTTTGTTTGTTATGCTTCCACACCTTAAGAGGCACAGGAAATGACATAGGGTACTTTTAATTCAGAAAAACAGTACCATTCCCGGACAAAAGCCAATAAATTAACATAGAGTTTCATTAAAATCCGTTGAATACTTTTTGTGTAAAAGAGAACAAACTTTCATCCATTCTCATAAACTCTGTCGTTTATAATATGGATAAGATAGGATGATATCACACAGATTACATTGGTGGCATTACATATATATAACAGATATTATCTGTGTGATTTTAAATTAAGATTATATTTTTACTCTGTAGTGTTATTTCTCATCTAGAAGTTGTAGAAATTCACGCCCTCTGTCTCTAATATTAACGTGAATTTAGTTGTTAAATGAATTTATAAATCAGTGACTATTTAATTAAAAAAAAAATAATCTGATATAAATATTATCTACCAAAAAAACATAAGAACTAAATTATAATAATTAAAAACCATTGTCGAACTTAGTACTCGATATGTCAATTAACGAATCGTTTTGACCACACCAGAAAATCTAATAAAATTAAATAATAGTTTTTGATTTTTAAAACGTTTATTTCAAATAGTTGTATTAACACAGTAACGCAATAATCTTCCTTATTTAATGGGTAATTAAAAACTATAGTACGTGATGATAGTAGCTATTAGAGAATAGTCATTACGGCTTGATACAAACTATGTTTTACAGAAGCTTGGATCATTTCTAAGTAAATCAACTGGATAAACTTATTTCTTGGTGCCTTATATGTTATACTAACGTTGTTCGCGTCTCCGTATGCATTCGTTATTATTGGTGCATTCTTTATGTTAAAATATCTACGCATACCAATATTCGTTAAAAACTATAAATCGTTAAAACTATGCAGAAATTTGTTTTCCACAGCGCCTTCTACTATCTATTAAATCATAAAAATATATTATAGTAATCTGTCAAGGAATTCGGGGCTTATCGATTTCTAATATACCAGTATATATTTTATACATATGGACTACCTATGCGTGTCGTATTCTAGTACTTAGTTACTATGAATCTCCTTTTAACATCTACTTTTTCATTGTTTCGATTGATGAAATTAATGATTTACATAAAACATTCTAGTATCTAACATATCACATTTCCCTAAATAATATAATATTAGTACTTAGTGGTGGATCCAAACATTTTAAATTGATTGTGTATTTTGAGACCTTTATTATATGTGACAAAAGATTTAAATAATTTATTATTATACATGAAAAAGTTGAGTAATAAATTAGGTTTTTTACGAATTACGTGAATCATATACTGCCATCTATTATTAAAATCGAAAACAACAGAAACCTCTAATGAAGTGAAGTTAGTTACATAACTCAGTTAACGTTTTGTTTTTTCAATAATATTTGAATTCTGTCAATGAAATATTCAAAAAAAGTTTTTGTTCGTTGTTGTATATATAATATAAATAAAATTGATAAATTCACCAGCGTAATAAAAACAAATAATTTGATTTCTTGACAGATATCATTTTCATATGCAGAAATGAAAAGCAAATATAGCTATGAAGTTGTAAAGCTTAACTGTCATTCGTAATGTCAAACATGGACAACAATGTCAAAGAAATCAACAAAGGAAGCAGGTTTGTTGCTAGTGGTGATTTATGTGGAATAAAATATAAAAGTGAAGACAAATATATATACGTTTAATAAATTGTGAGAAATACTGATCGAATCTAACTATAATTGTCGTGTAAAATTGCTGACTACGTATGATATTTTCAACGTTACAAACTTAAGTGCGAAGAAACACGTAAGTTTTTTTTTTGTTTATTTTGAATTGTTGTAACTCGTTTCGCTTTATTTACTATGCTTGATAATATATAAAAATTAATTATTTCTAAATAATGTACACAAATTAAGGGCAACTTAAAACATATGTGATAAGAAATATAAGAACTAACATTACTTGATTCTAAATAACAAAAAAGTTAAAATAAACTTTACAAACGTTAATGTGATTCAAATTTTTAATTTTCGCGGAGATTATTACAAATAAACTCCTCTGGATACTATGATAAACTGCTTTCATTTAGTGATAATTTAGAATAATCTCATTATAACTTCACATCTACAATTATTATTCATTTTCTTATAAACAAAATAAACAAGTTATTTTTTTTTTATAAAGAAAGCGAAAAATAATCAACACACTACTTAAAAGATTCAAGTTTTTAGTTATGTTGATAAAGAAATGTTCAGTTAAATATTGGTGAGTAAGTAATCTATTATTTTCTTTTTTTTTATTTATAGATATTATACTTAATTATCATATAGGCAGTCACTGCCACAAAGACAAATCTAACGAATCCTTGTATTTTAAATTCACCAAAGTATGCTACAAAGCATGTCAAGTCAATAGACATACAATTAACATAAACATTGCCATCCTTATGTGTAGTTAGATAAAAATTCTTTACTATTACAAGATACGTACAGTGTGAACTCTTTATAACATCATTCATTATAAAGGAAAATTATCTATAACATAGAAATCAGTTTAAATTGCTTAGTTTGCCACAAAACCATTTATTTGTTCTCTTCTCTCCGTATAAAAAAACTCTTTATAATAAAAAAATGCTCGGTCCCTTACAATTCGTTATGAAGAGTTTACACTGTATATTTTTTGCAGTATACTTCTTAAATAGTAGAAGATAATTCCTACAGAAACTAGGTAGTAAACTCCTATGGAATTAGTGAATTTCAAATCATATCACAAAATCTAATTTGTGGTAAATACACAAAAACATTAGAGACCTAACTAATAGCATAAATGTAAATGTTTTTGCGGGGTGGTAGGGTGTCTGTACCCGACTGGATCGCGACCACCGTACACCAGGTTGAACACCCGCCATAGTGACACGTTTGGGCGTGTCGCGTTCCGGTATCAGCCGGTGTATATCCAGCAACCGGGGGGGGGCTGTCTCTGACTGGGTCGCTTTCAGGCCGGCATGACAGCGGCGACCGGCGATAGATAGTATGTCTTTCGGGGGTCGCCATTGTTTTTGGATTGTACTGTGCTTACCATCAGGCACAGTACAGTCACTTTGCCGATCTACAATAAAAAAAAAAAAAAATGTGAGTTTATTTGTTCTGCATTCATACCTTAACTACCGAACACACTGGAGAGATTTTAGAGATTTTAAATGAACTCAAATAAAGTCACAGGCAAGCATGTATTCAAACTTTTGGTTCAGTAGGGTACAAACATTGATACAACCATGTGAACTCTGTAAAAATTGCTATAATCACTGTACTAAGTTGTTTTGTTTGAGCGACCTATACCTACTTCGTATTTCCCAGTGGTTATGATCCCGTTTATTTTATGTAACATCAGTTAACGTGAGCGACAAATCCCAACTATCCCCCCTCTGTATACGTACCTGATCACAGGCCAAATACGAGTGGTCTTTTACGAGACAAATGGAAATCAAGTCACAGATTAGGTACACTTGTAAATTCTGTTTATAGGCATATATCTGTGATAACTTTTTTGTCACTAATATATTTTATCTAAGCATGATAAATAACTGATGTGATTGTTTTTTTAAAGTACTTTGTAGTATCAATCAATTTAGATTATGATTTTTGATACAGTAGCAATGATTTGGTCAACTAATACAATCTATATTAAACTGTTCAGTGGTAATATGTCATGTTGCTATGTAGTTATTATATATTATAATTGTTCTTTTAAGCTAGTAGATAAAATCTCAAATATGCTGAAAAATTGGTATTTGTTGTAAATTGTTCGATTTTTAGAGTGATATCTACTGGTCTGACTGATTTTTACCAATAACTGTACTACAATACTGAGCAGTACAGAAGTAGCATAAATAATGCACAGAACACTGTCCTTTTTGCAAGGGATTAGTTCAATAATTATGCAGTGAATATGGTATTTTGTATTTTGGTAAGAATGGTATTTTGTATAGAAATCTAGGGAGTGTGTTCCAAGGTTTGGAGATAAAATAGATATATTAAAATAAAATCAATTTATTGAGAAAAACACTCTTATTTATATGTGGTTTCAATTTTTTTGGGATTTTTATTATCCAGCGTCTTATATTAAGTAATGTATGGCTTTAAGCTCATGAATGTAGCCGGTAGCGTTGTTTAAAACTAGAACAGCAATAAAATCGAATTTATTTTTCGTTCAATACATTTAGCTTCAGGAACAAGACAATTCCGAAACCAGTTAATTCATATAATCAAATTCATATATGAGAGAGTTGATTGTAATACATATTAGGGACATGCAGTATTTTTGTTACTTATAAATTGTAGGTGTCTGGGTTTTTTTTTTATTCGGAATTAGAAACATACATTTAGACAATAAATGTAATTTCTTTATACATATTTTATATATTTACCAATTACAAAATTCATTATGTACACATTGCTAATTTTGAATCTGTGAATAATTCAGTTTTCAGCTTCATTTGAGCCATGTCATGTCTCTTGTACAAAATCATGGTCCGCGATTACCGTAGTTTGTTAGCATGTCTATAGTACATGTAAAAAAAAATTATTTCATCTCACAATAGTACCTCGGGCTTCAAAGTATGTATCCTCACACAAATATCAATGTTCAATGAGCTCGAACATTACTGATGTAACACATTTGTATACGTGCCCCGAGTAACCGAATTAACATATCGGTGTGTAGGGCACACATCCGGCCCTTTTTCATCATTGGTTTGTGCATTCGTTTCGGAAGTTCGGGGCCATTAGTTACTAGAAGTGGGATGGCACACAAAGGCAATTTACGTATCTCCTAAACAACTACTGTATGAGTCATTCGACGTTGATTTGTGATCATTGACGGTGATTTGTGTAATATAATATAATAGTTTCGGCTACACATATAAACGAAGTTTGATTTATGTGAATTAAATCAGGCGGGCGAACGATAATGACTGTAGACGGTTTTAAAATTTACGGATTAAAATTTATATCAATATATTTGTTCCCGTTGCGTTTCCATTCATCAGACTAAAATTAATCTTTGATGAGCTGATTGCACGCCCGTGAAGGCTTCTGATTTAGAAAAAGCATTATAAAATAAGTAGCGAACGAGGGTTGTTATTTCAATGACAAAGGAAATAAAGTCGTCGGCAAAAGATAGTGCCATATAAATAGAAAATTAGGATTATATATAAATGATAAAAAATGTACCTATGAGACCTCGTAATTATATGTGTAGATATAATAATCATAAACATATAGTGGTACAACAAAATAATCCCAAGGAGGGTTCATGTCAGGCAGGCGGCTTGATTTGATTTGATATACATACGAATACTTTACTAAAGAAGGATGTTGTTATGTATGCATTTGTACGTATGTTATACATAAGGGGCTGGAGTGCTTAGCCCGTATATTGGTGAAGTACCTAATTTTAGCTGTAAACTGCCATGTAGTCCGGTGAAGCTGTAAAGGCATGTCAGGATATTATCGAAGTCTGTTCGAGAAAAAATCCTTCGAGAGCGCGTATCTGTCTTTGATTTCAAACATCCGACCATAATAGATATAGGCAGGCCTTTTTTGTAACTTCTTTTTTGGAGCCACGCTAATTTTCGAAAATTGTAAGTCCATAATTTTTTTTACGACAACTACTACAGAGACGTACCACTGTGCGATGCGATAACTGTTCAAGAAAGATTGATTAGATTTTGTATTTTGATAACATTTCTCTATAAAAAAACTCCAAACATTTTTATAAAGGTTACCATGATTGATTTTTTTTTTTCAAACTCTTTTTTTCAGTTTTTATGGCAATTTTTGATATTTTCGAAAGTCCGTTTGAGGGCACTGCTTGCCGCCACAAAAAAAGCTCTGAATATAGGTATATACTTACATAGGTACATAGGGCGTGATGGTACGTGACCGCTCCAAGAAACAAACAAGTATATATATACTTTAAGCATATTGCATATGAGCATGGTTTTAATAAGTTTCAAAAATCGCGTATAATTAATTCCCTTTTTGGTATTTTTAATAAAAAATCACCGATTTATGTTATAGGCTAGTATTATAATAATGGCTATCAACATTTTTTTCCTCTAATCCTCGTTGTATGAGGAATCAGTTGAAGCTTCAATTAAAATTATGCACATTAAGTATTTTTCGTAGTTTCAATTATCTGTATAACAAATATTCATTCAGAACAGCACTTTGTACGGATCTCTCGTCTATAGGCAGCTTTATCAGGATCTAAACATGAAGAATTGCACTGGATAAACAGGTATCCGTGGCCGCTAACGGTCTTTGAACCCTAACGGGCGGATAAAGCATAATGTACAGGCTTTATACTACCTGTGGTTAATGCTGCTACCGACCTACGGTAGCTTAGACATCATTGTATATTTTTGAAACGTCTATAAGACGATATTTTAATACATTTTTAAGTTTTCGATATGTACAAAAATTGATGTTGGTAGAATTAATTATTCTCCCATATTTAATACTTAATTTTGTTTTTTTAAACTTATGTAACTCCGTGGCACTAACCACTACATAGTACAACTACACAACATTTAATATGAACATCATCACTCAGCGCACACATAACACCCTGGGTCCCGAGTGAAAATCACCGCTGAAGGTATAACAGCCACCACATACAGCACATAATATGCTGACTCGGGGTCCATTTTCCACACATCATTACATAGTATAAAACAAAGTCCCCTAACGCGTCTGTCTGTCTGTCTGTTCGCGATAAACTCAAAAACTACTGATCGGATGTTCATGCGGTTTTTACCAGTGGATAAAGTGATTCATGAGGAACGTTTTAGTATATAATTTATCAAGGATTTTTTTATAATCAGGACGAGACAACGTCTGCCGGGCCCGCTAGTATACACTAAATTGTAAATTTTTATTTCCATCTTTCATTGTTTATATGTATATGTATGATTTTAATCGGTACGTATGTAATATTTATGTTGCATATAAATATCTTTTCTTTTCTTTCTAATTATTTGAGACTAGCTATTGCCCGCAACTTCGCTCACAATGTAGGTTTAACCTATACCTCAAGAACAACGCTATTTTCTGTATAAAAGGTATCCTATGTCCTTTTTTATACACTTGACAACATGTATACAAAATTTCATGTTGTATGGCCTAGAATACACATGCCCGTAAATGGCGTACCAGGTGCTGGTATACCGGCATGCCGGTTATTGGCATTCCGTGAAGCCGCGATACACATGCCTGTGGGTGACATACCAGTTTCTAGATTTTTAGGTTTAGCGTGATTTCCATCAAATTATTACTTTAAAATTGTCTAGTGGAGTTATTAATATTTGTTACGTAAGTGGAGTTATTAATATTTGTTACGTAAGCAGAATTTTTGTAATTTCTGACCGCCGCGTTCCCTCACCCTACTCAGCTAAACTAAGCAACGCGCTTATCCTCCATCCATGCTTACCTAAACGTAACATGAGTATTTTTTAATCTGTTCTCATTTATTTATTCATGGGCAGCAGTTAACAAGTGTAGAAATAAAGAGTTTATCTATACTAATATTATAAAGAGGTAAAGTTTGTTAAGTATGTAGGAGGTAATATCTGGATCTACTACACCGATTTTGAAAATTCTATTAGTATTAGTATTCTATTAGTAGAAAGCCACGTTATTTGTAAGTGTCATAGACTATAAATTAACCCGAAAAATGAGATGACTTTTTGTGGTAGTCGGAGTTGCAAAGTCGGAGAAAAAACTGTCGAACGAAAATTTTTTTTATGAACGCTGCCTTAACGGTGAGAGGTTGAGATTGAGTTCTAGAGAAAAGTTGTAGAGCTTGATAATGCCTACCAAAAAGTCACCGACAGCATATGTCCGAGTTCTATATTTAAGTCACAAAAAGTAGTTTTATATATTAAAAAAATAATTTTAATCGTTAAGTGATGTTTATTGGTCATATTATCAACAACAATTATGAATTCTTATCAATATGTAATGATATAATAACTGAGCCACAGCAACGCGTGGCCGGGTCAGCTATTGGTCTACAAAGAGATTAACTTATAGTGGTTCGCTACTGGGGCAATTGTAGCCCAGTGGATAAAATCGCGCGCTTCACATACCAGACCAATACATCCAGATACCTCAATCCTTTATGTCATAAAATAATCAAATCAAAGACCCCCTTTCCCCTTTAATGCTTACGAGATACTTGACAGGCCCCTAATATAGCCAGTTCCTTTTTTTCACACATTGTCAGTTTTTTTAATAGTATTAGCAGAACATGATATACTTCTGTGGACAAACATACCACAATAATATAAATTGTATGTACGTATAGGATCAGACGTTATAATCCAGTTTATTTAGCAAGTGTATTGCAGCGATGTGGGTTCACAAACTAGTGGCGCATTAGTGAACCGCACGCGACCTACTTGCACTCTAACTCTGCTCTGCGCCAATAGAAAGCGGTCAAGGATTCCGCCGTCACTTTACTAATGCGGCTGAATTTATGCTTGTTAGTTTATTTTTTGTAAAGCGCCCGGTATATTTATTTGTTTACTAACAGATTCCCGCGACTTCGTCTGCGTCGTTTATTATCTCAATTATTTTGTCATATCTCAAAGGGTTTAGGCAGTGTTTTCGACGAAAGCTTACCAGACGGCTTGACTTTTTCCGACATTTCCAACAATTATCGTTTTATTTCATCGAATTTACAAAAAATCTTGATAAATATCTAAACCTTCCTCGTGAATCACTATCTATTAATTAAAAGAGCATGAAAATTCGCTCAGTAATTTTTGAGTTTATCGCAAACTTTTAGTAACAAACTAACGCTCATCTTAAAGGGTAAATGTACCTATTCAATGGCATCTATTAGATCTTGAATGATATTGAAATTTGTCATTCTCATTTACATACCAACATCTATCTATATGTGTAGCTATAGACTATTTAATGTCTCAATAGAAGCCTGTAAGTAGACTCCGCTCAGATTGCCCCGCGGGATAATGTAAAAGTCCGGTAAATAATATAATAACAATAATAAAGAGAATACTAGGCTGAAAACCTACAACGCTTTATTCAATAACATACAATATTAACAGACACTTGAAAAAAAAAATAAAACAAGTGACAATGAATTGACCTATAAAAACTAAAATTAACGTATGGAAAAGAAGACAAGATGAGTAATATAATCAAGAATATTGAAGTATAATTTATTGAATGTTGTTTAAATAACTATGGATATAAAATGTGTTTAATTGTACATTTTGTTTGCTCTTATTACAGACTCTTGCTGAAAATATTTTATGCGGAGCATATTTAGTTTTATAGATGGATTCATGGAATTTATCTATATTAATATTATAAAGCTGATGAGTTTGTTTGCTTGAACGCGCTAATCTCTGGAACTGCTGGTCCGATTTGAAAAAATATTTCTGTGTTAGATAGCTCATTTATCGAGGAAGGTTTATAGGCTATATTACGCTAATAACAATAGGAGCGGAGCACCAATGAAGAATGTTTCAAAATCGGGGTTAACGTTAGCCTAAAGTAACTACTCCACGCGAACGAAGGCGTGGATAGAAGTTAGTGATATATAAGAAGGCGATACAGATTGAGTGTTAAGTAACACGGTGGTAATGGGCATAAAACCAAATAGTGCGTCTGAGTTTTAATCACTTCCTTCAGGTAAACTAGTGAATTCTAAACCTAAACAGTATGAATAAGAGTTCCAGATACATCTCTCTCAAATCCACTTTAATAGTTTTAGTCCACCACCCTCTCACAGAAAACCGACGTGAAGTAACAGTGCTTGTTTGCATTGTTGCGTTTCGTTCGGTCAGTGAGAGCGCCGGAGGTCCCATCTCCCCTCCCCTTCCCCCTTCCCTTACTTGCGACTCCCCTGCTGTTGCAAGTGTCTATGGACGGTGGTGATCACTTAACATCAGGTGACCCACATGTCCGTTTGCCTCAAAAAAAAAAAAAAAAGTCATCGTATACCGAGTAAAAAGTTTACCGACCATCTAAACTTACGTCAAAGTCGAGATTAATTTGTTTTGTTGGTCTCATTCGAACTTGTGTATACTCTATCGTTCTGTCTCTTTCAATAGCGTCAGGTACATCAAACCAGTCTCTAATCAGATTAGCGACTGTAATAGCTCCCCGTTGAAGTAGGTGGCTTCTGTGTTTTACAATGATCCTTCAGATCATGTTCGATGCGTTAACACTAGCCATAATATAACATTGCTCTATGTAGGATTTCAAATTAATGTTTAGACTAAAGGGGTGGCAATCTATCTATATCTATACATATAATAAGAATGTAAATATAACGTGTCTGTTGTACTTTTTAGATTTTTGTGAAGAAAAATTGTAGGTGTCTAGGATTAAGTAATAAAATAGATTAAGTAATAAAATACATTTCAATCAATTTTAGAAATGTCTGTTTGTCTGTATGACTCTGCTAAAATACTGCGTTCATGATAAAACCTATTCAAGAAAATAGCAGTAAGTAAAGCATATCTTCGAGTAACATTTAGTCTTTGTTTTATTCAAATCGGTTCACTATATCAAAAGTTATTGTAATTTTAATGTCGACGCGACTTAAGTACTAGAGATAGTAGATAGTAATTAGTTCTAACATTGTTTTGTACATCAGGTTTCACGTGGACGAAGTCTCGGGCACAGCTAATCTAAAATAAACTCAATATTTTTTTATAAAGTAGTGGATAAATGTATTTCAAAGTTTTTCAGGCATATGTCCCGACAAGGTTATGTTTTCCTGTTTCACCTCTTCTTGCTAGACGTGGTAAAAGTCACCAGGATATGCATAGAGTCACCATTTGTGCTGTATTATATTAAGTCTACTCGATCGAGAAGGATGTCTAAATACGATAAGGCCAAATATATATCAACGACCGTGGATTATTTTAAGACCCAAAGATTGGCAAAGTCGCATAGCTGTAACCATAGATAATAAGAAATCGACATAAGTTGTAGCTTCCTTTACAAAAGCTGCTTATTAAGAAACACCAACAATAGAGAATAACTATGGTTATGCATATATAACAAGCACTAATATTGCGATTGTCTTGGATGCAACGTAAAGCGAGACAATAGTTCATTAGTGTGTTGTGTTTCAAAAACGAATATAATTTCGACAACGAAAACAAAACACGTTTACTAACTACCTCTCGGTGGGAAACTGGTGATTTATGTTTTTTATTCGTTTATGCAAATTGTTTATATCCTTGAATATTGTAATTCTGTGCTGTAATATTAACTGCGTTGGGTTTGAACGTATCTCATTTTACGTCAGTATATATAGTATAGAAAAATCAGTCTCTATTCACCCCTGGCTCTACTTTCAAACTTGCAATAAGAAAATAATTAAAACTTTAGCTTGTAGTTGTTTATGGTTCTAACTATGTAGGCAATTTTGGCAATGTCAAATGTGACAAATACACCGTTTAACCGTAGTTGCCAATTATTCAGTGTAATCTATACTTATGATATTGTAATGCTTAAGAGTTTGTTTGCTTAGCGAGCGAATCTGAGGAACTACTGGTCCGATTTGAAAAATGCTTTCACTGTTAGATAGCTCATTTATCGCATATACAATCACGCTAAGACCAATACGAGCGGAGCACCAATGAAGAATGGTTCAAAATCGTTTTTTCCCTTTTGAAAGCTTTCGCTGCGTGTTAACGTCAGCCGAAAGTAACTATTCCACGCGGACGAAGTCGCGGGCAGAAGCTAGTATAAAATAAGCTGGGAACAAATAACATGACACAGTAAAGAGTAGCTACAAAAGAAATACATATAAATATCGTATGTTGGGTTCGACAGAGATTATTGGTTGTTATATAAGAAAACCGTCTAGGCCTTAATTGTAACTTATAAATAAATTGTTGTGTACAATTAAGAAAGGCTTATTTCGCCATTATGCAAATTACATTTACTGACACGAAAGGAGGTTAATAATTAAATTGAAATTAGGACGAATTTCAAAACTCAAAACGACGCGAGTCTTGATCTAAATGTATGTCGGTCTGTATGTGTGTATCATACTACAGTTAAACATGAACACAACGTCGATGGACATTGGTTCGATTCCTCTTATCTGCGTGATTTAACCATAGCACGGTGGTAGGGCTTTTTCTAAGTTCACCTAGCTAGCTACCACCTTCGACTTGAAAATTTGTGGCCCAGTCCCTGTTGGTGTATTCCGGCAGATACACTTGAGATCCAGCTCCTTCTAGGTTTAGCGTGTTTATTATCTTGCACCACGTCATCATTTAACATAAGATTGTGGTCAAACACTACAAGTATAAAAAAGTATAATATGTATACGAAAGGACTTGATACTTTTTTTACATGGCACGAAAATTGGTTCGTCCCTCTTATACTTTGTTAGTTGGTTGCAAAATTTGTCAATTTTCCGCGCTCGAAGGCGCCACGACGGGGTAATAGAACATAAATAGACACACAAAAAATTTAGTTTATGATATAAAAAAGAAACGGTGAAGGATACAATCACTTTTAACAAAAAAACCGTTGTCAACTAAATGAATTGTACTTGCTGAAAAAATAATTGTGTTCAGTTTCCACAAATTCAACGAGTGCGTTGCAACAAAGCGTTTTGCAATAAATTACGTGACCAATAAATACGAGAGCGACATCGTACCTAGAAATATACGTAATTTTTAGAATTTCCTCTAATTGTAATTAATACAGTTTTTCTGTCTTATGACAAACAGGCAGACGGCACGCTTGAAAGTAAGAGGTCTTCGTCACCTAAGGCTTGGTTTCAGTTTGAAATGAAATTTAATGTTATTAAATGTGTGTATATTTTAACAAACCTGCTCATTTTTTACGATTAAATGTAATATAATACAGTATACTAGTTACGTCCGCGGCTTCGAATGCGTTTCTCATTGTTTAATAATAATTTATATTTGTAGTAGAGCTGGTGTTACTCGCGTCTACAGGAAGTGTAACTCTCGTTCTGTACCTCTCATTCCCCTGCACGTGCTTTTGGCCGCTAGGCTATTCCACATACATTGAACCTCGTAGCGATAGATAGACAAACCAATAGACGATAATGAAATATGAATACTCTATTTAACAATATGAATAAATGAATTAAACTATTTGTTGTATATTACTAAATATGTATCTCTATATATCAAGTTTTATAACGCTCGGGCGGATGAGGATTGATATATGTTTGTTGCACATAAAAAATACTAAACGGCTCTTAATGAAACTTTACAGTGATGTAACTCATAATAATACATAGGTAATAATTTAAAAAATATTGTTAATATGGCCAAATTATAATGATAAACATCAAGTAAAGTGGAAAAAGCCCTACCATCTGGAGATAATGTATATGATTTAGTAAAAGACCGACATAATGTAAACACTAGAGACAATAACAAACTGGTCACTTCATGTTTTAGGCTCACTAAGACCAGTAACAGTTTTTTAGGTAATAGTGTTAGATTTTATAACAAAGTCCCAAAGCACATTACCGATTTGCCAGATAGTAAGTTCAAGTGTTATGTCAAGCAAGTCTTAATACATAAAGGCTAAGGGTGGATGAATATATGACCGATGGTGACGTCTGGAACTTGATGCCTCTCTCTGTGCATTCATCAAAAACGAATGTAACTGTATATGTCTATTATGTTGTAATAATTAAAAAGTATGTTATGTATTATAAACCAGATCGAGTTTCTTGCCGGTTCTTCTCGATGACTGGGTTGTTTTCCGAACCGGTGGTAGTTTTGACGTTCATAAGTGCCTTCTTAGGGCCTAAATTGAATGAAGAGTATTTTGATTTGATTCGGTATCTTCGTTTAAAAGTAGACGTAGACGATGACGCTAGTGGCATTTAGTATAGTATATCATAATAGTTAAGTTAGTGTATATAATAAAAGTTAGTAAAGTTGGTTGCTTATTGAAATACGACACTTATACGAGACTCTCGCCTCGTCAGCGATCGCGTGATTCCCGTATACTGATTGATGTTATAAAATTTATTAGATACATAATTGTAAACAATTTCCGTATTTGTATTACAGCACATGAATGAAGTAAACGCTCTAGTAATCACTCTCATAATTATAACACGGTTATAAAACGAGATCTGATCAGGAGAAAGTTGTAGCCCTTTTTAACTGACATCAGAAAGGAGGTTGTCAATTCGGATGTATTTTTTTAATGCTTATTACCTCAGAACATCGTCAATTATAAACCTACTAACTGATCCAACCACGCATTGCTGTGGCTCAGTTATTACATATTGAATTATAAGTATGATAAAGTATTTGCGTGGCGCCATCTATGAGATATCTATAACAGTCGGCCCTACAGTTTAATGTCAACAA
Source organism: Antheraea yamamai (assembly GCA_036509395.1). Taxonomy (NCBI): domain Eukaryota; kingdom Metazoa; phylum Arthropoda; class Insecta; order Lepidoptera; family Saturniidae; genus Antheraea; species Antheraea yamamai. Next base: position 21,138,637 of record AP028428.1, on the reverse strand, counting down.
ACTGATTTAAAACGCCATCTGTTCGAGTCTGCTGAAACTTACAATTAATAACATTAACAATCATTTAATATGTAATTAAAAAATATTGAGGTAATGTATAGAAATATAAAATATCCTATCTCTTAAGTTGGACCAAATTACCAAAAATCGGTTGCGTAGTTTCGGAGTTCATCGTGGACAAAAAACATCATGACAGTGGATTCTTATATATTTATTTATTGAACACCAACACAATGTACACTGATCATTATTAAAATAAGACACGCACAATTTGTAACGGTAAGTGTCATCGTAATTAGAGGTTATTTATCGATATTTAAGATTTGGAATATTTTTTTTATTCGAAAGGGATTATTATATTCAAGGGGGTCCCATTTGAATGTCACCAGGTTTGGACCTTGTATTTTGACGATAGATAAGGAACCTCAAATCCAAAAGGAAATGTATAGTGATTGATATAATAGTAGGCTTATGGCAATCGAAAACTAGGTAAGTACCTAACTGCGATCAAGGCAATTTGGTGCATTTTTCTGGTTTGGAATTTGGATTTTGAACTCGGTTTTAGATTTTTTTCATTAACTTTTTATTATATTATTTGTACAAGTACTTAAAATGCAATTCGACCCCTCAATTACGTATTCCGCAAAAGCAATAAGATAGCAGAGGTTAAATTGAGCAGACTGAAATATGAAACACTAGCGGGCCCGGCGGACGTTATCCCGCTCATATAATAAAAAAAAAAAACGTTGACTAATTACATACCTAAACCTACCTCATGAATCACTTTATCTACTGGTGAACACCCCGTGAAAATCCGTTCAGTGGTTTTTGAGTTTATCGCGAACAGACAGACATACGTTGCAGAGGAATTTGATTTATAATATGTAGTGCTATCGTAATGTAAACTGAAATTCGTACTCCTTTCTATAAATTTATTCATAGGAATATTTTGGTATTATGGCACAAGGGTTAGCGTATTGTGACACCGTGTGGAAGGACGTAGGATCGAAACTTTGTGAATGGGTCGGAACTTTTGACGTTGAAGACATTATAGTGAAATCATAGCAATGCTTTTTCTAAACCCGCCTGGCTTGCTACCACCCTCAAATTGAACATCCAGGCTCCTATAGGTGTATTCCGGCAGTTACACTTGAGAGCCAGTTCTCTAAGTTTAGTGTGCTTATCACGTTAGTCCACATAGTTATTTTACATCAAGTGATATTGTGGCCAAACACTAAAACTTATAGAGTATGAGAAAAACGTATAAGGAGGCAGTAATGTCATTGGTTTGCTCAGGCGTATTTATTTATCTAGTAGATAATCTGAACTTGTCATATCAAAGCCGATACTTGACCATTTCTCCTACCATTTTATTCTTGCGAAACGTGTATTGAGATTAAGCGGTATTTAAGTCGAGGACTAAAGATACTTCTCATAACTATTGTTAGAGGTGATATCGTTTCATTTACAACTAGTCGTCGTCGAGTGGTCGAAATTCGATCATAATTCATCTTAACTCCGTAGAGATAATCTATACTATGTTGCTGTTTGACCACAAACAAATATGTGTTTGACAAATTTACGTCATCCACATTTTAATTAGCTCCAAAGGGTTGTTTTATTAAACAAATACTCTAAATTAAATCCCTTTTGGAGTGGATTTCACTGTGGAGAAATTCAGTCAAATCCACTCTGTATTGACGATACTCCGCTATTTTTTACATTATATGAATGTAGATAATATATTTTCTATTGTATTTTATTTCATGTATTTGTAACACAAACAACTTCTGCCCGACGTTTTAAGACGCTGGCCATCGGAAAGTGTCTGGCGGTACTGGATACTACTTTAGAGTGATATTTTACAAAACATACATAAAAATCAGCCATTTAAATGTAAGTAAAGTAGCTCTTATTTTCTGTCACCTTTCTCATCTGGTATCTATACATTAGCCCCAGACTCAAGCTCTACGAGTGCGCAAGCGTTCCAAGTACATGAAACACTACTCAGAAAGTAAGGTTTCATATATTTAAAAATAAGTTGTGTCTGGTCGCCCTGAGATTTTAATCTATGTACCCCACGATCGATCGTCATGAAAATTAGCATGCCCAGATCTTTGAAGAAACAGAATATTTACGCATTTGCGTATAACTCTACAAGTAATCACAGCAAGGTGGTATTTATATAGGTGGTAGAGCCACGCTGAAGCTATTACTGGTTTTAGCATGAATGGGGCGGCTCGCCCGGGGTACTACCACCCGACCCACAGAAGCACCGACGTGAAGTAACAGTGCTTTCATTGTTGCGTTTCGCTCGGTCAATGAGAGTGCCGGAGGCCCACCGCCCTCCTGTCTTCTCTCCTCTCCCCCTTCCTCCCCTTTCCCTAAACACAGGTTGGCAACACACTTGCGACTCCACTGGTGTTGTTAGTGTCTATGGACGGTGGTGATCACTTAACATCAGGTGACTCACCTGTTCGTATGCCTGCTATGACATATAAAATAATAAATAATAATAGCAAGATGCACACACAACGAACCTGTATAAATGACATGACATTTATCTTCCTTATAATCTCAAACGAGCAAAATATTTCGCCTCTTAACCCTTCAAATCCCTTACGTAGCAAGTTGTTCCGAAGGGTTATCTGTGAGTGCCGCCACATCATTCTAGTTGAGAAACTCGACCTCCTTGAAACTCGGCGTCGTTGGCTCTCAATTACGTTTAGCCCTTTCGACACAGATACAAATAAAAACATGTAACAAAGTTTGCTATTCAAAGTCCTTATTCCGGTTTATACAAGGCTTCGTTCTAATCATTTTCCATTATAGCTTTTTTATTTGGTTCGCATTCCTACGCGATTTTTTTCTACACTTTATTTGCCACATTGGGTAATGTAGCCGAGGCTTTTTTTTCGAACTACCTAACGCTACGCCTCATGGGCCTTCACAAATTCTTCAACAGACAAGTCGGTAATATGGTTTAGGCCCTTGGTATAAAATCTAACACTATTTTACCTTAAAATCTTATATTTGTGTTTATTTCTGGTATTGAAATTAAATTGCTTAGAAAATCTAGCTTCTATAAGTTTTTAGTAACATACGTTAAATGATCAAATTGGGAGATAAGAGTAACATTAAGATACTACTACCAACTTTGTGTTTAAAACTTATGCTACAGTTTATAGCCGTCAATGGTTTTTTTTACAATAATAAAATTAAATGCAATTTATACATCGTAACTCAATAAAAACATGTCGACACTTGACTATCATACGTCAATGAATTAAGCTCATCTCGTCTTCGCGTCTGATTGGTAGAAAAAAGAGCATTCCACATTTGAATTGTTATTCTGTGAAAATGGTTAATTTTTTTTTTCTTTCTAGCTCGTCATCTGTACTTTCTGCTACGCCGTTTGTAGAAAATAATAAGAGAAATTTAGTTAGCTCATCTGTTATAAAATATATTTTTCAACAGGATGGACTAGTCTTGGTAATTTATTTTATATCCGACTATGTAACTAGTTGTAGGAACTAGTAAAACGAAATGCCACCTCGAGCAATACATTGTTTTGCATAATTCCCATAATGGTATTGCGTTATCACAGGCCATCGCTTGATTCCACCAATAGTCTACAGATAATATTAACTCACACGGTGATTACGTTCATGCAAAATGCAACATTGAAATAAATACGTAAAATAGAGGTAAGACAGCTGACATTCAAAAGTAGTTATGTTCGATTTTCATATTATTTTTAAAATAGAAATTTCTTTGACCACGTTGAGCGATTTAAAAAAAATATCTGGTAGGGGAAAAAGTTATGGGTTCGCGTTATCTATGACCTCTACTTGCCCATGACGTATTGCACTTGCGCCAGACTAGCGACGCGTACTACTAGCGGCCTGTGTATATGTAGTACCGATATTTTGTGTTGAGCTTGTACGCGCGTTGTCGTGCAGGAGCAGCGGAGACGAGCGATTAACCAATGCTGGTTGGAGATGTGCCAGCTTCTCCATCATTGTGTTCAGTTCTTCATAGTACATATCTGCAGTAATGCTCACCCCGTTTGGTAAGAAGCTGTGATGAATCACACCGGCGCTAGACCACCAAACAGTGACCATCACTTTTCTAGGGGTAAGTTTTCGTTTAGGGCATGGTTTAGATGCTGAACCAGGATCCAGCCAACTTGCTGAGTGCTTGCGGTTATCAAACAGAATCCATTTTTCATCGCAGGTAACAATGCGGTTCAAAATTCCTTCATTTGTGTATCTGTTGAGCAGTGCAAGGCACGTCTCGACGCGTACTTCGCGCTGGCGATCATTGAGTTCGTGGGGCACCCATTTGTCAAGCTTTTTTAGCTTGCCAATTTGACGCAAATGGACCAATATTGTTTTGACGCTAACGTCGAAAGCTGCTGCTAATTCAGCCGTAGATTGTGTATCATCAGCTTCCACAATCGCCTTTAATTCGTCATTGTCGACCAAAGTCTTCGGACGACCGCGAGGTTCATTTCTCAGGTCGAAATTCCCAGAACGGAAGCGAGCAAACCAATAACAGGTGGTGCGTTGGTTTGTAGTGTTAGCTCCGTAAACGTCGTTGATGTTGCGTGCCGCTTGTGCCGCGTTGCTGCCACGACGGTACTCATATTCCATAATTACTCGAATTTTTAACGTATCCATGATGACAAAAAAGATTACTAGAAACCACACATGACTACTATAACTACAAATGACTACTTTTGGAAAAAGAATTCCATGTTTTTAAAATAAAATTAATTTGAAATTAGAATTCTTAGCCAAACAAAAATTATTTTGATTTGAAATGGCCAGTACTGCAGAACGACAATTTCATAGGTAAAGACCTATTATATAACGATAGCATATTAAAATTATCAATAGAAATTTTTAGATTTGTTAAAAAAAAAATATGATTAACAAAAAAAAAAAATATAATTCTCATCCGAATTTTATATAATCGATATTAATGAAATAAATAGCTGTAATTTTGAAATAACACCAGTTTAGCGATAAATTTATTCATAAAGATCAATACACAGTGTTATATGTAAATGTATTCATAAATTATTTTTCTTATATTTATAATGGTAAGTGTTGCTATATTAATAATGAATTAAATAAATTTATGGGCCATAAAAATATAAATAAATGTCTTAGTTATTACAGTGTAAGAATCTAACTAATATTATAAATACGCATGTCAGTTTGTTTACTATAGTTTTAAACCTTAAATGCTCATACGAACATCATGAAATTTTGCAAACACGTCGTCAGGAGTACAAAAAGGACACAGGGGGTACCTCTGACCCAAAAACATGGTTCCCGACATACCTATAGGTCAACTCTAAAGTAAATCGAGAGAAACTGCGGGTATAACATAGCTAACCTTTATATATAAATTTCTTCTGTACGGGTGTATGTCACTGAACTCCCCCTAAACGCTTGGACCGATTTTGATGAAATTTTGTGTGTGTGTTTGAGTGGATCCGAAAATAGTTTAGGTTCACACTTGGACCCGGTAGGTGGCGCTGCGGTTGAATTTTAGATTTTTTTTTTAAATTATCAAGGCAGGACAACGTCCGCTGGGACCGCTAGTATATATATAAAATAATATTTTTGGAATTAAAAAAATCCTTTTGAAAATATTACAATTCTGTTTAATCACAACTGTATAGGAAATTAAATTATGAAGACATGTATCCACCAGTCACCCGCATACGGAGACACTCTTCTTGTGGTTACCCCAGCTGAGTTTGTGGCTTAGGTCGCTTATATTGTTAACAGGATACTAGCCCACACTGGCATTAGGTTTTATTACGGTATTCTAGAGATTTTTACCGATTTTATAATTAATTTTTAACGCAATTAGGTTTAGAGCGGTTTCGCAAGTTGTGGGATCAAACGTACTACTTACTGTTTTAGATAGAGGGCAGCACTTGTGTTTGTTTAAAATGCGTTCAGAATTTCAGATAGATTAGTGGACGAATACATTCCGTTTAATTGATGAAATTAATATAGAAAAGGATTTGTGCTAAGATATATCAATAAAAATACAGAAGATCAACCGGTTTTAATCACTACACAATTCTGTACACACATATATCTTGCTCATGCTGTATAACTCGTACTCATAAACTTTATTATGGACTAAAAAGACTACTTTCGGCATATTTATTTAATGACAGATTGAATCTTCAGTTCTGTTGTTTCCCAAGTTTTATTACATTTTTCTAAATGACTACTATAAATAATATAAATTATGAAATGGAGTCTATTTCGGGTGCCTCGACATATAAGTGCCTACCTGAGCGTTGCAGAGACTACATGACTGTTTATAAATCACCCCTTAATGTATTACATTTAAATATCCGTAGTCTTGGTTGCAATTTTAACCACTTAATAGTTCTATTATCAAGAATAAACATCCAATGTGATATTATTGTTCTCACTGAATGCTGGTTATCTAAATTAGATAGTATTCCTAAATTGGATAGTTATAGTAGCCATAGTTCAGTATTTACCAACCAAAATGACGGGGTAGTCATCTATTATAGATCAAACATTCCGTTCCAAATTTCGGAACCGAATATTATTGGAGCTAATTGTCTATTGCTAACATACAAACAATCTCTCGCGATAATCGCAGTTTATCGAACACCCTCTATCTCGAATACAACTGATTTTATTTCTAGTCTTAACGATGTATTATCCTCTTGTACAAAATATACTACGTTAGCCATAATAGGGGACATTAATATTAATATCTCATCTGATAGTAACGATCGTAACACAAATGATTATCTTAACATGACGGCCACACATTCTATGCTTCCAGCCTATTTGACTCCAACACGTGGTAATAATTGTATAGATCATGTTATAATAAAATCCCCTCATAAAGCTACAACGATTATTATCGAAACCTGTATTACTGATCATTATCCAGTGCTATTTCGTACTGACTTACATTTCAATAATACAAGGCGGTCCTCTACGAAATTACGTACAAATATACCAGCTGTTGTAGAAACACTCGGAAAAACTGATTTTTCATTCTTATTCCATATGTCAGATGCTAACGAAGTTGCTGACGCAATTATTGGCACAATTTCGAATGTTATAGACTCCCACTCTCAAATGATAAAGGTTCCTCACAAAAGGGTGATCATCAAACCTTGGATAACTCCAGGACTATTGAGATGTATTCAAAACCGTGATAAGTTACATATTAAAGTAAGAAAATCCCCAGACAACCAAATTCTTAAAGTTACGTATAATAGATATCGTACCTTCTGTAACAATTTACTACATAAAATAAAATGTACTTATGAAAGCAACCAACTTATAAATTCAAAAGGTAATGTTAAAAGTACCTGGGATACCATAAAAAAGATTGTTAACATACACGATAGCTCATCGTCCGCTAAAGAGTTATTAACTATTTCTTGTAATCCTCAGTCCTCGATCGATGAAGTCAATAAACATTTTGCAAACATTGGTAAAAAATTAGCTGACAATTTTGTTCCACAAACTACCAGTGTTCCCATTGTTCCTTCTAGTTCACAATCCATGGTTTTGTTAAGTACTGACTGCAAAGAAGTTGAATCTATATTACTTAATTTACGTAGTAATACTGCTGTTGGGTGGGATGGTATCTCAACTACAATTCTTAAAGCATCAAGTTCTTCTATTATCGAGCCATTAACATTCCTTTTCAATCTCTGTTTGACCACTGGTATTTTCCCAAATTCGTTCAAGCGTGCCCTAGTGCATCCTGTTTTTAAAGGCGGAGATAGATACAATATTAATAACTACAGACCAATTTCTATTCTTCCTGCATTGTCAAAGATATTAGAGAAAATTTTAAATAATCGACTAGTAGGTTTCTTAACGCATAATAATATCTTGTCACCTAATCAATATGGGTTTAGATCAGGATTATCTACAGAGCATGCAGTTCTTGAGCTTACAAATAAGATTGTCAAAAATTTAGACTCTAAGATTTATACCGTCGGGATCTTCTTAGACCTGAAAAAAGCCTTTGATACTGTATCAATTTCAATCCTACTCGATAAGATGGCAACTCTCGGTATACGTGGGCATGTGAATGATATTTTTAAAGATTATCTTACGAATCGATGCCAATGTGTCAAAATAGAAGACCTAACTAGTCTTAGCGAGGCTGTAACTATGGGCATCCCGCAAGGTAGCATTTTAGGACCAACCCTGTTTTTAATTTATGTAAATGATTTATGTTCAATGAATATTCCATGTTGTTCCATATATTCTTATGCAGATGACACTGCGATGATCATTGATGGATGCACGTGGGAAGACGCACAAGAGAATGCGGAAAATGCCTTAGATATGGTTGTTAAATGGTTATCAGCAAATGTGCTTCAGCTAAATGTAGAAAAGACAAATTTTATTACGTTCTCCTCTTGTAAGTTAGTTCAACCCAAACATGATAGCTTCAAAGTAATTGCACACAACTGTAACAAGATATCTCAAATAGACTTATGTAATTGTATTCCATTAAGACGAATAGATTGCACTAAATATTTAGGTATTCAAATAGATAGCACACTTACTTGGAAAACACATATTTGTAGCTTAATAACTCGCTCCAGAAAACTTATATATATCTTTAAGAAATTAAGGTCTGTTGCACATATAACAGCACTCCGGATGGTCTATTATTCCTTAGCTCAATCAATTTTGTCCTATTGTATATCCGCCTGGGGAGGTGCATGTAGGACAATTTTGCTACAATTGGAACGAGCCCAAAGAGCTATCTTAAAGGTTATGTATAAAAAACCTTTTCTATACCCTACCTCTACACTATATTCTGAGTGTAAAGTTTTATCGGTAAGAGGTTTATTTGTGCTCCATACAGCTATATTTAAACATGCTATGTTATCCTTCTCTTCAGACTTAAATGTAAATCGGAGACGTGGCCGTGTTTGTAAAGTAGAACCCCACCGGACTGCTCTTGCAGCACGACATTTCTGTATCCTAGGTTCCCGAATCTATAATAAGCTTAACAAACTTATTTATATTTATGGTCGTCCAAAGTACACTGTAAAAAAATTGATTAGTACGTGGCTCTACGACGTAAAATACACAGAAGTTGAAGATCTCCTTAAACCATAATATACAGCATGATGTTCCTTAGGTACATTGAGACACACACATGTACACTAATTCATACACAAATCCTGCACACACATACGCACACACACGCACACACATACACACACACACACACACACACACACACATACTAGCGCACAAGTGTTTTTGTATTAAATTACATAAAATTTTGTAATTGCATTAAATTCATACGGTGGGCGTTGACATCTGTGATACAGTTAAATACTAGTACAGATGTCAACGATAATTATAAAAATATATATATATGTTAATCGGTTTATCACATTATCACAATTAAAATGGCCAAATCTGTACTAGATCTCTATAATGTTTTTATCTTAACAAACTGGCAAATTATAAGCTAAACATCAATAAGTTGTGTTTATGGAAAATTTTAATCATAAATATCGTGAATTACTTTGTTCTTGTTCTAATACTGATTGTATTTAAAATTATTATTGGAGGTTTTTAATTTTTCTGCCTCTTACTAAGGAATTTATAAGCACTTATAAGTAATAGTGTCGAGTAATGATATATGAATTATTTTCGATGTATCGATGTCTTAATTGATATTGTATATTATTCTAACATCAATGTAACAATGTAACATTAATGTATATATCAAATATGTATGTATTATTAAATAAATAAAAAAAAAAAAAAAAAAAAAATATATTTAGTGCATACTAATATATATCACAAATATTTTTAACAGGCATAAAAGTATAAAATGATATTTCCATAGATTGATAAAGCAGTAAGTGCAAGCCGATTTATAATTCGATGCAAATTTTAATGAAATAACATAACGAGTCAAGAATAATTAAATCATAAAAACCGAGTGATGAGACGCTGACAAGTGCTATCAAGTTATAAATGTATTTTGGATACAGAAGGCTCAGAAGAACATCTAAACGATAATTAAATACGTATAAAAATCCGTTAGATAATTTAGAAGTATAAATGAAACACGCAGGTAGACGCGAAAAAGGAATTATTTTTAACTAGCGGGCCCGGCAGACGTTGTCCCGCCCTGATTATGAAAAAATCCTCGACAAATTATATACTAAAATGTTCCTCCTCAATCACTATATCCACAGGTGAAACCCGCATGAAAATCCGTTCGGTAGTTTTTGAGTTTATCGCGAACAGACAGACAGACAGACGCGGTAGGGGACTTTGTTTTATACTATGTAATGATAATAATATTAGAATTAATAGCTGTGATAACTTCAATGGATTTTTTGGTGACAACCCGATAGCAACATTAGATACGTGGGTCACTTCACTATAATTATACTCCTTTACGAATTTATTTAGAGTAAATTAACTATGTAGGGTGGAGGTAAGATGAACCGTATCATATGACATGTTGACAAAGTATCCAGCCCTAAGTACTAAGTAACATTTCCAAAATTTTCCAAAATGGCGCTAGCAAAGGCAAAGATTATGGTTAGTCCGAAATAGTTTAGTTAGTATAACCTAAAATAACTGCTGTGAGAAAATATAGACAGTGTTTGAATTTTTGTGCGCTTTAAATAATACGTTAATGATTACTGTTATACAACTTTTTAAAATAATTGAACAACAATAATGAACCCTGTTGCTACTGTAGTGTCACCTTAATTTTGCACATTTGGTGAACACATTTTCGTACACGGATGGTGGGTCTTCCTTACATGAAAATAATTGAACATTAAAAATGAACCCCGTTACTAATGTAGTGCCACCCTAATTGTAGACATTTCGACCTCTTCATTCCATAAAATTAACCAACGAAATAATGTGAACTATCTCAAAGTCCGTCGGAGAGCACATTAAAACCTCCTTTTTAACCGACTTCAAAAAAAGGAGGAGGTTATCAATTCGACTGTATTTTTTTTTTTTTTTTTTATGTTTGTTACCTCATAACTTTGGACTGGTTGAACCGATTTTGATTATTCTTTTTTTATTTGAAAGCTGGTACTTCCCGTGTGGTCCAGTTCCGATAACGGCATCCAGTGCAAAACCGTATAAGTTTTAAATTTGCGTTAAGTATGTACACGACAAATAGACGAAAACCGATTTCAATGATTCATTTTTTATTGGAAAGGACGTACTTCAAGGGTAGTTTGATGAGAGTTTGGTTAGGTTCTGATTATGGGATCCGTGACAAAGTAAGAAAACTTTCAAGAAACGAGCCTACTCCTTTCTTAAGGGCCGGCAACGCATCTGTGTTTCCTCTCGTGTCGCAGGTGTCCATGGGCAGCCGTGATCACTTACCATCAGGTGACCCGTATGTTCGTTTGCCACCAATATTATAAAAAGAACTCTTCAATTCTTAGGAGCCTTTTGTGCTTATGTTCGTTGCTGTGTTGCAACATGACGCAAGCATTGTAATTACATTACCTAAGGTGTACTATGTGTGAAGAGATGGTAGCCGAGTTGGTGGTAGAAACTATCGCGGATTATCGATAATGTTGCGTTCGTATCAAAGTTACTTATTGTACAACCAATTGAAATCATATCGCATACCATACCGATAGATACCATACCGCAAAAATGCGCATATTTTAATATACTTAAGGCGGAACGGAGTTCGCGGGCACTGCTAATAAAATATATTTATATACACAAAAAATGGAAAAATAAAGTAAATTTTCAAAAAAAAGTATTAACCGACTTCAATATCAATCAAAAACCCATAAGGCACTAAAAAGCGGAAAATAAATAGTTTATCAAATTAACCAAATTAAATAAAACATATGGAAGTCGGTGCGAACCGAAAATCATATCATCTACATAGGTACAAAGTTTAAGTCCACTCTCGCGTCTCTGTAATACATTTCTACCTGGAACAAATTTGAAATTTCGGTTGGCACCGACTTCCAATACATCTCTAGGTAGCACACATATTCATATGTTTTATTTAATTTGGTTAATTTGATAAACTATTTATTTTCCGCTTTTTAGTGCCTTATGGGTTTTTGATTGATATTGAAGTCGGTTAATACTTTTTTTTGAAAATTTACTTTATTCATAAATAAAACCGTTATTCGTTTGAATAAAACATAGAGTAAGTAATATTTTATTGTTTCCTCTAACTTTGCCGAATTCGGTCTCTCTAAGATCCTGATATTAATCGGTTCCTGTGACTCGATTGTACGACATCTTTAGTCAAAGAGCTTGGAAACTTTAAAATTAAACTAAGTGATCAATAATTACTTCTATTAAAGTTTCAAGATTAAATATTTTGTTAAGTTCTAGTTTCTAAATACCTTATCGTTTAAAAATATTTACCGTGTTATTATAAAAACGGTACGAAAGTACCCAAATTTTTTTAAAGCAAGTATTCAATACGTTTTTAACTTTTTTGTAATAACATGGTTAACCTTTTATTTGACTACTGGTAAAGAGACATTTTTGTATTGAAAACAATGTCACTTAAAATACGCTAAAAGGTTCCCGGCATATTACGTATTTGTCTTTCAACGCCCTGATTTCTTTAACTATCGGTAAATTTTTTATTTATTTTATATTTTAAACTTTTATTCAAGAATATTAAAGGTTCTTAAAAATTATACTATGATCCTTAAGGGCGAAGTAATTAGTACACAGGATGTCGGTGGAAAAGAACTCTATCCGAGAACGGTGTGGTATTGCGTGGTGTATCGATAGCTGAAGTTAAGCACCTAACATGAAACAAACATAACCAAGGGGAGCCGAACGGTAAATGCCTGTGTAGGCGAGGTATTATAACGCGCGGCTGTGGCGTGGTCGCTTCAGTACGGATTTAGACGGCACTTTCTTTAAACTTATATAACTGTTTTGATAGTAATTCCATTTTTTTAATTATAGACGAACGACATCCCTCAACATAGCTATTTTTGTAATAAAATGCGTTGTTCATTTAAACGTTATACTTATTTCCACAGCCTTTTTTCATTTTTTATTATTTCTTTTAATTTTGGCAATCAATCTTCCAGAATATTACTGCTATTGTCGAATATCAAAATGGCGGCCCCCTTGTTAGAACTTTCCATGGAGTTTTTGCGACATCTCCGAATTCATGCTCCGTGGTATTTCTTCCCATCCAATTCACTTATACACAATAACCAAACTATATTGCGTAAAATGCCACCCCACCAATATTACAAAATATTGAGTCAAATAACACAAGATTATGAATGAAATATAAAAACCACTACATGATATAAATAAGATAAGATCCTGCCAAGAACTTTTAATTCCCTCTTAATAAATAACATTTTTACCCCTAACATTATACCAACAAGATTTACATCGTCCGTGATACAACAATTTATTCATATAAAAACATTAAAAAATAGTGACTTTCTACGTTGTTTAAAAGTTATTTTCGTGTGATTCCATCTCATTTAAATAATGCATTGTATTTGCGGAGACAAGTTGTGTAATATATTTGTTAATTTAAATTAATTATAATTCTGACTTTCCTTTATTTTATCGTAGTGTATCTTTTTAGTTAGTTATTTTACTTATGCGAAATGTTTATTTATTTTTAATACATTGGTAATTATTACATTTAATTAGCAGTATTAATAGTTTTATTTGAACGTTGTATAAATTAATGTCGGATGTTCTGAAAAACTTTTATCATCGCATCTCCTATGCAAATTCGCACCTTCCTCCGCTGTTTGGTAAAATCTAGCAAGGTCGTGACAACACTAGCATTATTTATAATCTTCCTGCTATATAAGGGGGACGTCCAATAATTACGTGAGGAAATCAGGAGGGGGTGGGAATATAGACGAATCACGCTGAATCTCACGTGGCGGAGAGAGAAAGTTTCTCGGCAAATAACACGTAATTTTTTTCAGGCAAAAGATAGTGTAAAAATATGAGAATATCAGATTAATTTAAAAAAAAACTTGTTTCTAGACTAAAATAGGGCGAAATCTGACACAATTCTTCTAATTTTTACTTTTTTTATCATAAAAGGCAAACGAACAGGTGAGTTACCTCATGTTAAGTGATCATCACCGTCCATAGACACTTGCAACAACAGGGGAGTTGCAAGTGCGATGCCAGCCTGTGTTTGGGGGAGGGGTGAGTAGGAAAAGCAGAGGGAGGAAGGGGAGGGGAGGTGGGCTTCCGGCGCTCTCACTATCCGAACAAAACGCAACAATGCAAGCACTATACTTCACGTGGGTGTTTCTGTGGGTCGGGTGGTAGTACCCCGGGCGGGCCAGCCCAATCATGATGAAACCAGTAATAGCTTCAGCGTGGCTCTACCACTTACAAAGTATATTTTAATACCTCCTATTTATATATTATCGAATGGTATCACTGTGGTTTTAGGTGACCATCTAGACAATCTCAAATGCTAGTGCATACTAGTTGTAGTAAAAATAATAAGGCAAATGGTGTTTTTTTAACAAATCCAACGCATTTATAGCAAAAATACAAATTTTCAAATACGTATTGTGAGATTAGGGGATATTGTCGAGACAAATCTCACGACATCTCACCAGAGAGTAATTAATTGATGTCCCCTAACAGTTTACATATTGCGCTGTTTTCTCACAGAACTATGACATGGGATCTTCGGTACTTCTGATGTTGTATTTGTCCATTGGCGACCGTAACATTCTATCGTTTGATGAATTGTATTCATATTTGCTGTCCTTCGACTTAAATAAAACCTGACAGATGTGGCATTTTGTTATTAATTAAATTTCAGGCTCTCGGTCTACATCTAAGGAAACGGTGTGGTCACGTCTCACAAACCTTCGTTAGTATTCTTTATACGTGGCGGTCACGAGTGTCGAGACGTTGTCGAAAACCGTGTTCTTGGAATTTGCGATCAATGTATGCAATTTTGTTCGAACGAACTATATTATTCTACATGACGTCACTAGATAAAATGTTCATCATATATGTTTAACTTAAATAAAATAATATAGAGTTAAGAACAAGCTCAGAGGCGGACGGAGATGTTGGTATAGTTGAAAGATATTTTTAAATTATTACTTTCAATAAACGGTTATAAAAAATTCTCTAATATTAGTATAACTATATAAGGTACTAGGTTATGCTTGCGGCTTACTTTAATATAGATTTGATTTATCCGTCGGGAACAGTACATTTTTTTTAAATGTAAGGTACCCCATATTCTTTTCTGTATGCCTGAGAACGTGTGGGTATAACGATCGCTTGAATAATTAAGTCGTGAAAGCGTTACAAACAAACTCATTTTCGCATTTATAATATTAGTTACGATAGCTATATTTGTAGGTGGTAGAGCCACGCTGAAGCTATTACTGGTTTCAGCATGAATGGGTCGGCTCGCCCGGGGTACTACCACCCTCTCATAGAAATCCGACGTGAAGTAATAGTGCTTGCATTGTTGCGTTTCGTTCGGTCAGTGAGAGCGCCGTAGGCTCACCTCCCATTCCCCTCATCTCCCCCTCCCCTTTTCCCCCCAAACATAGGCTGGCAACGCACGTGTGACTCCCCTGGCGTTACTAGTGTCTATGGACGGCGGTATCACTTACCATGAGGTGACCCGCATTTTCGTTTGCCACCTATAATATAAAAAAAAAATATGTTTTCTTCTGTGTCTTTTCTATTTAACTCATCGTTCGTAATATCTCCTAAATAACAAACTTCTTAGAGAGCAACCTTACTTAGACCTTTTCCTCTGGCCTCCATAACTGTTCGGTTACGCTGCAAAGGTCGGTAATATCAACAGTCACTATTAAATCTCATGGAAAATAATATATAAAATAACAACGTATTCTCACAGCCGAGTCTAATCCCCTTCGTGTGGTTTACAATCTGATTACACGAGGATTATTCATAGTATGTTATCATAGACCATGCACTGCTAGACGTGACGTATAAGGTAATTGTTAAATGTTATTTTTTCGAACTATCTATTCGATATTGGACTGATGGGCCTTTAAAACTTCACAGGACAACTTTGGGCAAACGCTTAAGGTACTCAGCCGTATAGCAACAAGTTCTAGGGCACCAAAATGACCGAACCTCGGCTTGGGCTGTTGCCTTGAATACAATATCGATACTGTTGAATCTGACGCAGCTAGGCTAGCTAAATTGGTCATACATATATGGGTTAGTGATACATGCATGTATATAGAATTACTACTCGGCTAAACTAACTAATGAAGTTTGAAAAATAAGGGAAAAATAAAACCTTTGCTCCATATGTAACCTACTTTGTGTGAGGGTGCAGTGATCTGTGTTGTGTTTACTCAGCTAGTGAGTGAACATTTTCAGTGTCCTCGAGAACTCAATTCCGCGGGATCGAACTTAGGCTTGAGCCACTGCCGAGGGGCATGGCGGCGAGTGTGCTGGAGCGAAATTCACCGCTAGTCCAAGGTGTCGTAATCTGTGGGTAGGCGTGGACGCACATACACTTGCTTAAAGAGTCGAAGGGGTACGTACGTATCTTTCATTGTCGTTACTCTATCGGAAGGATCAGTAAAATATTACGTGATCGTCTTTTATAACGCGGAGCGTCGGGTTTTTTTTTTACTTTTATACAACGGTTTATAGATTTGAGATTAGCAGTCGGTATTTGTTATTTTTATTTGATAAATAGTTTATTCTACTTTTTTTGGCTATCTTTACTTGATTCTGTGTACAGATATATACACTGCTGTCTCGCAATTTGAAAGACAAGTGGTGGCAGGACAAAGCTAGGTACATGCAATGGCTCACTGACACAAACCAGCTGGGAGAGTTCTACGGTGAGGTACGTAAGCTGATTGGTACATCCTACCACGCAAGGGTGCCTTTAAGGTCTCTAGACGGTAGTCACCTGTTGACAAGCAAGGACGATGTACTAAAGCGCTGGGCGGAGCACTTCAATACTCTGCTAAATGTGGATCGATCAGCTGATCTACAAAGCATCGGTTGAATGCCTCAGCTCCCTTTTGCTTTTGAGCTGGACGAGCCTCTGTCGCGTGACGAGGTTATTACTGCCATCAGACAGCAACAAAACAAACGGGCGGTTGGCATTGACTTCATACCGGGAGAGCTGATAAAATACGGCGGAGAGGAGTTGTACACGTTGATGTGGGAACTATTCGTTCGCATGTGGCAGGAGGAGCGCGTCCCTGATACCTTTAAAATATCGCGCATAACCACTCTTTACAAGAACAAAGGTGAACGATCCAACTGCAACTCTTATCGCGGTATTTCTCTCCTTACAGCCCCCGGAAAGGTTTTTGCTAGAGTTCTCTTAAACCGCCTAAAGAACTTGTCTGAAAAGATTCTGCCAGAAACCCAGTTTGGCTTCCGACCAGACCGAGGAACATGCGAAGCTATATTTTCTGTGCGTCAACTGCAAGAAAAGAGCAGAGAACAGGGTCGTCAGCTGTACCTTTGCTTTGTTGACCTGGAGAAGGCTTTCGACAGCGTGCCTCGGGAAGCTCTATGGTTGGTGCTAGGTAAGCTCGGGTGCACGGGAAAGTTTGTGAGACTTCTCAGACTACTGCATGACAACATGCAATGCTGCGTTGCCGTAGACGGTGAACAGACAGACTTCTTCCCCGTTACCTGTGTGGTGAAGCAAGGATGCGTTTTAGCGCCTACTCTGTTTGCCTTATACTTTGCGGTGGTAGTTAGAGAAGTCTTACAAACTGTTTCTCAAGGAGTCCGCATCCGCTTCCGCACAGACGGCAGCCTTTTCAACTTGGCTAGACTTAAGGCTCGCACTAAAGTCTCATACGCTCTGATCACTGAGATCATGTATGCTGATGACTTGTGCTTCCTAGCAGAATCCCTAGACGGCCTGCAACAGCTGATGTCCGAATTCCACCAAGCCTGCCGTAAGTTTGGCCTGAAGATCAGTGTCAATAAGACGCAGGTGATGTCCCTGGACATACACGGTCACGAGACACTGAACATAAAACATGGTGAGGATGTTTTGAAGCAGGTGGATAAATTTCGCTATCTGGGGAACACTGTAACATCTAAGTGTGACCTTGATGCTGAGATTAATAGCAGGGTGGGTGCCGCAGCTGCGGCATTTGGTAAGCTATGTTCCAAGGTCTTCTGCTCGCATGACCTTAAGTTGGCCACTAAAATATCGGTTTACATGGCAGTTGTGCTGCCAAATCTCCTATACTCCTCTGAGACGTGGTGTATATACCGCCGTCACATTCGCACTCTGGATCGCTTCCACCTTAAATGCCTGCGTACCATCATGAAGATCAGATGGTCCGATAAAGTGCGAAATACTGAAGTTTTGCGACGAGCCAATGTTGGTGGCATTGAAGCCTATTTAATTCGTCGACAGCTTCGGTGGTGCGGTCATGTATCGCGTATGGCGGAGGAAAGAGTGGCGAAGCGCATCGTCTATTCTGAACTGGAGGAGGGCAAGCGGAATCATGGTGGCCCCCTCCTCCGGTACAAGGATGTCCAAAAGCGGCACATGAAGAAATGCAATATAGAGCCCTCTTGTTGGGAACGTTTGGCAGCACAACGGCCAGAATGGCGCAGAATGGTGAACAGCCAAGTACGCGAGTTCGAGGCTCAGCGGAAAGCTGACCTTGATACCAAACGCGACCAGTTAAAGGCTCGCCCTCCTGCTGCCATAACATATCATTACGAGAACGGCGTACTCACGTGCCCTCAATGTGCACGAAGTTTCGCCGCGAAGATAGGCTACATAAGCCATCTTCGAGCGCACCAGCGCCATTTCTAAGTTTAGGGGTCAAAGTGGTCGCCATGGCCGAAACCGGTCGGAGCAATCATCATCATCATCATATAGAAAATACATTTTAAAGCCTGTCACAGTTAATTATAATTTAAATGTTATCAATTGTATTTTGTGTTTTATATTAACCAAAAAGTGTAACTTCTTACGTGCGTACACAGTACACACACGTTTTCTTTGTACTCGATTGACCCTTTGCCATTTTAATGCCCATTTTTGATCCGCTAGTATGAATATATGGCTAAGGACAATTGTTATCGCGGTCTGAAAAAATATGTAACAAAGCATTAGTTCTAGTTATCACGGATTTTGTAAACCTACGTCATAGCGAAGCCATGATTTTACATGGAATTTTCCCAAAAGCATTATAATAGCATTGCGTGCTTTTAACTCCAAACCACAGTAAACAAGTGGGATTACTAATTGAGATTCCCTTGCAATTTGGACTCGTATTTTGATGTGATTTCAGGTTTTAAACTGTTAGGAACTAACATTTAGAGAATCTATACATATAATAAAAATGTAAATCTAAAGTGTTTGTACTTTTTAGATTTTTGTGAAAAAAATTGTCGCAAGTGTTTTAGAATATCTAGTGAAATACATTTCAAACATTTTTATAAATGTCTGTCTGACGGTTTGTTTGGACACGCGTCGCTGCTAAAGTAATGCGTTCACGATAAAACCAAGAAAATTATATAGCATATCCTCAAGCTATTGAAGTTGAATTAGTTTACGCATAAATAAAACACTTCTTGTAATCTTGTAATTGAAAAGGAAGAATCACAGACAACATAGAGCATTTGCATAGATACAGATAAAACTATACATAGATTATATTAGTTTCTTAACACAAGCAACATGTAGTCTTTGTTTCATTAAAATCGGTGGACTCTATCAAACGTTATTGTAATTTTAATGACGATGCGACTTAAGTACGAGAGAAAAGTAGATAAGTAAGTGGACTGCGTACATTGAGATGTTATTAATCACTGCTTTCTTACGTAAGGTTTCACGCGGACGAAGTCGTGGGCAAAGCTAGTCTCTAATAATTCTTGTCTTATTACAAAAGTAGGATTATTAAAAATGGACCTCAAAGATGAAGGGTTTACTTCAGTTCTAATAACATTTCCTTGTTTTCTTAAAACTAGCTCAACTACCGTTTCGTGTGGAAGTAGAACAAGGATGTTCGATGTCCATTTTAATGTAAATACTCACCACTACTCAAACACTGCACGTTTTCAAGGTCCCATTACATTGTAGGTCCAACTATTAGCAAAATTTAGTACTCAAGTTTCCTCAAAACTACACTTTTTTTGTATTTTGTGATCGTCGATTTCTATATTTCCGAGACATTTTTAGAAATTGAATACTATATTCTTATTTTCCTATCAATTCATGTAATTATAATAAACAAAAAAAAGACGCGTGGCACTCGGAGACTGCCGCGGTAAAGCTATTGCATAGCATTTTTTATCAACTTATGCCACCTAAAGGCGGGTTGCTGAACTAAAGAGACAAGCGTGATATTTCAAAAAGTCATTAAAAGTTCTGGTATTTATCGATAGATGGAAAAACTAAAAAGTATCACCGCTGTGCCGGTCGGAGTGGGGTGTGTTAGGTTTTTTCGTTACGGAATTTCTGGATTCGGTCCCCACGCTCAAGGTCCGCGATAGAAGCTATGCAATAGCTTAAAAACTCCACAAGATTTCTTTTTTTAAATTGTTGTTGAAAACGTGATATTCTGATGAGTCTATATTTTGAATGGAAGTACAATTATTATTACTAGAAGGTGTCGAAAATATTAATTTTTGAACAGAAATTTCGTGAAAGTTTTGTCAAAAGAAAAAAAAGTAATGAAAAACGACCATTATTAGAAACTAGCTTCTGCCCGCGACTTCGTCCGAGTGGAATAGTTACTTTGGACTAACGCTAAAAACTCCGATTTTGAAATATTTTTCATTGGTGCTCCACTCTTATTGGTCTTTGCGTGATGCCTATAGCCTTACTCGATAAATGAGCTATCTAAAACTGAAATCAAATCGGACCAGTAGCTCCTGAGATTAACACGTTCAAGCAAACAAAATCTTCAGCCTTATAATATGAGTATAGAGTATAGATGAATACTGATATATCTACAAGTCTTTCTAAAAAATTAAATAAACAATGTCAATCGTTATTAACATGGATATGTCAAACAGTACAATGTTGTGATGAAAAGTAAATATTAATTAACATTGTATTTGCAGACCCTTAGCTCGTATTCAGTGCAAATTTTCCCGTAACGTTCAATTACACGGCCCGTTACTTTTCCTTTGACATTGGAGCCTGATGTAACTACGCCGCTCCGTGTTCGTCTCGCAAAGTTTTTCTATCGATCTGTCGCAATAACAGAGAAACGCGTAATAAAAAGCTGATAGCGTTTATCGATTTTCATACGATTTTACTGCGAAGGACGTTAATTAGTTTCTTTAAACATAAATTAAAAAAAAAATGGGTTTTATTTTCTCTCATTTTTTTTTATTTTAGAATATCGTATACGCCTCCCGAATTATATGAACAGAACGCCAACAATGCAAATGTATATTGCTAAATAAAAGAAAGTAAGTGTGTGATTATAACCACACGATACAAATATAAACTTATAAATAAATACAGTACAGTGGATGCACATTGTTAATGTTTATATACTCGAAATATTTCACTGATTATATATAAAATATACTTAATCATTACATAGTATAAAACAAAGTCCCCTACCGCGTCTGTCTGTCTGTCTGCTCGCGATAAACTCAAAAACTACTGAACGGATTTTCATACGGTTTTCACCAGTAGATAGAGTGATTAATGAGGAACGTTTTAGTATATAATTTGTCAAGAATGTTTTTATAAATAGGGCGAGACAACGTCTGCCGGGCCAGCTAGTATATTATAAATGTGGTATTCCATTAAATCCAACGGTTTGAAAAAATATATTTTCTCAATTTCGTGATATATTTAGTACCTCTCAAAATAGCCCTGCTGGTAAATTTTGACATTATTTTATTACTCGTTCAAAATATTGTTTTATGGACATAACTTTTTTAAAAATGGTCCAAAATAAATCAAAGATATTTCAAATTTTTTTTATGAAAATTTTTGGTTTTAATAATTATAAATCGAGTTTTAAAGAATAAATATACCAACGCTTATTGAAAAAAAATATTTCTGAAACTTCTATCTGTTCCTTTATTTTTAAGCCCGGTCTGGTAATGGGGTTTCTTTAATCACTATTTATTTTTGATTTTTGAAAATTTGAACTTCTTCAGTATTTCTTCTTCAATCTCTTATCGATCTAACTCTCTCTAATTTAGCTGAGTTTGAATAAGGGAAAAAATAAATAAAACCCTTCCACCATATGTGTGACCTTCCTTCCTTCCACGAACGATCCGGTTGTGGAATGAGCTTCCTGCTGAAGTCTTTCCTGGGAACTACAGTATGGCTTAAGGGTCGGCAACGCGCATGTAACACTTCTGATGCTGCAAGCGTCCATAGGCTGCAGTGACCGCTTTAAATCGGGCGGCCCGCATGCTTTTTTGTTACCGTCGTGGTATAAAAAAAAATGTGTATCTACTTGTGTGTGTGCACGTATATGTGGGTGATAGGTGTCATGTTAAGCTAGTGTTTTACATTTTTTTTTTCAATTTTCAGTGTCACTGTGTGTTTATTCATTTCCCATTTAGAACGCTTACATACTTTGTTTCTAATTATCTCAAACATACCTTGCAAAAGTTTTCCCTCTACCAATTCAAAGTGACAATTACATTATGAAATTTGCATTAACAAAGTCAATTTAACAAATTGAATTTGTAAAGCATTGGTTTCAATAGATTGTTAATAAACTCGGCGGAGATAATTCCATTGTGTGTAGGTAGGTAGATCACCCTCGAAAACCAATTATGGTGAGTTATAAAGTTCACCAATATTTGGAGAGCTGTTCATCCCGCCGTCGTGGGGTTCAAATAATGTTCCAATGACGTCACGGACATGATTTGTGTATTTTATAATTAAGGAACAAGAGATAGGATATTTTATGTAATTAATGATAAGTTTATTTAATATCAATCAGGTGATGGTATTTCATAATCAACATTTCTCTTTCACTATAATTTATCACGAATAATCAGGATAGATATATTTATATTTATGCATATTCATGAGAAGAAAGTGCCTGTTGTTTTTGCTGATTAATCTACGTTATTCAGACGATCTTATTACTGATAGGTGGAGGACTTTTCTAAGTATTATGTAGCTTACATATTGTTATGCCCGTGGGTAATTATAATGCCGTTCTGCGTTAAAATGTCTGCGTTAATAAATGCTTTTTTGTACTTGCAACTATAAAAATACTAGCGGGCACGGCAGACGTTGTCCCGCCATGATTAAAAAAAATCCTTAACAAATTACATACCAAAACCTTCCTCATGAATCACTTTATCCACTGGTGAAAACCGCACGTAAATCCGTTCAGTAGTTTTTGAGTTTATCGCGAACAGACAGACAGACAGACACGGTAAGGGACTTTGTTTTCTACTATGTAATGAAAACAAATTCACTATTATACTATGGTCGTGCAAACGCCTTGTACTTTCAGTGGTTGTTGTCAAAACAATCGAAATCTATCAAATATGAACCGCAGATCTCTGTCATTCTATTTACATAAATTACTAGCTGTGCCCGCGACACCGTTCGCGTGGAACCTAATGTAAAAAAAAGTGACTAATAAAATCACCTGAATGTATTAAGTCCATTTACTTGCCTACTTCTGTCTCGTACTTAAGTCGCGTTGTCATTAAAATTACAATAACTTTAGATAGAGTGAACCGATTTTAATGAAACCAAGACTTTAAATGTTACTCGACGATATGCTTTATGATTTTCATGCTGAGTCCCTTTATCGTGAACACAGTATTTTAGCAGTGGTACGCGTTCAAACAAACAGACAGACAGACATTAAAAAAAATGATTGAAATGTATTTTATTACTTATTTCAAGACACCTGCAACAATTTTCTTCACAAAAATCTAAAACGTACAGACACGTTAGATTCTTATTATATGTCTAGATAGATATAGAAAGTCTTCACCAAATGACACTAGATTTAATTTGTCAGTTCCAGTAATTGTATATCTCAATTTTAATAAAAAAATTATTTCTTTGACCCAGGTTAACAAACTCATAGTTCGTTGTCCGTAATAAAATGTAGTAGGTAAATAATGGTAGTTGGAACCCGCCCTTGACACATCCGTTCGACCGTGACAGGAAGAGTTTGTGCTTGATTGCTAATTATCAAGTATTAGTCATGGCTTTCGGTATTGCCTCATTTTAATTTTTTTCTCATCGACGCCTTAATGATACGTCATCGCCATAAGCTTATACCGCGTTTATTGGTTAACATATCTCGTGAAAGAATTTGAATCGGAAACTAATATGTTTATAAAATACTAGCCTCTGTCCGCGAATTCGTTCGCGTGGAACAGTTACTTTCGGCTGACGCTAACACGCAGCGGAAGCTTTCAAGAGGGAAAAAACCCCGATTTTGAAATATTCTTCATTGGTGCTCCGCTCCTATTGGTCTTAGCGTGATTATATATAGCTTATAACCTTCCTCGATAAATGAGCTATATAGCACTGAAAGAATTTTTCAAATCGGACCAGTAGTTCCTGAGATTACCCCCCACAACGTCACAAACTCACAAATTCACAAACTTTAGCGCTTTATAATATTAGTATAGATATAGAATTGTTGGTATATTAATTGTAAATCTTTGTAATCTATTTATTATCCTACAATATATACTATAATAGAAAAAAAGTGTGTGTGTACTTATGTACACGCGTTAGAAGTTATACTTCTTTGGCGTAACAATATAAAAATCTTTTCAAAAATTTTATCTTTCACCTTATTCTACGTTTGTTGAAAAAACGACACTAACAATAGAAATAAAATACATTGAAAATTTTAATACAAAGCAACAAAATGTTGACCATAGCAACTTCAGGGTGTCGGTTTTTCGTGACGGTGTGCGCGCGCATCGTAATAACTTTAGGGTGTCGGTTTTTCGTGACTGTGTGCGCGCGCATCGTAAAAATTTACTGTCATCATTTTTCCCTAACGCGCCAAAAGAAGTATAACTTCAACAAACAATTATATTTGAGCATACTCCCGTGTGTTAGTGTAGACCAAAAAACAGCCGCTACCAGGTATAGATTTAATGGTTAATATAGATGCGTTAAGTACTTCTTTATAATTCATGACGTCTCTTTGTGTTTCCGATTTTTCAGGGGTCATTTTTTCTTCCACTTCGTTATAACTCTGCCCTGTTTCCTTCTTCAGGTCTCGGGCTACCTCGCTGAAATACATCATGGTTGTCAGTAGGGATATTTGAACGTGAAAAGGTAAAAACAGACAATCACTTTAGTATTCAAAATATTTATATGGATTAAGAATATATACACCTAACACTGCATGTAGCATTACTAGCGTGTTGGACAAATAATATATAGTATTTAACTTTAAACTTTCTTTAAGTGAATCTCGGTATGTGAGAGCTTTGAAATTCTGATCCGCAATCTTTTTGTGTCACGAAAAGTGGTGAGATTATATACTGTGTCAGATAGAGTGTTGGAAACACCGGTTCACGTCCGATCACCGAAGTTAAGCAACGTCGGGCGCGGTCAGCACTTGGACGGGTGACCGCCTGGGAACACCGGGTGACGTTGGTTGTTTGTTGTATTTTTTTAAATTAAAATGTTTCCCTGTACTACATAAATTTCAGTTCTATCGCGTGTCTTTATGACATAACCTGTTTGTTTTTTATTGTCTAATCGAAACATTAAATCACACTTGATGAACCACCACATATCTACGGTATAAGGAATGAAGTCCAGCCGATACTAGAACGTACAGTCATGTTTGTTACGGAAACCCTACTACGGATATATTTTAAATTTGCATACTATTGTAGGCCCACGAAAATGAACATTATAAATTACGATGGTATGGAATTTTCTAGTGTTTGCTAATTTTCCTATCACTCGTTGACTTCAAAATCTATTGCTATTGATCATAGAGATCTGACAGCTACACTTGAACATTTTTGTACAAGTTTTATCGTTTGATCACAATATCATCTGATGTTATATGTCGATGTGATCTAAGATAGTAAACCTAGAGAGGGGAACTGGCTCTCGAGTGCAGCATTTTAAGCAGATATACAACATGAAGGTGTTAAATAATAGACTTAGAAAAAGCCATAGTTTCATCTTTATGTTTTCGTCCAAGGAAGGCTCCGGCCCTCCCTAAGTCGAATTGTCGATTACATGAAATGTAAAATCACCTTTTAGTCTACCTTGAAATCCTAAACTCTACCAGATGACCGTTTAGACTCTCGCAGTATTCTAGGATATGACACTTCTTGGTCACATTTAACATATAAAATAATAATATTAAAACAAATACTAATAAACAACCAAGAAAACCTAAGTTGAAGTTTGTTCCAAGACTTTCAAAAGTATAGCTACAAACGTGTAAATAAAATAATAAAGCTTAGTGCAATGACCGGTGCCAAAAGCTACAATGGGCGACCCGGAGTTAATAACTTTCGATAGTAAAACGGCCAATAAATCCTTTTGTTTTGTTCATTAACGTTCCCACGTTCCCTTTCCAATGAAAGTGAAATCACCCGACGTTCATTGACACTGTGCTTAAAGCACAGACGCGTAGATGATTGTGTATAATTTTTGTATTTTTCTTGTTAATTAGGTTAAATATTAAGCACCTATTTTTTATTTGATTTACAACGAGAATCGAGTGTCCTCCAGAAATACTGCTACTGTCTAAACAGTCACCTGGTATATACAAAATGTAGGTAAGTAAGGCACTGTCTTACCCTCTTACTCTGAGTCAAACACTTGAATGACAGTGTCTTTTATAGTATAGGAAATGAAGACACCATTTTACCACATTTTATGAGACACCATTACTTAGCTGTCGCTCATAATTATAGTCCCGACGTCAATATAATAAAAATAGCGGTTGCTTTTCCATTAAGTACATCTCAAATTTCGGTTAACTCAATGTCATTGGTTATGATTGTTAAAGAGGTTTTTATTTTAACATAGACAATAAACGGTGAGATAAATGGTTGCGCTGACTCTGTTATGACGCTGGAACGCTCTGTGGTATGTCACATGTCTAAAGAGAGCTTTGAAAAACGATGTCTACATTAAACTACTTTTTTTTAAACTCTCTCACCTCCGTCGAATAAGATATCAAAGATTACTTTATCGATAATAATTAATTGATTAGTTATATCTAATATATAAAATTCTCGTGTCACAGTTTTCGTTGCTATACTCCCCCGAAACGGCTTGACCGATTTTGATGAAATTTTTTGTGCTTATCCGGTATCTATGAGAATCGGCCAACATCTATTTTTTATCCCCCTAAATGTTAGGGGTAGTCCACCCCTAAATTTTTTTTTTTTAGACAAAATTTTTAATTTCTATTTTTTTATGATACAACATACAAAAATACATACAATCCTCAATTTTCACCCTTCTACGATCAACCCTTTTTTTTTTATTAAATGGCAAAACAACGTTTGCCGGGTCAGCTAGTAATACATAAAACTGATCTTTAAAAGGTTTACTCTAAAGAAATTCATCAGAATGTCCTTGGCCATATATGAGTAGCTATCTAATTTTGTATTATGTTAAACCTAGCACTATTTTAATCGCCATTCATTTCCTATTCGATTTTCAGCAATTCCCTTATGTTAGATACATACTAGCAAACCCAAGGTCCAATAAAATTGTAATGGGACACCCTTGAAAATATCCTCTTTCCCATAAAAAAGATATTTCCATATCAGTTTATAATAACGAAATTCTGAGGTAACAAACATTAAAAATATAGAAAGGGATTGAAAACCTCCTTCTTGATGTCGATAGGTACTAAATAGTTGAGATTAATTCATTTATTTTAGGTTTTCTTATCATTGAAACCTAGTGGGAATTCTTTCTCTTCACCAAGGAAGAATATAGATTTTATTACAGCCATAGTATAATTATAGTATATTAACTACAACCTTCCTTTTACTCTGTAGTCATACCTAATTGTATCACGACATCCTTGTCTTGTATGCCATATCTTAGAACGTTATCCGTTTACCCTTTAACCTAAGCATTTGATATGTGAAGCTATGCTAGAAACCATTTCCTTGATATTTACAAAAATCCGTCCACGAACCAACGAACAAGAACTATAGCTTTCTTTGATTTAGATTGATATTGCTTTATCGGGTAGGTCACGAAAGTTAGCTGTCAGAAGTCGAATAATATAACTCGGAATCCTTTTAACCGGTACTTTGTTGTCTTCTCTGGTCATTCTTAACTCGAATACCTACGAATGCAGTGAAAAGGTTTCTTTGTTGGAAATAATCAAATTGTAAGTAATGTTTTTTATAGTAACAAGAGTTTAGAGTTCAAAAGAAGGTTCTGTTGGTATTTCAATAGTTTAATGAAAGACTTATTAGAGAATTTTGCGTCAATGGAATCAATGATATATCTAGTTTGAATTGTATTATAACCTTCATAAAAAATATTTCTATACAAATAAATATATTTTAATGAATCAACATATTATACCTTTAATGGTTATTTTTCTAAACAACATCAGATTTTTTATCGTTTGATATGATCGTGTTTTGTATCATTAAAGTGTTGAGCGTGACTTACGAATTCGTGATGTCATTCATCTCACCTCTGCTGGTCTAACCGTAAACTTCCTGAATTGATATAACAGCTTCAGGTATTTAATCTTTCCCACCTTTTGACCAATGCATTTATAAAAGATTTTCTAAATATTGAAATTAAAGCAAATTGTGCTAGTTGTAGACTTTAGAACTGTAGAATGAACGTCGCATGATTTCATGTGGTTCGGTTTCTCAAAAATATACACTGGGAGTTATGAATTTCAAATTAGAATATTTGCTATGTTATTATTTAAGTATATGAAGAATGGATACATTCTTTAGATCCATAAGATGTTACTAAAATTGCTACACGTGGTAAATGCATAATAGTTGTAAATAACGATGAAAATATTTAAAAATTGAATAGGAAGTTAAAAAGTTTACTAAGGAAGGAAGTCATCACTATTTCTACTTAAGTTCCAACTCAAGTTGGGATACGATGTAATGATATATTAGGTCTTTACCTATGAAATTGCCGTTTTGTATGAAAAAATTTAAACGAATTTTTTTTTTTTTTTTTTTTTTTATATCATAGGAGGCAAACGAACAGGTGGGTCACCTGATGTAAGTGATCACCACCGTCCATAGACACTTGCAACACCAGGGGAGTCACAAGTGCGTTGCCAGCCTGTGTGGGGGAGGGGGGAGGAAGGGAAGGGGAAGGGGAAAGTGGAAAGGGAGGGGAGGTGGGTCTCCGGCGCTCTCACTGACCAAACGAAACGCAACAATGCAAGCACTGTTACTTCACGTCGGTTTTCTATGAGAGGGTGGTACTACCCCGGGAGAGCCGACCCATTCAAGCTGAAACCAGTAATAGCTTCAGCGTGGCTCTACCACCTACCAAATGTATTTTTTATTTCTGTTAATCGAAATAATCACCCATGCAATCAATGCATCTTTGCCAACGCAGTGGCAGTTTATTGATGCCCTTCTTAAAGAAATCAGCTGGACGGGAGGCAACAAATTCTTCAAAGGCATTTTGTACTGCCTCTCGGGTATTGAATTTTTTTCCCGTCAAGGAGTTATCCAAATTCTGGAAAAAGTAGTAGTCTGTAGGCGCAAGGTCTGGTGAGTAGGGCGGATGACGGAGAACTTCCAACCCCAGTTCTTGCAACTTAGAGACCGTCTGCTGTGCAGTATGAGGTCGCGCGTTGTCGTGCAGGAGCAGCGGAGACGAGCGATTGACCAATGCTGGTTGGAGATGTGCCAGCTTCTCCATCATTGTGTTCAGTTCTTCACAGTACACATTTGCAGTAATGCTCACCCCCTTTGGTAAGAAGCTGTGATGAATCACACCGGCGCTAGACCACCAAACAGTGACCATCACTTTTCTAGGGGTAAGTTTTCGTTTAGGGCATTGTTTAGGTGCCAACTTGCTGAGCGCTTGCGGTTATCAAACAGAATCCATTTTTCATCGCAGGTAACAATGCGGTTCAAAATTCCTTCATTTGTGTGTCTGTTGAGCAGTGCAAGGCACGTCTCGACGCGAACTTCGCGCTGGCGATCATTGAGTTCGTGGGGCACCCATTTGTCAAGCTTTTTTACCTTGCCAATTTGACGCAAATGGACCAATATTGTTTTGACGCTAACGTCGAAATCTGCTGCTAATTCAGCCGTAGATTGTGTATCATCAGCTTCCACAATCGCCTTTAATTCGTCATTGTCGACCAAATTCTTCGGACGACCGCGAGGTTCATTTTTCAGGTCGAAATTCCCAGAACGGAAGCGAGCAAACCAATAACAGGTTGCGCGTTGGTTTGTAGTGTTAGCTCCGTAAACGTCGTTGATGTTGCGTGCCGCTTGTGCCGTGTTGCTGCCACGACGGTACTCATATTCCATAATTACTCGAATTTTTAACGTATCCATGATGACAAAAAAGATTGAAATGCGATGAAAATGTAACACTAATCAAAAAACAAATGACTACTTTTGGAAAAAGAATTCCATGTTTTTAAAATAAAATTAATTTGAAATTAGAATTCTTAGCCAAACAAAAATTATTTTGATTTGAAATGGCCAGTACTGCAGAACGGCAATTTTATAGGTAAAGACCTATTATATAGCTGTACACATATAGTTAAGAAAGCGATAAGAATAAAAACTAAAAAGACCCCTCAGTCTCCAGGATACATGCATGACTAATTTCGAGGTTACTGTCAAAACGAAATCGTATATAAAGGAAAATAGGTAACTGGAATTAAGAATGAAGATTCGCATTTTAATTTAGCAGGTCATGTATAATTTGCGCAATTTGCAACAATTTAAAGCAAATTTTACTTTGCAGATGAAAGTGATAGTACTCGTGTATTTAATGCGAGCGTTTATTTGCCTTAACGCACTTATACGGTTGTGGAAACTAAGACACGGTAGAGTAATATTTGACATAATATTTGTTCCTTTTTTGCCTTTTGTCTAATTATATTAGCTTACAATATTTAGTAGAAAATTAAGTATTCTGTATACGATTTTTACATTATGGTACAGTACGCATCGTGATACGCCATTCTGTAGTCTTAATTTATAAACTTGCCCAGGAGCCCCGTTACGAGTTATCTCGTTCTTTCTTTAGTTGCCATGTTTTAATTTCTCGATCATTACTATTTACTATAATTACCATTTTTAGTAACATAATATCATTAAAACAAAATGGCTTCTCAGCTCAGTGTCGTGGAAGTCCAGTGGCAGTCAACGTGTTCACTTACTATGGGTAGTCACTACCGTGATATGTACATTGCTGTGTTCCGGTGGGTGCACTTGAAAACCGGTCTCGTACTACGCTTGATGTACTGCCTTCTTCAATCACATTCTCAATCGATATCATAAGTTAGCTTAAAAAAAAGACAAAATCCTCACCTTCAATTGAAACCATACAAAATCCAAATAAAAAGCAACGCTAACATTCAAGGAAGTGCGTACAGAGTGTACTTTGACCGATCACGTATTTTTCATTAATTATTTACTTGTCCTCCGCTTCCGTATCGTCGGTTTATCACGATTTTCTAGTTTTATAATTTAGTAACATATTTATATGGTTAATAAAAACCATAAATAAGTTTTTCTATAATCCCGACCAAATTGATTGTAAAAGCATAAGTATGTGCCACAGAAAATACTTATTTTTAAGTAATACAAATATAATTTTATATCGATGAATTTAGTTTACAAGTCCTTTGTATTTACTTTATCAGAAACGTTAAAACACTAACGATTAATCCGATATTACGTGATGTTAGGGCACTTTTCTACCAGAGTAAAAAATCTGAAACCTCTTTACTCTTCTACTCTACACTACTATTTATTTACATTCTGCTAAGAACAACGGTTGAGAGTGAAAATTCTTATGTCCGAGCGCATCGTCATGTTAAAGAAGAAAAATATAAAAAATCGTTATTGTTGGAAAACTTCACAAACAACAAAATAAATAAAAGAAACATACACATAATTTATTAGAATATCCAACAATTACACCGTCATTCAGTTACATGCTACATTACAACTAGGTGCTATTGCAGTACTGATTTTAAATGCCCCTCCCTCCCCTTGAAAAAGTAATATATGAACGTATAGTCGTAATTTATCGTTTTGACCATAATCTCATCTAATGCTAAATGACCATATGGTCATATAAATGATATATATCGTCGTCGGTTATATGGTCTTAATACGCTAAACCCAGAATCACATCATGATATAAAGTATGATTGTGTGTAAACGCTGGCCAACAATTAAAAAAAAGCCTTGTCAAAATCTAGACGACCGATATTATTATGCAATGGGTATCACAAACCCACAACGCTTTCGTTTCTTATTGCATTTCAACTTTTTACTTTACATAACAGTGATATGCAGGTTGAAACCGACACCGTTCGACTTCTATTATCGCATCTGTCGTATCGATCAATAACGCCAGCAGATTCTATAATTGTCTTTATCATTTACATAACACCAATCAATATTATATGATACATTCCTGTATTAAATTATTAGTCCACATCACTTTCACGTTTATTAATAATATTTTTAATGCTGTATATAGACAGTAGCATCAAATCGATGATGGCTTGTTGATAGCGCGTTCGGTTAGTTATCATCCTCGAGTTGTAAATCTGCCACAAAGCACCTGTCGGCGTGTTCCGGCACCTGCACTTGAGAGACAGACCCCTCAAGGTTTAGCGTGCCTACCATCTTAGACCACGTAGTCAATTAACATCAAATGACATTGTGGTCAAGCCCACCTATCATCATTACATAGTATAAAACAATGTTCCCTACCGCGTCTGTCTGTCTGTTCGCGATAAACTCAAAAACAACTGAACGAATTCTCACGCGGCTTTCACCAGTAGATAGAGTGACTCATGAGGAAGATTTAGGTATATAATTTGTCTATATTTTTTTAATTATCAGGGCAGGACAACGCTCGCCGTGTCCGCTAGTAAAGTATAAATTAATTAAAAAAAACAATTGGTAATAGTTATATACAATGCAATAGATACACCAACTGACATTTTAGTTCACGTAACAGTGTATGCTAAGTGTGTCACAGTAGGTTCGCAGAGTAAACAGACGAAAGAGTCCAATGTACCACTTATACACTGGTTAGAGAATGCACGGTGTATGTTAGTGTTAGTTATCGGATAGCAGGCGCTAACAGCTTTGTACATAATTACTATGTGGGTGATATTTTAGACCGGAAATGTCATATGTCGTAAGTCTGTTTTTTAGCTTAAAATACTTATGCCGTCTGTACATATAAATAAAATTGTAGTGGTTGTTGTTTGCCTGGAATAGTCTTTAAAATGGCTCAATCGATTTTCCTGGCTATTGAAGGTTTTCATAAGTATTATACTAAGAACTAATGACAAAATTTAACATAGTATAACTTAAAACGGACAAACGGTGCTAAAGGTTAAATAATGACAAAGTTACAATTTCAAAAATAATTACAGCCTGCGATTACCATATTTGAGAGAACGAAACAACGCGTACTAGCTAGTGTTGTGTAAAGTTCGATGTTCTTATTAAAGTGTATTTAGCACTATACAGGTGGGTGGCATACCACAGCGATGACCTCTCGTGTAAATATTGCTCTGACAAGAATGCCGTATGCCTTTTTATGCTGTAAGAATTTAGCACATTAAGAAAATGCCAGGTATTTTAGGGGTAATTCGCTAATATATTAAACTTTAAGATGCCACTATCTAAAGTCCGTGTTTTGTACTTAACTGAATTCACTGTATTGTATTGTACTTGTATAAGGCGCTCCAACCAACTCCTAGTGAAGTAGCAACCTATAATGGCTGACTTGAAGACT
Organism: Antheraea yamamai; assembly: GCA_036509395.1. Taxonomy (NCBI): domain Eukaryota; kingdom Metazoa; phylum Arthropoda; class Insecta; order Lepidoptera; family Saturniidae; genus Antheraea; species Antheraea yamamai. Next base: position 21,104,653 of record AP028428.1, on the reverse strand, counting down.
GCGATCTTAATAAAGTTTCTGATATATAACTATAGGCCGCAGTGACCAATCAACATCAGCATGGCTGTTTACTACTTCATAACATAAAAAAAAACATTCCCTTTAACTAGGGATATTCAAAGATTATCCATAAAAATAAATAGAATTGAAGTGTATGTCTTTGATGTCAAAGGAGCAGCTTTTCTCTAGATGCATATATATGAAAGAATATACGGTACCAATAAGAAAAAAAGTTTCGTCCCTCTATTTGTTTCGGCTAATCTCCGAAATGGTGTTACCAATTTTAACGGGACTTCCATTGGCAGATAGCTGATGCTATGAGGAGCTAATCAGGGTATTTTTATTTTAGTAAAACCAACATTAGGGGCCACAGTAGAAGTCGCGAGCTATTGCTAGTAAAAATATAATATAATGAAGACTGGCGAATGCGGTACATATATGAACTATTCGTGGTATAATATGATAAATCTAATCTTGTTACAAGTAACAAAATTGGATAACTACGACGGGTAAAATTTGTCATATGGATAGAAGAGACCTGAACACCTAAAGGGAATTTCTAAAGGGAGAACCTGATGAATGTAAAAGTAAAGGCAGATCTAAACTGAGATGGTTAAATGGCCCTTTGGAGGGCGTTAATAATTAACTATAACTTGTGATATGAGTAATCGGAAAAAGAAATAGGGAAGAATATAATGGACCAAGCTAAGGCTCACTTACTACTGGAGATCTTCAAATAATTATGATAATTATAGAAACAGTTAAAAAAACTCGTATAAGTGCTGCATATATAGAGGTCGACTTCTTTTATAGTCGTCTATAAACTGTGCTCTGATTGTTTCGTGCGCCGGCGCACTGCTCCGGTCTTATTCACTTTTAATGGCGATTTTATTTCCTATTGTTCCGTTTTAATGTTGTAGGTAATTGTAATCATATACCGGATCTATTCTTTACTAGACTCATAAAATTTCATATATTTCACTGGTTTGGTCACTTCTAATAGGAGGGCCAAGTCCATATGAGTCCTATATCGCTTGATCATGTAAAAGCGGATCGGTATGAGTTTCAAGGCAGTAAATTACTCAAAATCAAAATATCCTTTATTCAATTTAGGCCCTGAGAAGGTGCTTATGAACGTCAAAGCTACTACCGTGATTCCACTTGCAATTATGTTGGTAGCATGACGGGAGAACAGTGGTCCCTGTCAAATGATAAAGCTGAAAGATTGTTTATTACTGTAATAAGAATTGTGTTAACCTAAATCCATCAAAGAAGCGAACATAATCGGACTTAACTAACCAAAATTTTAAAAACGCAATTTAATTCAATTTTTTTATATCATATGCTCTATATTTAAATAATTTCTAAGATATTTAATAATACATATATAATTGTATATTTGAATTAATAATTGTGATTTAAATTTTTAATTCGTAAGGTGGAACATTTGTACTGTGGTGATTTCTAGCCTGCAGATTTAGACTGAAAAATGATGTCTATATTTGATCCACATATTTATTACATACGTCATTTTTAAATATTTTATGTATTTCTTTTTTATATGTTGTATGTTTGTCAATTGTTTTCTTTCTTTCGATTACAAGCAGTCATCATTGGTACACTCAATATAGCAAAATACAAGAAAAGTTACAAGATACCAATAGTTTATGGTCAATGCGTGACAAATTTAACTGAGTCACCGTGTCTGATTTTATGTATAGTAATATGGTTGTCAATAGTCAGCCGAGCACGAGTACCGTATCACTCCACTCTTATAATTTTCACGTTTATTCTGCACAGTGTAATCTTGTTTTAAAATAGCCTACGCTTCATTATGTTACATAACTCCAACAGCACCACAGATTGCTCCAAGAAACGTGTTTTTTTTATTAGTTCTGTTTTTTCGGCAACCAATCTGCTAGATTATTACTGCCATTGTCAAGTACGTAATGATATTATAAATGTCTTGTAATAATTTACACGGTGGCTCCCTTGTTAGAACTTTCCAGAGGGTGTTTGTGGCGTCTCTGAATTCATCCTCCGTGTTATTATTTTCCATCCACACATGTACAGTAACCAAACTACGAATATATTACGTATAATGCCACCAATATCAACACAAGATTATGAATCACTGCATATTATAAAACAAAGTCCTCTGCCACGTGTCTGTCTGTCTGTTTCTTGTCTTGATAAATTCGAAAACTACTGAACTGATGCGGTTTTCACCAGTAGATAAAGTGATTCATGAGGAAGGTTTAGGTATATAATTTGTCAAGGTTTTTTTTTATTATCAGGGCGGGACAACGTCTGCCGGGCCCGCTAGTAAAATATAAATGTTACTGCATGACAGGCTAAGATGCCACCAGGAACTCGAACGTATATTGTTAGTATAGAAACGAAAATTCGAATCTTAAATTAGATTAGGTTTAGATACTAAACTTACTGAAAACGAACGTAACTTTCCTTCGTGTTTTGAATAAAGTCATAGACATGTGTTATCAATTTCCGTTGTGTAAAAACTAACTCATGTGCATTTTAAATACGTTGGAAGATGTTAAGTAGGTCGCATCCGGAGTATCAGATACTGAAAGTAGAACCGCAGTCCATGTGGGTCAGGGTAAACCGTTGGACGCGTTCAGTTGCGTCGGGTTTACAAGCGTTGCCAAATCTCTAGAGATTTTTCAGTCTTTATTTTAGGACTAGCTGTGCTCGCGATTCCGTCCGCGTGGAACCTGATGTATAAAAACTGTGACTAAAAAAATCATGACAATGTATTAAGTCCATTTACTTATCTACTTTTCTCTCGTACTTAAGTCGCGTCCTCAATAAAATTACAATATCTTATGATAGAATGAAGCGATTTTATTGAAATTAAGACTAAATGTTACGCGAGGATATGCTTTATGATTTTCTTCAGGTTGAGGTCTTATCGTGAACGCAGTACTTTAGCAGTGTTGCGTGTTTATACAAACAGAGAGACAGAACGACATTTCTAAAAATGATTGAAATGTATTTAATTACTTATTCCAAGACACCTGCAACAAATTTTTTCACAACAATCTAAAAAGTATAGACACGTCAGATTTACATTCTCATTGGTAGTCCGGTGAAGCTGTTAAGACCTTACTAGGTCAATAGCGTAGTCAGTTCGAAAAAAAAAACATTCTCATTATATGTATAGAAAAGAATTTAAAAAATATATCATTATTTATTTTTGTTTCCGTGGTTAAAATTTGTTAAAGTTGCGTGAAGTTTAATCATCCGAATTAATATTATCTCATAATATTATAAATTATATAATACCAATACCGTACCATAATAATACTAGTGTTACATAGTTTTGTACTATTTAAATATATATATAGACTCAGGGTTAAGACAGACTTGATCTTAAATTTATCGCAGCAGTAATGATGAATTCGTGGTCACCTTGTGTGTCCAATCCAGTAGTAATAATTCAGTGTAATATTTTTCAAAATCAATGGAAAATCGGCTCTGTAGTTCAGTTCTACTGCAGCATGTAGCGGAATAGGGGTGCTATTGTTGGGCATTTCTAATTAATCTACACGTATATTTTCTTTCATTACTTTGTAACCGTGATGTGTTCCAACAATAAAGGCATTATTCTTTTTCTTTCTTTCTTAAAATGCGAATGTGATTTAGCCTCTTTGTTTGTTTAGGCTTTCACACCATAACTACTCAACCGAGCGTCATGAAACTGTACATACACGTTGTTAGGAATCAGATATCTTATCAGTCTCAATATCTTAGGTATAGATGTTCGCAGCGACCTCAATGCCTGGGATTACGTCGGGAGCGTAATCTCCACTGCATCTCGGAGACTCGGAATCCTGAACAGGGTGCGACGGTTTATCACGTCTGATCAGTTATATCTCCTTTATAAGGCACAAGTTCGGCCTTGCGTGGAATACTGTTCGCACCTCTGGGACGGTTTCGCTAAATACCTATTGGATGCCCTGGATAGGTTGCAGAGACGAGCTGTCCGCATTGTCAATGATACACACATTTCAGAGTTTATATAGCCACTTCATTTACGCAGAGACATTGCCTCACTGAGGCTGTTCTATCGTCTGTATCATGGCGAGTGTTCTGAAGAGTTATTCCAATTGATCCTTTCCTCTCCTTTTCACAACCGAAGCACGCGCGCTGTTCTTCGGAGCCACAATTTTACGGTAACTCTTATCTGGGTACGAACTAAAAAGTTCGCAACATCATATTTTTGCCATACCGTGAAGCTGTGGAACAATCTCCCGGCCAGTGTGTTCCCTCCTTCCTATGACATGGGGTCCTTCAAGCGTAACGTGAACCTCTTCACGTGAAGAGGCATTTACACAGGCCGGCATGACAACGACGACCGACGGAGGACGGCGTATCTCTCGGTGGTCGCCGTTGTTTTTGGATTGTACTGTGCTTATCATCAGGCACAGTGCAGTCACTTTGCCGTGCTACGATAAAAAAAAGGAAAGGAAATAGAGTATCTTTTATTTAAAAAAAAAAGTATTGTTTCCGGGGGTTCATTCAAAGCTACATTAACGTGTGCGAAGCAACGAGCTGAAGCTAGTTGCTTATAAATGAAAACTTATGGTCGCTCTTTAGATTTAGAAGTAATAATATTATTATTGTCTTTGTCCTGCCACTCTGCTATCGCTGTTTTTTTTTTCATTTTCATTCTTCAAGTTGGTTTATTTTCCTGAAATATTTTTAAATACCCTTCAAAGCCATCTTGGTTAAAAACAAAGAATTCCATAACAGAACCAAATTTGCTAAAACACTGCTAGACCCAAACAAACACATATGCATACGTAAACATACACACAAACACTTACCTCCCTTACGTTTAACGCGTAACGCAATTATTTCCCTACTGTGGCGTAAGAAGTTTTCACTTCCGAAATTGCCGTAGTGTAAAACTGTAGATCCATTATCGGCCAATAAGTTCTCCCCTTCCTATGACTTTAGATTATTTAGCATGAAGAAATACACAGTCCGGCATCTGTACGAACGATGGATCGTTGTTATCTTAGAAGTGTAGTATTTGGGGTCTCCTCACTATTCTAGACTTAAAAAAATCGAGGCAGTCATAAGGACTGCCGACAGAAGTGAAACCTCATAAAAATGGACTAACTGGGTTCTCTTTTGAATTTTTAAATTAATTATAGTGTGATTGACAATATTTAAATTTTAGAATTTGTTTATTGATATTATTAACATTAGTGTGGTTTTAATATCTATTGGCACTCGGAGCAATAATTATATACATTTTTATACAGTTCATTAATCAACCAAACGTGTAAGAAGCTGCAAAATATTAATATTACATGTAGACAGGCCCCTATAATACGCGTCGCTAGACTACAGCAAGCCGCGCAAGCGCAATACGATTATACGACCGGTCACGCTTACTAGCATGCCGTGACGCGAAATCAGAACTTCATCTCCTGGCAATAAAATACTATCTAATCTAGTCTAAAAAATGTAATTTTTATTTTCAATAACCAGAGAATTCACCTGCAGTTTTCACCAGACTGTCTTACGTATTCATTTATGCAAACGCATTCGCTACGGTTTACTACGCGTACCGTTCCGTTCGGTGCGTGTTTTGGGTTTTTATACTATACTCCTAGTACGTGTTTCAGATGTTCGTACGTGCAGACTCTTGCCTTTTGCTGTTCCATTTCACGTATGCAATTTTGATTGCTATCTCCATTTGCATAGAGATGATGTTCGCGTCAACTAAACGATTGTAATGATTGTGTGCTTGTAAGCGATTGTTTAATTCGAATAGGAAGTTGTAAGTAGTAATCGAACATTTGATTTTGAAAGTCGGTTACAAGTAATTTGGTCTACGTATGCTTAAATTGTATTAGGTACTTTCTTTTGACGTTTACTTTCTGATTGTTGTTTTGATCGTTACCGAGACACGATGGTTAAATGGAATGGTGGATTCGGTCATCGGTTAAATAGAACGGCTTCAACTCTTAACAATTCGAAATTTGTATTTTTTATTTTCATCAGATAAGAAAATATGCAGATTTGAAACCCGATATGTAACAACGATTTTTAGAAATTCTCGTACATTTACAAATTTACGTGTGGACACATTACAATAGTGACGTGAAATGTCGATATATAATCAGTAATAGATTCAAATGCTGCTTTGTTTTGCATTAAGCATTGACGTAAGTTTCCCGACGATCAGCGATGTTATATGTAGAATTATTTATCTCTACATTTTCACTTCAAAAACTACTAAACGGATTTTCATGTGGTTTTCACCAGCAGATATAGTGATTCATGGGGAACTCTCAGGTATATAATTTGTTAAGTTTTTGAAGTTATACTTCTATTGGCTTCTTGGGGAAAAATGATGAGCGTAAATTTTTACGATGCGCGCGCACACCGTCACGAAAAACCGTCGTCACCCTGAAGTTATTACGATGCGCGCGCACACCGTCACGAAAAACCGACACTCTGAAGTTAGATATAGTCAACATTTTGTTTCTTTGTATTTATTGTTTGTATTTCTTTGTATTAAAACTTTCAATGTATTAAATACCTTTTTTCTATTGTTAGTGTCGTTTTTTCTACAAACGTAGAATAAGGCGAAAGATAAAATTTTTGAAAACATTTTTATCTTGTTACGCCAAAGTAGTATAACTTCTAACGCGTGTACATAAGTACACACACACTTTTTTTTTTTAATTATCTTGCTGGGATAACGTCCGCCAGGCCTGTTAGTATAATATAAATATATGTTATATAATTTCGAGTTCTAAAACGTATAAATGCCGAATTGTATTCTAAATAAATACACTAATAATTATAGCCATTATGGATACTGTCAAACGGCGTTGGTTTTGTCTCTTAATAAGAACGTGACAAGATTTGTTCGCGAGACCATATTGTATAGTAGTTAGATATATGTATAGTTGTACAGATATACATCTAAATTTACCAATCTATACTAAACTAATTCATTGTCCTAATATTATACATTCGATAAATTTTCGGACTAACTGCACGTCTCTATTGACAATAAAGAACAACAATTTGTTCCTTCAAACGTAGTTTTTAATTTATACCAAATTTCATGATCGGACAAACGCCAAAACAGCCATCATAGCGTGCCGCTATCGTAAAGCGAACGTTAAGGTGGATGTGTGGTGTAACTAGAATGGATAAGATTAAGAATGAGTATTTCAGAGGAAGTTTGTAAATAGCACCAATGACAAAGAAGTTGAGGAGTAATAGGTTAGCATGATACGGGCATGTCATGAGGAGAGATGAAAACCATGTAACTAAAAAAGTTTTGCGTATAATGGTGTATGGATATAGGAGTAGAGGAAGACCGAAAACGTATGGATGGATGGACTGGGTGAAAAATGATATGTGTGCAAAAGGTGTGAATGCTGAGATGGCATGTGATGTAGGGTATTTTCTTGTGATCGCTTATCTACTTGCTACATTTCTTTGAAAATCACCGATTACTTCAGCCTGTTCTGGAACCCGCATTTCCGAATCCAAATACTTCCTATGTTTCGCGTGTTACCGTCTCCTATACGTCTGCATTATTATGTAACGTATCGCATGTAGAGTTTTTATCAGACGATTGATTGATATACAGACGACTTATGACTAGACGTGAATAACATACATCGGTTAAGTTTTAAGCGTAACAAATCAAAAGTTTGATATTAATTTTACCCGTGCATTTTATTCGTTATGCATAATTGAGTTATAAACATTACAGTTTTTATAAATATAAATCGAACGGTTAACTAGTGATGAGGTAGGTATAGTTTATTAGTAAGAAAAAAAAATAGTGAAACTTCGTAATGTGGAAATGAAAATAGGAAGGGGTTGAAATTGATTTTTAGTGAAATCATATTGTTTCTTTAGGACAAACTTTATTAACTGCTTACAATTCACAATTGATCGCATCTTTTAATCATCATTTTCGAGTAGAGAAATATCCAAATCTATAACAATTACAATGGGATTATGATAACTAAAGTAAGATACGAAATATTTGATTATTTTTCTCGCTCTGTCTCTTTCTATTCCCCCTCCCCAGGAGCGTTGAACGTTTAACGCAACAGTGCTTTCATACCCCCTCCATGGTAGCGTTAAACGTTTAACGCAACCTTGTTGGATGTCGCATTAGAAGTTTCACTTCAAAAACACTTAATTATGCCAGCTTTCATGGCGGTCGGTCACACGATGTTGATTTTTATCAAACTCAGAAGGTATCCATTCATTTTTTTTAAACATCTAGCGGGTGCCCGTCCGTTTACGCCTATTTATACGTGGTATGTAGGATATTGTAACGTATTATAAAATTACTAATTTCTTAGCTTAATATTATGTGGCCTTACATATAAAATTGGCATTTTCACGAACTGACCAATTTGACCTCAAATATCTGGTGTTTGGTGCGGAATTCCAAATTCAAATTTGTGTCAAATTTAGACTTGTGTTTCCAATTTAGAGACTCATTTGTTTTCCAACCATTTGCTTTTTCTTTGCAATCGTTCTATTCACAAAATTGAAAACTTAAAACTTTACGAATGGGAGCTCCACTGTATCATCAGTACTGCAGAAACAACTCGAAGGATTAATAATATTTTTGAGGAAGCTACTGTAATAGAAAGCGCGGTACGTTTTTTGTTCCAACCTTTTCGTTCTCGAATTCTTGACCTAGGGAAGAAACCACGTAGAAGACCGAAGACCCTAGTTAATTAAAGGTAATCGTGGAAGTACCACATTTATCGGAACTTGGACTATTTCTTGCAAGGGTAAAAATTAAATACCAACGCAGTCTAAACCACTTTCAAATATTTTAGTGATTCTCGCTCCCACAATTTTTTCAACAATGAAATCAATGAACTATTTATAAAATGACGAAAGTGCATAGGTAATAATGGTATATATTTTGACTGATTATGCATATATAGGCGGTTATTGGCAATTCGACGTATTCCCATCAACTTATGCTTCCTTTGTGATCTTTGTTTTTCCTTCCTTCTTTTTTTTAGTTCCTTCGAAATACGTGGGAACGTTAGTTAGGGTAGTTGTTATACATTAAGAGAGAGCTAAGAAAACGGTTGTTTTAAAATAATCTGCAAGCTAAGTTTCATAAGCTTTTTTTTTGTGTTTTTAAGGCATTTTAGTGAAAAAAAAATCTCAAAAAATATTGAAATATCTATATCGCTTTTCGTCTCGCATTTTTTAATTTGGCCCGATAACTGTTGTTTTAATATTGATAAACAACCACTGTTTAATAGTTTTTATAAATTAAAAGAAAAAATAAGATTTAAATTGATACTTTTTTTTATCAAATTTTTGTTGTTGTATTTTGACTTATTTTGAAAAAAGCTAAAAAACATGATAACTCGAAAATGGTTCACTTTTACATAATGCATATGAGGGTTCAAATTATCAGAAATAGTCACCCCTATCACCTCCTACCGGGAATACGTCGAATTACCAATGACCCTGTATAATTTCGTTGTTTTTTTTTTACGTTTTACTTTTTCCCTATAAAACAACGCAAATTTAATTTGTAAGGAACTAATACATAAGTCATATGCGTTACATGCATAATCTATGAGAAATATCTGAATAATATTATACAAATACAGATGTAGAAAAACAATATTTAAATAAGGTTAAAGGTTATTAAGTAATGAGCGTGTGTGGCTAACTAAACAAGGTCGAGTGAAATAAAAGTCAATGTCACGACCTAATGAATGCAGTATGAGTTATTTCGTTTACATAAAACTATATGATAGTTTTACCAGTAGAATATCAGTACGAACACGACAAAATAATCGTTTTTACACTACAACCTAACCAGCTATCCCTTGAGAATTTTGTAGCCTCGTTGTATTTCGTTCGTTCAAGTACCAGGCTCGCATGAAGTATCGCAGGTTTTACTACCGCGTCTTTGAAACGGGGTCACGGACACCGCATAGGTTCACCGTAAGTTTATAATAAATTGTATATCCTATATTGAGAGTCTCATTTATTTTAATAAAGACTAAATGTGTCCCGTGACTATGTTTTCCTGTTAATGATTTTATAGTTTTTCTAGATTAATTATTCGATGTCCTTTATTTTGTAATTCTAATCTTGTTTTATCGATATTAAATTTTATCTATTTAAGTTTTTAAAGTGAAAACCTCTTTAGGCGCGTTAAGCGGTATTTTTGGTAGAAGATAAATTTATAATTTCGCGTCATGACATTCTAGTAAACGTGACCGGTCATAGTGCACTTGCGCGGCTTGAGTCAAACTAGCAAACTAGCGCGTGCGATATTTTGCAGCTTATACGTTTGATTAATAGACTTTATAAAAATATATATAATTATCGCTCCGAGTGCCAATAGATGGGGAAACCACACTAATGTTAATAATTTCAATAAACAAATTCTGAAATTTAAATATTGTATTTCACACTATAATAAATTTAAAAATGCAAAAGAAAATACAGTTATTTCATTGTTTTGTGCTTTCACTTCTGTCGGTAGGTAGTCCGTATGACTGTCTCATCTTTTTTTTATTACTACCTAGCCTATAGAAAAGCTTAATGATGTATAGCTTAGATAATATCTGAAAAGGCCTCTATGTATTAGTAAGAGTATCGTCGAAATCGGTTCAGGCGTTGAGGAGATTAGCCCGCACATAGTAATGACTACATTCCGTATGACTGTCTCAACTTTTTTTTATTACTACCTAGCCTATAGAAAAGCTTAATGATGTGTAGCTTAGATAATATCTGAAAAGGCCTCTATATATTAGTAAAAGTATCGTCGAAATCGGTTCAGGCGTTTAGGAGATTAGTCCGCACATAGTAATGACTACATATACACTTCAATTATATTTTTGTACTAGCGGACCCGGTAGACGTTGTCCCGCCCTGATTATAAAAAAAATCCGTTACAAATTATATACCAAAACGTTCCTCATGAATCACTTTATCCACTGGCGGAAACCGCTTGAAAATTCGTTCAGTAGTTTTTGAGTTTATCGCGAACAGACAGACAGACGCGGTAGGGGACTTTGTTTTATACTATGTAATGATGTATAAATTTATTTTAGTTTTGTTCGCATTTGTACCCGTATGGATGGGAACTACTATACACTAGATGTGGCAGGTTTAGACGAATCGCGTTCTGGAAACGGCCGGAATATATATGTATGTACAATTCTTATCAATTTTTTTGGCTGCTCGGGATATAACCATAAGTTTGGGCTTACGCATAATATCGTCAAGAGTTTTATATAAAAGAACATTAACATATTATTATAGGAATATAAAATTGATATTTATTTATCCTTAAGTCGTGTCGGTGCTATATATATAATACATATTTATACGTAAATGTGTGTTCTGCGCAACTATATTTAGAGCGGTCCAAAAGTTTGGCGCGGACTGTAATTCAAGCGAGGTGTATAGTCTACGCCCGATTAGATTGCTATCATAATTTTTATCTAAAGTGTATTTTTAAATAAAGAAATTTATTTGTGCGGACTTTTTTTTACTAAATTATGAAATTACGATGGCTTTAAATAAAAAAAATTAAAGACATGACCCGCCATTTTGAGATCTGAGTCTTAAAAAATCAGCCGTGGGGTTCATTTGTATCGATTTGCAGAGATTAAAGTATTTACCAAATATACGGTCTAATTGAATTATTGCTTTCCGCTGTCAACATTTCTCGCGTGCATTATGTTTTAACTGCAATTCATTGCTAGGATCTTTCATCGAAAGAAAATTCATTGGTTACAATTAAATTATTTTCGTAGGCTGTTCGTAGATTGTGGTTTTTGACAGCGCCATAATTATTCCGGTTATCCTGTTACGGGTGTCGCCTAAACTGGCAGCCACTAGCAATGTTTTGTAAAGCCGACACCGGCGCCAGTATTGGTTCAGACCATGTGCTGAGTGGACGTGTCACGGTCGTCTACACTCTGACAACGTGCGCGGCGATTTGGATTGAATTTTACTGTGTGTGTGACTATTGTTATGATCAATTTTGTGAAATAAGCTTGACTGGATATTGCGTGTTTTGCGTAAATTACTATTTCGTGGCGTGAAAGTGAAAAGGTATCGCTTTCTGTATTATGTGTAGCGTTTAGAATTGTCCTCAACGTCCGCTGTTCAATTAACATGGATAAGTCGCGAATTTTCAGTATCAGAGTAATTTAGAGTTTAAAAAACAAATCAATAATGTATTCACAGGAGTTACCAACGTTTAAGAAATATAGTTTTCCGACACAATGTGAGTCATTATGAGGAATAAACAAAAAAATATAGCTTGATTAAATTTGACACAACTTTTAACATATGTAAACATAGTTTTAGAGTTAGGTACGTGACCAGCGACCACTCAGTAGTATATGGCAAATCAGACGGTACATAGTCGAGATAAATTAGGTTTTTGAAGTTATACTGCTTTTGGCGCGTTAGGGAAAAATGATGAGAGTAAATTTTTATGATGCGCGTGCACACCGTCACGAAAAACCGACACCATAAAGTTATTACGATGCGCGCGCACACCGTCATGAAAAACCGACACCCTGAAGTTAGCTATAGTCAACATTTTGTTTCTTTGTATTTGTTCTTTGTATTAAAAATTTCAATGTATTAAATACTTTTTTTCTATTGTTAGTGTCGTTTTTTCTACAAACGTAGAATAAGGCGATAGATAAAATTTTTGAAAAGATTTTTATCTTGTTACGCCAAAGAAGTATAACTTCTAACGCGTGTACATAAGTACACACACACTTTTTTATATATTTCATAGGTTTTAACGTTTCACTATAATATCATCTGACGTTATATGATAATGTAGTATAAGATGGTAAACACACTAAACGTAAGGAGGGACTAGTTATTAGTGCAACTGTTGGAACACACCTGTAGGTGCTTGCTTTTGAGTTCCGTTCTTTTTTTTTTCAGTTTCTCAGATTAGAAGCTTAACGATGATGTGAATTATTTATAGTTTGTGAGTTCGTATCAAATTTGTACTTTATCAGATCTGATTGTATTTAGACAAATTCATGTCGTATATGTGATACTTTATTGCGGTAGTCCTCTCGATATTATAATAAAATACACACCCAATTATGGGATACAAATGGGAATAAAAAATATTTTAATGAATACCCTTCTTCTAACCGAAAGCGAAAATCGACGCGTGACCATAAGATACTTCTTTCAAATTTTATCGTTCTTCTTTTTAATCTATCGTACAACAATCTCACCTGGTGTTAAGTGGTGATGTTACCTTAGACGGTGGCATGTTAAGCCTAGGGAGATCGGGCTCTCAAATGAAGCTGCCGGTGCTTAGTGATAGATTTTCAACCTTAGGGTAATAATAAGTGATCTAATTTCCTATACAGTACAACTTTAGTATAATATAGAAGCTATCTTGAGTGCCTTAAGCGCTCGCCTTAGTAGTCCGGTGAAGCTGTTAAGACCTTGTTTGGTCAATAGCGTAGACAGTTCGAAAAAAAAAAAAAAAAAAATAGAAGCTATCGTTTCGTCGGGATGTTTACCTTCAACTAAAGCTCAGGCTCATACCAGCGATAAGAACCTACGTCGATCAACACTGTATCCGAGCACTTTACCGGCTTTATTTTAGTGGTCAGTATGCTTCCTATTATGGGATAATAATTGCGTAGTAAGTTTTATTTTTAGATTTAGGTGCGTAGTTTGTTTCAGCCAGCGTGTTCCGTTTTTCTTATACCATCGAGACTTAAAAGGCCGGCCGTGGATCCTTTGATCTGTAGATAGTTGCGGTGTCGTTGTGCTATCACTTATCCATATAAAGAATGTTCTTTTATTATATTCAATGCAATAATATATATTTCAATCTTAATCAATCGATATCTCAATGACCCTATGTATAGACACGTAACCGATATCACATGTTTTCGGATGGATGTAACTACAATTCTATTTTTTTAGAACCCTTTTGGTCGATGCTAAAAAGTGCCTAAAGCTCGAAAAGTACGCATATTGCTTTTATCGTTTTTTAGCTAACGTATTGATTATTATCATTACATATTATACTAGCGGGCAAGGCAGACGTTGTCCCGCCCTGATTATAAAAAAATCCTGGACAAATTATATATAAAAACGTTCCTCGTGAATCATTTTATCCACTGGTGAAAACCGCATAAAGATCCGTTCAGTACTTTTTGAGTTTATCGCGAACAGACAGACAGACAGACGCAGTAGGGGACTTTGTTTTATAATATGTAATGAAAACAAAGTCCTCTGCTACGTCTGTCTGTCTGTCTGTTCGGGATAAACTCAGAAACGAACGAACGGATTTTCATGCCGTTTGCACCAGTAGATAAAGTGATTCATGAGGAAGGTTTAGGTATATAATTTATCAAGGTTTTTTTATTATCAGGGTGGATCAAAGTCCGCCAGGCCCGACAGTATTGAATAATATTGTCAGAGTATTACTGCGGTACGATACCCTCTCTCCATAGTGCAGGTATATTGCAATATATAAATGTACCGTACCTGTCGATGAAGAAAAACTTCGTATCCTGACCACTATAGTATGCTTCCATTCCAGTCTTACTATACGAAGACTGGCTAACAAATCGTATGTAAGCCAATTAGGAGATTTACAGAGATGACTCGTAAGGAAAATAGCTATTACTAATAGTTCTTTTCCTTTTGTTTTCTCACGCGCTCAATTACAAAACAATTAGACACATTGCTTCCTTATAACTCGTAACTAGTTGACATAATTATTTCAGTACAACAATCTATACAATAGATCATTGATAGGTGATCCCTATAGAGGTTAATGTTATGCGAGATTGCACTTAAACGTTGTACAAGAAAACGTGAGATGTTTTAAGATTTTCAATAGAAGCAAAGCTTTTTTATCACGCTTTTATTAGCTTCACCTGTATGTATGTATGTAACCGACCCCTTTGAGCTCGATTTTGTCCTACTTTGAACGATCAGATTTAATTCAAACTTTGCACACCTGTCAAAGGTCGATGGCAATGCAATAATCCGAAAAAAAAAGTTAAAAAATCTAACTAAAAAATTAAAAATAAATAATAGTTTAAAAAAATACTTTGGCGTTCATAAGCGCCTTCTCAGGGCCTAAATTGAATAAAGGATATTTTGATTTGATTCGAATACTAATTTGCGAATATTTTCCATTCACATTTTATGCGTAACACCTACACAGTCTCAGCCAAAGATCGGCAAAGTCAAAGTCGGTGCTACCGAATTAAACCATCGCGCTGTCTCTCAATAAATAATTTTACTGCCGTCCTCGGCCGTAAATAAAATGCCACGTCACTCTTATATGTATACAAACCCGCTCAATAAAAGCCTCTCTCAGAGGGTGCCGGCTCGCTACTGCCTTTTATATATAATATTCACACTAATATAACCTTTAAATGAATTGGAATAAGCGTCAAAATACGTAACGGATAAAGGCGTAGGCGGTGCGGTAACGATATCAGCACCTACCTAAAGTATTTCTATCGGAACTCGCGATCAGGAAGGATTATACTGAAACCATTTTGACATGGTCTCTCTGTTGTTGAAGCATGTTTTATTTTAATATCTCGTGCCACGGTTCAAATTGTAATGGTGTCGAAAAGCTATGAAAGTAATGAATGTGCGAGCGTCGATTTCATTTATGAATGAAAACGCAAAATCGCTGAATGTGTTGTTTACTGCTACTTTACTTCGAATAACGTAAGGTATACCCTGTATAATATGTGTACTGGTACGTCTATTTATAAATGCTTTTATTGTATTTTAATTAGAGTACAATCTGACATATGGCCATTTGATTTTTTAGTACTTTCGTACGTTTTACCATCTGATCGCGAATATTATGTAGTAGTGATAAAACAAAAGAAGCATATTTCCGTCCCAAGCATGACGTGCTTTTATTAAAGATGGGATTTGTGAAAATTAAAGCCTATCCTATTTAAAACATAACTATATCAGAGTTATTCAAATTGGCTTATAAATAACATAGTTCTAATGTAAAACAAAAACATTGCGTGTATCAGTGTGTACAGGCGGAGGAAGTGAAACTTTGGCTTATATGTATTAAACTATACGTATGAGAATGGTCATAAACTATATACTATACGCAGTCCCGTAGTATAAATACTTTACTGTACATTTACTCTTTTTTGTATACCACTACACTCAGACAAACACTTATAAATACTTACACATATATACTTACACATATACACACACGCATATACCTACCTACCTTACGTTAAACGCGTAATGCGTAACGAAAATTTTTACCTACCAAGCTATAAGAAATTTCACTTCAATACGTGTGAATTGAGAATCATCTTCTTTCTGAAGTCTTTCTGAATATTAATATGTTTTTTTTTTAATTGAGTTATTAAGGTTTTCGACAGACTATGTTAATCTACTGAGTCCTCATGTAAATATGTATAAGAAAAAGTATGAACGTACTATAATGTCTCCGAAAAGTCGTAATGATCCCCTGCTGAATGCTAAACATTCACTCTAATTACTACATCCGTTGTTGCAAATATTTCTCTACATTACTGCCGTAATGGAAGAGTACATCGCAAATACTTTGTAGCGGCGACACGTTGTCGGGTTCAAATCGCTTCGCATTTTCCGAATTACTCTCAACACGTCTCGCAGTTGAAGTATGAAAATAGCACCAGTAACAGAAGCTAAGGAGTAATACAGCCTACAGGGCGGGGTGATACAGACATGTCACGAAGAGATAGCACTCGTGTATAAAGGGAGAGTCCAGAATAAATAAAAACAAAACAGACAATGGTAATAGTCACGAAATTAAAATACAAGACACCAAGCACGCAAACAGGTGGAGTACTAATATATATAATAAATTATATTAAACTATTAGAATTAACTGTAGACGCCGAACGAACATCATAAAGTTACAAGTTGATACAAACAAATGATTATAAAACTGTAAAACCTGCCACCGTTTAGATACATAACGAGAAATTGTCAGGTTGACGTTGAAAAGATAACTTCCAATGGATGGATGCTTATCCATGTTTTTGGATAGCACTGTGTTTACGTCAGAAATAGTGCCGTCGCGTCGCTTCAATAATATTACGGTTTTTTTGGAACGAAGTTCCTCATCACACGGCACGGACTTGGCGAATGCAGGCTAAGCATTGACATATAAAAACCCATATAAAGATGCGCAGTCTCGAATAAAGGTAGCGCTCAAAACTCCCCAATATACATACGTGGTTATAGTTATGCGATAAACTTATGATTTTGTAAATTCAACCTTACCTGAATGATTTAAAGTTGTCTTACAAGGACGCAAGCGATGCGAGACTATTTGAAATGAGTGCATAATCCAAAATTATGCATTCATTTTTGTGTGCCGGCTGTGAGACATTGAGTGTGCATCTAGGGTTTTTGTATATCAATGGGGCTAGGGGACAAAAGTATAAGAGTTTTCCATCACCGCTCTTGCTATAGTGTAAACGGTTATCTGTAGAGCGTATGCTATTGACCGTGCCTAGTCATAGGTGTGTGCGCTTATTGGTTTAAGGCAGTAAAAAAAGTGTGTGTATACTTATGTACACGCGTTAGAATTTATACTTCTTTGGCGTAACAAGATAAAAATCATTTCAAAAATTTTATCTTTCGCCTTATTTTACGTTTTTAGAAAAACGACACTAACAATAGAAAAAAGGTATTCAATACATTGAAAGTTTTAATACAAAGAAATACAAACAACAAATACAAAGAAACAAAATGTTGACTATAGCTAACTTCAGGGTGTCGGTTTTTCGTGAAGGTGTGCGCGCGTATCGTATAAATTTACTCTCATCATTTTTCCATAACGCGCCAAAAGAAGTATACCTTCAAAAATCCCACCGGCTGCATAGGTATAGTTTGTACACGGCATACGAGTCAGCCGTTACGTAGCATATATCTTCTATCTATCTATCTATTCTATACATATAATAAAAATGAAGTGTCTGTATGTAATATCAAAATAAAATTTTTTTACTGATTGGGTACGAAAGTATTCACGTTGCTGATAACAAAAATGCAATTTTTTAAATTTTTGTCGGTTTGTCTGTCTGGCTGTCTGTCTGTCTGTTTGTTCAGGGTAACCTCCGAAACGGCTGGACCGAATTTGACCAAAATTTCACTGGCAAATAGCTGAATTTATATCGGGTTACTTAGGCTACTCTAAATTAGACTAGCTATTAACCGCGGCTTCGTCCGTAACGCTATCTCCAAAACGGTTGGACCGATTTTCACGGAATTTTCACCAGCAGATAGCGGACATCATACAAAGTAATTTAGTCTATTTTAATTTACATTAGCTGCTAACCGTGGCTTCGCCTGCAGTACTACCTTCAAAACGGTTAGACCAATCTTCACAAAACTTTCATTGACAGATGTCTATTCTTATAAAAAATAATTCAAATAATTTTAGTTTATACTAGCTGTTAGCCGTGGCTTTGCCCGCAGTGCTATCTCCAAAACGGTTTCACCGATCTGCACAAGACTTTCACTGGCAGATAGCTGACCATATAAAAAGTAATTCAAGCAATTTTAGTTTATACTAGCTGTTAACCGTGGCTTCGCCCGTATTGTTATCTCCAAAATGGTTTGACCTATGTTTACGCTACTTTCACTGGCAGATAGCTGACTTTACAAAAAGTAATTTAGGCAATTTTAGTTTATACTAGCTGTTAACCGTGGCTTCACCCACAGTGCTTTCTTCAAAATAGTAAGACCGATTTTCATGGAACTTTCACTGGTAGATAGCGAACCTTATAAAAAGTAATTTAATTTATTTTAATTTAGACTAGCTATTAACCATGGCTTTACCCGCTGTGCTATTACCAAAACAGACTGATTTTCACGGGACTTTCACTGGTAGATAGCAAAACTTATAAAAAGTAATTGAGGTTTTTCTATTTTAGACTAGCTGTTACCCGCGACTTTGTCTGTATGAAATTTAGTAAGATTTCAACTCATTCTTTATTTTTAATTAGAGAAATAATTAGCAGCTTATTGTTTACAATTCGACATTATAATTATTAATAACTTTAATGATATAGAGGTCTTCCTAATAAGATCTTAGATTATAAACGTATTACGTAAAGAGTTCCATAGGTAATACAATTTCTTGTGGAACAGCCAAGCGTTTATTTTTTGTTCAGTCACAAAATCTTAATTATAATGGCAATGTATATTAAATGTAAATCTTTATAATAATATTTTAAGTTATTGTTTCATTAGTTCCTTATACAGTGTAAGTGAGCACTGAGGTAGTTATATTGTGGGTTAAGGTTCCGAATATGTTGCTGATGACAAACCTCATTTGGTACGCTGTTAGTATCTATATATCTAATGTACACGTCACATGTAACTGTAAGTGGCGTGCGTGTCGTACACAGTTGCTTTTAAAGAGCATTTCTATAACTGTACATAGTCTCACAATTTTATAATTCTTTAATACGAATAAAAAAACGCGTGCGGAGCTGCGGGTACAGCTAGTATGTAAATATGTACATAAATAATACGTAAATGCTATTCAGTTTTCATATATCATCAATTAGGAAAAATATTAAAATATCATTATGTTCGTTACATACGTACAGAATCATTCCATGTTACAAATATTATACTGTACTAGCTTCTGCCCGCTACTTCGTACGCGTGGAATAGTTACATTGGGCTAACGCTAACTTTAACGCGTGACTTCATTTACATAGAAGGTGAAAATATTTTTAAATAATACGTACGTTAACCGCAATTTTGAAACATTTTTCATTGCTGCTCCGCTCTCACTGGTCTTAGCGTGATGATAGTAGTTCCTGAGACGCTAATCTCAGTTCAAGCAAACAAACTCTTCAGCTTTATAATATTACTAGCGGGCCCGGCAGACGTTGTTCCGCCCTGATTATGAAAAGTAATATAAACTCCATTGTTAACGCCCCCGCAACCCCCCTTGTGGGTGGAATTTCGTAAAATCCGTTCTTAGCTAACCTCTACTCGGCGAAAGGAATATTCCTACCATATTTCAAGTCGCTACGCCTTATGGTTCCAGAGATATCGTGATGAGTCAATATATAGGTGGGAATCTCTTATATATATATAGATAAGTAAAGAGACGCAATAATTTTATAAAGATTTTTACTTCTATTTCACACAGCACTGTTTTAATTTTTTCATCATTTAAGATGTTTCCTAAGATAACATTGATTTTTCAGAAATCCACAGTCTTGAAAGTGTAAGACCCGTTTAACTTGACAACTGTCTGTTATTTCTTTAATATCAAAGTCTACGATAAAATAGATTTCTTTGAATCATACGAACGGGTAAAATCATTCAAAGAACTTAAGAGACCACTTCAAGAACGCGGTCTCAACTTGACTCACTACATGAAGCTTTTATGATAAAGTTAAATGCGCATAAAAGCGAAGTTGAGTTACGACCGGTTGTTTATATTTCCACTATGTTTATTATCGACTTTTATGATACTAGTTCTTGTTTTAAAGCTCTTATAATTATCGTTTTATTGTCAATTGTTTAGTCACAAAGTCATTTAGGGTCATCACCATTTATGTGAGCAAATAAACTATTTTGAATGAACTTTATTGCACTATTCGTCTGTACACTGGCGAGCTTAATGCTATAAAGCATTTTCTTCCAGCTAACCAGCGGTATTTTTGTCAATCAAACAGTTATGTAGATTTATAGAAAAACAGAATTTAATAAAACATACGATGAACATACAAAAATATATGATAGGATACGATTTATGATGGTTATATAAGAAAAAGAAATTGTCTGAGATAATCAAACTTCAACGTTCAATAACTTTTAAACGGTGAGGTTTAGAAAAAAATTGTAAGACATCTTTTTTGTAGAAAATTCAATTTGCTACAAACATATGAGACGAGATATTTTTTTCAAATAGTGTATACCGAGATATTAATTTTTCTTTCTAATAATATAATAAATCTTTCCTATTAAAATTAAGAGCTCATACTTGGAGATAATTTTTTTGAGGTGTCTACTAACCTAACTTTCAGAGTATCAAGTTAAAAAAAATAGTTGATTTTTTTTTGCCCACCCTAATATATAACATAAATATACTCATATACATACACAGATAAACATACATACATACTTGCATACATACATACTAATATATAACAATAACAAAGATAATAAGAATGTATATATATCGCAAAAATTAATGACAAGTATTTACAAATTGTAATATCACTTACATACACTCTGCCTCCTGTTTCTCAAATAAATAACGGTGTAGTTGAATTCTAAAGTTATTAATAGTTTTAATATATTCATTAACTTTAGTAATAATTACATTAATTTAGTAATAATATACATTGGGTTGAAGAGTATGCGGTAACGCGTGAAAGGAAACAGGAGAAAAAGTAAATGTTGTTTTAAATCGCTATCAAGTTTTTGGTGGTTTGATGATTTACATAACGTATGGAGTATAATTTATTAAAAAAATTATGAATCCAATGTTTTCCTGCGACTTTCGTTTACTTATTTTTTGTAGTGAAAACTTATTTAGGCGCGTTGAGCGGTATTTTTTTGACAGGGGATAAATTTATAATTTCGCGTCATGCCATGATAGAAATCGTGAGCGACCGTATTGTGCTAGCGCGGCTTGCGTCAGACTAGCGACGCGTAGTATAAGGGCCTGTGTACCTCTAATATTAATATTTTGTATTGAACAACAAACAATTATTTAAATTACTATGTCAGTCGGTTTAATTGGTGAATAGTGTTATAGTCCTTACGAGAAAGATAGTGTTGTTTAGAAATTATACACCTCTCCTCTGTACAATTGCTAATAAACTGTAACAAGAACGATTTCTATAGTTGTAATAGAACAACTATAATAAAAAAAAAATAAACTAGATCAAGTTTTTTACTCGCCCTTTTCGATGACTAATGTTTTCAAAACAGTGGTTTTAACGTCCACAAGCCGAAGGGCCTAAATTAAATTATAACAAAAGCTTTTATTTTGTTTTCTCATTTTCATTTTCATGCGGGTCGCAACCCTAAACACGCTTTATATTAAGCGGCAGAGCGGTCGAAGCTGATAATACGTTAAGCCGAGAATGGGAAATGGCTGATAAATATAGCTGCCTGAATGCAAAAATAGATTAAAAATCGAGAAAGACTTTCATAATGAAAGTGGTAGTTAGCTAGCTTTAAGTAATGCCTTATTATCATGCAAATATAAATATTAAATACGAGCGTATAATTACAGACGTGGCCATTTAATTTCAAACAGGATAATTTTGATTTTGATAATTAAAACGTTAATATACCTCTCCTTTGAAAAGAAAAAAACATTTAACATAAAATTTATTGCGACGAGAATACGTCCAATTCAACAGCCACCTCAATACGATCAAAACTAGGAAAATAGATGACTCTTGTTATGTTGGTTTAAACGTGTGAAAAATTAGTCATCGAAAATAAGAGAATTAAAATGAAATAAGTTAATCTATATACATACAATAAGAATGTAAAACTAACGTGCCTGTTCTTACTAGATTTTTGTGAAAAAAAATGTTGCAGGTGTCTTGGAATCATTACATAGTATAAAACAAAGTCCCCTACCGCGTCTGTCTGTCTGTCTATTCGCGATAAACTCAAAAACTACCGAACGGATTTTCACGCGGTTTTCACCAGTAGATAAAGCGATTCATGGGGAACGTTTTGGTATTTAATTTGTCAAGGATTTTTTTATAATTAGAGCGGGACAACGTCTGCCGGGTCCGTTAGTAAGTTATAAAATACATTTGATGAATTTTTAGAAATATCTGTCTGTCTATTTGTTTGAACACGCATCACTACTAAAGTACTGTGTTCACGATAAAGCATATCCTCAAGTAACATTTATTCTTAGTTTCATTAAAATCGGTTTGGTCTACCAAAAGTTATTGTAATATTAATGACGACGCGACTTCAGTACGAGAGATAAGTAAATGGACTTAATATATTCAGATGATTTTATTAGTCACTGTCTTTTTACATTAGGTTCCACGCGGACGGAGTCGCGGCCACAGTTGTTAGTGTTTTAATACAACCCATATAACTATATAGTATATGTAACCCATACATATAACCCCACACTCAATTTTTTTTAACTAATATTAATAAAATTACCATAGTATAAACATTAATTACTACGGTACATTGTTAGACAGTGACCGATAGATTTGTCAGCGTTCATTCAACTCGTTCTAATGCGTTGGAGTATATTTAGGAGTTCTATTATTTAACCCGATTCTGCATTTTTTACAAACTCTCAATTATATATTTAAACACATTTGTTTACACATCGGTTCTGTTGTAATACTGTGACTTGACCAGGCTACAATTTTTTTGGTCTGTTCTATTTTCACAATTTACTCTGTTGACGTGTAATAAAGCAGGCTAAATAAATATTAAGAGGTAAAATTGGTTTTATGGGAACATAACCCTGTTCATGTTTATTAGGTACAGAATTAAGCAGTTATTGCCATTCAGGGAGGTCCGAAAAATCCTATTTACTTTAGAATATTCTTGCTATTCAACTTTTTCCAACGTTTTTTATCTCTTTCTTTCCTATGGTCAAACGAAACGTTTTAAATAGATACTGCTATGGGCACTAATTATAATTAATTAACAGTTCCACGGTTAACTTCACGCCGGCTTTATTGTGCGTGTGTCTCGCTACTGCTCATGGGCGTAGAGTTGCCCGCGAGAAATATTTTTGTGCTGATGCACTATTGTATACATGTACATAACCAAGACATGAATACGGTTATGACAATGACAAGGTGTGTTGAAAATCCCTTCCTAATTCCATATTTCGCAAGAGCAATACCACAACCAAAAAACCTAAGTATCGCCTTCAAAATTGCAAATTCAGATTATGTAGCAGCTATTTTGAAGCCAGTTGTTATAGATCTTGACATATATCACAGTGGAACAAGCGGACGCCTTGCC
This sequence comes from Antheraea yamamai, assembly GCA_036509395.1. Classification (NCBI taxonomy): domain Eukaryota; kingdom Metazoa; phylum Arthropoda; class Insecta; order Lepidoptera; family Saturniidae; genus Antheraea; species Antheraea yamamai. The sequence goes on along the minus strand of AP028428.1, from coordinate 21,080,575 downwards.
GATGCAAGTGCGATTGTGGGTTCTAATCCCACAAGATTTTTTATGTGATCCTCTTACTCTCTGCTCTATAGAGCTCTTACACTAATTCTGGGTGTTTCTGTCCGTGTAGAAAGAGACACAGAGAGGGAAATTCGCAAGGATAAGGCATAACGCATTTTCGTTATGTGACGATTTATACCAGTCAATTCTTACTGGAAGTCTCGTTAAGAAACTTTGTTAAAAATTATTACAAAAAAACAAAAAATTCATACTAAATTCGACAAGGTCATGGAATGCCTGTCAACACCGCAATTGTATAAACATATCAAAAGCACTGAGTATAACATAAAATATATTAAACAAACCACGCTCTTGAAGGACGACTCGAACGTGTAATTTCCTCTGGCAGTGTCTGGCGGCGACTTCTTAATTCAATGTCGGTTATTGTTATATGCCTGATAAAAGTTGAATTGCCTTGGGCTTGTTTGGTCTTTAAATAATATTGTTTACGGAGCACGGTAAATTACGTATTTTTTTTTATTTCGACCCGACAAAAAACGTACCTACGTCTGAGAATAAATACGGTATACTCAAAGATCAAATAAATGTGACGGTTGCATCGATAGCCTTATGTGTACCTACGTGTATGCCAGTTATATAGAATTTATTAATTGTAATTATTCCACTATCCATAGATGAAGTTATAATAAATCTAAGTAAGTATCCGTTTCTGGTTTCATTTCTGTAGTATTTGATAAACAATTTTTGTTTATCTTTGTAATATAAACATTATATGAATATGAAACCGTGAACAAAAGCTAATACTATATAATTGTACTCGGCAGGATGGCTAACATCATGCACGTGATGCTAAACTCGTCGTGGTGACTCTTTTTGATTTATCGTTTTTAGGAACAATCAGTATACATACACTTACCAAGAGGCTTACTTACAGGCCAACTTGATATTGGAGCCCTCATGTCGATAGTCATAGTGCAGTTTTTCGTGCTCAGATTGAAAGATAAAATCTAAAAATAAATACACGTTTTTGGTTTTACGATTTATTGGTATTTAAATTCGGCCGGACAATGCGAAACGAAACATACATGTAGCGAATACCACGTCTCGATGGAATACGACCAATAAACCACTCAACATTTGTTATTTATGTAATCTAACAATACTCTTTTAGCTTCGTAAAACCTGAACTGTCGTATCGTTTTTTAAGTATTTTCTTGGGGGTAATTAATGTTTCCTTTCAAATATTTGGCTCGTCCTCAAAGATTAACAGAAACGCAAGGTCTATGTCCGTTTAGGTTTGCCCTTGTTCTTGTTTCTGTCAAATAATTTGTTGTCACAACTACGAAATCTACTTTCGTTAAAGGAATTGCTCTTCCTAACATCGTGTGACCTTAACTCGGATACTGCAATAACTTTTAATGTGCAGACGTGGTTTTCGTTCAAAGACATGTTCCAAAGGAATTTATACGACTTGTAACCCGTTACAAGGTAACCATTTTTTTATGCAAATGTACAAGTTCGTAGGAAACAATTTGTGATAGTTCGAACTCTTTAGAAACATTTATTGCTCTAGCAGTATTAAGATTATTCAGCTGGCTATGTTCCAAGTGTTCCAGTGTTTAACCTCATTCTATGCGCTTTATGTTCGATTCTTCTTCACTTCTCACATGATCGATGTAAGAGTTTCCAGCTTTAATATATTTACCATTAGTCCCGTCAAAACATTAATTTATATTTAAGTTATACATTTCTTAATTATAACGTTCATTTAACTAACTGATTAAATAATTGACTGTCCAAAAATCACGAGCTTATTCAAATTTATTATTCCTGTTCAACCTCCTAGATTTATTAAATACGCCCCAATATATAACCCTTATTCCTGAACCAGTTTAGGTTTTTCTTCTTCTATCGAAAGAATACGTAGATTATATAACATATCACATAGATTATGTGACATTTTCTCAAATAAATACAAAACGACGGTAGACAAATATTACACTATTCATAAAACACACTATTAAAGCATTCATTGGTTTTAGTATTTCCCTTCTCTTTCTGTTATTGTTAGTCTAAATATATAAATTACTAGCTGACCTGTCCAGTTTAGTCTGCGCCAAATCGGTTATTACCGGTTCTAATTGTATGTCCAAACGCGGAAAATCTTAAAAAAAACCTGGAACCCAATTGCAGCTATACCTACCGGGTCCGACTGTGAATCCCAAACTATTCTATATACATTGTCGAGAAATGTCTTCCCAGGACCCCCTGGGTTGTTGCTGTACCCCTCGCCTGCTATTTTCGCACGGCCAGCAACAGCGACAAAGCAATAATTTTCCCGGTTTATAGTTTTTATTTCGCATAATCTTCTGTTTAATTCCATCAATTAACACGCCGTAAAAAGTAAACTTTATCGCCGTAAAATTTCCATTCTGATTTAATGATTTGTTCTTATAAGAATTTTTAAAGTATAATAGTAACAGTGAAAGAATTTTCCAAATTTTCAAATCCAAACTCACAAACTTTACCTCTTTATAATATTAGTATAGATTTGTGACTAAGAACGGCTTTTGTTAATTTAATGAATCACCTTCTCGTACAAAACCCATATAACACTGCACACTGATGGACTCAACTCGACTTCATTAGTAATGCTAATTTAACTCTTTTGGGTCGTCGTCCTTTACGCTTGTTACACTCGATCTGTATTTATCTTTTAAGTTCTGACCGTCGACTGAACCATTTAAAACGTCGGTTGTACATTAAGATCACATGCACTGTCTTCCAAATATACATACGATAATAGATTACAACTATTATCATTTCTACACGATTATTATGCATGTGAATTGGACAAACTCATATCTATATATAAATAGGCCGTTGGGAAACTGTTGAGAACATCTCCCTCCTCTGTTTGTCAACCGATTATCCTTTTTTGATTATTAACTATTGACAAGCTTTAGTGTAAAAAAAAATGAAAAATACAAAAAAGTTTTATTTATCTCTATGGTCGAAGTTCGACTATCGGACGAGCATTCGTTTTTATAGATATATAGATTCTACCAATTGGAATTGTTGCTTGATTAGAAATTATTCTTTACTAGTGCTTACTCGCAGTTTCGCTCGCGGTAATGTAGATTTTAACTATCCCTCAGAAATAAAACTTTGTACTACATAAAAATTAATATACATTTTTTTATACTCGAAACAACGTTTATGGAAAATTTCATGATGATCGGTTGATTAGTGAAGGTGTGAAAGTGTAACAAACAACCCACATTCGAATTTATATTATTAGAAAAAAATTCACCGAATAACACCCAAGAGAATTTAGTTTAATTTTGGACATTGTTTATTTCTAATAACGAATATATGATGGAATTCGGTGTAACCGTAATGAAGAACTAATATTTAATAAATTGACTCTTCTGTTCACTCCTATGTCTAAAAGAAGTAAGAAGACAAAGAGGTTTTCATGTTTATTGTAAAATTTAAGCAGTTACAACTTTATACAATAAAGCAAAAGTACATCAGCAGGGGAACGTTTTACTAATTTGTTTTGCGACCACACTAACTTATTGCTCTCCAAAGCGTTGTCGTTAGACGAAATTAACACATGAACGTAAATGTATAATGCATGATAACTCCAAGCTAATATGTGAACTTTGTTTTATCATAAAATGAAGTTTCACAGAGTTTAATGGCGTTACTTGCTTTAGTCATTAGTGTTATTCTTCATTTGCATTATGTATTATGTGACAAGTATTATAATGTTCAAACATTTGTCGGACAAATGTTGCTTATGTGTTTTTGTTCTGCAGACTCTTGGTCCACACCTTTTGTTCTCCTGTATTTTAATAGATTTGTTATCGTTTAATATGTAAGCAACTATTGTTATCAACTATTTCGTAGGTGGTAGAGCCACGCTGAAGCTATTACTGGTTTCAGCATGAATGGGTCGGCTCGCCCGCAGTACTACCACCCTCTCATAGAAAACCGACGTGAAGTAATAGTGCTTGCATTGTTGCGTTTCGTTTGGTCAGTGAGAGCGCCGGAGGCCCACTTCCCTTTCCCCGTCCTCTCTTCCCCTAAACACCGGCTGGCAACGCATTTACGGCTCTTCTGATGTTGCAAGTGACTATGGACGGTGGTGATCACATAACATCAGATGACCCGCCTGTTCGTGTGCCTACTATGATATAAAAAATATTTTACTTAACTATTAAATATTATACGTTTGTTCCGTTACGTTAGTTTACATTAATTACATGTATTACATATTTTTCATTGAGATTATTTCGGCTTCATTCTTATCTTTTATTGCCATTTTTAAATTTGAATCCACAATGTCCCACGCCGAAGCTTCCACGGCTAGATGAATGTGTATATATATATGTATTTGTAAGGAATTCTTCAGATCACTTAACTCACAACACTGTAGTTTTATGTATCTATTTATTAAAAAAAAATGATGAGTGTTGACTGTATCCGAGATCGATAACCATAAATACACCGATAAGCGAATAAAAGCCCACCTAAGGGGCCGTTCATAATATACGTCCGTAGATAAAATAAATAAAGCCCAAATGTCGAATGTATGTGACATCGCTTCATAAAGCCTGCACAGATTTGGCTGAACTGTAAATCAATTATATTATTACTAAAAAGCTGTAGATACGTTACCTACATGATATTTGACAAAACAGATGGCACGATAACGCACACATACGTAAAGTGATACTGTCACGCCACACTGTCTTAGATAAAATGTGGAAATAAGATGGCATATTCTCAGTATCGGTGGTGAAAAAGAAATAGTTATATGTTGCTTAGATACGGGCGGTTTGACGGGGCAGCCGTAAAAATAAGCCACCTAGACAAATTTTAACAAGGCGCCGTCGAAGCGCATATGACGTATCTACAGCTTTTTAGTTATAATATGATTGCTGTAAATATAAAATATAGTCTCGTTTTCTTTGTTGGTACATCCGTTCGAAACCGGTACGGGTAGCTAAAATTGAATAAATACAAAATATACAGTTTATCTATCTAACAACCGCTTAAATCAATAGTTTCTATGCAGTATTTACACACGGTCGAATAACATCCATGGCGAAGGTTATAACGTTTCGCAAACTACTATGCATCACAAAACATATAGGTAGTCTCAAGGATTGTCAATTTCAATACCGTTGACGATATACAATCTATTTGCAGTACTATGTCAATTATAATTAATGTAAATGATCGTTATTCGCTCGCGTTAATGAAGATTTCATCAATCTCTTGGGAACAGTATTTTTTTTCTTGATGAAAAGTACCCTAGGTTCTTGTCTGTACCCCTAACAATGTATACGTATGAAAGAGCAGCAAATAAACAAACTCACTTTGGTATTTATAACTACCTGTGCCCGCGACTCCGTCCGCGTGGAACCTATTGTAATAAAATCATACTTATCTTCTTTACTCTCGTACTTAATCCGCGTCGTCAAATAAGTCACAATAACTTTTGATAGAGTGAACCGATGTTAATGAAACCGAGACTAAATGTTACTTAAGGATATGCTTTATCGTGAACGCAGTACTTCAGCAGTGATGCGTGTCCAAACAAACAGACATTTCTAAAAATGATTGAAATGTATTTTGTTAATTATTCCAAGACACCTGCAACAATTTTTTCACATAAATCTAAAAAGTGCAGACACGTTAGATTTACACTCTTATTATATGTTAGACTTATAGATAATCATTACATAGTATAAAATAAAGTCCCCTGCCGTGTCTGTCTGTCTGTCTGTTCGCGATAATCTCGAAAACTACTGAACGGATTTTCATGCGGTTTTCATCAGTGGATAAAGTGATTCACGAGGAAGGTTTTAGTATATAATTTGTCAAGTATTTTTTTATAGTCAGGGCGGAACATCGTCTGCCGGGCCCGCTAGTATATAATATAAATAGGATTTAACTAAATAAAAAATTACAATCTATGACATAATTGGTAGGCGGTCTCATGTAATTATATTCTTACGTATACTTGAAAATGAACTGTATTCAATTGCAACTTTTTGTTGATATCTGGATGTTAAAGATATATGTTTGGTAATTCGTATTATTCAGACATATATAGACAAGGATCATTAAAGAAAATTAAAAACTAATCTCTTTGTATCCTTGACATTTGAAACTATATAAACTCTGGCAACATTATTGTCAAATCAGATAACTTTGTGGCAGCGTACTTTAATATAGTAGAGTGCATCATTGTTAATGGAGTCTGAAGCGTTTCGAGGTCATAGCAATTCAATAAAGTGATCTATACACATGTGTGAGAAAATGTAATAATAATATAAAAATTATAAAAATATAAAAATATTACCTATGTACTTATGGGTATGGTTAGAAAAGATCATTACGAGGACGAATACTTATGTGAATCGTTATCACTACCCAGTGAATAACCAATTATTAAATATATAGTTATTCTGCTGTTCGTTATTTGTTATTGTTATTGATAACGAAAATAATAGAGCGGTGTATCGTAAAGTGCGAACAAGCAAGTATTATGCAACAACTGAAAGATGTGATAGGAAGAGTACACTTGATCGTTATTCACATTCGGAGCTACGATATACACAACGTATTCACATTTCGTTATCGCGTCATTATTACCAACTGCAACACGATACAAACAGCAGATTAACTAACAGTAAAATAACCGACAACAGCTTACAGTAACAATTGTTGCAAAATAACACAGCAATGCGGAACGTGTATTTTATTACTTTAAAAACATTTTACGGCCCGAATGTACTGTATTTAAATATTACTCACTTTTCAAAATGAAATTTGAAAGTTTGTTACAAAGATGTAATCGAACTTTTGTATAAAAATGAACTCGGTCTCTTTGATCGAAAGTATTTTAATCAAAGACATGTATTATTAGAATATACTTAAGTTATGATTTTTGTAAGTTATGTAAGTGTTTTCGCATGTTTGTTTGTCCTTTTATTCTTAACTAGCTTACCCGTGCAACTTCGTCTGCACCAAATCGGTTATAACTGGTGTCAATTGTATTTTTAAACGCGAAAAGTTTTAATATACCTAAAACCTTATTGCAGCCACACCATCGATTTCCAATTGTGAATCCAAACTATCAAGGGACTCACTCAAACCCAGATGGTTTGTGAGAAATCTTTTAAAATAACGCTACAACCCGTTCGTAGCAACCTACATATATTGGCGGTAATGTGAAAAAAAGCTTTAGAGGTCTATGGACCCCCAGTTTCTAACGAAGTTCCTTTCCCTTTTTTGTAGACGTTTACTATACAGTCAGTAGAGCTTACATTATAAAATATCAAGTTGATAGAGTTAAATTGTAAATTAAACGATAAAATGTATTCATAAAATAAATAATGATAAACGAAACACTGAATGATATCATAACCTTTTTTCAACTTGTATTAAAACTTTTTCACACTCCATTGTATTGAAGAAAAATAGAAATATTAAAAAGATATGAACACGACGCGTCAAATGTCACTTACCTATAACTATTTGTCTAAGAGCTAGTAATGGTTTCGAAAATACAATTTCAATAAGCCAGTTTTTATATATCTTTATGTTCTTCCGAACAGTGTGCGGGCTACCTGGCTGTAAACGTTGCGTTTATTAGTGCATATCGCACCTTTACAGGCAAAAATATTGATTTTTATATAATTTTTCAATGTATTGGTTTTTACTAACTTTGAAATGCTACTAACACATGAAATTATTATTGCCAGATATTTTTGTTATTAACAATAATGTGCCCGATGCTATTTTTTTGTAAATCAAATAAGTATGTTCAAACCATGTTAAGATAGCTGTAATTTTAATATTATTATTATTTTTAATGAAGGCTTAGTCGCCTGCGCGACTATATCGCCTAAGTAACATACAACTATATAACAATAAGAATGACAATAAACTTAACAATAGCTTATATTAATTTTGTACAATTCTTTAGCATCTTTCGAAATGGGGTCAGACAATAACGAATTGTACAAACCAGTGTGGAACGAACCAGTAGCATTAAGCCGAGATCTAATATCTTCGCTTCGAACACATTCTGCTTGGATGTGGTGCACGTCATCGATGAGCTCACAACTCTGGCAGAGTGTTGATGGTACTTTACGCATCAGGTAGGCGAACTTTTTACATGGGATGTGTTCTGAGTGTAATCTCATTCCTGTGATTGCTTCCCGACGGCAAATCGTACTGTCATCAATCCATGGTGACCTTAAGGGATGTGGCTGAATCGTTCTGTACCATATTCCTTTTGTTTTAGAACGCTCATCAAAGTATTCCTTCCAATGCGAGTAACAGCTATTTTTAAATACTGAACATACATCCAAATAAGTTGGTAAAATATTAATAATAGCACCTTCGGAGGATCCTTCTCTAGCTAAAAGATCAGCTCTTTCATTCCCAGTTATACCTATATGAGAAGGGATCCATTGTAAAACAATTACTTTGTTCTTTGCTTTGAAATCTAGTAATTGCTTCTAAATAGTGTAGGCTATCGGTATTCCTCGAAAAGTCAAGGTACATCGAGCTACGTGTTGAAGAGCAGTTTTTGAATCGGATAAAATAACATTCTTAATGGACTCAGTGGATTCTACAAATGATAAGGTCTCTGCAATTGCTGTCAGTTCAGTGTGCATAGTTGAAATATTTTCATCAATTTGAAATTTCATAAAAGTTTTGGAATTTGACTCAAAAAATGCGACTCCTAAATAATTACCAGCTTTAGATCCGTCAATGTATATTTTAACAAAATTTGGTAATATTTATTTATATATTGAAGACAAATATCTTTTATTTTAAGAATATCATATTGACTCTGTGGCTTCCAAATACCATCTACATTTATTTTAATAGATTGTGCCAGCTAAATATTGTCTCCTAAGATGTAACGGACATATGCTCAAGTCGCTTTCCATAACATGGATTGGAGTACTTTTAATGAAACCCCCGATAATTCTCATGGCCTGGTTTTGGACTTTTTCAAGTTTATAGAGGTTAATCTGAGCACTATTATCATAAAGAAAGCTCGCATAGTCAATTCGACGGCGTATAATATTGAAGTATAAACGAACTCAATGTTATGGCTGAACACCCCAGTTAGAACCGGCTAATGCTTTGAAAACGTTAAGAGACTTAGAGCTACATTCTGCATCTGCATTGATATGTTTACCATATTTTATGTATGATAAAGATAGTGATACTTGAGAAAGCGCCTGTTATAGACGCATGTAATCAAGATGGCGTCAGTCCCAAGTTATATATCTACGTTTATCGTTGTTTTTCATTGTTTACGGTGAAATCTCAATATCATAATGGTTAATAAAATAAAATATGTTCTTTGCAATGGAAAAAATAAAATGGTTTGAAATGAATTATTTTATTTATAAAGAATATCATCGGGCATATTAGTGTCAATAACAAAATTCCCTAACAGTGATAAATTCATGTTTTAATAGCGTTTAATAGTTACTGAAAAAATGTTCCTTAAATTATTTATAACCCAAAATTTTGACCTGTAAAGGTGTGATGCGTATTAAAAACACAACGCTAACCGGCTACCACGTATCCTGAATCCTGTTTGGAAGGGCATAATATATCTTCATATTAAAGAACCAGCTTTTCTAAAATTCTCGTTCTTCCAACGTTGCTGGCTCTTGTACTAAGGTGTTGCAAAAAAGTCTTGTTACATTAACTACAATTTTTTATCTTTCGTTATCCTGGAGAACCCCTTGCGGTTTATGGGACAAAAAGAATCCTAAATGTAACCTTGGAATATTAGTTATTACTGTGTCAAGTTTCGTTAAAATCGGTTCAGTACTTTCAGCGTGATGCGTGTTCACAGGGACAGAAAGACAGACAGACAGACAGACAGACAGACAAAAATTGTAAAAAGATTATTTTTGGCTTCTATATCGATAATAAAGTCTACTCCGATAAAAATTTTCAAAAAATATTTAATGTACAGATTTGACCTTGCTACAGTTTTATTATAGTATAGATTAGCTACTGCCCGCGAGTTCGTCCGCGTGGAATAGTTACGTTGGGCTAACGCTAACTTAACTCGCGACTTCGTTTACGTAGAAGGTGAAAATATTTTCAAACAATACGTATGTTAATCTCGATTTTGAAACATTCTTAATTGGCGCTCCGCTCCTATTGGTCTTAACGTGATGATATTATAAATGAGTAAATGAGCTATCTCACACTGTAAGAATTTTTCAAATAGGACTAGTAGTTCCCGAGTTCAGCGCGTTCAAGGAAACAAACTCTTCAACTTTATAATATTTATTTAGATTTATATGTTATGAATTCGAGTGTATTTTAATTTTTATACGAGAATAAAGAAATACAATAGCGTATTTAGACAATATTACTTTTGTTTGAAAAGCTTCACAAAAAGCGAATGAAGTTATACGAGCGCGGAGTCCTAATTTTAATTAATTGCGGAGAAACGTCGGCGATTTAAATTACTTCTTCGTAAAAAGTGAAATTAAAGCAACGGAGAATTGTTCTTTTTATCCTAAAGAATTCAGGTCATCTCTTTACAAGATTATTCTAAGTGTGGACAAAGGAAGATTTATTTATTGACGTTGCATACTTTAGAAATTGGATTACTGATAAAATGTATTTAGTGTTCTTCTGGAACTCTGAGACGAAGTTTGTTTTTTTTTTTAACAAAGAATACACCGCCCTTTTTAGTTTGCAACCTAATTTGAAGTCTGAGAACTGTTTTGTTTATTATTCCATTATAGTTTGCACTAAGGGTACAATTTTTTAGGAGCTAGTAAATAAATCTCCTGTGTACACAAAATATATAAATTATCCAAGTAATCAAGTTTATGCATTAGGCCTATATGTATATTAGGAAGTGATGATAGTCTTTGTTAAACATACAAAGACAGGTTAAAGCCCCTGCAGTTAGGTATTTCAGAAGGACAAAACGATTTTGTAGGTGGTAGAGCCACGCTGAAGCTATTATTGGTTTCAGCATGAATGGGTCGGCTCGTCCAGGTTAGTACCAGCCTCTCAGAAAACCGACGTGAAGTAACTAGTCCATTGAAATGTTACATTTTTTAGGCCTTACCTTGCGTTTTTTAGAGGACGCAATTTTATTCTTTTGATGTGTAGGGGGGGTCAGTGTAAAGCTAAAACCAAGTTTGTGGGGTCGCCACCCTTGTCCCACGGCCGCCATCTTGAAAATAGGGGTTGAAATGGTATTTACGATATATCTCTTAAACTATTTATTTTATAAAAAAAAATTTGTTAACATTTTTTGTTGCAAATTAAATTCTCTACAACTTTGCTCCAGTAACTTTTTGTCGTAGAACTATAAATAAAAAAGTTATAAGCGAAAATCTTCAGAAATTTGAGAAAAAAAATTATATTTTTCGATGTAACTTTTTTTTTTATCATTTTACGAAAAAATGATATCTGACCATTTTTGTACATCGTTTTTTGAGGAACAACTTTTATTCGCATCATTTTTTCATTAAGTCAATAGCTAAGGATTTACAGCGCTCCGAAGCGAGTACTATTTTTCAGCACTCTTAACTATACCTATATTATACGTGTGTACCTATAATATGTCATCAGTTATTGTTTGTTTTTTTTTTTTCTTTGTTTTTACTTTATTATTATAACATTATTAATTATTATAACATTATTTATTATTATTTATATATTATTTATTTAAAAGAGTCAATAATTAATTATTAATAATATTGCAAAATTTGTAAAACTTGGTTTTAGCTTTACACTGACCCCCCCTACACATCAAAAAAATAAAATTGCGTCCTCTAAAAAACGCAACCCCAAATGTAACTTTTCAATGGACTAAACAGTGCTTGCACTGCTGCGTTTCGTTCGGTCAGTGAGAGCGCCAGGTACTTGCTTCCGCGACCCCTCTCCCCTCCACCTCTCTTCCTCCCTCAAACACAGGCCGGCAACTCACTTGCCCTGGTGTTGCTAGTGTCTATGGTCGGCGGTGATCACTTACCATCAGGTGACCCGCCTGATCGTTTGCCCCCTTTATTATAAATAAAAATAACAGAGATGACGAAAATGGGCTTTCAAATGGCAAAGTCAATAAATGTGTCAATTTTAACCAAACCTTAGCGATGTTCCTACGAGTAAGTCTACAGAGGAAAGTACATGCTTTATAATTGCGTTATAATTGGGTATATAATCTGAATCTGCTATCACTTTGCTCTTGATGAATACGCAATTAAAGGGTGTAAATTCTATGGAATTAAGAAATGTAACCGTTACTAAAAATATTTACAACTAGTCTATGTCTAATGAACTTAACAATGTAGCCTGTAACCCTAAAGTGCAAGGGATAATCCAAGTGATAAATGCTTATATTTGATTTATATTATAGCAATTGAATGCTAATCTTAACAGCCTCGTTTCAATAATCGTCGTGGCAAACATAACAGTTAAGTGTCCGCGAAATGTTACATAATTTATTTGTCATCGAGTTCAACCTCTCCCACACAAACTGTTGGATTTTAGAAGCGTGACTATAGACCTGATTTCAATATTGTTTATATAGTTTAGTTAAAACTTTTCAAAATTATTAAATTTTGCATTTAAGTATTACGACTATTAGTATTGAGTGTGTCGAAAGCTTTGCAAGAAATATCTATACGTATTATAAATAAAGCAGTTTTTCGTTTCAGCATTGTTCGTTCCTTGGTTCTTGTAAACTACATAACGATTTTGATTCAGTGTTCACTGTTGTTTAAAGATTTTCTCGCTGAAGCTTTATATGTGGAACAAATATATAATAGATGTATATGAAGTAGAAAAAACTGCTCGCATTCTATGTATCCTAAAGAGGTCGTAGCAATGATATTATATCTAAAAAGGTGTAGATATGTTACCTATATGATATTTTGTCAAAACAGATGTCACGATAACGCACACATACCTAAACTGTCTTTGATAAAATGTGGAAGTAGGATGGCATATTCGCGATATAGTTGCTGAAAAAGAAATAGTTATATGTTGCTTAGATACGGGCGGATTAAGTGGGCAGTAGTCAAAAAGAAGCTAGCTAGCCAAGTTTTAACAAGGTGCTGTCAAAGCGCTTTTGACCTATCTATAGCTATAATATCATTGGGTCGTAGGAAGGCGTTTTCGCGCGTCTACATTACAATACTGACGAAAACTTATTAGCTACATAAAATGTATGTGCAATTAATTGAATATGTTGATATGCTTATAGAAAAGTATGTGATAGTATGTATCAATCTCCTAAAGATACCTCCAGAGATAATTTTTATATTATACTTCTTATGGGAAGACTTTCAAGTTTTGATCCGCAACCTTCTTGTGTAACGAAAAGTGGTAGGCGTAAACATTGTGTCGGGTAGAGCGTTGAAGACACCTGTTGTCATTCGATTATGGAAGTTACTCAACTTCGGGCGTGGTCAGTACTCGGATGGATACACTGTTTTTTTTTTATATATACTAATAAATAATTGGGAAACGGTGACGTTATTTGTATCCAGTCAAATTGTTATTTATACATTTAATATAGATTAAACTAACCCTTTACAGTACCTATACCATTTCAATTAGTGTTTTACAAAATATTACAGACCTAAAAGTATGCGCAACAAATGTAAACCTAAAAGTACGCGGAACAAAAGTAGACCTAAAAGTACACGTAACAAATGTAGACCTAAAAGTACGCGGAACAAAAGTAGACCTAAAAGTACACGCAACAATATGTAGACCTAAAAATACGCGTACAAAATTAAGGCCTAAAATTACACGCAACAAATGTAGACCTAAAAGTACACGCAACAAATGTAGACCTAAATGTACACGCTACAAATGTATACCTACTAGTACGCGGAACAATTGTAGACCTAAAAGTACACGCACCAATGTAGACCTAAAAGTACGCGTAACAAACGTAGTTTCTATGACTTTGATCTATTTCTATCTATTGTAAATATCACAACGTTATAATAATGAATCCAAAATCGTTTAGACACTTATGACATCCTACATTAGTACATTATACCTATGCGAAGCTTGGTCGGGTTGCTACTACTAATTCATTATTAATGTTGAAATCATTTTCTAGAATCTAAGTCTAGAAAGATAACAAAAATCTCAAAGGAGTACGCTATCCGCGTGAGTTAAACATCTACATCGCAAAAACATCTCTAACTGTTATCATGTAAGGCTTAAAATCCAATGCTAGTTACTAAGGGCAAATTATTTCCAAAGACTAACTTATAACTATTCATATATTAGCCTGTAATTCTAACTCTTTTTAGATTACATTATCGGTTTAGGATACAGAAATATATAAGGATTATATTCTCTCAGGTATATCCTAATTCCTAAATAAGTTCTTTAATATAATTTATTTTCACACTATCATATGATAGTTAACACCATCCCTCTGTTGGCTTCTCAATTTGAAATGAACCAAGTTAAATACGAGTTAATAAATTAAACTGTACAATTAAGGATTTGTATTCGTATTATTGGGGAGGTAGACGAGCTTAAAGAACTAGGAATCACTCGGATAAAAGATTAGAGCGGCGTACAACAAAACATTAAATGAGATTAAAATCATTCAGTCCAGTTTGAGACTGACTGTTCTAGAATTGTCTGGTTTGTGATCTTTAATATATTTAGGAATTCGAAATGTACATGTTATTACATAACTAGCGGGCCCGGCAGACGTTGTCCCGCCCTAACTATAAAAAAATCCTTGACAAATTTTATACTAAAACCTTCCTCATGAATCACTCTATCTACTGGTGAAAACCGCAAGAAAATCCGTTCAGTAGTTTTTGAGTTTATCGCGAACAGACAGACAGACAGACGCGGTAGGGGACATTGTTTTATACTATGTAATGATTTAACTACCAAAAACGTCATATCTGTGATTAAAATTATTTAATATTGAAATTGCTGGAGAACGAGTAATTGCAAAGCTCTATAATTAAACCAATAGTTACCTATAAAACCATATAAATACCACGTCCCGTGAAACTTAGAAATGTCAACAACAATTTACCGTCCTACATAGGTTTGCATATTAATGTCTTTAAGCAAACTGACGTATTAACACTATTCTCCGTCATTAGTTCGCGTCAAGGTACGGTGATATAACAAGACCCATGTCAAAACTACCCAAACATTCTAACCGTCACAATGGATGCTGCTCTTGGGACTGTCATACGGGCTGTTTACTCAACAGCGGTAGTGTGTCTTACAAAGTTAAATTTACCGTCTCTTCATCCCGTGTACCATTGTTATCACCTTCAAATTCCGCTTCTGCGAACGCAAATGAGACACGGTTCCTCTCAACTCGTTTATTGTGGTCACGCTTCCATAACTCTAGTTAAAATCCAATAGTAAAAACAAATGCGTATCGCACACGGAAAAGCAATAACGCCGTAAGTAGTAGTCAACGATACAATACGCAATTGTGTATGTTTTTACAACATTTACACAATAAGGCCAGTAGGTTAGAGTTGCAATTATTAAAGAAATATCAGAATTTTAGAAAGCGTTATGATACGGAGTATGACAAACAAATGGCGAACTTTCGTCTTGGAATCGCGTTTACGGCGCAGTATAATTATTTGTAAATTTTGTTGCTTATATTCGAATAACAGTGCGTTATTTATGTCTCTCTTGACGTAACTCGGTAACTTTTTGTGCTGTTATTATATTGGTGATTAGCTCTACCCGCGACTTCGCCCGTGTGGAACGTAATGTAAAAAAACAGTGACTAATAAAATCATCTGAATATATTAAGTCCATTTACTTATCTACTTTTCTCTCGTACTTCAGTCGCGTCGTCATAAACATTACAATAACTTTATAGAGTGGACCGATTTTAATGAAACCAAGAGTAAATGTTACTGGAGGATATGCTCTATGATTTTCTTGGTTTTAACGTGAACGTATTTCAATAAATATTGTAATACTTATTCCAAGAAAACTGCAACAATTTTTTTAACAAAAATCTAAAAAGTACAAACACGTAAGATTTACATTCTTATAATATATTTATAGACTAGCGGGCCCGGTGGACGTTGTCCCGCCCTGATAATAAAAAAAAAACCTCGACAAATTATATATCAAAACCTTCCACATGAATCGCTTTATCTACCTACTGGTGAAAACCGAATGAAAACTCGTTCATTGGTTTTTGAGTTTATCGCGAACAGACAGACAGAAGTGGCAGAGGACTTTGTTTTATAATATGTAGTGATATTGGTTTATATATAGTTTTTTTAGTAACAAAGTAACGCTTACCCTAAAGGGTAAATGTACCTATTCAATGGCATCTATTAGATCTTGAATGATGTTGAAATTCGTCATTCTCATTGACATACCCATGTCTATATATGTAGTTATAGATTATTTAATGTCTCAATAGAAGCCTGTAAGTAGACTCGGCTCAGATTACCCCACGATGCAACGTTGTCCAGCGTCGGTGTCGATATAAGTGTCGCAAGGTGAGTTGCGTCTCGATCAAGGTTGACACTTTCTGCTGTCATGTCTGAAATCTGATCACTAACATTTACCTCGCCCTTATTTGGATTTTTTGTAGCATAATCTAAAAACGCTCAGATCTATATGTTTTATCAACTGTTTGTCATATTACTTCGCTACTTAGCGAATGTAATGATTTCTGTAGTGACCCAGCCAGGTAACTTTTTGTAATATATCGGGACAAGAAACGGTACAGTATTAAAGGTACGAGGTCATCGATCATCATGACGTAACCATAACATCATCTTTTAAATCAGAGGAGCACAGACTACGGCCCGTGGCCAATGTAGGTGTGGCCCGTCGGAATAGCTCTCAGAAGCATCGATACTGTGATCTACAAGTTTGCAGTAGGAGTGGCCTGTCTGATAGCCTGTATGAGTGGCCCGTAATTCCAAACAGTTCATGAAATTTAAGGCTTAAGTTTGTGAAGAATATATCTTGTTGGAAAAGTAGACTTCGTGAAGTTTTTTGAATGAAGATTATAAATCTATATTAATATTATAAAGCTAAAGATTTGAAAATTATTTCGGTGTTAGATAGCTCATTTATCGGGGAAGGCTTATATATGATAGGAGCGGAGCACTAATGAAGAATGTTTCAAAATCGGATTTTTTTTCCTTATAAAAGCTTCTGCTGCGTTAGCCCTAAGTAACTATTCCACGTGGACGAAGTCGCAAGCAGAAGCTAGTCTCAATATAAAACCCAACCTCCATGCAAAATATTACACTACACCAAGCATAAAATCTAAATCAGTATATAAGGACGAAGCTTAATTTTGTTACATTCAATGAATTGCTTTAACAGTTAGTCATCTGGTGACATTTTTACTGGTGTCAATAGTACGGTCGCTTTACTTCCGCAATATGGTTAACTAAAGTACTTTACGGAAATAGTCAACATAATCATTTTACATTTTATTATTTCAACAAACAGTCCATACCATCGATATCAAGCTTCAATCTGAAATTAATTAAAATGCAAAGAAATTCGATACGTTCCTATTCTTAAGGGTTAAGTAATAAAACGTCTTTATGAATCAAAATAACTTTTAGCATCTCTTTCACTGCTTTACCGAAGAAAAATAGAGCAATAATTGCGTAACTTGAAACTACCTAGCTATTTTATATTATTCCTTACTATAATTTGTTTTTTTAATGGTAAATATGTATCCATTTATGACTCACATAATAATACAACGCAACAAGGATATGATTATTACTACAAAACTCTTTTGTCACTCATTAGTCATGTATTGTTAGATCACTATCTCCCGTAGAATACATACTTACATAATAAATAATTACTTACCTACAAGTAAATTATTTAGTCATCCAGTTATTGTAAAACACGAAAATAAGTGTATTTTAATATAACTTCCAAGACCATGCGGTTATCATATTCGAGCTGATTTATTCAACAGTTGCTCTGCGTTTTTTTTGTGTGTCGAACTACGAAAAGGGTTTTTATCTCGATTGTGTAGGTTTAACGTTTTTAAAAATTGAAATCAAAAACACTTTATTCAATTTAGGCCCTCAGAAGACGTTTCTAAGTGTCAAAACGAACACCGGTTCGGACACACAACTCGGTCATCGAGAAGAATCGGTAATTAAACTCGATCTGGTTCATCTTTTCATCATATATATTTTTAAAAACATAGATAATTACATCCATTTTTAGTGGACGCACAGAGAGGCGCTTCATTTCCATACGTCACAATCGTTCACATATTGATCAACCCTATAATAAACCTTTAGACATTAACACCCGCTTGGCATGATGCTCGAACTTACTATCCGACAAGTAGGTAATTTTGTTTTCGGACTTTGTTATAAAACCGAAAACGATTACCTGATAAATTACAAGCTCCCCTGATGTTCGATGCCGATGAGATGGTAAGCACACTAAACTTAGAAGGTAGCTTTCAAATATGGCTGTGGAAATACCTACAAATGTTTGGCGACAAATTTTCAATCAGATGGTAGTAGTTAGCGAGTTTAGAAAAAGCTCTACCATCATGCTAAAGGTTCATCGCATGATTTCCCTCATATTGCAGGGAGTGGAACTTACGGCGATCGACACGATATACACGCTATCACTAAACCATCATCCATCTTCTATATAAAAAAAAAAATCATTAAGCATTGTCTCTCTGCCAATGTTGCAAATTTATTTTCCTAACTTATTTTCCTGAGTAAATAACTTATTATTGAAACTTTTAGAATTAAATCTTCACTTTGTTTTTTCTATATTTCTAATACTCTATTGAGGCTTCCATTGAAAAGTTTCTATAAAGAGCTAAAAAGCTTTTTAGCCTTTCAAAGGGAATCAGAAGCTTTTCACTTTGTTGAGACGGTGAGTATTATTTTCTAACGATAAAATACCCAGTCCCTTTTATGGGGCCGTCTGAATGCGTATACTATATAAGAGATAAGAATATGACAATAGACGATGAGCTACACGTTATCTGATGTCACAAGGGTCGAAGTTTGAGGTGTTTTTAATATAGATCTACTTTTACGCAACAAGTATACAATACCGAAAGTCATGATCGGCGAGAAATAATCTACATTTTATAAGGAAGTCACCGTACATTAAAAGAGTTTATGCATGAATATCTTTATATATAAATTTCTTCTGTACGTGTATATGTCACCGAACTCCTCCTAAACGGCTGGACCGATTTTGATGAAATTTAGTGTGCGTGTTCCAGTGGATCCTCGAATGGTTTCTATTCACAATTGGACCCGGTAGGTGGCGCTGCTGTTGAATTTTAGTTTTTTTTATTATCAAGGCAGGACAACGTCCGCCCGGCCGGCTAGTATTTTTATAATTTTCTATACATCAGCCGCCGCTTCTTTGTCAACATAAAAGACTAAACATATTGTACAAGACAACGCATAAAATTCCAATTCGATGAGTTCACACGACAGCCGGTACTCGTTTAGGTTTTGGCGTATTTACCATCTTTAGTAAACAGTCGTGATGGTCTTGTGGTTTGACCGGTGGAATATCATTTCGATGTCCGCAGGTTTGAACCTCCGGCACGTACCAACGAATTTTTCGGCTATTACTAACTTAAATTGGTAACACTATCGGCTGACGGTAAAGGAAAACATCATGAGGAAACCTGAACCTGAAAATGTTCTTGCAGTATATGGGAAAACAGAACTGGATTTCTCAAAATTTGAAATCGCCAATACGTCGTGGGCTAGCGTGATGTTTATGCTCATACCCTCCTTCGGGAAGAGGCATATGGCCCTGCAATGAGCATCTTTGGATTACAACGTTTAAAATCTATAAATTATTAAAAACATTCTCGGTGTTATTACAAAAAAGTTAAATATTTACTTGGTTTAAAAAGGTTTCGAATTAAATGCACCGCGCTCGCCCGAGGCAAGTGCGCGTTATCCTTTTTCGCAAGTCTAACCTGACGTAACCAAAACGAGACAAAAGAGCAAGATGGCGAACATTCAGCGACCGCGGTGCATTTAATTCGAAACCTTTTTAAAGCAAGTATTCAATACGTATTTACCTTTTTTGTAATAACACCGTATTTGTCTACGACATATATTTACGACAATGTTAAAACATTGCACCTTTAAAACAGGATCTCATCGATTTAAAACAAGTACAAGTGACCTATTAAAACAATTGAAAGTAAATAAAAAGAATGATCGCAGACATACTATATTATGGCGCAGATGTCCTCCACGAATAGACAGACAGTCATAAGATAAAAAATGAACTAAGTAAAAGAGGCCACGTGACTCACTGGCCAGTCACTTCTTAGACTGACTCATAACCACAGACCATTCGTGTATAAACACGATTTATCGAACATCCGTCCGTATTTGTAATAAGTCATAGAGCTTTTTCTAGTACTGCCTGGTTTGCTACCATTTGGAAATCTGTCGCCAAGCATCTATGGTTGTGTTGCAGCAACTTCACTTAAGAGCCAGTCTCCCTAGGTTTAACGTGTTTACCATCTAGAACCACAGCGTCATTTAACATGAGTTTCTGGTCAAATGCTAAAAAATATCTTTATACTAGCGGGTCCGGCAGACGTTGTCCCGCCATGACTATAAAAAAATCCTTGACAAATTATATACTAAAACTTTCCTCATGAATCACTTTATCTACTGGTGAAAACCGCAAGAAAATCCGTTCAGTAGTCTTTGAGTTTATCGCGAACAGACAGACGCGGTAGGGGACTTTGTTTTATACTATGTAATGATGATATCTATCTATACATATAATAACAATGTAAATACAGAGTGTCCGTTTTAGATTTTCGTGAAAAGAATTGTTGCAGGTGTCTTGAAATAATTAATAAAATACATTTCAATCATTTTTAGAAATGTCTGTCTGTTTGTTTGAACGCGTATCACTGCTAAAGTACTGCGTTCACGATAAAACCTTATTTATTTAGTAAGAAAATTATAAAGTATATCCTCGAGTAACATTTAGTTTCATTAAAATCGGTTCACTCTATCAGAAGTTATTTTAATTTTAATGACGACGCGACTAAAGTATGAAAGAATAGTAGATAAGTAAATGGACTTAATACATTCTGATGATTTTATTGGGCACTGTTTTTTTACACTAGGTTCCACACGAACGGAGTATCGGGCACAGCTAGTAAAGTGTAAAAATTAGATCAATCTTATAATACCTTAGTGTAACATTCTAAATTTGTGTGGATTTATTATAAACATTTGCGCATATTTTCCTGTCTACTACTCAGAGTAGGTATGTACACATAAATAAGGCATTGGCGCATTGCAGACTGCAAAGGTCGTCTATTTTTTCCTGTCCCATTAAACAACTTCGCAGAAATATTCCCGTATCTTAAGAAATGGCTTTTAATGTGGTTTATTTAGTCGATTAAGCTTAAAATAACATTTTTATAGTAACGACGTCCGCGAACGTTGCTTAAGAAAAACTTGGAAGTATTTAAACGTGTTCGTGTTTTATTTTCCACGTTTATCGTGTCCAAAAGTAACTTGAATTAATGAAGTAATTCGCCCAGAAAAAGCGAATTATTATAAAACTGTGCAGTCCGCGGCAAACTTTTTAACCGCAGTGAATATCCATGAGCAGAAGAAAGATTAAGGTTAAATACCTTAATATCACTACATATTATAAAACAAAGCCCTTTACCACGTCTGTCTATCTGTCTGTTCGCGATAAACTCAAAAACTACTGAACGGATTTCACCAGTAGATACAGTAATTCATGTGGAAGATTTAGGAATATAATTTGTCAAGGTTTTTTTTTATTATCAGGGTGGGACAACGTTCGTCGGGCCCGCTAGTTATATGTATATATAAAATCGATATAATAATATCTAAACTTTTTTTATTAAACCTAACTATACTATGCGATAGCCCGAAGTTACGGATATATTCAGAGAGGCCAAAAATATTGACGAGAATACAGACAGAGATATGTATTTTTAACCGACTTCAAATAAAGTAAATTTTCAAAAAAAAGTATTAACCGACTTCAATATCAATCAAAAACCCATAAGGCACTAAAAAGCGGAAAATAAATAGTTTATCAAATTAACCAAATTAAATAAAACATATGAATATGTGTGCTACCTAGAGATGTATTGGAAGTCGGTGCCAACCGAAATTTCAAATTTGTTCCAGGTAGAAATGTATTACAGAGACGACTTAAACTTTGTACCTATGTAGATGATATGATTTTCGGTTCGCACCGACTTCCAATACATCTCTAGGTAGCACACATATTCATATGTTTTATTTAATTTGGTTAATTTGATAAACTATTTATTTTCCGCTTTTTAGTGCCTTATGGGTTTTTGATTGATATTGAAGTCGGTTAATACTTTTTTTTTGAAAATTTACATTATTTTAACTTAGTTTGAACGAAAGCCTTATAACCACACTAAAAAGAAAAATAAATACTACATGACATTTAGCATTTATTCTGCTTTATACGCTTACTAGCTTCTGCTCGCGACTTCGTCCGCGTGGGTTAGTTACTTTGGGCTAACGCTAACTTAAATTCGCGACTTCGTTTACGTAGGAGATGACAATATTTTTAAGTAATACGTACGTTAATCCCGATTTTGAAACATTCTTCTGGTCAACATTGGTGCTCCGCTCCTATTGATCTTAGCATAATGATATATAGCCTATAGCCTCTCCCTAAAAAAGAACTAACTAACAACTAACTAAAAATGAACATGAAATGAACTAACTATAAATGAACAACTACTAACTAACTAACACTGAAAGAATATCTCAAATCTTTAAGCAAACAAACTCTTCAACTTCACAATATTAGTATAGATTTCCCGTAGGTAAATATTCCGATTGACTGCTATAAATCGCACCTAAAATTGCAACAGTAACGATATACGTCACTTGATTTATTTTTGCTCATTGCATTGTATTGTTAAAATTTATCATAACTTATTAGTCACCGTCAATTTATGAATGATAAATACTCTCTACGGACGAAATTTCATTAGGATGAGTTAAGCATTAATAAAAACTAACTTTTTCCCACAGCCTCATTTGCACTGATGTATCTTTGATCTATCATCCTGTTTTCAAGTACCATCCAGTACTTTTTTCTGATTAAAAGTGGTACTCCGTGTCTGTACTTCTGACAAATCGTAGGCAAAATTTCATGACTATCGGTTGAATAGTTAACGCGTGAAAGCGTAACAAACAAACAAACAAATAACTCACTTTAGCATTTATAATATTAATTAGTGTATATAAATTGTTAAAAGTAAACTCTACTTTGAAATCTTTCATAGACATTTTTTTTCTGCAGACTCATGGTCTTCACCTCTTTTCTGCTGTCGTTATTTTTATTAGTCTTCTTAACAATCGCTTTACTCAAATATTACCAGACTCATAGATACGTTGGCTAGATATTAAAGATAGATGACAAAAAAGCTGGTTCTCAGGTTTCACATTCGTTTTGTTATCGGTCTAATGGGAGACCGAATAACAGTACTCTGTTATTGTGCACTGAAGCATGTTTTGATTAAAATTCACTTACTTTATAAAGACCCAATATCAATCACGGGTTTTTTTCCGGTGCGACGTAAGAATATCGAATGACTCCTATACTTTAGCATAATAAATTATATTGTTTTTTTTTGTTTATGTATCATAAGTCGTTGCCCCTTTGGAATTTATTACTTTTTTTGTAATGAAAGATATTTTGGAAAAGAAACCGGTATGGAAATAAGTCTGATTTATTAACAACTTACGAGGTTCCCAGTAAATTCAGTGTCAATATAATTCATGAAAAAAAACTCGACACAATGCCATTTTTCTTTTCATATAAAAAATTTCAAATTTTCGAGAACTTTCGACTTACATACATCTTCATTTAATAGTTAACTGCATTCTCTCTGTGTCATCGATTATTTTTGTTATAAAAGTATAGAATGATAAATATTTTATTTTATTGTTTTGATTTTCAAATAAGTGCACTTAATTTAAAAACAAACTCCCCATGAACTTCGGACTTCCTTTGTCCACTATCTCCTCTGATGACGGTAAACACGCCAAACCTAGAGGCGATCGACTGTCAAGTGCAGCTATCGGAACACACCAACAGTAGCTCGGCGATAGATTTTCTGCTTGATGGTGGTAGCTAGTCAGGCGGGCTAAGAAAAAGCCCTACCAGATGTTTTCCTTCACCAGTAAGTCCGACTCGGTTGCAAGGATTCGAACCTACGTTCATCGACGGTGTGTCCGAACACGCTATCAACAAAGCCATCATCGCTTCAACCTATGCTTCAATATCGAATACTATTATAATAATCTGCGACTATTTATCCGAGCAGAACTTCGTCTTGCAATAACTTCGACACAGAAGTGAGCCTCCGATTAACGACATCTTGCCTTTTGTAGGCCAAACTCCCTAGGGTGGCGCTAGTGTTATGTTCCGATCGCGTCTCGGATGTGTTGTAGCGATACCGGAAGTAGATATTTAAGTCATTTGAATATCATTTTAGTTTATAAAAATATTATAAAGGCCATATAAAATCATTAAAATTAATTACAAAAATAGAAATCATTACACTATGCTTAATTTTAAACTTGTAACACTATTAAAGTGATATTTGATGGTATTTAAGCAAAGATAAATGAAAAGAATAATTAACTTATGTCCTATTAACGCATTTAAAGTCAGCTCCTCTACCAAAATAAATTAAAACGATGTGTATTTTATTTCAAATTAACTGTACCCGCGACTCCGTCCGCGTGGAACCTAAGATAAAAAAACAGTGACTAATAAAATCATCTGAATGTATTAAGTCCATTTCCGTATCTACTTTTCTCGCGTATTTAAGTCGCGTCAGCATTAAAATTACAATAACTTTTGATAGAGTGAACTGTTACTCGAGGAGTTGCTTTATGATTTTCTCGTCGTTTTTCGTGAGGTTTTTTGTGAACGCAGTACTTTAACAGTGATGCGTGTTCAAACAAACAGACAGACATACATTTCTAAAAATGATTTAAATGTATTTTATTACCTATTCCAAAACACCAGCAACAATTTTTTTTCACAAAAATCTATAAAGTACAGACATGTTACATTTATATTGTTATATATGTATATATGTGGGATGATTGAGAACACAGTGGAATCTGGAAAACCAATCTTTAATTCGTTTTTTACACTGTTTACACGTTATAGTCTTATAATCTTTCTTTACCGCTGACATATCAAAAAAACACAAGTCATTCTACTTAAGATTTTTTTAAACAAAATATAATATAAACGGATACGAGTCATTTGAGCCATCCTTCACTGTACAGATCAAACGTAGATACAAATATTGAAAATATGCAATTAAATGTTTGTTATTGTTTATTCATTCCCACATATATGTATAGAAAATGTGTTGCCCAAAGTTGTCAGATGTAGGTTGTAGTGGAAAAGCAATATTAGCTTACTCTGCCATAACAAACGACGACGTTTGAACAACTCCGTGCATTTTACTTTGTTTCCTTCCACCTCGGATTGCTGATTTCGTTGGAACTATCGTGAACTCATTTCTTATAGACCGTCCGTGTAATCAGAACCATTTTATTTACTCAATCTTCGGTGTTTTTGATATTTTCAATTGTATAATATCAGTTAAGTCGCTGGTAAAAGTATTGAAAGTACAGTATCGGTGTATAAAAAAGCGACACGGTTTTGTTTCCTTTTTGGTCTCGTCTTAAAATCGAAAAGAAACTAGGACGGTTAGTCGGAATGTAATTATTACTCTTCATAGACACAAAAAAATTTCTCCTTTTTGTGATTATAAAAAACAGCACTAAGTAATTGAATCGGGTTTCGTACAATAATACAATGCCACTTGAAAAGCAGAGACACGACGTGTTGGTGAAATATATTTTGTCAAACTATTGTATATTTGTTGTAGATCTGGTGAAAGCTGAATTTTAATGTAAAAATTTCATAACTCTATTTATAGTACAGAAAAAGGTATGTAACATTTTTTGATGAAAAATACATTTGAGGCTCAGAAGTGTAAACAGATTGAAATTTAAGGATTTCTCTAACATAACATCTTGTTTAAATTGTTGCCTTATTTCAAAGTTTTGTAATCGATTAAGTTCAGATATTTGAAAATTTGCTCTCAATCCCTTATTTGTAATTGTTCTCTCTTCATATAGAAATATAATTGGATTAACAACTAGAAAAACTGATTAAATATTATTTTTTTAATAAAAGTTTCTCTAAAATTCGATTTTTTTTATTTATGCTATCAAAGTTTTCTTGGGATTATTATCATATGCTTTTACCTCTCTGTGTTCAGTGTAAGAAAAAAAATTACAACATTAATAGAATGAATACCCGTCCTGATTGTCGCAACACGAAATATCTTCACCCGAGGACGAGCCTAAAATGTCGAGAGCGAAATGAATGTCCCCCTGAGTTTGCGTGAACACTATTATATTAAGAAATTCAGATATAGGCGTTTTACAGTTTGTACCGAAATCGTTTTATAATGTACTAGTGGGCCCGGCGAACTTTGTCCCGCCCTAATAATTAAAAAAAAACCTTGACAAATTATATGTATACCTAAACGTTCCTCATGAATCACTTTATCTACTGGTCAAAACCGTATGAAAATCTGTTCAGTAGTTTTTGATTTTATCGCGAACAGACAGACAGACATGACAGAGGACTTTGTTTTATAATATGTAATGATGATTTAACCAAAATATCACGTGAAGTGACATTTTGTGACGTGAAGTGGGAAAATGCGTCTACTGTTACGATTTTTTTTTTCTCGAAATAACTACGCCATTGACCTAGCAAGGTCTTCACAGCTTCACCGGACTACTCTCGTAATGAAACAATAGCATAGTGGTAGGGTTTTTTCTAAGTCCGCTTGGCTAGCTACCACTCTTGAATTGAAAATCTGTCAAGCATCTATTCGTGTTTTTCAACAGCTGCACTTGAAAGCTGGTCTCCCTCGAAGCCTAGGTGTATCGTGTTTACCATGTTGGACCACATCGTTATTTAAAATCAGATAAGATTGTGGTAAAACGCTAATACCTATAGAGTATAAAAAATACCATCGCGATGTTTTCTTACATTGTAATATTAGACCGATATTGGAATTCTCATTTGCATCAATCGTCACCGCATTCAAATCGCCATCGGATCTAACGTCGCTTCTAGCACTTTGATTCGCTTTATTTTCTCTTTGACTTTATCTTCAGATTTATTATCTAACGGATTAGTAGATATCGATAAAGCGATGAATTCTGATGCAGATGCTAATATACAATACATTATTATTTTCTCGAAATGACTACGCTATTGACGTAGCAAGGTCTTAACAGCTTCACCGGAGTACTAATATGCAACACAATATAATACTAATATACAATACATGTATACTTATGGACATGCAGCTTACAAAATAGAAATTGTCAAAGTGATAAGTTCCATTTAATATTTAATACAATTACATTCAAAATTTAGCGATCATCGCTAATCATCGATTTGTAAATACCACGACAGAAGTAATCAGGAATTTAATTTATATTGATAAAGACTACAGCAGAAGTATTCGGTACTCGGATGTATATGTTTCAGAACACTATATGTGAACCCACGGAGTCACAAATCACAATGTATGTGTGTGCTCACCAGAGTCTAGTAAGATATGTGTGTCAACAACACCAATAAACTATATGTAACTAGCGGACACGGCGGACGTTGTCCCGCTCTGATAACAAAAAAAAACCGTATCAAATTATATACCTAAACCATCCTCATGAATCACTTTATCTACTGGTGAAAATCGCATGAAAATCCGTTCAGTAGTTCTTGAGTTTATCGCGAACAGATAGACAGACATCGCAGAGGATTTTATTTTATAATATGTGACATTTGTTCTCATTTTTTTGTCTTTTGACAAAAATCATTTTGGCCGGTGGAACTAACTAAAACCGTAACTTAATATCTATTACAATAGTTGTTTTGTTTGTTTCAGGTGCACTTTTTTTGGGACGTCGGTACGAGAATATGCGGTGAACGACCAGAGAATCATACGGTATGCAAATAACTTGTTACCGTCCCATATAATTATTTGTTTCTTTTCTCTTCACATATTTCCGTTCGATGACTCGTTCGTGATTCGGTTGAGAAAATATTTCTTTATACATACCCTACTCTTGCCCCGCGACTTCACTCGCTTTCAATGTAGATATCGCCTATATCCTCAGAACAGTACCTACTGTTTCTTTTTTCCCATGTCATTTTATATGACAACATATATGTAAAATTTCACGATGATCGGTAGAGTAGTTAAATGCATGACAGCAAAACAAACAAATAAACTCGTATTCGCATTTATAATATTAGTTAGGATGTACATTTTATATTAATTAGCTTTTTCGAAAGTGAAAATTTAAAAGATTTTTGTTAGGGGAAAAACTTATGGGTTCGCGTTACCGATGACCTTGGCATGGTCATGGCGTATTGCATTTGCTCCAGACGCAGAATAACGAAGCGAAGTATAGCGGCTTATGTACACGTAATATTGTTATTTTGTATTGAGCTTGTGCAGCCCCTCATATGTTTGATGAATTAATAAACAAATATAAATAATTATTGGTCCGAATGCCCGTAAAGATCAAACGATTTCTGATCAATTAAATTTACAAATGATAAAATTGAAATAATTCAGTTTAGAATTGATTTCAAAATTCAAAAAAGGACATACTTATTCCATTATTTTCAGTTGTCACTTCTGTCAGCAGTTCTTATGACCGCCTCTACTTTTGTTCATATTCGCAACTCTGTCGCATGGCTGCGAAATTGTTGCCGGAATATGGCGCGATAAATATTGATAGAAGTACAGCATTCGATTTGTCTTGCGACAGTACGATCAACTGTTTATATGGAATCGCACTTGTCGTACAAAAATTCGTAAGAAAATATATCAATCACAACAACGCTTTGCCTGAATTCGGGACACCTTTTCGCACTCGTTTGAGACGTAGAGTAAAACGTAGAACTGAACTAAATTTAGAAATGAATAATTCAGGTTTTTTTATGTAATAACTAGCCGTGGTTTCGATATTTTATAGAAATAATATACAGTCTAAAGCAATAAAGGAAAATCCAGTTTTCCATTACGTGAACAGTTTTCAGAATAGAATCGGTGGTTCCATAGTTAATCTCCAATAAACAAATTTACAAACTTTACCTGCTTGTGAGTTCTTTATAAAAATACTCGGGTAATTTAGAAACGTATATAAAACTAGGTAACGTATATAAAAATATATGTTATATATTTACTTACAAAATTTCTTTGCCTTTTTATTGTATTTTTTAATTAAATGTCTTCCTGTAATACAAAAGTTTAATTTTATCGTAAGTATTTACGACACATCCTGTTTTTTTTTTATTTGCCAACGGTACACTATATGCACCGGTTTCAAGTAGTGACACGAAATGTTCTGTAGACACAACAGTAGAATATTTGCATGCTTTCAAACCAAGCCTAATGGTTCGTTGACTTACAATACAAGAATAGACGGAATAGTACACTCAAAGCTCGTACAGCCTCTCGACGTAGCTCTGCAAGATATCCTCAGTGCAAAAGGGTACTACGTAGTTGCTTTTACAAACATTGAAGGTGCCTACTATTGGTATTCGTTTTCGAATCTAATTTACAATTGAAATGTAACCAAGATCCAAGTTTTAAGTTCTCTTGCTTTTCACATAAGGGCCTTATTTTTCAGTTTTATTGAAACTTATAATGGATATAGTTACTATTTACGCAATGGCGTTAATTAAAAACGTAAACTCCCATAAAACGCAAAAATAAGGTCATTATGTCAAAAGTAAGTGAACTTAGAACTTACACTTTGAACTCGATGTCGTTTCAATTGTAAATTGGATTCGAGAATGAATACCTATGATATTTTATACGATTTCTTTGAAATTAACTTTCTCGGAAAATATAAAATTGTCATTGAACTGTCTTGAAAGCCAAAATAATCGAAACTAAGAATATATAAATTTTACGCTACGCTAGTTAAATTGAATCAACGATTGGAACTAATGTTAGGAGAATATTATAAATTATCGCGTTTAGTTTTTATGTATTTCTATACGCTCTCACAATCTTGGTAACATACGCGGATATTGTTTCTTTGAAATATTTATTCATAGAAACGGTAAGAGATTATTTTGTTAATTGATTAAAATAACTGTTTGAAAAGTCCAGTAAAATTTATATTTATACTAGCGGGCCCGGCGGACTTTGTCCTGACTTGATAATAAAAAATTGTAAAATTCAACCGCAGCGCCACCTACGGGTCCTATTGCGAATATAAATCATTAATTCAATTCATCGTCAAGAATCCACCTGAACACTCACAAAAAATTTCATCAAAATCTGTCCATTCGTTTAGGAGGAGTTCAATCACATACACATGGACAGAAGAATTATATATAAAAAGATTATTATGTTATTCTACACTCATACCTGCGTGACGAAGCTTCACCTACATGTCGCGCTAAAATTGAGGTCAAAAGTTATTCCGATAAAAGCGCAGATTAAACTTCGCGTCCACACCCGCGTCAATTCGATAACTCGAACATCCGCCAAACTCTTTTCATGTGTGTAAAAACCACCGGACTAATTAGCGTAATGCGTCTATCGTCACGCAGCCCGATAGTTTGTAACGCGTGGCGACAATGTTTGGAAGAGCTATTCAATTTAAACCCTTCCTTTCCTTCTCATAACCGAACCAGGCGCGCTGGGATTCGGAGCCACAGTTGTAGAGTAAATCCTATCTGGGCACGGATTAAAAAGTTCGCAACATCGTAGCGTGAAGCTGTGGAACAAACTCCGGGCTAGTGTGGCCCTTCTTTCTTATAACATGGAGTCCTTCAAGTGTAGCGTGAAGAGACATTTACACAGGCCGGTAGTCGCCATTGTTTTTGGATTGTACTATGCATACCGTCAGTCACAGTCACATTGCCGTGCTACAATAAAATCGAACTCTTTATTTAATTCCCTTGTACTAACCGACTTAAAAAAATGTGCTGTTTGTTAGTAAGATATTTAATTTGGATAATCTGTACACAATTGTACCTATAGTATTACTCCAACAGTTCGGTTCGTGATACGGCACCTGTGGTTACCGCTCACTAAGTAGACAGAGAACTAGAAATATTATTTCGTAAACTGATAGTAAATGTTCTTTCGTTTCGTAATGTTTTGCCGCACGTTGCCAAAACAATGACGGTTACTTGATATTCGCAACAATGTAGTAACCAGTGCTCTCCAGTCTGATTTAAAAACGTATTTTACGACCTGCTGATACTCTTAATGGAATCCATATTATGCATTTATAGAGTACTAGCAGCCGTCCGCGTCTTTGTCTGCCCTTGCAGCTTTCTAAAATGCCATATAAGATACTGTCTGAAGTTTTTGGCGGAATCTTAGCCTGTCGTCATGTAGTGGTTTTTATAATTTTTTTTATACATAGGACGCAAACGAACAGGAACAATTAAAATCGGTTCACAATTGACTAAAATATCGATTAACATATATAAAAAAATACATACAACCGAACATAGTAACCTCGTCCTTTTTCGAAGTCGGTTAAAAAGAAAGTCAAAAACTACCATTTTCATGCCGTTTTCACCAGTAGATAGAATGATGATTCATGGGGAAGGTTTAGGAATAATTTGTCAAGGTTTTCATTTTATTATCAGGGCGGGACAACGTCTTCCGAGCCGCTAGTTATCATCCCGTAAAAGCCCCGTGAAAGTCGGTCCAACCAATTAGGAGATAGTAGGGTATTGCGAACGAAGTCTTGAGTAACAAAATAAAATGGTCTAAGTTACTTGTTATAAGGTGAGTTCTCTGCCAGTGAAAATCTCGTGAAAATCAGTTCAAACATTACGGATATTCCACTGAGGCCGAAGGCGAATAAAAACCCTAAATGACTTTTTATGAGGTCTGCAATCCACCAGTGAATATCCCGTGAAAATTGGTCCAACCATTTTGGAAATAGCAATGCGGACGAAGCCGCGGACAAATAAAATAGAATATGTCAACCGCTATAATTTCGGCTATCTGGCAGTAAAAAGTAAAATTCCCATTATAATAGGTCCAGCCGTTTTGGAGATTACCCGGAACAAACAAACAAACAGACAAAATATAATAATATAAAAATATGGATAAAGTATAAAAAAAATTTTTTTTGGTCATTTGTAGCCATATCCATTCATCAAAAAGTTGTTATTTTAATTGTACATACACAAACTTTATTTTTATAATACGTAATAGAGAACAAATAAAAAATTGGAAATAAAAGTAGTATAAACTTTTTGAATAGAAAAACAAAATAAACTTTGAAAATGTTTGGGATAGAAACTTACCACGTTACCATGGCAACGTATATAATACTAACGCTAACGAAATCTCTCAAAAGGAAAAAAGTGCCCGATTTTGAAACATTTTTCATTGGTGCTCTGCTTCTATTAGTCTTAGCGTGATGATATAGCCTAAATCCTTCCTCGATAAATGAGCTATCTAAAACCGAAAGATTTTCTCAAATCGGACTGGTAGTTCCTGAGATCATAGCGTTCAACCAAATATCAATGGAATATCCGAAATGCTTGAATTAATTTTCACGGGACTTTCACTGGCAGGCAACTAACTAATGAGCTATTTTATTTTAAGGCAGACGTTGTCCCGCCCTGATAATAAAAAGAAAACCTTGACAAATTATCCCCGTGAACCGTTCAACCTACTGGTGAAAACAGCATGAAAATCCGTTCTGTAGTTTTTGACTTTATCGCGAACAGATAAACAGACAGATCAGAGGACTTTGTTTTACACTATGTAGTGATGAACTGTTACGTATGCAGTCTTTCGTGTGAAATTGATCAAAAATAATTTGTTTAATGTAAACAAGCGCATGAGACGTGCGCTGTACTGGACTCCAAGAATAAATGTATGTAATTTGAATTATATTATCATTTTGGTCAATTTGGCGGCAATTTTGTTTTATTTACCGCGTTTGCATCTACATAACTCAGTGATTATAGCAACGTATAAGAATAACACAATTATATTGACAATATGGGCATGTTATATCTATATAATAAATAATTTAACACAAATTGTTCGATAATGTATAGTTTAAAATTGTCATTACTTTCTTATATAGTGTTAGTGAGCACCGAGGGTGGTATATAGTGGTTAAAGTTCCAGGTATGTTGCTGATGATAAATCCCTTCCCATTCGATATACTATTCGTATTCACATATCTAACGTACACGTAACATAATACAGTAGATGGCATGCGTGTCGTAGTTACAAATGTTTTTGAAAAAGCATTTCTGTAATGTACACACCTACTTACAATTTTATATTTCTTTAATTCATTTTAAAAAAACGCGTGTGGAGCCGCGGGGGACAGCTAGTTATAAATAAAAATAAAAATTTGGTTTTAAGCAAAAAACCGATGAACGCACTAATCCTACAGCGGGATCTTAGACTATTTTGTATAGTCACAAAATCTTAATTATAATAATGGCAACGTATATTAAATGTAATGTAAATGTAAATCTTATAATAATATTTTAAGTTATTGTTTCATTAGTTCCTTATACAGTGTAAATGAGCACTGAGGTAGTTATATGGTGGGTTAAGATTCCCAATATGTTGCTGACGATAAACCTCATTTAATACACTGTTAGTATTTATATATCTAACTAGCGGGCCCGGCAGTCGTTGTCCCGCCCTGATTATGAAAAAAATTCTTGATAAATTATATACTAAAACGTTCCTCATGAATCACCCTATCCACTGGTGAAAACCGTATGAAAAT
The DNA here is from genome assembly GCA_036509395.1 of Antheraea yamamai. Lineage (NCBI taxonomy): Eukaryota > Metazoa > Arthropoda > Insecta > Lepidoptera > Saturniidae > Antheraea > Antheraea yamamai. The sequence goes on along the minus strand of AP028428.1, from coordinate 21,046,583 downwards.
CCGTTCAGTACTTTTTGAGTTTATCGCGAACAGACAGACGCGGTAGGGGACTTTGTTTTATACTATGTAATGATGTATACGTTACATGGTACCTGCGTGTCGTACTTACAATTGTTTTAAAGAGTATTTCTATAATTGTACATGGTCTCATAATGTTATAATTCTTTAATACAATTTAAAAAAAACGCGTGTGGAGCTGCGGTTACAGTTTATAATAAATCTTACGACGTATTCGACGAACGATATATTCTATTAGCTCTAAAAGCAGATCCCTATTATTACTATTTCATTGCCCGTAAATAACTGTAAGAGCACACATAACAAGATGAATCTTTAAAGATATACCGTGTTCGCTCATAAAACAGGCCGAGGAGTACATCGGACCTGGTGATTTTCCGCAGTTTCGTCTCAAACGACCGACGCAATATTCACGATCTGCTGCAGTCAAACGAGCGAACATCGACCGGTTTAACTCCTTAGTCCTCAACGAGCGTGACTGTAACAATGCTATAATTATAGCTTATTACGTCTAAAAATAATCTACAATATCATCATATTATATGTAGTTCATCTCAATAAAGGTCGTACAGACGTACGTACACCTTATAATAAACACATACATATATTTTCAGTTACCTACTCGTTGCGGTGTAAAGTATCACGGAATTCAATTTAAATTCGAGAGTCGTAAAAGCTTGCTTCAGTATGTAATATAAATAATGGAAACGAGTTTAGTACAAATTTTTTCATATATGAAAATATTCGAATGTATACACACAAAAAACACGCTCGTATATCACTCGACTTTGGATGTAATGGATTTTTTTGAAGAACACGACTACGAATTCAATGTTATTTATGCATACGAAATGGTGCACTGTACGTAAGCAGTGACGTGAATGCTATTATTTATTGTGAACTGTGGGAAAGAAAATTTACAAATTTGAAAAAGCTACGTGTGACTCATTCAATATATTATGACTTAAACAAATAATTCTGGTTTATATAAATTTATTTCGTGTATCTCGCAAACGGCTCTAACGATTTGGATCAAATTTTGTATTTAGATAAGGTTTGGCTCTCTAAGTTTACCTATATAACTTTATTCCCTGAAAAAAAAAACAATTTTACGCAAACAAAAAAAAATATATAAGTGATTATTTGAGCACTTGCAGTAGCATGTATTGCCATCTTATATACTTTTGTCGTATTTGGATCATTTTCAATTGTTATCCTACTGGTACATGAAAAAATTGTGGGATAGCACTACTATGCGATATTATCCAAATATACACCCCCGATAACAATGCAATTATTGTGAAAATCAGATCGCTCAGTTTACTGTATGTATATATAACTCAAATCAACCTCCAATTAAAAGTCTAGCGCTATTAATACTGCCTAAAAAAGTATTCAGTTTAAGTTTTAAGAAGGAACCCAAGAACGGATATTTCAATCGGTTCGGAGGAGGTCCCACTCATTGAGAAGAGCTTACAAGAAAATCGATTGTGTTTCTTTTGTTTTGTATAAGAAGAAATTCTAGACAGTACTAGCGTCAACATCATGTCCAACCCTATAATGTTTTACAATAAAACTTGCTTATCAAGGTCCTTGAATTTACCGTCCGTTTAATCGACAATGTACTCGAGGTCCTTCTTGTACTATCCAACACTATTAAAAGACTTTTGTTAGATTTACTAAGTCTAAAGCATAAGGTGGCTAATTTGTGTTTGTAATATTAAAACTATGCTTGATTTGACATCGAGACAACTCAAGAATGAGTGTTATAAGATAATGAACTTTGTTTATTTGTTTGTTCGTTCGTTTACAGGTCTCTCGAAGCGTAAGAGTTACCAAACTGCCGTCATGACATTACACTGGTGGATGCATTGGTTCTGGGTGACGGTACTGCTCGTTCTGTGTGGTAAGTTATCAACAAGTGTAGTTAACATAACATCATGACTCCACAATGAAGAAAATTTCAATTAAGACAACATACGCATATAATTTTACTGAAAAAAAAGGAAACAAAAAAAAGTATAAATTAGTGCGCAGTACATCGAACGCCTATTGGTATCTGATATATTTATAACTAGGCTTTTAAAATTACGTTTTGCCATCAAATTTTATTATGCATTGGAATTGTTAATTTGTGTTTGCGTGAAGGAAAGGTTGTACAAATATTGTATACAGTAGAGACTACTATTGTTTGAGTATTAGATAGGTGTAACGCTTTTTTCTTACATGACAATTACTACTAGATTTCTACTTCTAGTTGCGATTACTTTGCTCTTACTACTCTTCACACTTAGAACAATAGAAAATAAATAGAACATTGGAAACAACGTGAAGTTACCGATGTAGTGGTAAGAAACTCTAACCCGATTATGTAGTAAGAATAGCGAGTAATCTACAAATTATTGCATAATTTCTTGTGAAGCCGCTTAATGAGGGCATCAGTGGATGAAAAAATATAGGTTAATTAGACAGACAGTGTTGAAGATTAATTATGGCGGTTGATTTCACCACTAAATTATTATTATACTATATTATTAAATGGATTTATTCGTGTAAACAACTCCGGATTTACCAATAAATTATATGAGACATATTTAAAGGTAAAACTCAGTTTATTATTACGTTAAATATAAATAAGGAAAATTATTGCTTACTGAATTCCCTAATAAATACATTACAGAACGTAACAATTGTTCAGGTATTATAATAATCCTATATAAGAAGGATTAGATATATTTTTTTAAATAATGCTTTAAACTTTCTGCATGATTACGGAAGCAGAATACACACATTTGGCTTTGTTAAATTTCATTCCAGTCCACTTCTATTTAAAGCCTACTACCCTTTAAGCACACATTTATACGGTGTTATTACAAATAAGTTCAATACGTATTGACTACTTGCTTTAAAAAGGCTGCGTATTAAATGCACCGCGGTCGCTGAATGTTCGCCATCTTGCTCTTTTGTCTCGTTTTGGTTAGGTCAGGTTAGACTTGCGAAAAAGGATAACGCGAATTTGCCTCGATATGTAAAGTGTCATATGCAGAAGAGAGAAAAAAAAAGTGAGTGGAGTGCGTGTGTGTTTAATATTCATATTCGACAGGATAGTACAGGCACCAATATTTCCTAGATACTAAGAAAGTCAGTGAATAATAATATCAAGAGAAAATGTCCGCTCACCTGTGATCATTTTTTCGGTCTTCTCGTAATTAAGTTTAAGGAGCCAATTTCTTACACGCTTTTCGCGTTCTCTGTAAGTGAGAGGGAAAATGTTAAGTTGCTTGTTAAACTTGTTGTACAGAACTGCACTCTGAAAATAAAATTGTTTCCTAGTTACAGCGAGAGTGTACAAGGCTGTGTCAATTCTCCGTTTGTGTTTATATGTTATTGAATAAAAAAATAAGGCTTGAGTATTGACGCAAGATATTATGTAGAAGACAGGGTTGTCTGACTGTGAGAATATACCATAAACCATATAATTCACTAGTTGGAAATCGTACTGATTTGTATCCCATGACTTTTAATACAGCTCGCTAAGCTCTCTCTAGTCGCAGAAGTAAGCACTTTCTCGCTCCACCCCAAGCCGATATGCAATAAGTTAGAATTGAGTGGGTCAGAGCGTAGTATACTGTATAGTCCGCAGAGGCTCTCAACGTTTTGAAAACAAATATAGTTTTCCAAACCTAGATACAAGTGTTTCTACATGCTTATTCCATGATAAAGTGCTATCAATCCAGACACCAAGATATTTGATGGTATGTAAACGTTCAATGAAAGAGCAGTTACACGACAAGCTAGCTAGTGAGGAGCATTCATGGGCAGTCAGAATAAATGGGGCGATAGATGTAATTCTAGGCGCAAATGTAACAAAGCTTAATTTTGTTTTTTTATTTATTTTTTATTAGCAAACGATTTCGGTGTGTACATTCGCCATTCCGTATCGAGCAACCGTGGAGTTCGGCCGTTCTGCCTGTACTCTTTACATTTGTTTGATATCTGTACATATAATAGAAATGTAAATCTAACGTGTCTGTACTTTCTACATTATTGTTTGTATTTTTTTTCGTTGTAGGTGTCTAGGGATAAGTAATAAAATACATTTTAATCATTTTTAGAAATGACTGTCTGTTTGTATGAACACGCTTCACTGCAAAAATACTATGTTCATGATAAAACCTTTACAAGAAAATCATAAAGCATATCTTAGAGTAACATTTAGTCTTTGTTTCATTAAAATCGGTTCACTATATCAAAAGTGATTGTACTATTAGTGACGCCGCGACTTTAGTACGGGAGAAAAGTACATAAGTAAATGGACTTAATACATTCAGATGACTTTATTAATCGATGTTATGTACATCAGGTTCAACTACATCATCAACTACATCAGGGTACAGCTAGTATGCACGTATTTACTAACTTTGTAATTTACATTTTTGTGTGGGTTTCACATGCACGTGGCCCATGCTACTAGATTATTTGTACTCTTCTCCATGATACATACTTTAAAACGTCTAATAGAATAAATTGCAATACAACAAATAATTACTATTCCTACCTATTCCGTTTTATCATGAAGGCAAGTGTATAATACATAATATATTAATTCGGTACTCTCTAAGGAACGTCTCAAACTAAATACGCAGCAGATAAAAGCTCCCCCTAACATCGACATAAACGAGAAACGCAATAAATCGTTTAGTTAACTTACAACACGATTAATTTCCGTTTGGAACTAACGAAGCCATTAGTCTTTATTACTCACAGTCATTTACTCTAACTCCTGAGCTATCTGGATCTCTGGAAGTGTTTTGCGCTCGAACTGAGTTCACTTTATGTCGTTTTGTAGAACATACCGCATTGACCTAAGAAGAACTTAACGTAAGTAAATTTATAAGTAATATGACTTCATTTATATTAGCCTTTTGTACGTCGTATGGCTAAGACGCAAAACATTATGTTGGATTCTAAATAAACTTTCCTGCAACTTCCAACGGTATGTAGACGGATTTATTCGAATTTCTCTGTACATATGGACTTGTATATGTTAATGGTTAGTATTATTATAATTAACTGAAGTTCTGCCTTTAGATACTTAATTCCTGACACGTATAATTCAAAATCGCAATCAATATAAACTAGTAAATAAATATTTACTTTGAATTGCCGGGAACGAATTCATTATTCTGTGAATAAACTCCCATTGCGCAATACCGTATTGGGATTAAAAATATAAAAGCCTAAGTCAAGCCACGATGAATATTCAAGGCTCTAAAAGGGTCTATTTCCCACGAGTCTCGATCTGTTGTTATGAAAACATAAAATATAATAAAGACTTTTTAAGTTATCTTAGATATTTTACAGGGTAATGTGAATTATAGTTTATCATTCCAATTTTTATTACTGCCATAGTTCATCTTCTTTCTGTTCATACTGCAGTAACGAACGCCCTTTATGGAAGACTAGCCGATGTCCTCGACTTCGTCTGCGTTGTTTATTATCTTAACATTATACGTATTTTATGTACAGAAGAAAAAAACAAAAAAGTGCTTTTGCAGTGCTTATAAAAATCATAGTTTCTTAAAACTTCGGTAACTATATATTGAATGAAGATATTGTGATTTTTTTAACCTATGGACTATCCAAAACCATATGGGTTTAAGCTCCATACAGACAAATGTAGACCTTATGATGCACTGGTCAACAAACTGTTGGCAACATAAATGCACCAAACTCGCCCGAAACAAGTTCGCGTTCTCCTTATTACAAAATTTAAACAACGTAACCAAAGCGAGATAAAATAAAAATATAGCAAATCAACGCCCGCGGTGCATGGAATATGAGACCTTGTCAAAGCCCGGGTTAAAATATAACTTCTTGTAAAAATTACCGTATACAATAAGCGTCCATACGGACAAATGAAGCAGACCTTATATCCACTGGTGCAACGCATGGTCAACAAACTGTTGGCAGCATAAATTAAAAAAAACACCGTATTTATTACAAAATTTAAACAATAACAAATTAGATAATATAAAATTATACAAATAATTGGTTAGATATTTAGAAACATGAGCCGCCATTTTAAGATCTGAAAATCAGCCGAGGGTTTAATAAGTGTCTGAAAGTAAAGCTAAAAAAATGGTCCAAGCTTACCCAGTAGTTTTTACACATAATTTATGCACAACGACAGACTTCTATCCTTTTATTTATTGTATATAGGTAATTACTATCCTTATCAAGTGCGCAATAAGAAAAATATCTTGCGATGAGTTCAATGTTCCCACAAGATTTTGGCTCCCTTATTAGAATTTTCTAGAGAGTTTTTCTAATATCTCAGAATTCATACTACGTTGTATTATTTCTCATTAACTTGTGCACGATAACCAAGCTATATTATACAAGATTTTGAATAAAAAATAATAGGGGGCGGTAACAGAGTAGGGTCCCGCGAAAAACTCCTCTTTAGGCTTAAATCATATTAAGGCGGTGATACACTAGTTTTTTTGTACACTAATTTGAGGTGACAAGGTGCTTTTCAAACTTCTATCCTATGGCGTTTCCTACAGACGTTGCATCACTTTGCGTCTTCTACAAAATCTATCGCAGAGAATGTTCCGAAAAAGCTGTTCGGATTGTACCAGCTCCATAAGTGAACGACTCGCCACAAACTAAAATTCCATCAATATCATCTTTATGATTGGAAGTTGTCTACTCCCAGCGGCAGCATTTCCGGACCAATATAACGTACAAAACTTCAAGACACGAATTTTTTTTTAGAAACGAACCTACCTCTCTATCAAAAGCCAGCAACGCTTCTGCCATTACCCTCGTTTTGCAAGTGTACATGGGCGGCGGTGATCATTTACGATCGGGTGATCCGTATGTATGTTTGCCTTCAGTCCAAGGAAAAAGACCAGGCAGCTAGCAGGCGATGAATAAACGATGAAGGAGTTATTTTCACCTATGTAACTTGAAACTACGAACTCTCATGTCTGTGTAATGTAATGTGTATTATAATTACGTATAGATTTATATAGTTTAGGGTTGAAATATATCGAGGTCATATGTAGCGCGTCAATTTTTCATCTAACACCATTAACCTTGACATATGGGGCCGATCGTGACGTTAGACACTGTGTATCTCCTGATTAATGTGAATAGGTTTTGTGCGACGTCACGCTCATGTCGTTAAATAACCCAAATAAAAATAGAATTAGCTAAAAACCGTCAGTACGTATGTATATATATATAAACCTGTTAATTCGTTAAGCGACGCTGGCCTCAGTTGTAGCTTGCTCAGAAGGTTCATCAGTTGACGTTGGATTAAGCCGTACAGTAATCTTATGCGTTCAGTGAAGCAATACTTCATGAGGGTTATTTCCTTGCCTGATTACGACTCTTAATTTTTTTTTTGCCAAAGACATCTTTGTGTATAAGCCGATAACTGAGCGCCAGTTTCAAATTTATAATGTTACAGTTCTTAATTGTGTATTAATAATCTTCAAAGAATCAAATTAAAAATATAATCTTATAGATATCTACTAGAAAACCTGGTATTCTAAGGTCTCTAAAAATCGGCTAATATGTTCGTTTTACCGTAGGTCTTTCTCCATCGACTAGTACATATGTTTTATACGTAAAATCGGTAGGTCGATTTCAAAAGCTTGATACTTATTTACACTGAAACGATTGTGACCACTGAAAATTCGGTTACACGTTGGTTTTAACTGAATGTAAAACAGCACCATACTTCTACGTTATTTTCTTTCTATTAAAAACTCCGGTTCTTTTTATGGTTTGATTGCAGTTAAATAATACTGACTGAAATTGAAAAATATAATAAAAGTAAATATAACTGAAGAATATGTCTGTAATTTCGCTTGAGTCCTAGAGCATATGTTTTATACATATGTTCCAATAAATATCATAGACTCAAATCTTTAAGAAGTTAAAAAAAAACTACAAACAAAATACTGGTATTTTCATTGTATCTACGTAGGTAGATTCAATTCTATTTGCGTGGTTAATCTCATTACATTTGTAGATAAGGTTCATGTGTACTTAAATCGATTAGCTTTTCTAAAGTAAATTGAAATAATGGCGACCGACAATCACAATGCGATCAAAATGAATACGAAAGAGTTTTTTCTATACGTATAATAAGAATGTAAATCTATCGTGTCGTCTGTACTTTTTAGATTTTTGTAAAATAAATTGTTGCAGGTGTCTTGGAATAAGTAATAAAATACATTACATACATAAATAAAATACATTTAAAAGATGTATGTCTGTCTGTTTGTTTGAACACGCATCACTGATAAAGTACTGCGTTTACGATAAAACATCAGCAACATTAAGTCTCAGTTTCATTAAAATCCGGTTCACTCTATCAAAAGGTTTATAATTTTAATGACAACGCGGCTTAAATACGAGATAAAAGTAGATAAATAAGTAAATGGACTTCATATATTCCGATGATTTTATTTGTCACTATTTTTTTTAAAGTTCCTCGCGGACGGAGTCACGAATACAGCTAGTCTAAAATAAAAGTATATGTATATGTATGTAGGCTATAATATCATCACGCTAAGAACAATAAGAGCGGAGCATCAATGAAGAATGTTTCCAAATCGAGGGTTTTTTTTTCCTTTTGAGAGCTTCCGCTGCCTATTAGCGTTAGCCCAAAGTAACTATTCCACGCAGACGAAATTGCGGGCAGAAGCTAGTTAAAAATATATTAGATTAGGTAAAGACGTTGTATTGTGTATCGTACGTATAAAATTATTACTTAATACTTTATGTCAGGGCTGTATTTGTTGCTAACACCCACAAATTAATTACTTTTTGTACCCTTTTTTATTAAGCCAGTATATACCACTACGATTCGTTTTCTCTATAGCGTTTGGGATCTGGTGTACTATAAATTAAAAAGTGCATATAGTCTGTTATTTTCGGCAATAAAAAACCAGCAAAGATAGATACAGTATTAGCTTCTGCCGTGTGCCTACGCACATTTTTTTGTTGTACGTCCCCTCAGCAATAGACCGTCAGCCTTCAGTATCAAGATTTATATGCTGGTTAAATTAATTAGTAGTAAATAGGAAATTTGTTTTTTTTTTAATTATAGCTATATGTATATGTAGCTATTAAACAAAGTCACGGACAAGGACTAATTTATCGAACCTACGGAACGATAGATTTAACGTCTGTAGCTAATATGCGGAACACGCGGAATCAGTTTAATGTTTCCGCGTTTTGCTACGGAACTCTAGGGACGATAACACGATATTAGATTTTCTACGTTCATAATTATTTCCTTTATCGGTTTCGGAGGTCATGATGTCGGAGGTAGGTACTTCGCAATTCTGTTCAATGTTTAGAAACATTAAAACAAAAACAAGAATTAAACCTTTGCTTAAATTTGCACTGGATTTTGGGCCATAAAACTAAGCATGGACAACAAATTATTCGTCTAAAAGGTCATCCTAAAACCAATATGGATGTACTGCGCACAATTATGGCTGAGTGCGAGCTATTCGAATATTTCTGTACTACAAAGAATGCAAAACAGAATTTTACGAAACATAGCCAATGTGTAATGGTACATTACCAGTACCCAAATCAACTATTATTTAGGAATAAAAACTGTAAAGGAGGAAATCTTCAACACTACACAAACATATTATGAAAAACTGCAAAGGCGTCCCAATAAGCTGGCATCAAAGTTGACAACACCTAAATATCAAAAGTGACTAAAAAGAACAACCATTTTTTAATATCTAGCAAAGATGGGTAGTTGTTCTCGCTGGAGGGCACACTAGACCCTTGAAATTTATTTCCTTCTCTATATCTGATCATAGTAACATATTAATGATTGCAGATTCTAATGAAAACAAAAACAAATGTTTAGACAACAGGTTAACGACTAAGCGAACCTATGTCATGTCAGATATATGTCGGATCTAGTCGCAAGACTATGTTTGGTCAAAATTGTGATCACAATGCGGGCGTGAACGGAACAACCTCTTAATGACTATACCACTTGGAAATACGTTGTAAATAAGTAGAATTAGTGATTGTACATTAAAAAAATCTCATTTCTATCCATTGCCCCCTTTTTCATTAAAAGTCGCCACACTCACTTCCCCAAATGAAACAAATTTAACTGATTTCTCGTATGTTAAAATTCAAGGCGTTTAGGTTACAGAGCTATGTAAAGAATTAGACACGTACACTAGAAAAACAAAAACCCTCTTCTGCCCAGTTGAATAAATATAAAAATAAACAGTATTTATACAAGTAATCTACGTGTTGATTAAACTAAAGCAATATATTCAAACATGATAAGGGATTGTTTTTATTTATAATAAAAACTGATATATGCTTAAATTCTCGAATCTCCAACTTCAAATGTATACAAGAAACAATTTTTTATTTTAATCAGGAACAGATATTTTTTATCTTACAGTATAATGTTAAGTCACATTTTATGGTTTATTTACAAAACCGTAGGTAGCATTATTTAAATATTCTGAACGACTCATTGAATACGCATATTTCTGTATTAAAGTTCTCCGAAGCTGTATTATCAACAGGAATTGAATTCCTACGCAAGCAGTAATAAAAATTAATAGACCAAGAAATAAGAATGTATTGTGCAAATAACAATACGAAACTGTATTCTCTGGTGGATAGGTAGGTAGCGTACATTTTGTTCCTTTTCACCATCGCTCGTCAGTCGAGCGGAATCGACCGGCGGCGTGACCCATTCGATTGAATTATGAACCCACGGCCTCTCCCAGTTTTACGGTAATTTACTGAAAACAATAGAGATGCGGTAATGGTCTAGCGAGAGGCCTATATACCAGAACTTTCGGAAAAGAAAGAGCACAATTGTTTGAAGCCAAATGATTAGACCAAAGGTCGGCAAACGGCGGCTACTTAGCTATGGCTCTTACACAAAATGTTTAATGCAGACACGGAATATTTTTGATCTGTAAGAGACTAGTTTTTTTTAAACGTGAGCCTATAGAATAGAGTCACATTTTTGGAAAAAAACAATAAGCAAGGCAAGTCGCTCGCAAAAAAGAGAATAAGCAAAGACAAGGTCGATAGTTCTAATTATATCAGTAGATAAACGAACTTTAAGTAATAAAAAAGGCTGTTTTGAATAAACTCCACTTTCATATTATTTATATACTTGGTTTTTTTGGAATGACGAGTTTGCTGACCACTGGGTTAGACCAACGCAATATCAATCCAATATTCATACTCTGTATTATCAAATTATTATTGATAAAGTAACATCAGTGGCTTACGAAAAGCAGAACATCTTGAGAAAAGTTGAACACACAGAGAAATGCTACCGTAATATCACAATTTAGTGGGAATAATTGAATTATACATTTTATAAGCGTTTCAAATCATCAATGCCCCGTATAACAGTATGATAATGAAAGTTGTACGTTCCTTCTGACAGAGGTTTTTCCAGAGTATTGAGACATTAACCGGTTCATTTTTTAGCGGGGTCAACGCTGAATATAAAAAAAAATCCCGTCAAAAACATAAATGTGAAATGAGAGCCAAGTTCAATATCTTTTATATGTCTCGATTGTTGTTGTTGACTTCAATGACAAAAGAAGTGAGATCTAAATGGGTGCTAAATTCAGTGGTCAGTCCTGAAATTTATTTATAACAAAATAAAATATGTTTTGACAACTTAAAATATCATTTCGGCTTATAACTTAGGAAAATTATGGATTTCTCAGAGTTTGGAATCACAAATACGTCGTCGGCTGGCGTGGTGATTATAGATACCCATACCTTCCTTCGAGAAGAGGCCTATGACCCTGCAGTGGGCCTCTTACAGGCTGATGATGATGATGATGCGATTGGATAGTGTCAATATAGATATATTAGTTTCGTAGATTCATAGTTTTATTGTAAAATTAATAATGTAATCTTGGGACACAGTATTTTACTCTTCTTTGTTAGAGTAGTGCAAGACTGTCCGAAATGAATGAAGCATGGCGTTTTATAGCTGAATGACACAACGCCACGAGTCTTGACTTATAAAATCGGCTGAGTGCCTTAAGCGCTCGCCTTAGTAGTCCGGTGAAGCTGTTAAGACCTTGCTAGGTCAAAAGCGTAGTCAGTTCGAAAAAAAAAAGAGTCTTGACTGAAAAGCGCTAATAGCGATTGAGATAGTGACGTAATTTAGATCAGATATCCATAACATTTTGGCGTTACAATTGAAAATTTTATCTATACATATACTCCCATAATATTAATTGAAATAAAAACAATCCTTCTTCTTAAGTCAAATGCGTTACAAAATTTATCCACACAGCCACTAAGGACACATGTAATACAAAAGATTGATATGATCGTCTAACATAACAAGGTCAGTATTTATTCATCCGAAATCGCGTATTGTACGACTAATCCTCGTAATTGAATATAAGACGTAACAAAAGATTATCTTGTAACGAAACCACACGCGATTCAATGGAACAAAAGGTAATTGTTACAGAAACACTATATTATCTTCCATTGTATATGTCAGCGAAAGGTATTTCAACGTATTTAATCATTTGTCGTGTTACTATCCCAAAGTTGTATAAAACAATGGTATACTCGTCAAAATCATGTTTCACTATATATTATAAAACAAAGTCCTATGCCACGTCTGCGTTTATGTCTGTTCGTGATAAACTGAAAAACGAATGAACGGATTTTCATGCGGTTTTCGCCAGTAGATAAAATTATTCATGAGGAAGGTTTATTATCAAGGCGGGACAACATCCGACGAGCCCGCTTGTTTTGAATACTTTATATATAGCATTCGACCACAATTTGTTCGATGTTGACCAATGGCGATATGGACCAAGATAATAAACACGCTAAACCAACAGAAGGAGCGACATACTTTCAAGTACAGCTACCGGAGTAGACCAACTTGTGCTTAACGACAAATTTTCAACTTCTTGAAGGTAGTTAAGGATAGGATAGGATAAGTTCATAAGACTGTACTTTATTTGTAACGACATATACTTGATTACACGTTAGCTACTGAAAAGTTTCGTGTCACCGTAATTTTCATACCGTGGTATTTGCGTTAGGAGTGTCTAATAGAATACAAACAGAAAAGGTTTTTTATTTATATTTCTTCGAACTTTTAATATCGCTAATGGATTTTATTTAATCTTGTTAAAAATGACTGAGTGATTTCATTAAAATCTGGGTGAATTACTTTAATGAATTACATTAATGAAAATGTGTATTATAACGATACTGGTATGTAGGAGGTGGTAGTGTTTAGGTAAAACATATTTGTAACAATAAGCAATTATATTTAAAAAAAAGAATGTTTAATATATTATCTATACTTGTTTCTATCAAAGTACTACAAAGTGACTCTCCACTGTTTACGACGACGAGAATATTACCTGATGTTAAATGACTATATAAGATAGTAAACACGCTAAACCTAGAGAAGGATGGCTTTCAAATGGTGCTGTCAAAATACCTATGTATTTAGCGACAGATTTTCAACTTGGAAGTGATAGCTAGCTTTATGCTAGCTAGCTAACTTTATGTTACAAATATAACTTCTATTACACTTCTATCATTATACTGAAAAATAACTTGTCCGTTTACAGCACGTTAAATTTTTCCCATCTATAGAAACGGAAGACTTAACCAGTGAAAACACAAAATATCATTAAATAGATCTGTAATATTGTAATTATCTTAGTCATATATTTAAGCATGTAAATTAACCTAAATACTACAGCTGAAGAGTATATTGTCAGATAAATATCTTACTATATAAAACAAATCTGTTTGTTTAATTAAAACACAATTATACAATCCAGTATCCTAATAAGGTTTCATCTTGTTTATTCCAGCGAGCGATAATAGGAGTGCGGCGGCACCACAATCTGAAGAATTGTTACATATAACTGCAGAATTCGAAGCGGAAAATCGACCATCGGAGCGACAAAGCCGTGCTATGTATTTTACTAAGACTATGATTTTCACCACTCCGGCACCAGACAACGTCACTGTGACGAACCAAACTGAAGCGGCTGTCGCTTCGAATGTGACATCACCGAATACAACAGACATTGTACATCCATCAATTCAATGGACATCTGTTGATGCTGAAGTACAGAATGTAACAAAAAACATAACAACCCCCAATATAACTGTCGTCGCAAACGTGAGTGAAATGGAAATGCAAAATCAAACGTTTGCGACGAGAAAGAGGAACCTTACAAGGCTCGATTTTGTGAAAGATGACCCCATTCAAGGAGCGGCAGAGAGTCGAATAGTAACGGAAAAACCGCTTTCGTTGGAGACAACGTTTCTGCAGACGCGGATACCGCCGAACGTGGAACCTTCCAGAAGGGTGATAGAGCAAGATGATGGCAAAATGGACACAGGAGCTATAGCCGGTATAGCGTTTGGCGGCGTCGTCTTAGCAGCGTTGGCTGGGAGCGTTGCATTCGTAATGTACAGAAGGAGGTACTTAAATAAACCTCAGACATTGAACGACAAGTGTTCAAATCCGGACTCGAGCGGATATTTGGACGACAGTACAATAAGGGTACGTTAAAACATTTTTTTTTATTGTTGCAAAAAGTGTATAGTAAGCATTCTGCTTGTTAACTAATTCGCAATATCATACCACCGTATTTATTATAATGATATCTATCAGTGTTTTGTTTTATTTTTTATACCTCACCTAGGTATGACAATAAATATAGAATTTAAGTTAATGTTAGCGACAATAGCGATTTTACAATTAATTAAAAAATAAAATTCGATTTCTATAAAATGAACAAAATTGCTTATCCGAAAAGATATTGCAACGATTCTTTGTTTTTTAATAGTGAGAAAATGGTGACGGAATAACATTTTGCCCACTTCTAAGTAGATTAAGATTATATTGATCATGATGTAAATATCGAAAATATTCAGTCTAATTTATGCTTTTTTTGGTCGAATGTTATCGCTCCCGGTTCCCGTATCGAATAATTAGGAAAATATTACGTGGATGGGTCTACATCAATAGGTGTCATTTTCTTCTTCTATAGATATAATAAGAATGTAAATCTAACGCGTTTGTACTTTTTCGATTTTCGTAAAACAAAATTGTTGCAGGTGTCTGGGAATAAGTAATAGAATACATTTCAATCATTTTTAGAAATGTCTGTCTATCTGTCTGTGTGTCTGTTTGTATGAACACGCATCACTGTTAAAGTACTGGGTTCACAATAAAACTTCATATATAAAAATTATAAAGCATATCCTCGGGAGTAACGCAGTCGTTGTTTCATTAAAATCGGTTCATTCTATCAAAAGTTATTGTAATTTGAATGGCGCCGTGAATTAAGTACGAGAGAAAAGTAGATAAGCAAATGGACTAAATACGTTCAGATGACTTTATTAGTCATTATTTTGTACATCAGATGCCACGTGGACGAATTCGCGGTCACAGTTAGTAAGAAATAAGGTTATATTTCCTTGCTGATTTAAATTGTCTACTAAAGGTTTATTCAAATCAAAAATACTTTATTCAGTTTAGGCCCTAATAAGGCACTTATGAACGTCAAATACTACCACCGGTTCGGAAAACAACCCAGTCATCGAGAAGAACCGGCAAGAAACTCGATCGGGTACATTTTTTTAACATATATTTCCAATACATCATACAATGCTTTTAGTGGATGCACAGAGAGGAGTCAATTCCAGACATCACTATCATTCACATACTGATCCACTCTATAATATCCTTTTGAAACTAAAACCCGTTTGACGTGGCGATTAAATTTACAGTCCGGCAAATCGGTAACAAATTAGAATAGCGTTAAGGGGACTTCTACTGATTACGTGAGGGTTTAGGGGGGGATAGAATTTCGACAAATATCACGTAGTTATTTTCGAGCAAGAAACTGTATATAAATGTGAGAAAATTAGCTTAATCTAAAATAAAACATGTTTATACACTTAAATATGTAGAAATCTGACACAATTTTTCTATATATTAAACTCCATGAATAGATGTAAAGTTGTTTAGCACTAATATTTCTAAATGTAACGTAATCACTACACACTCGTATTATACAACAGTCCTTTGTCACATCTGCTTGTCTGTCTGTTCACGATAAACTTAAAAACTACCTACTGAATGGATTTCCACGTGGTTTTCACCAGTAGATAAAGGGATTCATGAGGTAGGTTTAGGTATATAATTTGTCAAGGTTGTTTTTTCATTTATCAGGACGGGACAACGTCCGCCGGGCCCGCAAGTTATAATTAAATGTAATACCTAATGGTAAAAAATGTATAGTATAAATAAAAATAATAAAGTAAATTGTGTGTCTTCTTGAATTTAGAGGAGAGTATTGGATCGAGGCAGATCTCACGACTTCTCACCGGGGGATGAGGTCGTCAAAAAATTCCTCCAAAACCCCTTACGTAATTAATTGACGATCCCTAATAAAATCAATAGCTACTGCGAAAAATTATTATTAGTTTGTTGACATTTTGTAGTATAATTTTAGTCTGATGTTTATATTAAATACTATATTTTGTACTCTTCCAGGACAACTCTGAAGAGATGTACAGCCTCGACAATGACTCTTTCCTGAATTCTTTAGAAGCCATGACCATACAGAACTATTGGACGGACACTGTGAAACATACTAAATTATAATAAGTGATATTTTAAGTCACCATGTTATATGAGACATCATTTAAGTGCGGACAGAGTATTGCAAAGGACCATTTAGTTTCCATTTTACTATTGGTCCAAATATTTACTTACTTAATGAGATTATTGTACCTTAACATCTAGAATAGTCGGTCATCCTTCAATGTAAGATATTTTATAAATATCCTATAGAGTTAGTATAAATAAAAATAAGTTTTCCTTACTATGGAGTGATAGGGTGCTTTTTTTTAAATTATTTTTTTTTCGTACCTGATGCGAAATGTTGTAGTATATATATAAAAAAGATTGGCTGAAAATTTGAGCCCTTGCTCCCAGAGTGTGAGAAGATATCCTATTTAAAATGCACTTAAATTTTGTTGTTTTTTTTATAACTCGGTGTCACTTTGTTCCTTCGAACTCAGGAGTTAGTCAGTATTGAGGGCTCTACAATAGTGTCTGTAGCGGGTTTTTTTTTATATTTCCATCAAAATTTTACTTCGGAACCAAAAAAAAAAGTCGTTTAAAAAAGCACCCTAATGAGTAATATTTATTTTCTTTTGTATGTGTTCCTTCAACCAGTTTTCTTATTTAGACTTTAGAAGGTAATTGAACGATATATCAATTTCTTGTCATGTAGAAATCTCTTTAGTATGTGTGTCCCTTATTATGACTTGAACATAAGACTTCAGAAAAGTTAAAAGAATTATCCATAAATTACGTCACACATTCGTTGAGGGAAGGTTGATAAAGAGGGTCCTAAGTTTCGTGACGTCACATACATAAATCAAAAGTATTAAGCTCGTAAACTCCAATTGTGACGAAAAACGAAAGAGTAGAGTTAATGAGTTATAATGGTCATTTTATGGAAAGGAATTTTAAATAGATAAATAATTTTGCAATGTTGTTTTGATTTCATAATTTTTTAATTTGTTACTGTGCAATATGTAACGTTAGACTAGGAGAGGTGTACATATAAATGTCAAGGTATGTGGCATGTATGGGGTTCCAAAAATTATGAAATCTGTGTGATGTAATTTATAGACGACACCGCACACATATGAGATGTATTTTTCATACCTAAATATTTCCAAACATTGTATTTTTTTCTTCTGTAACTGACATTAATATTTCTAGTATAATAAAAAAGGGTTATTTCAGAATGATATGGTTTTAGGAGCAAGTCCTAAATGATTAATTTTCAACATAAATTGTTCAAATCAAAAGACCTGCTTAACTACGGTGGGTGATACAATTAAAGGGTCAAGCTTGCCTGGTTATACCTATAATATTGATCATATTCAGGACTGCTTAAACCATTTCATAAATTACTTAACGATGACATAATGCTATCAGTGATAAGTAGAAATAATTAATTACTATTTGTTATACGTTTCTTACAATTAATAATAACTAATTCATTCTTAATTAAAGTAATATTAAATAAATTATTGTAAATAGTTAAAATTATAATTGTGATATAATTATGTTATGAGATCTTGAATTTTTTTTAAGAATTAGGTTAATTAAGTGCATGTACTAATTATTGTGAATTGCAATTCAAACCCCTCGTCTCGAACGTTGTAGTAGTTTTTCACAACCATACAAAATGAATGACTATATTTTTTTATGTAAATTAGTATTGCATAATTATTGATCTTTTTTTTTTTTTTGTGAATTAAGAAAGTGATAAATGTACTGCCCGTGTTATGTCAAGGGTTTTGACATTATAAACGCCGCTAAAGAAAGTATTCGTTCAGATGTTAATTAATTGAAATAATTGTTAATGGTCTCCTTTAATGCACAGATTTATTTTTACAATACGACATTCTAATAATCAAGATAGCAAAATTAATTGTGACACGGTTTACTAATTATAAAAGAATTCAGGTAATAAATGTTTTTAAAACAAAGGTTAATTACAATTTTCGAACTAATATAAATACTTCTTTCTATATATATTTAGATTAAGATCAATGCCAATTTTGATTTCACGTTTAAAAAAAATAGAATTTCTCTGACATTATTCTACTAGAATTTTTTTTATTGACACTGGCGAATGCGCAATTTGAAAGACTTGAGTTAAATTAAATTAGGGACTTGAATTATTTTGAGGTTATAATAGTTTCTTCTTATTATTGTCGATAAAAGGATAGTATTTTTGGTGACCATAAAGATAAATCTGTTTAACGTCTGAAATAGTATAAATCAAACCAGTTTGAAGTTGTGAAGGCGATCTCAAATATACATTTGATTCTATGTTAAAACATGTTGGTATTAATAACTATATATAGCGTAAGTTTGACTAATGAAAATAATTCATTAATTTAATTATATATATACATATATATATATATATTACATATACTATATTGGGTTCTAATGAAGTGGTATATCTGACTCGATGCAAATGTATCTTTGATTGATTATTGATCATTTTGATTTTTCAAATAGTGGACGTTATTATTAGCGTATGAATAGAAAGAAGTAATATTGAGCTCTTCCCCTCTTCCTTCTTCCCCTCTTCCTTCTTCCCCTCCCCATTCCTCATTCGCTCTTCCCTTCACATTCTCCCTCAATATTAGTCATTTTGATTTTCAAATAGTGGACGTTATTATTAGCGTATGAATAGAAAGAAGTAATATTGAGCTCTTCCCCTCTTCCTTCTTCCCCTCCCCATTCCTCATTCGCTCTTCCCTTCACATTCTCCCTCAATATTGATCATTTTGATTTTCAAATAGTGGACGTTATTATTAGCGTATGAATAGAAATAAGTAATATTGAGCTCTTCCCCTCTTCCTTCTTCCCCTCCCCATTCCTTATTCGCTCTTCCCTTCACATTCTCCCCAAAATTTTGGTCACCAATCGTCTTTAAAAGTTTCGTATTGCCGATCGTATTTACTACCCTCAGAAACGGTGTCCATGTGTACGGTTCTCTGGTAGATAATTTTGTTAGAAAATTTATCGACGCAGAGAAAATAAGGGCTCAGTTTGTGGTGAGGAGTTGATGATGAATTTTATTTTTTTGTGAAACGATGACATCGTAATCTGTGAGGTAGTGATGTGAACGGCTACTGATAACTTAAAATAATATATATATTCCAATCTAAACTTTACTTACAATCACAATTTAACTTTAACTGAATTAAAATAACGTTCACTCGTCTTTCGATCATAGATCACGTAGAGTGATCATAGAGTAATATAAAATATGATACAAAAATGTAAATATGAATTTACTTTGTAATAAACGACAAAAGAGTCTTTACCAAAGTGTATTTCACAAAACAATTTCAAAATACTGCAAAACTGCATATAGATTCTGTTTAAATACTGCAATACGTTTTATTTATATAGTTTACGAATAATCTCTATTCGAATCTAATTTCACTAGCCAAAAAGTACAGATACTGCTATTAAAATTTTGGCTACCTATATAAAAAGCATAATTTAAAAAATTGACAAAGACGTGATCTATGTAACAAACTGTTGTAAATTCATATACAAAATTATTTTACTCAGTATTAAAGATATATGTAATGAAAAATAATCAATATGTTTCCTTTACACAATGTTAATAAACTATTTGTGTTAGGTTCTATCAGAATTTTCGAGTTATATGGCAATACTATACACAAAGTTACCATGTTTTCAAGTATAAATGTATTCTAATTACGTAATTTTAACCGAAAATAAAAGTAAAACCTTGCCGTGAACTTATAAGCTAATAGTAACAAAACATGAAACCCCCAATTGTATATTAATTAGTTATAGAATATGAATAATAATTGATACATTATTTAATTATTGAAAAAGTATGATTATGTGAATGTAATATTAATTTAGAATGATTAAATTTATTTTTACGTCTACGTTTTGCTTTTATTGCAAACCTTTATCATTCGAATCCGCGAACATTTAATGCGCAGTGCCAACTTTAGGTCTACCAGCGCTTCAAAAAAAAAGTGCAGCTTCATCGGTTATCATTTTACAGAGGTTAAGAGAAAATATCTGTATGGTACTAACAAGTGGTGCGTCTATACCCTCAATACATGGGTCGTATGAACCTAAAATCAGCATTGAGGAAAGATATATCTCAATTATCTTAATTATTTAACTAATATAATGCATTGTAAACACTATAATCTACCATTTATATACTATATTAATGCGCTGTGGGATGGTTTAAAAGAGCATAAAATTTAACATGAAAATATTCATAAACTAAATACTAAACATTCAAGTAACTATCAAATATTCTCAAAATGACCTTGATTAAGAAAAATATTTAAAATAGATATAAATTTTGTTATCATTAAACATTTTACTTCTTTGTTATAGCTTCCATACTTAGTTGTTATTTTAAGTTGGCCACAAAACTAACAAAGTCAATATCTTACATTAAGTCGGCAATAAGTTCATTGGCGAAATTGCCTGCATAGGCAAACGCCATAATGAAAATAAAAGACAGAGTGACTTTTTTATATATTATAGTGGGCAAACGAACCGGCAGTGTCACTTGATGCTAAGTGATCACCGCCGTCCATAGACACTGGCAACACCAGGGAAGTCGCATGTTTTTTAAAGGAGGTGGTCCTCCTGCGCTCTCAGTGACCGAACGAAACGCAACAATGCAAGCACTATTACTTCACGTCGGTTTTTTGTGAGAGGGGTGGTAGTACTCCGAGCGAGCCGACCCATTCATGCTGCAACCAGCGTGGCTCTACCCCCTACATGTGACTGACGTGACTCTCTCTTGACTGACTTGACACTGGTAGAATTTGTCACTACAAGCTGCCGTTATTAAAAAAGTTGAAGACACAAATAGTTCCCAATTTTTTATCGATATACTTTGTATTTCATTTTTAACGTTATAATTATAGCATATTTATCGTTTATAGAATTATAACGAACCAAATTATTATTGAAATTCACGTTATAATAATTGCTAATTAATTAATATATTGTACATAACTACTCATTCGATTTCAAATCGGCATCCCTACTGAGATCAACAAATGTCAAGGTTCAGTGTTCAGTCACCTGTCACGCAATAGTAAAGTTTATTATTGTTATATCAGAGGAATTCTTTATAAGAGTACACAAGCGGCGAATTTTTCAGATTGTACAAGAGTTTCAAAATATAAACATGGTCCGAGCGTGGTATATAGATAGCGAAACAAATGACCAGCGACTGGAACATCACAGGAACCCTCCACAGTATATTTCTCTTGAAGATTTATTCAAGAAAACTGGCGTCGAGTATTTCGAAGTAAGTTACATTATTTTCTCGCAGAGTTATCGTTACTTCGTCTTGCCAACTTAAGAACAGTCTAAAAAAAATGTACACATACATTTCTGACAGTATTGGCACAACATGATTATACTATTGCGACCAATAGGAATAATAACATTCTTTATACTCTATAGGTTTTAGCACATGATCACAATATTATTTGATTTTGCATGACAGGATAGTATAAGATAGTAAACACCCTAATCTTAGAGGGGACTGGCTCTCAAGTGCAGCTGCCAGAAAACATCAACACCGGTACTTGGTGACAAATTTTCAACTTTAGGGTGGTACTTAGCCAGACAGAACTTTTTTTGAATTTTAATTCTTTTTTACCTCTTAGCTATGGTTTCAGCATAATATTTTCCTTTATCGAAAGCTATGAATCAGTCACAGGGATTATGTCTTTGATCGAAATATTACACTTAAACCTGATAAAATTGTTCCTAATCTTATCAATTCTAGTGACACCACATCATCTCAGTGTGCACACCTCTTTCACATGTAGATTTCAAGTGAAAACTGATAATGGATATGTTAAATTAAGTACCTAAATTCCAGTATGTTTTCGAGACATCGTTATCAACATGTTTATTATATACTTTGATAACTTCAAGTTATCTCAAGTATAAAACATTACAGACTAGAGATAATGTTTTTTTTATAGTATATATACACAATAAATGTAAGATATAACTTTTTTTTTGTAAGAAACTATTTTAACTATTTATTACTCAATAAAGTGGTTTATTGCACAATATTATTCAAATTTAGATAATTTAGGATAGGATAATAAATGTAATGTACACTATCCCAGCAAACATTTCTGAACATTTGTCCCAGGTATCCAGTATATTGTTGCTACTGGAGATAATCTATTATTTATGTAAAAGTTAGCAGAGGTAGTAATTTAATTACTTATGTATAATCAATGTTGAAACTAAACAGACAAGTTTACACAAGGTAGTCAGGCAAAATCTGTTACCGATTGCTTTGAAAATTATAATTTGTAAGCTAAGTAATTATTTAATATCAAAGTGGAAATTAAATTTTCTATTGATGTAAACATAAAGAGATCTGTGGCATTAATGTTACTGGATTTTTTTAATAAATTTAAAAGGTTGGTCTTTACTTTATTTCTCTATAAGTAATTATTAAATTAAATAAATTTACTCTTCGATTTTGCCATAATTTAGAATGAGGTTGTAGATGTTGCATCTAAAGTATATTATCAAAAATTTAAAACATTTTTAATCCTGTTTCTGTGCTTTCAGTTGAATGTGGACACTTATAAAACTGATGGAGTTCTGGATAAAATAAAACAGGAGAGAGGATACACTTATGAAGATGAGATTGTGTGCTCCAAGGAATGTCTGGCAAATTATGAAGAGAAGTTGAAATCATTCTACACTGAACATCTCCATAGCGATGAGGAAATCAGGTATGCCTTAAAAATATATTTTCAAAAGTTTATTGGACAAACCCCATTGGGGAAATGTTATTTAACGAGTTCAAATGCTATAATACCTGGACAACTAGATACAGCAATCTTTTGAAATATAATTTTAAAGGGAGAACTAATTATCTTAGGAATTGTAGGATCTAAATAAATATTCCATATAATCCAAGAAATCAATTTTATATAATATAAAAGAATTACTAGTTTAATTTTATTAAATGTTGCAAAAAAAAAGGTAAAACATTAAGGTAATCATCAAAAAACGGTGTACAGGATGTAGAGCTGATTGTTACTCTCTCTTACATTTACCAAAGTTAAATAATATTAGTTGTACCAAACATATATGAAATATTAACTGTACATTTTAGAAACATACTTATAAACATATACAAGTTATAATTTAAAAATGTGAAGTCTCGCAGTCATATAAAACAACATCTACATACACACTACAGTGTATTATTATAACAAGCTAAAACAAACTTTTCGTTTATACTACATTCCCAAATAAATAAAAACAATCTACAAATATCCATCAAGCGGAAAATATAGACCTCTTCTAATTATTAAGATAACCCTATTCCTCTGTAATAGAGCTCCAATTAATTGTTGCTCTTCAATTGGTGTTAAAACTCCTATGATGTCTGTAAAACCTGTTGGTATACTTATCACGTGTCTATCATCAGGCAGCCCTATAGTTTTAAACACATGAGGATAATATCTTCCCGTGTCTGTTTTTATTGTGGCTATAGACAAAACTTTGTGGTGACACACGCTGGTATAGTAGTAGCATTAGGAGTCAATTTTTATAAAGTGGAATGAAACAAGTGGTTGAATTAATGGTTTTCCATTCACAGGTTTGTTTTAGACGGTTCTGGTTATTTCGATGTACGTGACGATGGTGATGAATGGATACGCATCGCTGTATTCGCTGGTGATATGATTGTCCTACCCAGAGGGATTTACCACAGGTTCACTCTTGACACTAAAGTTAGTATTCAAGTATCGAGTTTTATTTTTAATGTTGTCACTATAATTTTATTAAATAGTTCATTATTCAACTATCATATAGAGATTATTATTGATTGACTATCTATAAGTTCTAATAAAATTCAATCTGTTATTCTTTACAAGAAGAAACTGTGGTATTTGAAGTCTAAATTATAAATTATAGAAAATATCCTAAATAATATAAATGTGAAGAATTGTTTATTTGTTAAAGCATACTTTTAACTATTCAACCAATCTTCATAAAATTTTGCATACACATAGTCTAGGATTAAAAGTAAAAGGACATAGATATGCCTTTATCCAGAAAAGTAATAGGACAATACTAGGTTTTACCGAATAAACTTAATGCAGTTTCCTTCTCGCTCTTTGAATACACTATTTGAAATGGTGCCATTGTTTTTGAAGTATATATACAGGCAGAAAGTTTAGACAGTAATAATATTTATAGAGGGTAGTCTGCACTCGATTCTCGTCCTAAATCAATTAAAAAAATAGACGCTTAATATTTGACCTAATTATCTAGAAAAATACGAAAATTATACACAATCCTCTACACTTCTATATTAAAACACAGTGTCAATGACCGTCGGGTGATTTCACTATCACTTGAAAGTGAAGGTGGGAACGGTAGGAATGAAATACGGTTCATTGTCCGTTTTATTATCGAAGGTTATTAACACCGGGTCACCCCTTACAGCTTTGGGCACCGGTCACCTAGGTTTATTACGATTGTGTTTATACTTTTGAAAGTCTTGGATCAAACTTTGACTTAGGTTCTCTTTGTTGTTTATTAATATTTGTTTTGATATTATTATTTTATATGTTAAATATGACCATAAAGTATTATATCCTAGAATAGTGCGAGTGCTTAACCTTTCACCTGGTATATATCCCTAATAATTTTCGAGTGTTTCTTTTGTATATGTATATTTTTTATAGAGTAACTATTTGACTGAGCTGACAGTGAAGGAAAACATTGTGAGAGAACCTAACCCGAGAAATTATTCTTATAGTTCTACTGTATGTGGGAAAACATAGAACTGTGGATACATCAGAGTTTAAAATGGCTAATACGTCGTGGGCTTGCGTGGTGATTATGCCCGTACATTCCTTCAGGAAGAGGCCTATGACCCCTGCATTGGGTCTCTTATAGGCTGATGATATATTTGATTTCAGAATCATATAAAAGTAAAACGTTTCTTCATCGGTGAGCCGGTATGGCAATCCTACAATCGGCCTTCGGATGAAATGGAGTGCCGTCAGGAATACATCGAAAAACTTCACAAAGGTTTTCCAATCACCGCCTGAGAAGTGCCTAAAGAACTAATTTTTAATATACTAGAGATTGGAGTTACATAAATAAAAAATATTACAAAGATATCTAAACTACTAGATACAGTAAATTTCTTGGCATTTTAGAATAAATAAAGTAAATGTCACTGTAGTTGAAACTTCGACGGGTTTTATTTTAGGAAATATTAGATACTACTTAAAATTATTTTTTAATATTCTGGCAACACAGTCTTATTACTGGCATGGTGTAGTACTGAGTAGATTATAGACAAAATGGTGACCCACTTAGAAAGTTCTACAAATTTTTTTGTAGGATTTTTGTTCCTAGTTATTATTTATAATGCACTTGAAAAATGTGGTACAAAATGCAAACAATAATACAAAATTTAGGGTCTTATATTTCAATTTAATAAATAAAAGTAAAAAAAATACTACATGTCTGAAATTGTGCCAAAAATTCTAATCAACATTTTGTTATTTATTTTATGAGGTTCCATGATTATTGTAAATTAAATATAGTTTTATTTAAAAAAAAAAGGATAGTGTGGTTTTATGAAACCACGGTAAAAGTGAAACTTTTTTTCACACTATAGACATTTTACTAATAATAGTCTATACACTACACGGTCAGCTGCTGCGAACTATATGCGCCGCCATATTGGCCCTAGCTGCTCTGACGAGCGCCTTTCACTTACTCCGCGGCCGACCATCACGCGACATGCAACACACAGACGAAAAAGTTTGAGACGATGTAATAAAAGTTTCACTTTAAAAAAATATGAAATCTATAAAATCATGTTATCTATGTCCAATTTAGTAAGTCTATTTTTGATGTTCATGTAACTCCAATCGCTTTTTTTTATGTAAACGTAATATAAAAGTGATATACAAATATTTTATAGATATTTTACAATAGTTTTATGCGTATTTTACTGGGGAAAATAATGAGGTTGGCAACACATATATTTATATAAAAGCATTGTTAAAAAATATGTATATATAGTTCTGTATAGTCTATGATTCAAATATGTAAAAATATAATGTTAAAAAATTACAATTGGTTGTGTTATTTATCTGAAAAGAATAATTTCTATGTACTGGTACTTCTATTTATATGAATAAAATTATAGTAATCTGTGTCTGTACACGCCTCACACAGAAACTACTGTGTAGATTTCAATCGATTTTCTTTTTGTTTTAGTTCTTAGACATTTGGTAATTATCTAAAAAAAATATCACGATAACTTATCTATACTAATATAATAAAGCTCGAGGGTTTGTTTGTTTGGTTGAACGCGCTAATCTCAGGAACTACTGGTCAGATTTGAATAATCTTTCAGTGTAAATAATAGCTAATTTATCGAGGAAGGTTATAGGCTATATCATCACGCTAAAACCAGGAGCGGAGCACACATGAAGAATGTGTCAAAATAATTTTTTTATTCCTTTGAGAGCTTTCGCTGCGCGTTAGCTCAAAGTTAATATTCCACGCGGACGAAGTTGTGAGAACAGCTAGTATCATATAACGTTATTAAAGTTTTTAGAGACTACTATTTTTACCAGCACTACGCGTATAGAGATGTGTTGCGTTGTAGTAGTTCTTTGCTCTGTACATAACATATATTTTAAAAAATAATGCAGACGAAGTCGCGGGTATCAGCTAGTGATATTATAAATCTGAATTGACACGAAGCGATGTCTATACATAGACGTGGTAATAGATTTGTTTTTCTAATCACAGCCTCCCTGATTTAATATATAATTTGTCATCACAACATTACTTTATCTAAAAATATACAGATTGATTTATTGAGGTAAATATTATAGTCTTCAACTTATTATAATAGTACCTAACTAAATTATATTGGAAAATATTTGTTCTGTGCTTTTTAGTAAAGTATCTTTTTATTTATTTAAAACTAATTTAATTTCCAATTATGAATTGTTCTGTTTATTATATCTATTGTAGTGTTTGCATTGAGTGAGTATATGTATTAATTTTATATTCAAAAGAATGCCGTTTTAGCAATAGCATAGCTACTTTTAATTTCCTGTTCTAATACTTTTTGACGCATTTTTTCATATTATGGAGAGTAATGGTCATTACTCACTTTTAGTAGAAGTACTATCTCATTTGGGGATATATTGAGAAAGTGTCCAGCTCTAAACACTAAATAATAGTTCCAAGACTCTCCAAAATGGCGCTAGTATAAGCTAAGGTTATGGATAGTTCGAAGTAATCTTCTAAATGTAACCTAAACTTATTGCTGTAAGAAAACGTGGAGTGTGATAGATTTTTGTGAACTTTAAATAATATGTTTAGTGATTTTTCAGTGATAACTTTCATAAAACATGTTGAAATAATTGAACGATTGTAGGTAGTGTACTGATGCAAAAAATATATCATTGTTTTATTATTTTTAAATATTACAGTCTATGCTTGGAATTATTCAAAAAGTGTTGACGGTTCGACTATCAACAGGGTAGTGACACGTATTTTTTTTATATCATAGGAAGCAAACGAATAAGTGGGTCACCTGATGTTAAGTGATCACCACCGCTCATAGACACTTGCAACACCAGGGGGAGTCACAAGTGCGTTGCACCTGTCTTTTGGGGGAGAGGGAAGGAGGGAAGATAAGCCTCCGACGCTCTCACTGACCGAAAGAAACGCAACAATGCAACCAGTGTTACCACAGTCGTACAAGTAAATGTTACTTCACGTGGTTGTTTTTGTAGGTCGGGTGGTAGTACCCCGGGCGAGCCGACCCATTCATGCTGAAACCAGTAATAGCTTCAGCGTGGCTCCACCACCTACGTATTTTAATATTTAGCAGTTTCCATGATTTTAATAAAGTTTGCTGCATTCAAATATATTATGTTATTTTAAATGTTGTACCAAAGGCTAGTACAACAGCAATACTGAATCAAATAATAACCAAACCCGCTGCTATTGTATGCCACCATAATTTAACGTATTTTGACGGACATTTTTTCGTACATAGAGATGGTTTTCATCACCTCTACACTCTATATTTTATATGTTTGCAACTCATACTACAGTAACACCATCTTAACGTATTCTATAATCAGCTTCTACATCCCAACACAAAAACATACAAATGTTTATTATAATAAGTCGCCAGATGGCGATTTTTTAACATTATATGGTTTCACCTACACAACGTTAGATGGCATGGCAGCATGTGTTATTTTATTAATAGTATCTTTAAAATATATATGAATATTATTCGAACTTTACAGAGAATTTACAAAATGAGGCTACAGATATTATCTGTGTATAGAATATACATATATGATATTCATAAATGGCTAATTACTATTAAGTTTAATAGTTATTTTTCTAAATGTTGTTTCGACTTTTGGAATAAAATTATAGTTTTATATGTCCCATTTCGACCAATGAGTTTCAAAAATAAAACAAATAGTTTTAACTATGCTATACATATAATGCGTCTCTTTGAAAAACTTTGACATTCAATATTTTGGCAGTTTTACAGTCATATATTATAATTACTATTTCTTGATAAATTTATGGTATAAAATGAAGAATTTTACATTAATTACATAATATAAACAAATACAATGATAGAAAATAACATACAAGCGATTAATTAGCAGACGAATATAACACCAGGTTATTGCTTGCTCTATTATTACATCAGGAGTTCACTAAAATATTAAATATATGTAAATTACCGAATTATATAATATTATAAATGCGATAGTAGTTCTGTTTATCTATTAAATTATCATGATCTTTAAAATTAAATATTGGTTGCAATGAAATTTGATATGGAAGTAGCCTTAGTGCTGAAGAAATAAGAGTTGTTTTTCAGATACAGAAGTCATGTAAAAAAATTAGTAAAATATGCTACAGAAGAAGTCAATGAATATAATTTTGAAAATTCTTTATCTTATAGTAAAATATTATATTAGCTATATTTTACTATTTTTATTCCAATTAATGCGTACGAAATCGCAATTGCTATATTTTGATAAATAATAAAATCAAAATACATGTAAATGCACTTAAGTAACATAGGTTTATCCTTTAATTCAACAAGTATGATATATATCAATTTGTTCCAGAGGAATAATGTTGCTATTCGTTTTTATAAGTCGTTTTAATAGATTTGGTAATTTCAGGACTATTTAACTAAAACAAAATGGCTGAGAGAGCAGGAATTATTATATTCACACTCTGGTACATTGCAATAGCTTACAACTATGCCATGTAAGTAAACATGTTTTACATATTACAATAAGCGACATCTATCTCGGCGTTCATTATTTGCTATAGAGTTCATCTTATTTTGATTTTTTTATCGTGATTGATCTGTCTAGCACATGGAAGAAAGCTGTATTCTTTACTCCGTGGTCTAGCAGATCTATGTAAACGCAAAATTTTATCGTTTCACAAACGTCAATCGATACGGAAAAAAGCGATCTATAATACTAAATCTATATAAAATATACAGAGACAAAACAGTTTTATAATAACATCTTCCTGTGTTTCTCGTCACATTTTCTTTATTTCGTTCTTGCTTTTTCTTCATTTTTTGTAGCCCCCTTTTTAGAGACTTCCAGGGAATTTTTGTGGCATCTCAGAATTCATGGTCCGTGGTATTATTTTCCATCCACTTCACTTGTGCACTATAAGCGAACTATATTAGGTGAAATGCAACCAAGATTACAAAATTTAGCAAATGATACAAGATTATGTATAAACTATAAATTCCATAATACATGACAGAGACTGAGATTCCGCCAAAAACTCTTTTTCTTGTTTATTAGCTATTGTTGAGCTTTAGTGTTATCTGTAACAATATTTTTAAAACAGTTAATTTTTTCATACCATCGGCGTTATTTATTTATAAGCCTCTTTTTATTACACTTCACGATGTTTACCTCTACTAATCAACATTATTTGTACGCACTTTGGCAAAAAAGACTTCAATAATATTCAATAAAAGTCGAATTTCGATAGGTAAACGACCACTGGTGTTTATAATTAAGCGTACATAGTACTTTTAAAATTGCTTTGTGAAAATAATCGAAAAATACCTATAGCACAACTGTCAACAATGTTTCGATTGTTAACTGGTATGATTCCGAACGGTTATTTTCGTCGTGAACGAGCGCTTCTGTGATTCTATTGTAAATTATGTTTATTGGTGTTGCACAATGTTGTTCACACAATATGTTCTGTTGTTGGCAAGAATATTCAAATTAACTCGCACGTAATGTATACTTATTATTGCAAATTAACCGTCTCGTTGTTGTTGCAGTGACTAATTCGTTTTTTTAAGTTGCACCTACTAGTATGTCTCGTTATATTTTCTTGTTTTACACGTTCTACCCTAACTTAATCTTAGTTCTCGTTTCTCTAAGTTTCTGAAGGTCGTAGCGTGATGTTAAGTAGGATATTAGCCTTCCTCAATAAATTTATTATATAATGCAAAAAGAATGATTCAGGTCTGATTTTTGTCGTATTTTTTTACTGTGATACAAAAGTTTAATATCTACCGTGTGTCTTTACGACACATGCTGTTTTTTTATATTTGTTTTATTTTGTTACCTTGCAGCAACATCGGAACGAACCAAATGTTTGGCGATAGGTATACCACGTATGTTTTTTTATTGTAACATGACAAAGTAGAATGCCATCCTAAAACAACAATGAACATTAATTAATCTATAATCCATTAAAAATTGTCGCTGTCATGCCAACCTGCTTGTGACCGCGATTCAGTTGGACACACCTGTGTTGACTGATGATGTCAGCTCATGTGACGGTGGTCTTTAAAAAGGCCTAGACCGAAATCCTCTGAGTGTAATTTTAACCAATAGCTATATTTGGTCTAAGTTTACTGTTTATGATGTAATTATAAGACCTTTAAAGCCTTAAATTATGAACTCTCAATTAACATCCATACGACTGTTATTGACCAATAAAAAAATATTTAAAAAAGTTTGAAATTCTTCAAAACAGAACAGTTTTCATATATAGGCATATATAGGCATTCGAAGCGAAAGTAGGTCATATTTTCAGGTCACTCTGGCCGTTTACGTAACGGATACAGTGGAGTGAGGAGCCTCCCGAACCCGCCGGAATGACCTTTTCGAAGCGCTGATTGCGGAAGTTTTCACGCGACGTAGGTAATATCCGCTTGAGGAAATTTCGCTCTGGCATTTCGATCGACACGGTCAAGGTCGGGTTCTCTACATGGTAAATTGGGAGTATACGTCGAATAGGTTATTCGTTTTTTAACCGACTTCGAAAAAGGAGGAGGTTAATGTGTTCGGTTGTATTTTTTTTGTAATGTATGTTAATCGATATTTACGTCAATTGTAAACCGATTTTAATGATTCTTTATTTGAATTGGTTATACTCAGAGGTGGTCCCATATAAATTTGAAGAAAATATTCAACCCCTAAGAGGGGAAATATCATCGTTTATTTGATTTTCACTCACTTCGTCTCTACGTATATTCGTCAACCTGGAACCGACTTCAATAATTTCATTATACCCAATAGAAGCCAGATATGTTTAAAAAAAAAAGAAAAAAAAGCGACTTGTATATGAAAAACCAATAAGGCACTAAAAAGCGAAAAATAACTAAATAAAATACATTGATATTTGCACTATTTAATAATATATTTGAAGTCGATACCTACCTACATTTCAATTTCTCGCGGGACACGAGAGTGGACCCAAACTTTGTACGTAGATGATATGAATTTAGTTTGGCATTGACTTCAAATATATTATTAGGTAGCGCGAATATCAATATTTTTTATTTAACTTGGTTAATTTCATAATTTAGTTATTTCTCTCCTTTTAGTGGCTTGTTGGTTTTTCATATCGAAGTCAATTTTTTTATATTAAATCAGCATTTTGTAAAAAGGTCGTTCTTCAAACTACGAACATGTATGCTAGGGTGAGCCAAAAAAACTAACCTATCGAAGTTATAGGTTAAAATTAATCTATTTACCGAAAGAAAAATGTCTGCGGAAGGCAGAATTTTTAGCTCAATTTTAAAAGGTGTCAGTGAGCAGTCAAAGTTTCCCATTTAAATAAAACGTAAAAAAATCTACATACACAATTTTTGGCTTCAAAAAAATCGTAATCGACATAGTTTTTTAGGAAATTTTATGCTCTACAAGAATCTGCGATGTAAACATTTTTAGCTCATACGGATTAAAAGTTATGATACTTTTAATGAAAAAAGATTTTTTTACGTGTTATTTAAATAAGAAACTTTGACTGCTCACCGACACCATTTAAAATTGAGCTAAAAATTCAGCCTTCCGCAGACATTTTTCTTTCGGTAAATAGGTTCATTTTAACCTATAACTTCGATAGGTTAGTTTTTTTGGCTCACCCTAATGTATGCGTATAAAACTTGCGGAGAAAATGTCCATATTATAATTTAACAGGTAACTATAAAAATTACAAGGTACGCTTGTCATATTTTAAAAGTTACTCCACGTAGATCGATTACCCTAGTAATGATACTATTGCGTTCTCAAATGCAATTTGTATTATAAATTCATTGGGCGACTTACTGCAGTACGTTTTCATTCTAAAAACAGCGAATATTATTGATTTACATCGTTTCTATGGAGGATGACTACAGTGTTTTCTTTGTTCATATTTGTATAATGAAGCTAGCTATGCTTGAGTTCATATTTGTTGCTATTTCTTCAAACATGCTATGATGACTCAGTTGGTAGCATGTTAGCAACTGATTCGGAATTTTCGGTGATGGACAACTTCGTTATGAGACCATAGTATAATGATAGGACTTTTTCTAGGACTGCCTGGGTAACTACCACCCTTAAGTTGACAATTTATCAACAAGCACCTGTCGGTGTGTTCCCGCAGCTGCATTTGAGAGCCAGTCTCCTCTATGTTTAGCGTGTTTACAATCTTAGATCACTATATAAAATTATCAATAACACTTTTAGAAAAGTAAAAAATAAATGAAAGACAGAGAGCATTCCAAAATTGATAGCTCTTTATAATTAACAAAAATACTATTAATAATCGTACGAACATACAAACACACCGACACGTAAACGCATATAAGAATTTTATAAACGTTGGAAATAGCTTGCGAGAGGTTAATAATAAACAGCGATTTAATTAAATATCGATTTGAGAAAACATATTATTCTTCCAATCTATGATAAACAAACAGTTATAGAAACTATTTCTGTAGGTAGGTATTAAGATGCAGACTGCGGTAGGCCGGCGCCGTGGTTATGTAACCGTCCACCGCAGTCGAAGATCAGATGTGTTTTAATATCATTGTAATGTATATTATACCTTTCCTTACACTGCGATTTTTGTGTCGATAATGATTATTTGTGTAGTGCAAATTTTCATATATTTTAACACATCGCTTGACCTATCGCATAAGCTACGTCTCTCAGAATTTCGTTAAGTAGATATGCTCAAGGGAATGCGGGTTTATCTGCATTCTTTTCTAAATATAATCCATATTTTCGTAAGTCTCTGCGATAAATGATGGAAAAAATGGATAAATATAGAATATAGATGGATAAAAATATAGATGGTTAACGGAGTTTCATTTTATTTCAAAGAAATTTTAATATAATGGGCAGATAGTTAAAAAAAATAGTACTTTACATAAGAATTATGGTTTACTATATGTCTCATTGGCTGTTATCCAGGCAGAGATGTTCACAACTTTACTGACATCTAATTTAACATACGTAAATTACATTTCAATATATTTAACGTCCACGCACAAATTATTTCAATTAGTCTGTCGCTGAAAATTGTTTAAAGACAAAAAAGGGTCAATAATCTTTTACTTGTCATATATTCGGAAGAGAATAATACTTAGTACTAGAAATTAATACTATTTCACTATTAGTACTAAAAGCTTAATGGATAAAATATAGTTTCTCTTATATAGTAGATAAAGAGATCAAATGAAACGTTTTAATACTGATCAAAACACATCGACAATGTATTTAAAATCGTTAAAATTAAAGAAGAAAATTGTAATAGGAACGAAGTCGCTTCCACCATCTAATTTAATCTATACTAACATTATATAGCTGAAGAGTTTGTTTGTTTGGTTGAATGCGCTAATCTCAGGAACTACTGGTCCGATTTAAACAATTCTTTCAGTATTAGATAGTTCATTGATTGGGGAAGGCTATAGGCTTATGTAGCCGTAGCTCAGTTATAACGTACTGGACATTATATGGTCCGACGGAGTCGACGGTTCGGGACACAGCTATCATTTTGGGGCTGGGGCTCCCTGACATACCGTCTGGTGCAGGTGCTGACCGGGCACGGATGCTTCGGCTGGTACCTGCACCGGATAGCGCGCAGGGAGCCCACCGCCGCATGTCACGAGTGCGGCGCTGAGACGGACACCGCGCAGCACACTCTCTCTGAGCATGGCCGAAACCACGCCCGGCAGCGAGAACCGGTGGACTGCTGTGGCTTCCTTCTGCGAGGAAGTCATCTCGCAGAAGGAGGCGGCGGAGAGGGCCCGCGAGGAAGATCCGCAAAGTGGCCCTCTCCGTCAAAGGATAGCAGGAAGGAGGGGAGGCGGAACGCTCGCCCCCTCCCATAACCGAGCCGAGCCTGAGGGGATGGGTCGGGGGACCCATCTCCTCATTGCACAGGTGAGGCTGACGAGGGGAGACGACTGGTTGTATACCCAGTAGTCTCTCTATAGTAGGACGAAGCCTGGCGTTCACTCGCCAGGCTGCCGCAGGGGCGGTTTCTCAGGAAGACAACAGGTTCGATCCCTGGCCGCCCCTACCATGCGGCGGACGGTACACCGTGGGGTTTTAGTCCGTGCGAGTCGGACATAACCCACTCTCTCCCCGGAGAGGGTGGCGTATCCATAAAGGATTTCCCAACGTAAATAAAAAAAAGGCTATAGGTTAGGCACGGAGCACCAATGAAGAATGTTTCAAATATGTTTTTTTCCATTTGAGAGCTTTCGCTGCGTGTTACCGTTAGCCCAAAGTAATTATTCCACGGGGAGAAGTCGCGAGCAGCAGCTAATAAGCTAATATTACATATTAAAAATGCGAGGCATCCTAAACTTCCAAATCCTAATTTAATTCTGTAAATTCGAATTTAAGTTTGTTTGTTACGCTTTCACGTCATAACTACTCAATCAATCATCATCAAATTTTCTATTCACGTTTTTAAGACTACTGAAAAGGGCATAGGGTACCGTTTATCCAGAGATTGAGGTGTCCGAGAAATACGTCAATTAACGTGATCGAAGCCGCACGCAAAAGCTAGGTTTTAATAAATGGATGTCAATATATCTCACATCGATAAATTCCAGACCCATTTGGAGGGTTATTATGAATTACAACTCTAAAGTTCTTTTAGTGGAGATGGTTTTCATTTTACCTATTTTTCTGTAATTGGACACTAGTTGGAGCCACACTATATTTTATCTTTAAGTTTTATATAATACTGACGTATTCGGCCACGCGTTGCTGTAGCTCGATTATTACATGAGTAACAAAACACGTGCTCCATAAAAAAGCTGGAGTTGAAAAAGGAAGAAATTCAAAATTAAACGTGGCGCCATCTATAACAATCGATCCTATAGTTTTCAATCAACAAACTAATTTAAAGCGCCAACAGTTCGAGACTGTTCGTAACTTACAATTAATAACAATAATCAACGTTGACAGCCATTTAATTTGTAATTAAAAATACTGTGGTCATTAATCGAAATATAAATTATCCTATCGCTCAAGTAGGAGCAAATTATACATAAATGACAACTTTCATAAAGATCGGTTGAGTAGTTCCGGAGTTCATTGTGGACAAACATCATGACACATGAATTTTATACATTTCGATTATAATACAACGCTGACGGAGTCCAAGAAGATTGCTAGCGTTTTCTGAAAAATAAATCTTATAATCTTTATTTATTCGAGGTTTTTGACCTACCGCAGCCGCGACTAATTTCTGTGTCGGTTACGGATGACGGGTCAATATAAATACTACAATAATCCAAGTTAAAGTAAAATGATAACCGATTTTATCAGCGTGAAATTAACCGTTTAAAATCTAACAGATTTGTATGATAAAACATAACTGTGTCCTTGAGCCGTTTCTTAGAGTTTCAGTGAACGAGAGAAAAAACAACAACAGGGTTGCTAGATAAAGAAAACTAAAACAGTAAAACTAAAGAAAAATAAAACCGACTAAAAAAAATTACCTAAAAGTGCACTGCTTTTTTAGTTTGTTACACTTGCGTGGGACCTTTAGTCCAAGATCCCAGAGAGACCAGATACAACTTACTTATACATATATGAAACCATACGTACTGCGCAGTGTTTCATGTACTTAGAACGCTTGCGCACTCACAGATTTTGAGTCTGTGGCAGTGTCTGGAGATACTAGACTTTAGAATGATATTTTACAAAATATGTATAAAAATCAGCCATTTAAATGTAAGTAATGTAGCTTTTATTTTTAGTCACCTTTCTCATCTGGTATATATACATTTGCCATATAAATTCAGTTAGCACGGAAGTGTTCTAAATATATGAAACATTCTGTAGGTGGTAGAGCCACGTTGAAGCTATTACTGGTTTCAGCATGAATGGGTCGGCTCGCCCGGGGTAGTGCCACCGTCTCATAGAAAACCGACCTGAAGTAACAGTGCTTGCATTGTTGCGTTTCGTTAGGTCAGTGACAGCGCCGGAGGCCCATCTCCCCTCTCTTCTCCCCCCTTCCTTCTCTTCCCCCAAACACAGGCTGGCAACACACTTTCGACTCCCCTAGTGTTGTTAGTGTCTATGGACGGTGGTGATCACTTAACATCAGATGACCCACCTGTTCGTTTGTCTGCTATGACATAAAAAAAACACTACTCAGAACGTACAGTTTCATATATTTAAAAATAAGTTGTGTCTGGTCACCCTGGGATCTTAAACTACCTATTTTTCTAAAATAAATGTAGCCAAGTTACATCATACAGCATCATCCATCTATCATAGAAAGTTTGATCAAAATCAGTGTAACTGTTTTGAAGATCAGCCGGGACGATAAAATAGACAAACATTTGAATAATTGGTTGTTTGTTTTAATTACCGTACATATGTTCATGCCCGTTTAGTAAAAAATCTGTTATTTAGACATTACAAACAGACCCTACAGTTTTATATGTTTGTATAGATTTGAGTTATTGGATTACTTTAACAGGTAGGTGCTTCAAAACGTGTTAGTATTCAGACATAATTTTACTAATCGCAGTCTCACGTTCGGTATTGAGTTATATCTCTACTTTGTTACTTTCGATTATTGGTTCGAATGTGATGTCTGTCGTCACACGCCGATGTTGATGGGAAGCCCAGAAGCATAGTTCCTTTAAAATAGTTTATTAATTTATTTTAACCTACTGAAGCTTCAGCTATAAATTTGAAAACGACCCACCCATGCTGTACAAGTTTTTTTTTTGTAAAAAGTTTAATTGGTTAGAAAAGGGAAAAAATATCTCATAATACCGCTACCCCGATAAAAACTGAAAACCAGGCAACTCAGGCGGACGATCGCATGACAATGCTTTTTATCGGTTGATTACATTCCGTGAAGGTGCTCCGCTCCGTCTGGCTTGTGTTTGCACTGTCGTAATGCAGGTGTTAACCGGCTTTAGCTTGCCAGATAATCTTGTTATATACTCTATATTAATTACGCTGTTTGAATACGCAAATACTGTCGTGGTGCATAGGCCTCCTCTGAATGTACAACGGATCGATTATTATTTCAATCTTTTTCATTATTTGTCTAATCAAAATTCAAAAAAGATTTACAGCAACAACAAATTACATTGTTATTTAATAAAAAATGTTATTAATTATATTGTTGTTGAGTTAATTGCTATTTCATGTAGTATTTCAATTTACGACAGTGATACGATTAGAATATAAGTATTCCTTTCTCCTCTCTCTCTTTCACACCTATTGGTTGTTTGTTACATAGTGCTTGTTTGTTCTTTCTGTTATAGTCAATATTTCTGTAAAACCCGGGACAACCGTGAATCAGTCCAATAACTGGACTTCGTGGGAATCGTTATTTTACCAAATAACCTATAACTAACTTAAGCGTATAAACCGGCTATATTCTATTGTTTTGACAATTCAATTAAGTTTATTTGTCATTGATTTTTTTAAAACCCCACCAACTAAACCCGCACGTTATACTATAACAACGACCGATCATTATGGTTGCCAATAATTATAACGGACAACGAATATTCAACAGCAGAATAACTATGTTATCGTTAATTTAATATCCACTGGGTGGGAATAGTGGTTTTAGTAATAGTGATCACCTTAAACTATGAGTCAGAATGTTTTTTTTTCTTTAATTAACATTACAGAAGCATTTGTCACTGTCATCTATTAGTAGTAATTTTTTTATTTCCGAGGAGATATTTCGTCCTTCTTATCTTTTTAATGTCAAAAGTACTCTATGTGTTACGTGATCATTAGCTTAAGTGTAAT
The DNA here is from genome assembly GCA_036509395.1 of Antheraea yamamai. Classification (NCBI taxonomy): domain Eukaryota; kingdom Metazoa; phylum Arthropoda; class Insecta; order Lepidoptera; family Saturniidae; genus Antheraea; species Antheraea yamamai. The sequence goes on along the minus strand of AP028428.1, from coordinate 21,007,229 downwards.
ATAAGCTATATTACTTACATAAACTTTCTTAGGGGATTTATGTAACTTTAAATTCAACTTCAGCGCTTTCACTTCGAAATAATTTCCTTTGAGCGCTATATATAAACCATGGCGTTTGAGGCGTTCAAATTGCAAAATGTGAATTTGGACAATGCAATTTTAGATTAAAACCGCTGCACGATACATCGATTTTAGGTCAAAGATTTCATCTGATTGATTAACTGTAAACAAAAAGTCCTGAGAAAGTTAAATAGCCATACCTTCTAAAGCTGCATATTCGTTATATTGGTTTAACAGTACTCTTCTATCGCTGCCAAATAATTTCAAATGTTATTTTGACGTGTCTCTATATCCACAGTCATTTAAAATCACTGACATCGTTTTCGAAGACTGCTTATAAGAATTTGATACCAACGGCTTCTGTCAATTATCCGTATGGACTTTTAAATCATATTTTGACGATCTCGAATACTTTCGAATGTGGCGGTAACGCAGAGTGACTAAAATTGTCAATTTCGTAAACGGGAACTTTTCAAGCGTGTTTAAAATATTTAGATATTTATACCAAGCCATCGGATACTTAAAAAATAATATTTTTAACAAACTTCAAAAAAGAGGAGGTTTTCAATTGCGATGTATGTTTCTTTTAACGTTTCCGATTTGGAGAATTATCTTTTTATTGGAAAATATATATGTTTAAAGGGGCCTTATTTTAATTTAATTATAAATACACCAGGGAACTCGCCAATATCGGAAAGGAAATATGTACTGACTGATATATTGGTAGGTTTATGAGAACCTTAGGCTAGTATGTATCTATAGTCAGGGGTTTTCTTATGCATTTGTTTATAGTTTGTTTCTTGCATGATGGTAGGGCTTTTTCTAAGTCCGCCTGGCTAGCTACCATCCTTAAGTTGAGAATCTGTCGCCAAGCACCTGATGGTGTGTTCCGGCAGCTGCAATTGTGAGCCGGTCTCTCCCTAGATTTAGCATATTTACCGTCTTAGATCACATCGTCATTTACCATCAGATGAAATCGTGTTCAAACGATAGAACCTACAAAGTATAAGAAGATTTTTTCGAAGTCGGATTTATCGAAATCAAAATATCCTTTATTTGATTTAGACACTGAGAAGACGCTTATGAACGTCAAAACTACCACCTGTTTGGAAATCAACCCAGTTATCGAGAAGAACCGGCAAGAAACTCGAATCAAATCAAATCAAAAACACTTTATTCAATTTAGGCCCTAAGAAGGCACTTATGAACGTCAAAGCTACCACCGGTTCGGAAAACAACCCAGTCAACGAGAAGAACCGGCAAGAAACTCGAATCAAATCAAATCAAATCAAAAACACTTTATTCAATTTAGGTCCTAAGAAGGCACTTATGAACGTCAAAACTACCACCGGTTCGGAAAACAACCCAGTCATCGAGAAGAACCGGCAAGAAACTCGAAACAAATCAAATCAAATCAAAAACACTTTATTCAATTTAGGTCCTAAGAAGGCACTTATGAACGTCAAAACTACCACCGGTTCGGAAAACAACCCAGTCAACGAGAAGAACCGGCAAGAAACTCGAATCAAATCAAAAACACTTTATTTAATTTAGGCCCTAAGAAGGCACTTATGAACGTCAAAGCTACCACCGGTTCGGAAAACAACCTAGTAATCGAGAAGAACCGGCAAGAAACTCGATCTGGTTTATCTTTTTAACAAATATATATAATATTTAGAATATATTAGGTACTTGTCAGAAACGTTTTTAATGGATGCACAGAGATGAGTCAATTCCAGACACCACCATCGTTCACATATTGATCCACTCTATATTTCACCTTTTGACACCAAAACCCGCTTGACATGGCGCTTAAATTCGCAGTCCGGCAAATCGGTAATATCCTTTGGGACTTTGCTGTAAAATCTAACACGTTTATCTCTTTATGTTATATATTTTTACAAAACATAAATAGTTACGTTCGTTATTAGTGGATGCACAGAGTGGGGCGTCATTTCCATTTAAATAGAAGTCAATTCTTAAAATGACAGTTTCAATGGATGTATACTACCGTTATTCTGTCAGAAAGAGAACTATGGACAGTTTACGAAGCCCGATATGTACTTAAACGTGACCTCGTCTTAATTCACACTACAGCGTCTGGGTATTGAAAATACGAGCGGCAAATGTAAACAAATTGAATCACCTTCGTTGTGTCATCATAATTAGGTCAGGTATGCGTAACCCGTGATATATGTGTCTGTTTATTAGATTCGCTGTCTCTTTTTATTGAAATCAGGACAAATAACGCGCGCATTATTGTTTAAGACCGTTGCAGGGGGGATAATCACTACATTATACTTATTATATAAAAAAGTCCTCTGCCACACCTGTCTGTCTGTTTGTTCGTGATAAACTCAAAAACTACTAAACGGATATTCATGCGGTTTTCACCACTAGATACAGTGATTCATGGGGAAAGTTTAGCTATATAATTTGTTACGGTTTTTTTTTAATTATCAGGGTGGGAGAACGTACACCGGGCCTACTAGATATTTATATAAATGAAATTATAGTGGTCTGCCGTTGTGTACGCTTCACTCAAAACCTACAAGGCCAGATTGCGGTCAATATTTTTAGTTTTTCTGCTTAGATACTTGGTCCTTATCTAACAAAAATGTAGCTTCGTTTAATATAAAGTTATTAAAGTTTTAAAAAACGACAATTTTTATAAACGATGTGAGTTTTCTTGCCATCGAAAAGCGGGGCAAGTGGTGCTCTGCTAATGTTATTCCTCTGTTCATAAAATATATTGGTAAAATAATAAATGACACAGATAAAGCCGCGGGTACCAGCTAGTGTTCAATTAACAGCTGGGGGCCGTGCGCTTCACGTGGCGTGTGTTTTTCTATACCGTTATAAAAAGTACTCAACATGCTTCTTCGTATAGACTAGGCACCTTTATGTCAACGTGATAGGAATCGGTTCAGAGGCTGAATCGTGAAAAGGTAACAAACAGATAGAAAGTACCTATGGTATTTATAATACTAGTGGCAGCTCGCAACTTCGTCTGCGTTTGTGTAGCTTTTGCCTGTGTTTTTTGTAAATATGACCTATCTCTCGAGGTTAGTATTTTTTTTGTCGAAGAAAGATACCTTATGTCCCATTTTCTATCCCTGACAACTTGTATGCAAAATTTCATAATGATCGGTAGAATAGTTAAAGTGTAGCAAACAAATGCACTTTACGCATTTACAATATTAGTAACGATGACACGGCGCAATATCTTCGTGTAATTCTAACTGTATACGCAAAACAGACTGACAGATTGCAGAATTTTTACAATGTTACTTGATATATTTTAACTAATAATCTAAATATATAAAAATTCAGTGTCATGAACCGATATTCATGGAAGTTGTTATTTATGTATTTTGGTAATTTGGTCCAACTTGAGAGGTAGGGTAATTTATGTTTCGATTAAATGACCTCAATATTTTTAAATTACAAATTAAATTATTGTCAATGTTGATTATTGTTATTAATTGTAAGTTTCATCAATTTTGAACAGATGGCACTTTAAATTAGTTCGTTGACAGAAAGCTGTAGGACTGTAAATATTTCATAGATGGCGCCACGCAAACACTTTATAATAATTTTAATTCATCATGTAATAACTGAGCCGTAAACCGCGTGGCTGGATCAGCTAGTATCTTTATAAATTATACGATCCGTGTCATTCTGATGTGGAAGTAGAGTAAGTAGTATATTACTGTAGCGATTTAACAAAATCCCTTCAGTAGCTTAGGTATTGAAAGAGTAACAAATATTCATTTATTTTTACAGATTTCTCGATTAAACATGTTAGTAGGATATGTTTATCTTTTAAAGGGAGATCTTCCTCGAGACTTTCAGATATTTAAAATATTTTTTAGCCACGAACTATGCAAAAAAGTGTTGTTAACATCTGAACTCGATTATGTATGTGATGCAACGCCCGTGGTGTTAATTAACCTGATGCATCACACCTTTGGCATCGTCCGCGCAAAACAAATGATTATTGTAGTAACGAACGCTTTATCTCGTGCACAGCGTACAACAATATAGATATACTAGCGGGCCCGGCAGACGTTGTCCCGCCCTGATTATAAAAAAAATCCTTGACGAATTATACACTAAAACGTTCCTCATCAATCACTCTATCCACCGGTGAAAACCGCATGAAAATCCGTTCGGTAGTTTTTGAGTTTATCGCGAACAGACAGACAGACAGACGCGGTAGGGGACTTTGTTTTATACTATGTAATGATATCATTTTTTTCCGTGAAGGATTGTCTTCTCTTCTTTATCTAGAATGTATGTTAGTATATTTGAGATTGATAACTGTGAACGTTGACACACTTAAGTGCGTTTCCACCGAAAATGTTTTTATGTTATTCGCCTTATCATAACTCGCTGCAGCATATCAATTTCTATATTGTTCGATCGATCGCTATAAAAATGGTTTGTTTAGATATTTAAGCATTCCTACTAATATTAAAAATGCGAAAATGTGTTTGTTTGTTACGCATTTTCAACAAAAGGGCATGGTGTAATAAAATAGAATTGTTCACGACGAATATTGCGAATAAAAGCTTTGATATTCTAATATAGGATCCTAGTGAGATGCAAATGAAAATGAAATTAACCAATTGCTACGGAAATAAGATACCACAAGTTTGTAGGACAGTACAATTGGGAGTAAGAGAAATAAAGCGTACACGATACTGATTCCTCCGCTGCTATGACACATAGTATACACCCCAATATTAACATTGTAACGCGAGCAAAGCCGCGAGTAAAAGCGAATATATTTTACTTATAGAAGCTAATGTAGGGTCCGAGTGAGAGTTAAACGAAAATTAAATTAACCAATTGCTACTGAAATACGATACCAAAGGTTTGTAGGATAGTACAATTCGGAATCAGAGAAATAAAGCGTACACGATACTGATTCCTCCGCTGCTATGACACATGGTATACACCCCAATATTAACATTGTAACGCGAGCAAAGCCGCGAGTAAAAGCGAATATATTTTACTTATAGAAGCTAATGTGGGGTCCGAGTGAGAGGTAAACGAAAATTAAATTAACCAATTGCTACTGAAATACGATACCAAAGATTTGTAGGACAGTACATTTGGGAGTAAGATAAATAAAGCGTACAGATTCCTGATTCTTCCGCTGCAATGATATACATACACTAATATGATCACTGTAACACGATCAAAATCTCGAGTAAAGGCTAATATATTTTACTTATAGAAGCTATAGTGGTATCCGAGTGAGAGGTAAACGACAATGAAATTAACCAATTGCTACTGAAATGCGACACCAAAGGTTTGTAGGGCAGTGTAATTGGGAGTAAGAGAAATAAAGTGTGCAAGTAACTGACGCTTCCGCTGCAATGATACAGACTAATAATATGAACATTATTGTTGACTGACTCACACCGGAAGAGCATCAAAATGGTTCAAACGAACATTCAAACGTAACGCGATTTCTGTTTAAAAAAAAGGTAAAGTTAAGAAGTATATGTCTTTCTACTCTGTTTCTTTACCTATTTTCTCTTTTTTTTAGTTGAGATTGGCAAACTTTAGTGTTGTCGATAAAGATATACTGGAAATAGTTTTTGTTCCTTTATTTCTCTATTCCTCCACACAATCTCAATGTAAATGGTAATATCTATAGACGTGAGACTCGTGAGAAAAATGTTATACCCACTATCATGCTTGAATTTCGACCACAGGACCACGACCAGTCAAAGCAATTCTATAGAATGATTATTCAATGCAACTGAAATTACACTAGAATTATATTTCATAATACAATAAATGTAAATGTCTCGGAGTCGACATGAAAAATGGTTAAATATGGAACTATTATTATCTGTAAACACGCGATCGGCTTCGCGTTATGACGAGCGAAACGTTTTTGTTGTGCAATTTATATTGTTATTTCCATGAGTCACTTTATTCGTGTTTTAAGAAAAGAATTGTTAACTTTATGGAAATTTTTACTTTGTTTCGTTACTGCAAATTTTATAAACAAACTAGCTGACCGGCGTATCTTTGTCAATTTGAAATCGGTCACCTACCGGTTCTAATTGTATTTCCAAAATCGAAAAATTAAAAAAAAAAAACATAGAACCCGATTACGGAGACTCCCATAGTTTCCAATTGTGAAACCAAACAATTCCGGGAGTTACACAAATGCTAGTTGGTTTAGTGAATGACTTACGCATGTGTCGAAGAAAATTCGATGACGAGGTCGTAGCGCCATCTGTTATTCAGCAACATAAATAATTTTGTTTTGTTTAAAATACGAATGACCGTTAAACTGTTTGGATATATGTACTTAATACAAAACTACTAATATCGTGATTAAAAATGGAAGGTGGGGTAGGAGGGTGAAAATTTGGGGTTATAGGTATTTTTTTACGAAAATTAAAAAAAAATACAATTAAAAAAAATTGTCAAAAAAATCTGGACAGCGACACCTTAATCACATAGCGGTATAAAATATACTTTACGACCTATTCTCATACTTACCAAATATACATTTAAAATTTCATAAAAATTGGTCCAGCCGTTTCGCAGGAGTTCAAACACTAACATCATGACACGAGATTTTTATATATAAGATTGCTGGAAAAGTAACTTCGCGGGTGTTTTTGTTATATATAAAGGCTAGGATCGATATATCAAAATTAATAAGTATAAAACGTTTCTTACATATCTCAGTGATATTGTTCTTTCTATTAACGATATTAATATTACGAATATTGAGGATTGCCAGCAAGCTAAAAATTTGGGATCACGTGTTTTTTTTTTTTGAGACATACGTAAACAAATTATGAAAAAAATTAATTCAATCAAAAATCACTTAAAAATCAGCCTAAAATCACACAGAAGAATATATGAAAACCGGTTGAGTCCTTTAAGAGGAGAATAGTTACAAACAGACGCAGACTAGAATTTTATGTATAAAAATTATAGAGATATATAAAGTTTGAGACGATATTTGTAGGAGATTAGTTGCGGAAATATAAGTCTGATTCTTGTGACTTGAATATTTTATTATTAGATTTCATTGTCATAATGAATGTGTGTAGTGTTTTAATATACGTCTCAAAGATTACTATTTTCATTATTGTATAATACCAAAACCTTTTGATGGGTTCGCTAAAGTGTTATATGAAATGGGTAGAAGATAATTCTATAAAGAAAGGGACATTGGATCGTTGGTGTAATCAAATTATGATGGGACTAACATGATCAGTGTCAAAAGGTGTCATATCAAAGATGATTAAAAAAACGATCCTTGTCAAGAATGAAGTCCGTTAACGGGTATGAAATAAAAAAAAATTAGGAGATATATTCATTTATTAAAAACTAGCTGTTCTCGGGATTTCGTCCATGTGGAATAGTTACTTTGGGCTAATGCTAACATGCAGCGGAAGCTCTCGAGACGAAAAAAAAACGATTTTGAAACATTCTTCATTGGTGCTCCGCTCCTATTAGTTTTAGCGTGATGATATAGCCCAGAGCCTTCTTAGATAAATGAACTATCTAACACCGAAAGAATTTTACAAATCGGACCAGTACACGACCAGTAAACAAACAAAAACTTCGACTTATCTGGTAGATTGTATTCACTATTCTATACATAATAGTGAATTATAAATTATGTAGAATTAAAAAATACTAAATGATTAAATTGAGAACAGATAATAAGTTCCTCGCGTTCAGTATGAGGTTATACTCTCTGTAGCACACGATGGTCTTCTGTTCGAATTCTGATACTCGCACGCACTCATCCACTCATATACGATAGAAACAGAGAGAGAGAGAGAGGAAGAGCTGCTGGGGTATAACGATTTTTTCTTACGTGGCGATTTCTATCAGTCAACTCCTACCGCAAGCCGCGTTAAATTACTTCGTTCCAAAAAATTAAATCCCATAACAATTGACCCGGTTTTTTCTACCAATTCTCATTAATTTTCAATTTATCAGCATAAAATTGACTTGATCAATGGTCTGCATCAGTTAACAGTCCAACGACCGGACGCGGTAATACATTTTTAAGTAGTTGATTATGAGCAATAATCGTAGGGAGATTACAGAATAAAATTGTCATTATTTCTGCTTATTCTTTGAATAGCTGATACGATAACGTTTGCGTGTTTTGTTATCTGAGGAATACATAATACACCGCTTGGCGCGCTTCTCTGCGGCAAGAAACACACAGTGCTAAACGCGTAGTAATTATAAAAATTGTAGTTTCTTAAAACTTTAATAGCTTTATATTATACTAGCGGGCGCGGCAGACGCTGTCCCGCCTTGACTATAAATAAAATCTTGACAAATTATATACTAAAACCTTCCCCATGAATCACTGTACCCACTGGTGAAAACCGCGTGAAAATCCGTTCAGTAGTTTTTGAGTTTATTGCGAACAGACAGACGCGGCGGGGGACTTTGTTTTATACTATGTAATGATGAAGCTATCATGACAATTTTTTAAATGAAAACTGTATTAGACGCGTTAAGTGGTATTTTTGGCAGGAGTAAAAGCTGTGGCTAGTAAAGCCTGACCGACCGTGTTGCGCTTGCGTCAGACTAACGACGCCTAGTATAGCGGCCTGTGTGCATCTAATTTTGATTTTTGTATTGAGATTGTGCTGCCATATGGCGTTATTAGTTTCAATAATTAATTAACCATATAAAAATATATTTAATTATCGTTCGGAGTGCCAATAGATGTGAAAACCAGACTATATCAGACAATAATTTCAATTTACAGATTATGACATTTAAACGTTGGTATATAAAAGCCCAAGATGCACAGTCTCGAATAAAAGTAACGCTCAAAACCGTCCCCAAAAACTCACCGGTATACCTAAGTAGTTATAATTATACTATAAGCTTATGTTTTTGCAAATTCAACCTTACAAAAGTACAAATGTTGTCATATAAGAAGACACAAGATTACCTTGCATTCAGAAAAAAAGTACTGTTCCCAAAATATAGTTAAAATCTCAACGTCAAAGGCAAACATATCAAAATGTAATCAACAACTATCCAGTCAATGAATGATATTATAACAAAAAAGTGTAGATACGTTTTACCTACATGATATTTTGACAAAACAAACGGCACGATAACGCACACATACGTAAAGTAATATTGTAACGTCACACTGTCTTAGATAAAATGTGGAAGTAAGATGGCATATTCTCAATATCGGTGGTGAAAAAGAAATAGTTATATGTTGCTTAGATACGGGCGGTTAAAAATAAGCTAGCTAATCAAATTTTAACAAGGCCGAAGCGCTTATGGCAGATATGACGTATCTACAGCTTTTTAGTTATAATATCATTTTATCCAGTAGATTTTGCACGATACGCTCACAACGACATCTATAATTTGAATTATACTTTGAAAGATAGATTGCCGGAACTGTACATTTCGATTAAAATTCTTCTATACGGATCACTAGTTCCAGAGATTACCTCTTACAAATATATCCACACAATCACAAACTTTACCTCTTTGTAAATTGTAACAGTAATTTTGTAAATAGGTATTTCTGAACTAAACCAGTCGAGCGTGATTAATTTACATTCCCGTCACAATACATGATTGATGTACGACACTGTGACTTTGTTGCTGCAAAAAGCACGTCGTCACGGTCGATGTCCTACTGCTAGTTTGGATTCGAACGCATCCACCTCTTTCATAGTGATTAAAAAAACCCGTGAGAAATTAGAATTGAAATAACAAAATATAGGAGGTAGTTGTAGAACTAAACTGTATAACGTATTTTTTTTAACTTCATATTGACGTTTAAACACATTCTCATCAGACTCGTAAGTGAATTAGGATAGAGTAGAATTTAAAGTTAATGTATTTTTGGAAATAAACTAATAACTTTTATCAAAATCACAATAATATTCCCGGAAAAAAAAAGAAAATTTACACGAGTTCAACTTTCACCTCAAATAACTTTTGAAAGAGTGCATTAATCGAAAAACTATAAGAGAGTTTTTAGATTAGGGGCGTTCAATTTGCTATAAAAATATGTACATCTCATTGATATAAGCCATTTCATCGTAGGAAATGAAATTTAATTGTAAAAAGTTGCAAAATCCCATGTAATTTAGATAGGAAGGGTATCGTCTTAAAGGCAAAGGTTTATTATGAACATTAAGGGCTTTTCTTTGTCTGGTATTTTTTTAGACGATAAACTAAAAGTGTACGGGTTGTCACATGAAAATTCAACTTGGTAAATACCGGACACCCTAGTTAGTGATTATATAGTTTTAAGATGGTAAGATTCTAAGCCTCGAGAAAACTGGTTCTCAAGGGGAGTTTCTCGAATACGGCTATGGGTGATTGGGGACTGTTAATTTTTTTAAGGTGAGTCTTTAACTTTTAAAGTTGAGTAAGGTGGTCTAAGATCGTAAACACGGTAATTGGATTTGATATCAAGAGCAGCTATTGGAACACATTAACGGGATGGCGACAGGTTTTCAATTTGGGTAGTAGTTAACGAGGCAGAATTTACCCAAGATTATATTATTACGGAGAGATGCGCGGACAACAGCCAGACCTCTACCTTTTTTTATTTAATTTAATTTGACAAATTATTTTTCGTAAATATGAAAAATAGCAATGATACATGACAAGTTCCACGCCTAATGATAGCTAACTAATGGTTTACTATCACATTATGGTTTTGTCACCATATGTTCCTTCACTTCAAACATGTTAGACATCTACAAATGCCATATTATTCACGTTTCATATGCAATTAAGCGAAATGAAATCGTTTCGTCGAAATCGGATAAAAAAACAAATTATTCTACAAGCCGACTAGGCTCTATCGGAATTCTTTCACGAAGCGAACTGTACATCAAATTAGATAATAGGTAAAATACCTTAACCAGTAAACCGTGAAGCATTACAGTTCCGTATTCAGAAATCATAATAATTCTTTGGGTATAACATAAAACATGATAAGTATATCGTTTCTATGAGGAGACGCGCCGGCACGCAGCGGCGGGCGCGTGGCATCTGCAGTTGACGTTAATTTTATGTGTTGTCTAAATGTGTGCTCGCGTCGAACGCACCAGCTTCCCTTTATTTGCATTATGAACAGTGCATCAGGGTTGTCGCTGTATAAATGTATTTGAATATTTATTATTTTTACGTTAGTTCGCGATTTCCCTTACCTGTATTTTAATTAAATATTTTCGTGATACTTTTTAGACGAGAAGTAATTTATTTTAAAACTAAGAATCTATAAAAATTGTCAATATAAATTATTTTCGTCACACTTTATAATTATTTTTGAAGAACGTATACACTCTGTGTAAAAGATGTATTTTTTGTAGTGTTTTTCAAACTTTATTTTTTGTAGTGTTTTTAAAAGTGTGGGTGGAGGGGGTCGCGAAGCCTCTTTAGGGGAGTCGCGAAACTTCTATAGCGGAGTTGCAAAAGGTTGGGAAAGCTATTGCAGTAAAAAAAACAATAAAGTTTTAAAAGATTTATTAAGAAAAATGTTAACTAAAGGACATAATCATTTGTATTGAAAAAACAAAAAACTTAGGAGAACTCTTATGTATATCCGAACCCTAATTATGAAAATGAATAAATATGTTAAATTGAATATTTGACAAAAAAAAATACCTCAAAGAAAAACAACGGCCAGGGGGTTCGTGAAATATTTTTTCATCCTAAAGCGGCCGTGTCAAGAAAAAGTTTGAAAAACACTGGTTTAGGCAATGACATATAAATCCCGGGTACAAGATTTCCTTTCCAATTAATTAAACCGTTTGTGAGTTCCATTCAGACAGACAGTTGAAAAATTCTTATATTGTTAAATTTAAAATTAATACACAGATAATTACAAACTTATTAATATCGGTAATCGACGGAGACGTATCAGTCCGTTTCAAATAAGCAAAACAAATTCGTTCGTTCAACATAATTTGACAAAGAGCTTTTACTAAACGCACGTTTGAAATTAACATATATTTAATATCGAGAATGTAAATATATTCAGTTTGGTCATCCATGTAATTCAGCCGAATGACGTCCACTATTGGACATAGGCTTCCCACAAAGATTACTTTCATAACCGGTCCTATGTTGTTCGCATTCCCAGAGGATTCACTTTGTGGTGTTTATGTGCACGTTGAGTCTTCCAGTCTATTGTTGTCATTCGAGAACCCTTTTGCCATAAAGCTATGACATCTCTTCTACAAGCTACATAACCTACACCCTTTTTTACATGTGGAAATTCCTAGCTGATACCCATCCCGCTGCGCAACTGAGGATGGGTTATATCCAATTCGCACGGACAAAACCCCTTGATGACTTGTCACACCTTTTGGCCGGAAGAGCAGGAACTGCGTTACCAGTACTACATCTGCTGCCCCTTTAAGGGGACCCGACTGCGGTCTAAGGGGTCGATATGATAGACCTCTATGAGTTGAACAGTGAACAGTCGGTGTCGCATCGGCATAATGCGCCTCTACTACATGGGCCTGTGCAGCTTAAACTAAATCAGAGCGAGGGACATAACCCACACCCTGCCGTTTAACCAACAATTTTGTATCTTCTCCGGACATCCTTGTAAATTGTAGTAATAAAATGTTATTTTATAGAAAAATTATTGAAAATAGATATTTACGATAACCCTATAAAGATGTAACCAACTATTCCGGTCGTCAGTTGCTCCCGGGCCGCTCCATAAATGGTTACACCCGATATAGCGTTAGATCTCTTTGTGTACATCCCAAGTTTAAATTTACTCGATACAGTAACGGGACACCTAGTATTAAGCCAATCTTTGTGATGATCTATGCATCTGAGTTATATATGAATTATTCCAAGGCACTGTCTAAAAGAGGTAAAGATTATATTCATGGACACAGCATGATGATACAGGTGTGTAGAACGACGTGTAATGAAAAATCTCGGGTAATAATGATATCATTACATAGTATAAAACAAAGTCCCCTACCGCGTCTGTCTGTCTGTCTGTTCGCAATAAACTCAAAAACTACTGAACGGACCTTTATGCGGTTTTCACCAGTAGATAAAGTGATTCACGAGGAACGTTTTGGTATATAATTTGTCCAGGTTTTTTTAATAATCAGGGCGGGACAACGTCTGCCGCGCCCGCTAGTAGTATAATATAATAAATATTACGCGTCCTATCGCGTCTGTCTGTGTGTTCCCTTAGGTTTTTTTACCTACACAACGTATTTTGATACGATTTCCACTATTTAATACAGGATTTCTTCCGGAAGAAGTAATATTACATATTATAAAAAAAAGTCGTCCGCCACGTGTCTGTCTGCCTGTTCGCGATAAACTTATAAACTACTGAGCGGATTATTATGAGGTTTTCATTGGTAAATAAAGTGATTCACGAGAAAGGTTAAGGTATATAATTTGTCAAGATTTTTTGTAAATAAGTTGAAATATAACGATAATTGTTGATGTGTCGGAAAAAGTCAAGCCGGCTGGGAACTTTCGCCGAAAACGCTGCCTTTGAGATATAACAAAACAATCAAGATGTTAAACAACGCAGACGAAGTCGCGGCTATCAGCTAGTATATAATAAAATTACATTTCCTATTGAACTATGGAACGTATTGACATAAGACTGTCACCATTCGATACGAAATTTCTCATAGATGGTTTTAGGCTACGTACTTTTTGGATTCGATGGACCCTTCGCCATTTTAACGTACAAAAGAATAGGCAGGAATTATGTAGTATTTACATAAAATTAAGCGAATAACAGGTGCCGCGTCGCGCCGTTCCGTGACGACTCGTGACGAATGGTGCAGTTTCCGTCAATAATTGCCCGCTCGCATAGCAACTGCTCGAGTCAGACTGTCTGTCACACTTCACTGAACGTGCCAACGACGTCGCCTTCATAAGTTCACTTTTATATTTTTAAAAGCTCAGACAGCGCCTTAGCTATCATTTTTTACCATTTTTTATTCAATAACAGCAGTACTTGTTCCTTGCGTTGCTGAATGTCACAAAATATACATTAAAAATCAATAAAAAAACAGAGGATATCATTTATATATTTATTTTACAAACAGGAATATAGAAAAAAAACTCACTGCTGGGTCATAGGCCTCTTCTCGAAGGAATGTATAGGCACAATGCACGACGTTATGGCGTATTAGAAGAACATTATGAGGTCAAGATTTCCTAACAACGTTTTCGATGATACCCATTAATTCATAAGTAATTCAGTATATTTGTCATAAGCATCTTTTTTTTTTTTTCGAACTGACTACGCTATTGACCTAGCAAGGTCTTAACAGCTTCACCGGACTACGCAATCTTCATCTTCATCTTCAAGCATCTTCTTACCCTTATTTTAACAAAGTATCTTACAACATGCATTTCTCTTCCACTCCCACTTACTATTTTTCACACAATCCATCCATAATTTCTTCGGTCTTCCTCTACTCCTATATCCGCCCACCTTCATACTAAATATTTTCTGGTTATATAACGTCCATCTCTTCTCATGATATGCTAATATCATGTTAACTATTACTCTTCAACTTCTCTGTCACATCATAACGTTTGTGCATCTTTGTTAACTTTAATATTCTTTCATCCGTCTGTTTCATAGCCATATACAAACAAAAATATAAATGTTCGTTGATTCAAAATCTTAAATCTCTATCATTGCTTCACAGATTTATTTAAAACTTTGACATTACTTTGATTTCAAATAGGAGTTTACCTTATAGTGTAATTCTTCCTATATAACGTTTACTCAACAAAGCCATCTGTTGGACGTAAAGAAGAAGCACGTTAATTTCATCAAATGTTCTTCTAATTTACGTCTAGCGAAGCAGGCGATTAATAGTTTTTCCGCAACATTTATAGGTACATAAAAATTAAATTGAAGTATCTGTTGGCTAACCGATTTTGACGAAACTCACTAGCAGATAGAGGACTTAATATAGACTACCTGTCATTACTCTTTTCCATCGGGGCTACAGATTAATGATAAAATTTAATATAGATAACATTATATCGTTAAAAGTTTTATAGAGCCTAATAAGAACAGTGTTACAACTACAAAAAAAGCAAATAAACAAGTAATGCCCATGAAATGATAAAATCATGCGAAAAGTAAAAATAATAAATATTAATAATAAAATAAAAATAATAATAATAAAGAAAATATTGCGAAAAGTAAAAATAATAAATGGGACACAAAACTTATAGATAATTAAAATATGAAGGCTTAAAAATTAAACAAAACGATTACATACTTGTAGCGATTTCATTATAAGGGAAGACAACAAAAAAACAATAGGATATGAAAAAATTATAAGTGAAGAAGTGAAAAAGAACGGAGGATTGATGTTTTAAGATAGTTCAGAAGAAACATTGCATCATCAAATCGTGCGTTCATTTATAAATGTTCTATCGAATAACAACACGATTTCAAATATTATTTTGTTGTGCCAGAATGTTGTTTATCTTGTATTTCATTTTTAAAACTATCGTTCTATTTCTAAACGTAAGATTGCATAATTTTATGACGCAGGTCAGCGCATTGTAGCTTTGTACAGATTTTGAGATGGACGCTTACGGATATTACGAACACAGTTAATTGTAAAACGTATATGTAAGCGAAAGAGTTATTAAGAACTAGCAAAAATTATAGAAGCGACACACCTGTGTCTCTCACGCAAATTCCCATTACATGCCTCATTGATTATTTAGATTATCCATGTTTATAATTAATTCTCAGTAGGATAGTCCTATTGAATTCGTTGTTAGTGTCACCAAAATTATTAAGGTTGATGGATATTTTGAAGTTATACTTCTTTAGGCGCGTTATGAAAAAATGATGAGAGTGAAATTTTAATTTTTGTGACACAAAATTAACAGTATGAAGCTGTCTGCTTAACGGCTCATTAAGTCTCGGAAAAAAAGCTACCAACAAAATAGAAATTGAACCTCGATATTAGTCGCGCATGTTGGTACGCTCGTCGTTTTTTTTTTTTTTTGTCGTTTTTTTCTACAAACGTAGATTTGAACAGATTGTTATCTTGTTACGCCAAAGAAGTATAACTTCTAACGCGTGTACATAAGTACACACACACTTTTTTTTTAGAATAAACTTCTAATATATATAGGTACTTTATGGAAATGATAAAAAATTGATAATGGTATTTTTGTGTTAATAGATTTTCATTAAAATATTTTTGAAGCTCTTGTGGCCTCTTTTAACAATTTATCGTCAAAAATTAAAGATTCATACAAATGTATGCGTTAATCCGTTCTAAATATATGGCTTTTGCCTACAACATTTTATTCGACAACATATAATAACCTCATCATGATTTCGACATATTATGTTCTCGAAATACGCGATGTCAGTCAAATTTTGACAACTTTTTAAAAATATTCAAATTACTTATTTGTAGTTGTTATTGGTTTACTATTCGTGATTTTATGACAATGGACAAAATGTGAAAAACGGGAAAATATAACCATAAGTTTGAACAACCTATAAATTCAAGTAAAATCGTTCGTATTTGATGTAAATCGAGGAAAGCGACGTCTGCCGAAGAAATGGTGTAAAAATATTTTATGAACTAACTTATAGCGCAACTCGAGGAGTTCTCGAAGAATATTGTATATGTATTATAGTCCGTTTTTCAACCTGTATAGGGATTGCTACTAAATAATTTCCTGTAACAAAAACGTGATCTACCTACATCAACCGCGAATGCAGGCGTACCAACTCAAACGATAAATTCGCGACTTCCCGCTGCCTACGGCTTCATTATACCAACACATCGAAACAATATGGGTTATTCAAATCTATGTCATTATACGTATTTCAAATTTTATTCTTAAGTCTTTAGGAACTCTAAAAATAGCCAATTAAATTAATAATACAGGTCTATTCAAGTATTCTGTAGACAGAGTTCAGTCATTTTGACCGGCCCTTCCTCATGATCAGTAAAAGTAACCAAAACTCTTAGTTTCTTCAGAATTCTGTGAAAAACAAAAATAAATAAGTAATTGTAATTCATCTTGCAAAGCTTCTGTCGTCATATTCTTGTTGTATTAAGCAGGATATTGCCGTTGTTCTATTCACTAAATTCTAAAATAGTGTTCGTAGTAAAGCCCCAGTTTATATATTTTATTTGACCTTTACAAAGACCCTATTATATATAGTAATAGTCAACGTTGGACCATAATGAGAGGTACGAGGTGTTTTTGTATTGTTTTCTAAATGTGATATTTACAAATATTTTAGATTGTAGAAATAAAAGTGTGAAATTTGACGAATAGAAACCAGAACATAAAGGTATGTAAGAAACTATTTCCAAGTGTTTTTCTTGATAACACTACAGCTGGTTAATAGCTACTAACCAAAAATAGAAAATCGCTTGACAAAAAGAGGAGAAGTAGTTAACTTTTTTATATTCGCCTATCTACGTATGGATACTTAGGTTTCCGTTAATTAAATTGATTATGATAACTCTACAACCGTTATAAAAATTAGGGAGGTCCAAATATCAGTGAGAAATTGCAATCTACTCTTGACAACTGTCTTTATGTATAAAAATCCGGTGTGATAATGTTTGTCCACGATGAGCTCCGAAACTACACAACCGCTCATTATAAAATTTGGCATTCATGTATAATTTGGTCCAACTTAAGAGATAGGATAATTTATATTTCGATCAATGGCCTCGATATTTTCAATTACAGATTAAATGATTGTCAATGTTGATTATTGTTGTTAATTGTAAGTTTCATCAGTCCCGAACAGACGGCGCTTTAAATTAGTTTTTCGATAGAAAACTGTAAGACCGACTAGATGGCGCCACATTTTAATTATTAATTACCTTTCCGACTCCAGTTTATTCAACGGAGTACGTATTCTGTTAATCTATTTACTACGGAGCTCGCTTTTTCTGTATCAATTTTTATTTTAACTCGGCCACAGCAACGCGTGGTCGTGTCAGTTAGTTACTCCATATTTTCCAAAATGATTTCCCTCGTTTTCCAATACACAACGAAGTAACAAGAAATAAGTATGATTTTTAAAGGTATAATGTCTTCATCATGAGCTTTTTATTTATTTCACTTATCAATTTGTAAATATCCAGAATTCCTTGCAGAATAACCTCCGCTATTGTCTAGACTGGTCAGGGGCGGGAGGCGGACGTCGTTAAGTGCTCTTTCTTACTTATAAATGTTATATGTAATATTTACTGTTACATCTTGTGAATCATGCATCTTTAGAAAATCATTGATACACTTATACTTCCAAGTCGTAGTGGTCTAGTGCAGGGATTCCCAAACTGGGTTCCGCGGATGCTAGGGTTTCCGTAGAATAGTTATCAGGGTTCCACCAAGTTTATATTTATACAAAACAATTTCATTCTTTACTTTAAAACTTTAAGTAAAGAATAATGTGTTTTAATTATGTTACACATTTCTTTAAAAAATGTTCATATATAAATTTTGAGTGTTGATTTGTAATCATTTGATACGGGTTACATAAAATAAAAGGTGTTTGGTTGGTGTTCCATTATGTTTAAAGTTTAGGAATACCTGGTCTAGTGGATCGACCGGTCGAATATCACTAAGATGTCAGCAGGTTCCAACTACAGCATGTATCAAAGATTTTTTTGGAATTCGCATACAGTTACTAATTTAAATTGGTAATAGTATCGGCTGACGGTGAAGGAAAACATCGTGAGGAAACCTGAACCTGAGAAATGTTCTTGTAGTACTACTGTATGTGGGAAAACGTAGAACTGTAGATTTCTCAGAGTTTGTAATTGCCATTACGTCATAGGCTGACGTGGTGATTATGGGCATACCTTCCTTCAGGAAGAGGACTATGGCCCTGCCGTGGGTCTCTTACATACTGATGACGATGATGGTGACGATACTTCCAAGCCTCCGATTTTTGTTGTCATGGATATAATTTATTGTGTCATCTGAAGTGTTTTATTTCGAATTTTTGAAACTGAATTTTTGTTATTACAAGCCTTTACATTGCATTGATTTGATTTTATATGTTCATTTGCGTGAAAAAATAATAGTATTGAATTCTTTAGTTAGCAAGTGTATATTCAGAATTCAGATTTGATCGATAGAAATGACACATGGACTTCTAAGTTTAACTTTAGTAATTATTCTAACGAAGTGGTGAACAGGCATGTTTGTAATAACTGTGTACAAAATAAAGTTTGATGTAAAACGTAAAACTGTTTCGTGTCTTAAGATAGTAGTTAATTGTTTTTAGACCTGGCACAGGGAGACGTGGCAACGACTTACCGCGCCGCGCCACATTTGGCCCAAAGCCAACATTCACTCAGAAGTAACTAGATATGTTTATCTAGTTGGATTGGAACTGAGTTATGGCGATTATAAACTCAACATCGAATAGTTTACATTGTTTTTAGTTGTTGAGAAACGTCGTTCGCTTCGAATCTAGGTCTTCGTTTAGTCGATGACCGTTGATGTGTTTGGATATATTATAGTGAACATGATCTTACAGAATTGTTTTGTACATTACTAATATCCGCACGCTACTTCGTTTGCATTAATTACAATATAATGAAAAATATACTTTGAATATGAATAACTGCACTCTGCAAATAGATAAAATCTACATATAATGTGTGAAATATATTGAATTAAATGAGACATACATTGTCTACATACATACTGAATGTAACACAGAAAAATCAAACACATATTAGCATGTGGTCAAAGATTCAGTCTGAGTAGTACTAAAGAAGATATATACAATACTAGCGAGGACAACGGACGTTGTCCAGCCCAGGAAATAATAAAGAATCCTGGGATAAGATCGCAGCGCCATCTACTGGGTCACCTGAACGTCAATTCCGTCAATATTATTCAACATCTCCGTACTATATTTTATCTCATTCACTCACGTTTTTTTTATATGGAATTTTTTTAACAGAAATTTTTCACTTTTTCATGGCATTTTTAATCCTTTTCTTTGATACAAATCTCTTCCTAACAATTACAAACAACAAAAACAAAAATTGCCAAATAGTACAGCCGTTCTGGATTCATACGCTTATATACATTCGACAAACAATTTTTATTTATATAGATATTTGTTATTACGAAATTGAATATAACCAACAGCGTTAATATCGTCGCACATTCCTGAATATCTTTAGTTTTGGCATCTCTCTGCAGCTGTATAAACGTTTTTAAGTATATTTCTTAACCTAATGTCACTCACTATACGGTGTAAGTTTCATGTGTTGTCTGCTTTATATGATAAATCACTCGAATTCCTCTACATCGAAGGAGCGGTTACTATTTACTCTCATATAATTACAGGAATTCCCTATCTATTTTTGAAATCCAACAAATAACATAGCTTCTGGCGAAATAAACCTAGATACAAGTTGCCTTACTTTATGCGGGTGACAGCCTGAGGCATTTCAAAGCCCGAGTCTAGATAACATAATTCAGTGCATCTCAACTTTGAAAATAACTACTTATATATAAATAAACTAGCGAAACCGCCAGGTTTCGGTGGCATGATCAATGTTTAAATGATTTCGATTTATTTGTCGATTTAAATATAGAAATATTTATTACATTATCTGGAATGTTGACAATAACTTAAACAATACGATAGGCAATGATAAGAACTCACTAAGTTGATGATGCTAAAAAATTTTGGCCGATAAGACCCAAGGCAGAGAAAAAATTAGAAATAAATATATATATATATATATATATATTTTAATTAAACGTGATAAAAACATATCAACAAGAATACTATATGGAAACGCTATGATATTAACATACAAAGAGATATGTTGATGAGATAGAAAAAGTTGAAGCACCAAAGATAATATACAAGAAATTGAATAGGGAAGAGGCTTACAAGTCATCGAGAGCACTGAAGACTCAAACGGCTTGATTTGAAATGATTTTGCTGTTGTAAAACATTATAAATCAAAAATGTTCTACAGATATATTTATCTGTCTTATAACTAAAGATTAAGAAACGCTGCACCAACGTAGTCTGTTCTGAGTAACCGCATGCCTAGCCCACGCTAGCGAGGGCAGGAAACACCGAGATTATGAATCTAGTTTTGTGACTTTCGTATTACTAAGTAAGTCTTCGATCTATGGGGCCATTGCAAGATAATAGAATGAGTTATTTGAAGAGATGATAATTTATCTAGCCTCAATAAATTTCTAGAAATGTTAACCCGTTGAATTACAGACAAGTTCTTCCAATCAATATACGTGCTACATGCTTTCTTTATACTATCATGAATTTAACATATCTATTTTGTGATTGTATTGTAGATGTAATTAATGTTTAAATAATATATTATCTACGAACGTGTACATTGTACAGTTTACTTGCGTGAACTCATAGAACCGACGATAAAAAAGGGCCTAGTGCCAAAACAATATCGATCGCTCGAGACTACGTTAAGTGCGATAATCCAGCGACGACATTCCTCATACTGGCATGCAGTTATTGAAGTATGACCCTCTAATTTAAATATTGCATAATCGCGAAAAGAATCGTATCATAAGAGACAGGGATGTTGTTTAACCTGGTTATAATTTTGACACTCGTAAATACCTTC
Organism: Antheraea yamamai; assembly: GCA_036509395.1. NCBI lineage: Eukaryota > Metazoa > Arthropoda > Insecta > Lepidoptera > Saturniidae > Antheraea > Antheraea yamamai. Next base: position 20,985,492 of record AP028428.1, on the reverse strand, counting down.
GAAATATTTATATGATTTTCAATGTCATGTACTTTATCGTGTCTAGCTTGGGCGCAGGCAATACAAGCGAAATTAGTTTCGATGATTGGAAGTTGTTATAAAAAGCCGTTTCATATTGCTCGTAAAACTTATCATCTAAAGATATATTAATAGACTGCTTAAGTTGTTCGAGGTTTTACAATATGTTAGTGCAGCTTATACCTATGTACCTTAAATACATTATAGACCCTAAATGACACCATTTAATAATAGTCCGATACGATAATACTCCGTTGATAATCCTCGTGTACCTACTAATTCATATTGCTATCGACACATTTATGTCGCAACACAGCAGCAGCACGAGTGCAGCAGTGGTGTTTTTGCAATTGAACTTTGAGCAGGACCTGACAGTGCAAATACGCTTTAAAATATTCTTGCTATTTACTCTCAAATCTGGATGTAATCCAATGACATAACAGCAAGTATTCATACCAACTGATTGTTACCATGCCGATCTCTTCAATGCTAGAAATTATTGTAACTCTCAGTGCCAATACTGAAGTCACTTGGCATCGCATAAATAAACACATCTTTCCACGGAATAAACAGTGTATTTTTAAATTTTCTATTGCGGTCGTTCCAACTCCTTCTTGACGTCTTAGAATTTTGTTTTATGAAGACTTTATCCGACGGTATGTTTTTTTTTATTATTATTTTTATTCAAGGTTTTGTTGTTTAACACTATTTTATAGTAAATTAGAAGTGATCTTCATAATTAAATCTCTAGTATCTTTAAAGAGACTATAGGCTGTTTTTTTATTTGTAGAATTTGCAATAACCATTTCTGTCCACTATAATAATTCTCTAAAAACAGCCACATATTAGTTAAAATAGTGCATGAAAACAATGATACATAGACACTTTTAGTATAACAACATACTACATTACAAAGTTTGAGTAATTATGCTTTGCTAATTAATGCTTTCTTTCCAGGGAATACCGCAAACGAAGCCAGGAAGATGCATCAAATAAAAGATTATCACAACTTTCATCTATACGCGATGGTAGCTAAATTGGTTACTTATAAATGTAATATTTAAAACTAATCTACTGTAAGTGTAATTGTTTTAGATGATGAAGATATCAATGAATCTGTACACGCAACTCATAACATATCCGAAGAGTCAATAACTCATGCCAAAAAAGAACATAGTAAAGAATCTAGTGTCCATTTGGAGCAAACCAAGGAAAAGGAAACAGCTGAGGACGTTGTAAGAGATGTTTACGAAATAACCAGAGATCTTGTTCAACAAGATGATAGTACTGATGAGGTTGCAACAGAAGAAAATTACAGAGATAACGATAGTACTGAAGGGGTTGCAAAAGAAGAGAATTATAAAGATAATGAGAGTACTGAAGAGGTTGCAACAGAAGAGGATTACGAACCTGATAATCTAAATGATTGACAAAACATGTATTATATAACTCATGAAAATTATTTATAATAATTACTATTTTATTCGTTGTTTATATTTTTTATGCTGATTTTGTGGTATTTTTGTTAAAATTTTATAAATATATTTTTCATGATTCAGTTTTCATTTCTTTGGTTTCAGACATTTATTTTTTATATAAGTATTACGTTTTAGATGAAGGATAATTTGGACGACACGACTCGAGAGGAAATGATATAGGCAATTTTAAAATTCCTTGAAACTTTACACTGCGTTTGCGCTGTTTGAATTAGAGTCGCTGGTTTAGCCTCTTATATAACGCGCTTAAACAATATAACAACGTATGCAATTTGTACTGCAAATAATAAATATTCCCTTGTTTATTTGAGATATGTACGTTACTAGTTTTGTAAATAATAGTGCGATATAGGAGTATTAGATTTCTTTAACTTCACCAGCATCTTCTCGACTGTAGCGCTTTTTGCGACAACAATAGGTCAATTATAATAAATGAAGGTGGAACAATTGAGTTACTATAACTTAAAGAACTGCTGTAAGAGTAGGAATACTAAAATATATTCTAAGCTAGATGTAGTAAAGCATAAATTAAACTTTAGTACAAAATATTCTCTAATCTACAATTTATAGGGTTAGCATTTACATGGTATGTGTTAACAACGTTACAACATACCGGAGGTGATAATTTACTTGCAAACGTGCAAGCGGCCTTCACTGCAAATTCATACGTCTATAGAACAGTCAAGTTCAATGTCATACCTCATATTGTAAACACGAATGGAATAATTCCAGAATAAAACTTTGAATCACATGTTACTGAGACGAAGTATTGTTGATTCGTCATTCCGTTCCAATAATTGCTTTTAAACAAAAACCTTTAGGTATTTGGATTCACTCCCTGATCTCGAAACGCCGGTAATTGTTAAGTTTTCTCAATCTATTTGTTTTTTTAGTGATCCAATTAGGAATGAGTACGCTGTAAATTTGCTATCGCTATTTTCCCATATAATAGTGGCTTCACTATATAATATGTTAGCGGGCCCGGCGAACGTTATGCCGGCCTGATAATAAAAAAAAACTTTGACTAATTATACACCTAAACCTTCCTCATGAATCACTTTATCTACTGATGAAAGCCGCGCGAGAATCCGTTCAATAGTTTTTGAGTTTATCACGAATAGACAGACGTAGCAGAGGACTTTGTTATATAATATGTAGTGATTATATATATATCGTATATAGGTACATCAAATATTGTAAAGAATACCTGATGATGAAATTCTTTCAATATCTACATAATTTAAAGAATGTTGGTTATTATTTCTTTTATTTGACTATTAGCCAAAGCTATCATTTATTTACTATATTATTAATATATATTTTATTACTATTATTGTCGTACGAAACAAAGGTATTAGAATTTCGAAGAAATCAGAATTTACCATTGAATAATGAGGTACCTGGACGACCGAGCTATGCTTTGTTGGGTAATATACGTTGGATATAAGCGGAATGCACGCGTATTTGAATAACGTAATATACCATCGTGTCAGAAAATTGTGAAGTACCCGTAGGATACCATCCATTAGGAATAGTGGCTTGTCTCTCAGTGTTTTATAGGTTACACTTTGGAGAGTGTGCACAGGAATTACATAATATAATTCCACCGTCCCCATTCCATCAGAGGACTAGACGCCGTGAGGGTTTCCACCCTTACGTGGTTGATATTCCCGTAATTCGTACGCAGCGATTTGCTTCCACCTTCATTATACGTACGGCTAAGGAGTGGAATTCACTCTCGGCGTCTGTCTTCCCATCATCCTATAACTTGGGAGTCTTCAAGAGTGAACAGGCATCTAGTGGGTAAGCGCGATACATCGTCGGCCTCATCGTCACTTACCATCAGGTCAGATTGTGGCCAAGCGCGTACCTGTTGAACATTAAAAAAAAAATAATAATAATAAAAACACCACAAACGAAGGCATAGACTGCAAAAATTAGTTTTTTTTTGTTTTGTGAAAAATCCAGTTGTTTTTTTTTTAGGAAAAACACCCATATAGATATACTTAAAAAGCAAAACCTTATCTTTATATATAAATTTCTTCTGTACGTCTGTATGTCACTGAACTCCTAAACCGCTGGACCGATTTTGATGAAATTTTGTGTGTGTGTTCCAGTGGATCCGAGAATGGTTTAGATTCACAATTGACCCAGTAGGTGGTGCTGCGGTCGAAGTTTAGATTTTTTTTTATTATCAAGATCGTTTTATATAAAAGATTATAGAAAATGTTATCAGCTGATAAGTTCATTGTAGATTACTATACAGTTTTTTATTGGTTGTGAGACTGTAATTAGGAGTTCCTGTCACGCGAATTTCACTACTGCTTTTATTGTCCATTGAAAGTTTTATATTATTCTTGAGTTAATTACGCGCATTCGCCCAAACATGAAAAATATTGAACAATAGGCCGATTTCATCGAAGGGGTTGAAAGCCAAATTTTCAAAAGAAAAAGCAAATAGAGTTAATAACCTTTCAACCGACAGACACATATTAACTAGTCTAGATGTGAATAGCAAGTTGAGAGTATTTTGAAATGATAACAAATATTTTTCTATATATAATTACTATGGAACAAGAATAAGCTAACCCCACTAACGCGGTATTGTCCGCATGGTCACTGAAATACGATGTATAACAGATTGCGTTTCAATATATATATTTTTTTATTATTTGTTTTTTTTTCTTGTCTTATCAGGGGCACTCTACCAAGTGTAGAACCGGAACAACCAGCTGGAACTGGTGGTGCAGCTGCACCGGCACCTCCTCCAAACGCACTACCACCGCCAGGTGTACCAAGTAAATAACTATTTTCTTTTGTTATCGTAATTTCCCTAGCTTGGAAACGAGAGGTTATTTTAAGCATCCTTCTAAAACGAAATACTATGTATGTTGGAGAGAACTTATGAATGAATATATTAGATATTATTTATGGTGGTAGAGCCACGCTGAAGCTATTACTGGTTTCAGCATGAATGGGTCGCCTCGTCCAGGGTAGTACCACCCTCTCACAGAAACACCGACGTGAAGTAACAGTGTTTGCATTGTTGCGTTTCGTTCGGTCAGTGAGAGCACCCGAGGACCACCTCCTCTTACCCCCCCCCCCCCCCCCCCCCCCCCCCCCCCCCCCCCCCCTCCCCCCCCCCCCTCGCCCCCCCCGGGTTTTTTTTTTTTTTAGGGGCCTTTATTTTTGGGGGCCCCCTTTTTTCCTTTAAAAAAAATTTTTAAAATTCCTTCCCCCTCTTTTTCTTCTTTTCCATATAAAATTTGTTTTTTCTTTTCCCCTTTTAAATATTTCCTAGTGTTTTTTTTTTTTTTCTTTATTTTTTTTCATTATCAGGCGGGACAACATCTCCACCCCTATGAATATATAAAATAATTCCTATATATCCATTAAGATAAGAACAAGATATAATCTCTAGCTACTGTGGAAATTAATAATTATCGTATAGCTCATAACGCTTAAATTTTTACGTGCGTTTGCCTAAATAGCTACCATCTTCCAACTGAAAATTGGTTCCCACACGCTTTGTATAGATGTTTATATCTTTTATAGCAATTGTGATAGCTAGTCTCTCTTTTATATTTAGCGTTTTCCACCAACTTCAATTGCATCGTCACTTACTATTGCATGAAATAGTAGAAAAAACGTCATTTATTGACAGACAAGAATAGTCTTGGTGTTTTAATAAAACATGAATCGAATAAACATCATTGGAAAGTGAAAGGGCATTTAGTTTAGACTAATGAACCTAAGAAACTAAAGCATTTCTAAAGTACTGTCACGCACATAATACTTAACGGGGGAACATTAATGGTTTGTTATTATTTTTAATAATTTATGGGTTAACATCGAACTAAAACTTCATTTAATTTTAAACTATAAATATCACTGAAGCTGGTAAAGCGTTAAGCGTAGAAAGGGAGCTAGAACTGGTTACCGGAATACAGAGGCGAATAATTGTGTATGTTCGAATACAAAGTAATCTAAATAGAAAATAATGAAAAACATATGATGCCGCACGCAATGGATAATTGTTGCATCGAAAATATGAAGAAAAAATGATTACACAAAGAGAGTCGCATGAAGAAAACATAACGCTATTCCTTACGTGACGAAAACATGCGAATACAAAGAATCAAAATCTCCGTAACAAATAACATTCGAAGTTTAAGAAGAAGTAATATAAGGGACTTCGTTTCTGATGCAAGTACCCTGGCCGCACACGATTTTGAAAGTTTAATAACAATATTATTGCAATACACATAATGCGTTCCTTACTACTTATGTATTGCTTGCTAATTATTAATATAATTTTGTATTTAAACTAGCTTCTGCCCGCAACTTCGTTCGCGAGTTCGAACCCATACTGTTAGCTGTCTTTTAAGCGGTGTAAGCCTTCTGTATTTTCTTCTTCCATTTCGCTTTATCCTTGACATAGTTTTCGAAAACTTTCCAATGCTTCATATTTACAGCTCCAATGCTTGTTCCTACTTTGCTGTTTGCATAGCTCTGCCACTTTTACCAGAAAGAGAAAATTTTATCGCCAGTGTGTGGTTAACAGTAGTTTGTAGTACCTTTTGTTAAATTTAAAAACAAACGTAATAAAGCTGGAGAAAAAATAACAGAACCAACTTTCAATCAATAACAAACTCTCTTGTTATCAGAGACTACACATAGACAGAGAATTTTTTAGGCACATATTATTTTTAATAAAAAATAAGAAAAAAGACAAGGCTGATAATTATATTTTTAATGCGACTGTACTAACTTGAAAAAAAAAAGAAGTATCGAGTTGTTTTAACGTTCAGTACACTTTCTTAGGTGTGGAAAGCTCGCTCACACTTAAAAGGCTTAGATGATTATACCATAGCCTGTTATAATTATACCGACCAGATATTGTTCTGATAGATAGTTAATAATTCGGACACAATGCCACCTATCGGGTCCAGATTTTATGTTTTTTTTCTGTTTATGCATGTGTATGTATTTGTTGTGAATATTTGTCATTTTAGTGTAGTTAAAGAAACTTTAATAACGTCTATAGCGTCATCTGTTGGTTCTTAGCATAACTGTGAACCGACGCGAGGTCTAGACATAATATTATTTGAATATAACCTCTATGAGTATAGTCTGGACAAATATAGTTGTATAAACAGTAACGATAATATAAGTAGAGATTTATAAATGTATTTCTGAAAGTTCCTATTTATTCATTTTTTTATTTTATTCTATTTGAAAATGTATATACATATCCTTATATATAATATATCCATCGTTTCATCTACAAACGGTGTACATGCAGCCGGACAAAAAAAAATCCTTCTCAAAAAAATTGTTGTAGAAGGCATACTCGTTCCAAGGTATTATTAGAAAAAAATATAAATTATATACAGACCCTTTGGAGCGGTTCTATTTGGGTTGTCACAATTCACCGTTTTGTCTAGTTTATTTTTTTGATTGACTTACCATTTACACAGAGCACACAAATATGCTCATTATAAAAAAATAGACGCAAATTAACAAAGTATTTTTACTCTTTCAGATCAGACCACCAAATGAAATTTCAATGCGTATCAAATTTGTTATCAGTTTATTCATATAATGTATACATATTGTTATGCACCAAAAATTAAACATTCTGAGTACTAAGCTACAAGTGAGAAGCAGATGAAGGTAAATTTAATCTAAATACACTCATCAAAAAAGTCTAAGCAACATGTACTAATTTAAATTTTAGGATGGTTCTTCACATTATAACGTTGTATTTTATTTTTAAAATAATATCTTTAGGGTTCTATGATGTAAAAATAACAGCTGTTGTCTTTATAAGTTCTTTTAATAACAGAAATGGACAATATTAGAATATACTGTAGAAACTAAGATACATAAGAAACTAAACTTTTTTCTTACAAAATGATATTTCTAAAGAAAATGTATTTATTGTGAAATAATAGAACAATTTAATACAAAATATGGGCTCCTCTGCTATTCAGAACTTGTCGGCAACGATTATTCATTGAATTAATGAGACTGTTTATGTCATCTTGCGGTATTCGCTCCCAATGGAATTGTAGCAAATCCTTCAGCTGTTGGGTTGTTGTCACTCCGTCCAAGTCCTTCAAAACACGTCTCTGGAGCATGTCCCATGCGTGCTCGATGGGGTTGAGATCTGGCGATTGTGCAGGCCAGGGCAATACCCGGATGTTCTCCGTTGCAAAGTATTCACTGGTTCGCCGAGCTGTATGTGAACGCGCATTGTCATGCATTAACCTAAAATCGGAGCCAAAGGTTTGTGCAAATGGGTAGACATAAGGTCTGAGAATATCCTCAATGTAATTTTCAGCATTCATGTTTCCATTTACAAAAACGAGCTCAGTTCGCCTGTTCTTCATAATACCCGCCCATAACATAACTGTTGAGCCGCTGTATGGATGAACTTCCTGAACGCACGTGAGCCTTTCAGTATTTCCGGGCCGACGATTCACTCGCACCCTTCTTGTATCAGGCTTAAACCCGAATCGCGACTCATCGGAAAACATAATTTTATCCCATTGTTTCTGGGTCCATGTTATGCGTTCTCTACACCATTCATATCGACGAGCGCGATTCCAGTGACGTATCGGTGGGCACCTGATTGGTCGTCGAGCTCGTAGGCCGTACTCATGCAGTCGATTTCGCACAGTTTGAGGACTTACATCAACGCCACTTGAAATTTGTAGCGTCAAACTTATCTCTCGAGCGGTTAACATCGGCTGGCGTCTTGCACTCAGTTGTATGTACCGGTATTGCCGAGTGGTTGTACTCCTTTTCCGGCCTGGATGCTGTTCAGCGGGTTCTCCTCTATTATTGTAGCGCTGCCAAAGACGACAAATAACACTTCTATGAATGCCAAAATGTCGAGATACCTGAGATTGATTACTTCCCGCTTGCAACATCCCTACAGCTCTTTGCATTTCATCTGCCATCAAATGACGTCGCTTCATGACGTAAAGAATATCTAACAATTCAATTTTGTCGCTAACTTTATTTAAATGGTTGGTAAAATTATAAAATCAAGACTAAACGTAGCAATTAAAACGCACTTAAATTCAAACAAATTCGCAGTCATTTGAATTTTATGAAAAAACAAAACATAATCAAATTTTTTTTTACAACCAGCCAGTATGTCATCAATAACAAAAAAGTTTACTTACCTACGCACTTTGTTTGAGTAAATACTTAGACATTAATTAATATAAATGGTAAAATTTGTAATATCACGCATGTTGCTTAAACTTTTTTGATGTGTGTAGTTTTGCATAGCTGCTATAGCGTATAAATTGCAAACAAGCTATTAAAAAAAAAAAAAACGTGTGCGGTCTAGGTACATTAATGTAAAGTAAGGAATCGAATAAAGAGGTTGAATTTAATATGTTAGGAAAAATAATCATTAATTAAACATTCAATACAAAATAGTGAATTATAAATTATATAAAGACTATTAAATAAAAATAAATTTTAATGAATATCCCAGTTGTTCATTATTGTGGTTCAACAACCGGCAGCGCATGATATCATGATATCATCTGCTACTCACACACTCGTATAGCTTAGAAACCGACAGAGAGAAAGAGTCACATGATGTGCATGTAGAGAGCATAACGCTTTTTCCTCATGTGATGAATTAAACAAGTTAACTCCTACCGCAAGCCACGAATGAACTTAATCCCAGTAATCTGATTATCGTAAATATTTTTAAACATTTTTGGCAAAGAATGTATAATAAATACTATTTATCAGTGTATGTACACCGTTTCATATTTATATTTATAGATAATGATGTATTTTATTTATAATATGTAATTATTTAGCATATGAAAAAATACACAAAATAGTTTTGCTGATAATTAATTATTTTCAGCCATCCTTAATTTACGGATGCGTTAAGCTTTTCTCTATATATTATACTAACTGTGCCCGCGACTCCGTCCGCATGGAACCTAACGTAAAAAACAGTGAAAACCATCTCAATGTATTAAATGTGTTTACTTATCTACTATTCTCTCGTACTTAGTCGCGTCGTCATCAAAATTACAATAATTTTTGATAGAGTAAACCAATTTTAATGAAACCAAGATTAAATATTACTCAAGGATATGCTTTAGAATTTTCTTGGCGAGATTATATCGTGAACTTTAGCAGTGATGCGGATTCATACAAACCGACAGGCAGACAGACATTTCCAAAAATGATTCATTTACAACATTTTTTTTCACAAAAATCTAAAAAGTAGTAAAAGTAATCTTATTATATGTATAGATAGATAGATATGGATATTGGTTATATTTTATATATTGATTATGGTACACATATACCTGTACACACCGTGTTACAGATCATTTTGAAGGATTTTTATACTTTATAACTATTATCTCAATTATTTAATTGTTACATGAGTATTTTGGCCAGGACGCCAGAACAGAAGAGAAGGTAAACACGCTAATCCTTGATAGCTGGCTATCAAGTGCAGCTACTGAAACACATTTATAGGGTGCTTGGCGACAAATGTTCAACTTGAAGATGGTAGCTAGTCAAACGGGCTTAAAACAGCCCTACCATCATGCTATACTCTAAATACTCCATAGATGCAGTGTCTGAATACGCTTACTACTGAGCTGTAAAGGTTTTAACCGTGCTAGGTTCTATCTAAGTAGATTTTTATTTGTGCAATTCATTTGACTGTAATTCATTACCAGATGGAGTTGTAGCGCAACAAGATCTATACCGTTCAACGTAACACCATGAAAATCGGTATTCGTAGGTATCTCACTACAGAAAATATGCTACAACATACAGGCTGCAATTTTTCGTCCTAAATCAATTAAAAAGATAGGTGCTTAATATTTGACCTAATTATCTAGAAAAATAAAAAAAATATACGCAATCCTCTACGCTTCTATGTTAAAGCACAGTGTCAACGACCTTCGGGTGATTTCACTTTCACTTGAAAGTGAACGTGGGAACGGTATGAACAAAATAAAAGGGTTTATTGTCCGTTTTAGTATCGAAGGTTATTGACTCCGGGTCTCCCCTTACAGCTTTGGGCACCGGTTATTGCACCTAGGTTTAGTACGATTGTGTTTATACTTTTGAAAGTCTTAGAACAAACTTTAACTTAAGTTATCTTTGTTATTTATTAATATTTGTTTTGATATTATTATTTTATATGTTAAATGTGACTATGAAATATTATATCCTAGAATACTGCGTGCATTTACCCATTAACCTAGTATACTTTTTTATATCCCAACTATTTATTACACCAATTAATAATAGCTCTAAATTAAAAAAAAAATCCCGCAGGCTTTGTACTTATTTACAATAGAAAATTTAAAAGCGTTAGCGAGCCTTTTTATTCCAGAGTCTCGTTGTAAAATATAGCGACTAATAGCGCACGTAATTTTGTAACTAATCAGTAGTATTCCGCCCGCAAACATTTCACTTATATTAGTTTGCTCTTTCGCTCCATTACCCATCGTTTTGTTCGGAATATACTATATAGAGGCGGATGAAGGTAGCGTGGGTCTTCTGGTAACAATATGTCTAAAAGATATAACGCTAAAAAATAGGCATCCACTTGAGAACGTGGTACCAAGCCTATAACAATTTGACATGATAATACTAAAAAAATCACACACAAGTGGCTGAAACATACATACTAAGCTCAATGACTGCCATTTCTTTAATTGTAAGTTTATTTTTAGTACAGTTGTTTATTTTTTAACTGTTTAATTCGTGGGTCAAGGGAACGCTTCTTAGTTCGCGACGCGTAGTGCCTACCGCCCGAGTCGCACTCACTTAAAGCCGACAATGTTAACAATCTTAGAATTGGCACAATAATTCAGGGAATACACATATTATTCACAAACTCCCAAACTTTCCCTATAATATGGTAGATCTAATAAATATATTTATATCATAATACCTTCATATGAAACAAATCACTGAGTACCGTTACGTAACAACTCGTTTATTTCTATGCCTTCCTTTTTTATCTACAGGCGTAATATTAAATATAATCTATAAATTACTAATATATCTCCTAAAAAAACAGATGAAACTTTTGGCTTGATTAAGTAATTTAAGTTCAGAAACTCCATGTCTGACAAGTGTCTTCATGTCTCTCCCTCAACAGCACACGTTTGTTTTCTGTTTTAGGTATGTCGCCCGGCTTTAGATAGAAGATAATAAATCAAGAGAAGTGGCAAACGAACCACAAGATCTAACCGATGAACTGCAGTTCTAAATCCGTACCGCATAAGGATTGAAGAAGCCCCAACAGAAATTGTATTAACAAATTTCCTGTAAGACGGAAATAGTACAAGAATTACTTGTTATTTGCTAATAAAGCCGAATACGTTCCACAAAAGTTCCACGCAAACGGAGTCGCGGTCACAGCTAATATTATATAAATCTAATAACCCGCAAGTTCAGGACAGTGTGAAGCGTCTTTACAGATGTGCACATCTTGTGTCATATTTTATTGCAGCACTATGTCAACAAAGGAAATTGAATGCAAATTATACTTTAACAAATCAACGTGCATATAACTTAAATAGATATTTTAGATACTTTTGTAAACCGATATTTCCTGAATGAATGAATGAAAGATGTCTATAGGTATATTATTTCATGTTTTTATGTAATACTGGTTACAATTGCATTTTCCTCAGTGTTCATACATTATAGGTACTTACATGAATGACTAATGTCATAAAATTGTAAAAACAATGTTATTTATACATTTCATATGTAGGAAAATTAATAATATGTACGTACTTTACCCGTTTTGATGATTTTGTTTCTTTTGGAAATTCCATGTCATGACAGTATACAAAATAAGCTACAAACAATGACCGTTTGACAAACGGGGCATTCCACATGACGCGGACGGGTAGGAAATGTTGAAGTTTCCGATTTTAGTAATACTTGATAGCGTTATACCTTTATGACCTCGATTGAGATACAAAATATATTTACTGAATAAAGTCTGGTTAACGAACTAGGGGTTTTTTTAAATATCATAGGAGGCAAACGAACTGGTGGATCACCTGATGTTAGGTGATCACCGCCGTCCATAGACACTAGCGACACCAGAGGAGCCGCAAGTGCGTAGCCAGCCTGTGTTTGTTGGGAGGGGGGAGCACTGTTACTTCACGTCGGTGTTTCTGTGGGTCGGTCGGTAGTACCCCGGGCGAGCCGATCCATTAATTCTGAAACCAGTGGTAGCTTCAGCGTGGCTCTACCACCTACAACAACTTGACGATTCGGCTCGTATTCGTTTGAATAAAGTAAATAAAGCAGTCGAATTTATACTTATTCAATGAGCTTTTTAAATTGATACTTGAACATAAAAAAAAATGTTTCCTTGGAAAAAATATATATTTAAAAATTGAATATCATAAAGTTGTAAAAACTATATTACATATTTTTTTCAATAAATCGCTAATAGTGTATATATAATCTTTGTCAACGCAAGTCCCTTATAAAGAAAAAGAGATTCACTATCTTTATAATATATGGAAACAATTATATTTTAAAAGCACGGCTACATCTGAACACGCGAAAAGTGGTTTTAAGAAATGCATTCTACGTAGGCTGGTGTGTAAATTATTGGATAAAAACGAATGGTAATAATATGAAACTTTTATTTTAAATGAATACTAGCGGGACCGGCGGACGTTGTCCTGCCCTGATAATTAAAAAAAATCCTAAAAGTCAACCGCAGCGCCACCTACCGGGTCCAATTGTGAATCTAAACCATTCTCGGATCCACTGGAACACACACAAAAAATTTCATCAAAATCGGTCCAGTCGTTTAGGAGGAGTTCAGTCACATACACACGCACACAAGAAATATATATATTAAGATTGACTTGTAATTTCACACACATAAGACTAAAACGCAAAAGTGTATAATTTTTAGTTTGTTTTAAAAACGTGAATTATATTTAAAAAAATAACTTTATTAATAATTCTTGTACCATGTCAATTGATGAATGATATAAGCTTCTTGTTGGAGTTTTTGACGGGATATTAGTCTGCCATATAGTGACTTTTATATATTTATTAGCAGGCACGGCAGACGTTGTCCCTGATTATGAAAAAATCCTTGACAAATTATATACTAAAACGTTCCTCATCAATCACTCTATCCACCGGTGAAAACCGCATGAAAACCGTCGGAGTTTAGTTTATCACAACAACAACAGACAGACGCGGATGGGACTTGTTTTATACTATGTAATGATGCACAATCTTATGTTAGTAGAATCTGTATTATGTAAAATTGGTGGTATTTTATGTAACATATATTTCGGTTGTTGTGCATAATTGAAGTAAATGGAAAATAATACCACGGAGCATGAATACTAAGATAGCACAAAAACTCCTTGGAAAGTTCTAACAAGGGAGCCGCCATCTTGTTAGAACATTTAAATTATCACACGAAACTTTTAGTATTACTACCTACTGGACAGTGGCAGTAACAATCTAGAAAATGTATCGCCAAAAATAGAATAAAAAAGGGCTTCCTGCATGCAATTCAATAAAAAACGGTTAAGTCGCTTAATAATACATAAATACATTCAGACAGGCATAAATCAATGTATAACGCCACATTCGTGATCAATGTATTTTATCGCACCTATTATAAATTTTTTTAAAAGAAGTGCACATATATACTAATTGCTTACAGTAGAGCTTAAAATTGGAACTGGACTTTGCGACGTCAGATCACGTGAAAACGAAATAACAATCGAGATCCGTGAGATCTCAATAAATACGAAACATACGGACGTCAATAAAATTGATTTGGAGCTATATACGAAGTATAACAGGTAATCACAGGCTGCGGTTGAAATGCGCCAGAGCATCTTCGTCGTGATGCACGCCCGATTTCGACCAATCACAGTGCGGCTACTTTTTAAAAACAATTCGCTTTCAGAAATACATATAACGAATTGAATAATTGCCGTGTCGATGGATACGATTTGTGAAGTAAAAGTTTTATGCAACATTTATAAAAACATGAAACAGTTTTGAAGGCTAGTTATTTTTCTCTTTCTATCTTAACCCCTCGACTGATTTTTTGATCCTCCGATTTTCGTTGTAATTTGATATTACATTGGGTCTAGTAAATAGAAATAACTGACATGCATTAGCGACACTTGAATATGGTTGTCATCAATAATTATGATAAATTAGTATTTGGTAAATGTTTTTAAAAACATTTTTTGTGCAAATATGCAAAATTTTGTAATAGGATTCTTTTAGTTTGTGTAGCGACCTTCTGGAAGTCGCCCATTTTGTTTTTTTTTAACTTTATTTTTGGCAACCAATCTTTTAGATTATTGCTGCCATTGTCGAGTAGTTAATAGTATTACAAGTTTTTCTTCCATTTCATTTTTGGCATCCAGTCTTCTAGTAGACTATTACTGCCATTGTCAAGTGAGCATCGATATTACAAGTGTCTTGATATAATTTCAATGAACTAACAAGATGGTGGCCCTCTTGTTAGAACTTTCCATGGAGTTTTTGTGGCATCTCAGAATTCATGGTCCGTGGTATTATTTTCCATTCACTTCACTTATGCACAATAAACAAACTATATTACATAAAACACCACCAATTTTACACAATACTAGCGGACCGGGCGGACGTTGTCCTGCCTTGAAAACAAAAAAAAATCCTAAAAGTTGATCGCAGCGCCACCTGCCGGGTCCAATTGTGAATCTAAACCATTCTCGAATCTCCACGAACACACACAAAAAATTTCATCAAAATCGGTCCAGTCGTTTAGGAGGAGTTCAGTCACATACACACGCACACAAGAAATATATATATTAAGATAGAGTCAAGTAACACAAGATTATGAATAAAAAATAAAATCCACTACATGACAGACCAAGATCCCGCCAAAAACTCCTTTTTGTTTTTATATCATTTTCTTGTATCGATCGTCATCAGGACTGAAAACATATGCGAAATTGCAAAGTCGTTGGTCTAAAGCAGTGATACTCAACCTTTTTTTTAAACGGGCCACAAACACGTTTCGCTCATGGTGTTGCAGACCACAAACTACAAAAATTTAGGTACTAAATAAGAAAAACGTTTAATTTATTAACGTTTAATTTATTCAGCGTGCTCATAGTTTTGATGGACGGTACGAAATTTAAAATAATTTGAAAAAAAAGTATATTCTGGTGGGCCAAGTACAAAGACCCGGCGGGTATGTATGGCTGGTCTAAAGGAACTGGTTATAATTCGAATTGTAAGACTTTTAAAACTAAACAAAGTTATAAACATTGCAAGCTGGATAAAAGATTGTAATTAACAATAAATATGTGGCTTGAAATAATAAAAAATATAAATAGTTTTGATTATGGATATACAAGTACATCAGCTGTTTACACAATTCTCGAGCTACCACGAAAATTTATCACTAAAATCTCACGCTGTCAAACGAAACTAAAACAAATCAGTAACTTCCTTGAAGGGTTTTATCTACACATATAAATAAAATTTAAGTGTCTGATGTTGTCGCAGTTAATATCGAAATGGCTGAACCGATTTTAAGAAAATATTTAGAGACTGACAGATACATTTTCAGACCATTATCTGTGCTACATATCATTATGCATCGCTATACGGTTTAGGAGGTAATGATAAATTTTAACAGTGGTAATTTATATTATAATAAACGATTCTAGAAGTCAAGTAGTCATTAAAAAATAAAAGACATCATACGATTAATCCGGATGAAAAGTTCTAATAAACAACAAAAACTGCTTCTTATTTTCAGAAGACAGAGAATTGCAACAATACAACGCATACCGGATTAAATGCACCAAAACTTGATTTTTTTGTGTCTACGATAAATCATTTCACACAAAAAGCAATTTAAGGTTTTTGCAACAACATTCACGGAGCCACACGGTTTCTGCTTATAAAGCAAAGAATTTATAATGTTTTTAACAACATTCGTCTGTAAATTGCTTTTGAAAAGTTATTTTTTTTTACTTACTGTCTTTATTATGTTCCCGTACGTGAGGATCTGGCATTTCACAATACATTGGTTCAGTATGTTTGGTAAAGGAATTTTACTAGTAATATTTTAACATCTGTTGCATTACTAGCAAATGAATACACTATAGCGCACTAGCAGCGAGCTCGAGGCCTATACTGTTGAGATATAAGATGCTGCCGAGAGGGGTCGCGAGAAATGTGCGGGAGCGAAATTGACCGTCAGACTTGTTAATAATAGGACTAAGCTATCCTTTATTTATTTTGACCGTATTTTTTAGACTACTAATATAAAAAAGCGTGTATATTATGTGATATTGAAACATCGAAACTTTATCAAATATATTAATATGTTAGAGCGATCCGCGCGCCATCTATTCATATGTGGACACAACTATATCAGTATCCGTTACACAACTTGCACGAACAATTGTTTAAGTGTAAATGTTTAATGTAGGTAAGTTGTTTAGTACAGCGTGAAATAATCAAAATTTTAAACTGAGAGAGAATCTATCAATTGAGTCGTATAGAATCATAGGCGGCTATATACATTTATTGGGAAAAGTTAGTCTTTTATGTGGCGAGACAGCAAATTTTGAATAAAAACTATCTACAGATCTATAATCTTTCATTTATTTTAATCTATAGATTAAAAAACAGCTTATACATCAATTATCACTGCTATACTTTAGAAAAAAAAAATTTTCCACGTTGCCAAAAACGAGCCATAAAGTGTATATAGCCACTTATATACGACTCAATTATAACAAAGTGATACGTAATAATATTAATCTATACTAATATTATAAAGAGGTACAGTTTGTGAGGTTGTAGGGGGTAATCTCAGGAACTACTGGTCCGATTTGAAAAATTCTTTCAGTATTATATAGCCCATTTATCGAGGGAGGTTATAGGCTATATATCATCACGCTAAGGCCAATAGAAGTGGAGCAGCAATGTAGAATATTTCAAAATCGGAGTTTTTTCCTCTTGAGAGCGTCCGCTACGTGTTAGCGTTAGCCCAAAGCAACTATTCCACGCGAACGAAGTCGCGGGTAGAGGCTAGTATAATACTAAAGAAAGAGAAAGGAAATACCTATATTCTTAGTTTACTGGCGTCTACATATGAGTGTGTGAGCATGTACGTGTGTATACCATATGCGAGCGCGTGCGTGTATATGTGTTTTATAAATATTTTACCGCAATTATTACATTTTAAACACATTCCTTGCATTTTGAAACATGCCTATCGTATCAGAGACATCATTATATGATCGGGCAATGCGACACGGTACTGAATTTAGAGTTGTTGGTATTGTGTGCAATAGCAAGCAATGGTGACTTGAGCATGCAAAACGTTGACATTAGATACACATATAGTGATATAGAAGTAAAAAAAAAGTGTGTGTATACTTATGTACACGCGTTAGAAGTTATACTTCTTTGACGTAACAAGATAAAAATCTTTTCAAAAAAATTATCTTTCGCCTTATTCTACGTTTGTAGAAAAAACGACACTAACAATAGAAAATAGGTATTTAATACATTGAAACTTTTAATACAAAGAAATATAAACAAAAAATACAAAGAAACAAAATGTTGACTATAGCTAACTTCAGGGTGTCGGTTTTTCGTGACAGTGTGCGCGCGCATCGTAAAAATTTACTCTCATCATTTTTCCCTAACGTGCTAAAAGAAGTATAACTTCAAAAAGTCGAGGCAATCAGGACTGCTGACAGAAGTGAAAACTCAAAACAATTAAATAACTGTGTTCTCTTTTGAATCCTTAAATGAATTACAGTATGAACAATTTATTTCATAATATTTATATTGAAATTATTAACATTAGTCTGGTTTTCACATCTATTCGCACTCGAAACAATAATTATATACATTTGATACTAGTGATTAATTAATTAAACATATTATAGGCTGCACAATCTTAATACAAACGATCAATATTAGACGTATGACGTAAGCCGCCCAAGAGCAATACGGTCGATCACGCTTTACTTGCATGTCATGATGCGAAATCATAACTTTATCTTGCCAAAAATACCGCTCCACGGGCCTAAAGAAGTTTTTACTTCAAAATCATAGCAATCTATGTAAACAGTCAGTATAGTGTGCAAAAATGTCATGTCATTCAAACTGAACTTCTAAAGAATCTAGATGGAAATCACTATAGTTTAACAGCTTCAATACTATTTAAAATAAACGGGTTAAATTGATAAAATAATCAAACGACACCCAGACACACGGATTATTAAAAGAAAGTGTGCCAACTATATATACATCGCTGTTGAAACATCATATCATTTACCTCGGGTTTTATTCTTGGAGAGCTGGGCCTAAAAAATGTATTACTTTCAGCAAATATTTATATCGAAATTGTTATTTGTATAACTAAACATTTACACATAAAATCGATTATGTTAAAGAGCTTTTTACGTTATACAAAAATGTAATCTAACGACTAAGCTAATCGGTTTCGTTGTCGGCGACAAACGGAACCATTATCCGTGACTATTGGCTATAGAAATTCCGAATGAAAAGCTATTTGTGTGTCGCGAGATGCTGTGAAAGGCTGAACCGTTGCTTTCACGGCAGACTACAATGTGGTTTTCGGCAACCGCATAGCGTGAGTCCATTGCACTTTATCTGCACAATGTTCAGTTACAGAATATATTTACCGTGTTGAACTTTTTCTTACACATTAGGATTTTAGCCCCTGGATTTTAGCGTTTGACTGCAATTTAATCTGATGTTAAATAACGATGTGGTCAGAGATGTTACACACGTCAAACCTAGAGGGGACTGGCTCTCAAGTGCAGCTGCTGGAACACACCAACACGTGCTTGGCGATAGATTTGAAACGTAGCTTGAAGAGACATTTACGCAGGTCAGCGTGACACGGGTGACCAGCGATGGATCGGTGGTCGCCATTGTTTTTGGATTGTACTGTGCCAGCCATAGAGCAGTCACTTTGCCATGCTACAATAGAAAAAGATTTTCAACCACAGGATGGTAGCTAGCCAGCGGACTTAGAAAAATCCCTACCATCATGATATTTACGATATATATATACGATATTTTTCTTCACCGAAAGACCGACTCAATTGCTAAAATTAGTACCTACGTTTATCGAAGCGGTGTCCGAACTCGCTAACAATTAAGCCATGATTGCTTCTTTCAAATCGTTTCGCTTCAAGACTTATATGTTTGCTTCTTCACCGGGCTATTTTTAAGCAGACAGAGAACTCTTCATAGTAATATTTCGGTTACATACCATCGCCCTTTATCATAGGGGCTAAACATTGTTGACAAATAAATATAAAAAATTAATTAAATAAGTAAAGTATTGTTTATTAACATAACGAAATCGGGAACACCGGCTACTTTAAAACAAAATACCGTTAACAAATTTTATGCGTTGAAGTATTTGTACGAGAAAATTTTATTTCTGTTATAAATAGTTTTAACAGGCATTTTCTTTCGAACGAACAGTCATCAACAACAAAGTCTGAACAAATTGATGTTTGAGCGAATGATGAAATGTACGTAACTATGCAGTTGATTTTCATAATATTATCTTTCGGTTACATGCCTCCTTGGTATGTCATGTTCAGATTACATACGCATTATAATGAAAAATTATCAAAGACACGAACGTACTGTCTCTGTATATCCACGTATGTAATACAGAACTATCAATTTAATCCTCAAATGCATAGTGTCTCAAAAATGAAACACTATCTAACCTATAAACAAAGTATTACCTAATCGTAGTGAAAGTTTTACTTTTGGATATATGTCATATCAACTCAAGGCATTAATACGAAATAAGAAAATTAAATAAGGTACCTAAACCCCTTTGGATTTTAATATGACATAATTAGGGTATTAACAATACTACCTACAAACTACGTTTTCTTATTTTTATTAAACCACATGTACTCCACATATTTTCTTTTTTATCCACATATAATCGACTAGCTGTCCCCCGCGGCTCCGCATGCGTTTTTTTTAAATGTATTAAATAACTATGGTGTCATAGTTACAAATGTTTTTGAAAAAGCATTTCTGTAATGTACACACCTACTTGCAATCTTACATTACGCCATCTACTGTAACATGTAACGTGTACATTAGATATGTGAACACGAATAGTATATCGAATGGGATGGGATTTATCATCAGCAACATACCTGGAACTTTAACCTACTATGTACCACCCTCAGTGTTCATTAACACTATATAAGAAAGTAATGAAAATTTTAAACTATACATTATCGAACAATATGTGTTAAATTGTTTATTATATAGACAAAACATGCCCATATTGTCGATATAATTGTATTATTCTTATACGTTGCTATAATCACTGAGTTATGTAGATGCAAACGTGGTAAATAAAACAAAATGGCCGCCAAATTGACCAAAATGATAATATAATTCAAATTACATACATTTATTCTTGGAGTCCAGTACAGCGCACGTCTCACGCGCTTGTTTACAGTAAACAAACTATTTTTATTAAATTCACACGAACCAATACACAGGTAACAGTTCATCACTTCATAGTGTAAAACAAAGTCCTATGGTCTGTCTGTTCGCGATAAAGTCAAAAACTACAGATCGGATTTTCATGCCGTTTCCACCAGTAGATAGAATGATTCATGGGGAAGGTTTAAGTATAATTTTTCAAGGTTTTCTTTTTATTATCGGGGCGGGACAACGTCTTCCGAGCTCGCTAGTTATCTGCCCGTAAAAGTCCCATGAAAGTCGGTCAAACCGATTAGGAGATAGTAGAATATTGCAGACGAAGTCTTGAGTAACAAAATAAAATAGTCTAAGTTACTTTTTATAAGGTGAGTTATCTGCCAGTGAAAGCCCCGTGAAAATCAGTTCAAGCAATACGGATATTCCACTGCGGCCGAAGGCGAATAAAAAAAACCTAAATTACTTTTTATGAAGTCTGCTATCTACCAGTGAACACTCCATGAAAATCAGTCCAACCATTTTGGAAATAGCAATGCGGACGAAACCGCGGACAAATAAAGTATAATATGTCAACCGCTATAATTTCGGCTATCTGCCAGTAATATTCCCGTTAAAATAGGTCCAGCCGTTTTGGAGATTACCCGGAACAAACAAACAAACAGACAAAATATAATAATATAAAAATATAGATAAATATATAAAAAAATATTTTTTGGTCAATTGTAGCCATATATATTTATCAAAAAGTTGTTATTTTAATTGTACATACACAAACTTTATTTTTATAATACGTAATAGATAACAAATTTTGAATAGGAAAACAAAATAAACTTTGAAAATGTTTGCGATAGAAACTTACCACGTTACCATGGCAACGTATATAATATTAACGCTAACGATATCTCTCAAAAGGAAAAAAGTGCCCGATTTTGAAACATTCTTCATTGGTGCTCCGCTCCTATTGATCTTTGCATGATGATATATAGCCTAAAGCCTTCCTCGATAAATGAGCTATCTAAAACCGAAGGGTTTTCTCAAATCGGACTGGTAGTTCCTGAGATCCTAGCGTTCAACCAAACAAACAAACAAACTCTTCAGCTTTATATATTAGTATAGATTATATTTCGTTAACATTTTGTATAAAAATATTTACGTAACTTCTTATTAAAAACATAAAATGAGTAACAATCTTACACAATATGTAAAACGGTTACATAACGATTTATAATATCTGAAAATAAAAGTTACATCAGATAATAAATTCGTAAGAAAAGTCATTGACTTCTACCAAGGTATGAAGCACACCACTAGCCAATAATATCATCTTGTACGTACTCCTAAAATATACAGCGGCGATGTCCAAATCCGTCTGGCAATGGACTCGTCGCTCCCAGATGTGAGATGCAACTCGGGGTCGACGACACGCGAGCTATGGACCAAGCAAACTCATCGACAAGTCTTCAGCTGCACTAAAAAAACACGCTTCTAATTTCAAATACTAAAATTTTGCACAATTATGACGTCACTAAACATGACTGTCAATATCAGGTAAATTAAAATGCTTTTCAAGGATATTTCAGAAATTACATCGTACAGTCCTCGCTATTCTTTTTGACCTCTTCACGACATTTTATAAAACAAAGTCCTCCGCCGCGGATGTCTGTCTGTTGGCAGTAAACTTAAAAACTACTGCACGGATTTTGATTAATAGATAGGATGATTCACGAGGAAGGTTTTGGTATATAATTTGTCAAGATTTTGTGAAAATTGGCTGAAATATGACGATAAATGTTGAAAGTATCGGAAGAAGTCAAACCGCCTGGGAGCTTTAGTTGAAAACGCTGCCTAATCCCTTTGAGATATAACACAACAATTAAGATACTAAACGACGTAGACGAAGTTGCGGATATCAGCTAGTTTAGTATAAATTTAAATACATATTATACTATACGTATACCATCGAGGATGCATATAATAATGTTTTAACTTTGTTTTATAATAGGTCTTTACCTATGAAATTGCCGTTCTGCAGTACTGGCCATTTCAAATCAAAATAATTTTTGTTTGGCTAAGAATTCTAATTTCAAATTAATTTTATTTTAAAAACATGGAATTCTTTTTCCAAAAGTAGTCATTTGTTTATTGATTAGTGTTACATTTTTGTCATCATGGATACGTTAAAAATTCGAGTAATTATGGAATATGAGTACCGTCATGGCAGCAACGCGGCACAAGCGGCACGCAACATCAACGACGTTTACGGAGCTAACACTACAAACCAACGCACCACCTGTTATTGGTTTGCTCGCTTCCGTTCTGGGAATTTCGACCTGAAAAATGAACCTCGTGGTCGTCCGAAGACTTTGGTCGACAATGACGAATTAAAGGTGATTGTGGAAGCTGATGATGCACAATCTACGGCTGAATTAGCAGCAGCTTTCGACGTTAGCGTCAAAATAATATTGGTCCATTTGCGTCAAATTGGCAAGGTAAAAAGCTTGACAAATGGATGCCCCACGAAATCAATGATCGCCAGCGCGAAGTACGCGTCGAGACGTGCCTTGCACTGCTCAACAGACACACAAATGAAGGAATTTTGAACCGCATTGTTACCTGCGATGAAAAATGGATTCTGTTTGATAACCACAAGCGCTCAGCAAGTTGGTTGGATCCTGGTTCAGCACCTAAACAATGCTCTAAACGAAAACTTACCCCTAGAAAAGTGATGGTCACTGTTTGGTGGTCTAGCGCCGGTGTGATTCATCACAACTTCTTAACAAACGGGGTGAGCATTACTGCCGATGTGTACTGTGAAGAACTGAACACAATGATGGAGACGCTGGCACATCTCCAACCAGCATTGGTCAATCACTCGTCTCCGCTGCTCCTGCACGACAACGCGCGACCTCATACTGCACAGCAGACGGTCTCCAAGTTGCAAGAACTGGGGTTGGAAGTTCTCCATCATCCGCCCTACTCACCAGACCTTGCGCCTACAGACTACTACTTTTTCCAGAATTTGGATAACTCCTTGGCGGGAAAAAAATTCAATACCCGAGAGGCAGTACAAAATGCCTTTGAAGAATTTGTTGCCTCCCGTCCAGCTGATTTCCAAATATGCATTGATTGCATGGGTGATTACTTCGATTAATACAAATAAAAATACATGAAAAAAATTCGTTTAATTTTTTTCATACAAAACGGCAATTTCATAGGTAAAGACCTAATATTAAACTCTTAACGGTATTACGCGCAAGCCCAAATTTAAGCCACTATTCATAGCGGCCAAAAAGATTGACGAGGATTGTAAATGATCTGTCTATTTCAAGTTAGAAGCCTACATACGACCTCAGACTTCAGTGAAAGTATAAATATTACCTATCTCTTTGATTTCGTCTGATGTTAAATGACGATAAAATCAAATCAAAATACTTTATTCAATTTAGGTCCTGAGACTTATGAACGTCAAGACTACCACCGGTTAAGAAAACAACTCAGGCATCGAGAAGAACCATGAAGAAATTCGATATGGTTTATATTTCCATCGTACATAATATATTTTCTAATTATAATCGAACATAGATAGTTATAAACATTGGTATAGTCCGCGTCATAGTTTTTGGCCGCTCTGAATATAGTTTTAAGTTTTGTCTTGCGCATAGTACAGTCAAGAGGTTAATACAATACAAATTCCAAATATTGTTAGGAATTTAACATTTACGTTTATTAATCTTTAAATTGTTTCGAGGGGCGTCATTTTTAGACGTCACGGCCGGTCAGTCACACAGTCTGTGTAGACTTATATGAGATACTTCTTACCTTGACACTCCATAATTTAAACTTTTCTGTAACATTGTAACTCGTAAGTCTGTGCACGATTTAACCTTCCGTTTCTTACGTATAATAGTTTAACGACACGACAATCTGATCTCGAGAACGGTTAAAAGAATATCGAAAAGTGAAAGAAAGAGGCCGATGTGCGCTGACTCATGAAATCGAATTATAATAATTTTTTATTCATTGGTAAGGAAACACCACTGACTAGTTCTTGAATTTCTACGATATATTTTGATCAACTAGCTTATTTAAGCGTTGGAATTATGTACTGTATATTCATATCAACATTTTTGCGACTATATAGAGTGTAAAGTGTGTGAATAAGTTTCTATTAGTTACTTTTCTTATACAGTGAAACTTGGTTAAATGGGACCTGGATAAATGAGAAACCTCTATTATTGAGAGTTGCAATAAGGTCCTGGTACTTTTTCATTGAATTACCTCTATTAATGGGACTTTTCGAACCTGGTTAAATGAGATCTGATTTCTAGGATTTATTCGATGTTTACCTTTATAATTGGGACTCTGTAACACAATTCCCTCTATAAATGAGACAAATTAATCGGGTTGGGACAGGTTTTGACACTTTTGTTTACAAACATTAGAATGTCTTTAGCACACGCTTTGTTTGTCAGTACTATCTCAGGTTTTGACCCAAAAACAAGGGAGTAAAAGTGTACAAAATGCCCAAACGTAAATATAAAACGTTATCAGTATCTGAAAAATTAAAACTTCTATCAGATTATGACTGTGGAAAGTCGCGTGATGAACTGTGGGAGCATAGCATAAATGGAATAGCCGCACATTTTGACCTCTATAATCGGAGCCTCTGTAAATGAGACAACTATAATTTTAAACCTGCCTAATTGGAAAACCGGATTAATGGAAATCCTCAATAAATGGTACAACATTCTTGGTCCCTTGAGATCCCAATTAACCAGGTTCCACTGTATTATTACTTATCTTTTATTGTAGAATTAACATGTTCAATTGTTCGTATTTTTATACAAGACTAGCAGTCGTCCACGACTTCGTCTGTGTTGGTATATATTCTAAAAGGTAACAGCACACATTATCTTCGTGTAATGCTACTCCCATACCTGCGTGACGTAGTCTCGGCCACTTGCCGATCGAAAAACTAAACTCAAAAGTAATTGAGACAACTACGCAGAAATACTTACGCACATCTTTCTCATTTCAACAATAACTCTAATTTTGCGTTACTGAGTTCCTTTTTTGATAGCCTAGGTCCGTTCCCTCGGCGTGGAGCCCTTGAGTGCGCTGCTCGCGCGATACAGTGACACAAAATCTTACATCACTGTGACAACATTATACATGTCACCTCCACACACGTATATGCATACACGCTTACACATGCAAGTTGAAGAGTTTTATTTTTTTTCTTTATCAAACTGAAATAATTTACAAAATTATCCGATACGAAATATATATACGAGTTGTTGAGATATGTATGCTTGGTACACATATATGTTTCGACAATTCATATATGTATGAATAGTTAGCTTAGCAGGTTAGCTCAGATAGGTCGCTGACGCCCTCGGTGCCGCCAACGTGCGCGCGCTCCGAATGCGCAGCGCACGGTGGCACTGAGGGCGATCCGGGCGTACCGAACAGTGTCCTCGGTGGTGGCCTCCACGCTCGCCGGCTCCATACCCTAGGAGCTGGAGACAGGAGTTCTCGCCGCCGTGTACGAGTTCACGATGGCGAGGAAACGAAGGGGGGAGCCTCCGACTCCCAGGGAGGTAGAAGCGGAGAGACGGCGTCTAAGGGAGGACGCCGTCGAAAGGTGGCAGCAGGACCTGGCGGACGAGCGGTTCGGGCGGTATACCGTGGACGCCGTCCGCCCGGTCCTGCGGGATTGGAGGAGGCGGCACTTTGCCCAACTCCTCCTGCCACCGTAGCCGGACCTGAGGGGACGGGCTGGGGGCTCATCTCCTCATTGCACAGGTCCGGTGGACGAGGGGAGGCAGCTGGTGTGTACCCAGTCTGCCTCTCTATAGGTAGGAGCCCGGCGGTCACCTTCCGGCGGGCGGACCGTTGGGGCGGCTTTACAAGGTGATTAGCAAGCTCGATCCCTTGCCGCCCCAACAATAACGGTCTGTCGGTACACCGTGGGGTTGTAGTGCGTGCGAGTCGGATATAACCCACCCTCTTCCGCGGGAGGGTAGCGTATCCATATGGGATTTCCCCACGTTAAAATAAAAAAGCTCAGATAGGTCACGAATTGCATGTATCAGGCAACTGCCCAAGCCGAGGTGTGTGGTGCACCCTTGAGCTAGTTGTCAAATAAAATCGGCTGAGTGCCTTAAGCGCTCGCCTTAGTAGTCCGGTGAAGCTGTTAAGACCTTGCTAGGTCAATAGAGTAGTCAGTTCGAAAAAAAAGGAAGTTGCTTTGATTTTTGTAAAAAGCGTGGACCCAGTTATAGTGTTACGTATATCGTCACACAGCCCGATCGTTTATAACGCATGACGGTAATGTGTTCCCACACCTGCTTTTAATGCGAACACAAACAGCGTGACGATACACGCAGGTATGGCAGTAGCATAACCCTAACGGTTTACGCAACGCACGCACAGTTAGCTCTCAAATGGCAGATCTTTTTGAAACTTGCTAATTACTTATCCTTACATTTTGGATACAATAATGAACATTGACAATAATGAATTTGTGATTAAAAAACATTGAAGCCATTAATCGAGATATAAATCCTATCTCTCAAACTGGACCAAATTATACGTAAATGACAATTTTCATTAAAATCAGTTGAGTAGTTACGGAGTTCATCGTGGACAAACATCATGACACTGGATTCTTATATATATAATATATATATATATATATATATATATATATATATATGTGTGTATATATGTATATATATATATATATAGAGATATTTACTATAAAGTTTCTTCAAACTCCGGTCAATAGTTATTGCGTGACGAAGTAACACACATCCATTTATCCTTAAATACTTTCTCGTTTATAATTTTAATAGATTTTGCCAACTCTAATTTCTCTTCCTTCCGAATTACTTCACAGGACATACTTGAGAATGAATAAATTGTTTCTACGTATATTAACGTATATTACCCACTCCAGCCGATTACAGCTTCATTCAAGAGTTATATTTATTTTGAAGAAATAAATAAAAAGTAATAAACGCATATTGAATTGTATTTCCAACAGCGTTCTTTCATGAATCGATTAATGTTATCCGGTTTCGATTTGTAACGTAAACGGCAGTTTAAATTCAGATAATGTGGCATTTAGCATCAGTGGAAATGTTCTACTTGTGGGTGTGTTAACAAATTGAATGTTTCCCGAGATATTTTTAACTTTTGCCATAGAAAACAATCTAGGCATTTATTAAATTACCGAATTGACTGTTTTGTATGTTGCCTTTGAATTATAGGATAGTATCTTATCTCGTGACGTCAAATGTGTGTTGCTTTCCATACGAGGATGAGAAGTATGGTTTTTACCAAGTCCCGAACTACCTTCATGCAAAATTTCAACACGATCTGTTCAAGGATTTATACATAAGAAGGTAACAAACAAACGGACTGATTCTTCCGTATCTACAATGTTACTTATACTCGTGTCATCGTAGCTGTTTTGCACGCTTCGTGGACAAACGAGGTATTTGAAAGGTATGAAAGTACTTTTACAGTACCGCCATCTAGTGACGGGTTATGACAAAATTGACAGCATAAAACCTCCAGGGGAAAACACACAAGTATGCCAATATTCATAGTGTCAAATGACGAAGACGTTAGGGTGTAATACTTCTATTCATTCTTATAGTGTGGATATAACTATATAAAACAAAATAAAAATGTTACAAGGAATGCCTGCAACTATATCCATAAAGAAACTAAAAAGGAGATTAAATTGTGAGCAGAGGGATACGATACTAGTCAGATAAACGGTCTCGACTCGGTATATACACAGGATCATAATATAAAACGCTCAACGCAGTGTACGGGCGCGCCTCACGTATTTTTTTTACGTGGGCCGGGCGCAGTGTTGCCATGAAATATGTTTATAATTACAAACAAATCTAAACTGACATTAAGTTGCACTTCCTGAGTGACCAAGTATTGTTTGTGGTGAAAAAAAAAACCGTCCAGCGGTTTAAGCGTAATTGATTGACAAACATTTTTTATATTATATAGGTTTTAGCATTTGACGACAATATCATCTGCTATTAAACGACGCGGTCTAAGAAACGCCAAGCTAAAAAAGGGACTACCTCTAAGGTGCATCTACCGGAACACATCTGCAGGTGCTGAAAAAATGTATATAAAACCCATAAATAAATCAGTGAAATAACTTTATACATAACCAATTAAAAATATAAAATGTACTACAAATAAAACAGTTCCTTTATGCTCTAACGATGGGTATTTAAAAACTCTTATGTCTGATTAATATCTATCTGTAATTCGACTGCGTATTTGAAAAATTCCCCGCTTGATTTTTTTACACTGTCTGTACTACAATATTTGTTCGCTATAGCTACTCTGTACATTATACCTAAAGCCTAGATTTTGATACGAATATACGAAGAAATAGAGAAAAATATTTATATAACAAAATAACATTTGAATTTTAAAACTGGTATCCCAACGGGACGCTACAAGCGGGCGGAAATTGCTTGTAGTCGTCCGTAATATACTGACCCCTCTATACTCCGGGCGCGGCATGAATGCGCACAAACAATTCTACATAATAACCCTTATGTTATTACTAACTCAAACCGGTTTTTTATTACGGGGCGATTTATCCTAACACTTTTTTTATGAACATACTAGCGACTGCCCGTGACTTCCTCTGCTGTTATATCTTGCTAAATGATGATAACACAGGTCAACAAAAATTTTTTTTTTTGGGTTTCTGTTCTCTTGCTTAAATTCTGATTCTAGACATTGAAAAACACTTAAATATTCATATTTTGCTCATAAAGTTTGCTTTGGTCTGATTTACGACGATAAGTATGATTTAATTTATTTCATAAACAAAAGATTACTACTACATCTGAACGAATTTAAAGACAACTTGGGGGCCTACTCCGAGGAACAAGGAGAACGTTTTTACCAAGATGTGATGGACTTTGAACGGCGATATCAAGGGCAATACAACAAGAATATGATGGGAGATTACATTTGGGATTTAATACGAGAGAGCTCATACGAGCATAAAAGAAATACGAAAAATATTCACTTTTAGACATTAGTTTCTTGTTATTTTACGTCTATACGTTATTGTTTATCACAAATCTTGAATAAAAAAAGACTCTTGTATCTAAAAAAATGTTTTCTAATTATAATTTACAGTGGAAGTGTAGAAAAAATATAAAAATCAATAATTTTTGCCGAAAAATTGAAAAATTGTTCTAGTTTCTACAAAAGCAAACTCTAATCGGAAAAAAAAAAATTCCTTATTTTTGTCGTAGGAGTAACCAAAATTTAACATGTAGAAGTTAGACCCAGAAATCGTGTTGAGCGGTGTAATCTATTAAAACATAACATAGCAAATAAGGTTTATCGACTTTAAATACCAGCCTCTAGTTTTAAGCGATGATGGTTGAGAAACCATAACAAAGTGTTAGTATTTTCGATGCCACCCTCAATTTGAAAATTTGGTGCCAAGCACCGGTTGGTTTGTTCCGGCAGCTTCACTTAAGACCCAGTCCCCTCTAGGCTTGACGTGTTTATCATCTTGGACTGCATGGTTATTTGATTTTAGATGGCCAAACCTATAAAATACGAAGAATAGTTCCAGAAATTAGACAGTAACGAATTTAATACTATAGAATGTGCATTGTAAATGCAGTATACAATTTAAAAAATATAACCCAGATCAAGGTTTCAACCGATTCTTCTCGATGGCTGGGTTCTTTTCCGAACCGGTGGTAGTTTTGACGATTACAAGCGCCTTCTCAGGGCATAAATTGAATTATTTTTGATTTGATTTGACAACGGCGCTCATCTATCTCTCGCAACTAAGGCTAGTCTTTAAATATTACGTTGTTCCGTTCAATTCGAGTACCCGACCGAGACAAGTACAATTCGTTCTGCCGATAAACGCTCTCAATGGTTCTCATTCTATTTTATCATTTACGAAGGACATTAAAGACCATTATGGTGAGGTCAAAGTATATACCGTTATCTACACGTTAAAATGACTTTGTAAACAAAATTACTTACTTAAAAATAAAACGTTGGTGTTGTTAACAACATAAGGATAAGACTCGTGACTTAACTGATGACTAATCTACTCACAATTACTCGAAGAACATAAACGCGGTCGGTGTTTGTTCCATAGAAACGTATCTGTCTGTTTTATTATTGGATTAATGAAACTAGATCAAATAATTTTACATCTTACAATTTATGTTTATAACTGTCATGTTTCTATGATTTGATTTGTAAATTCAATATTATATGACCTAGGAGCCTTCTAAAATTACTAACACTGGGATGACTATTTTATATTTATTTGCAGTATTGGAGTTATACCATTCATTTACAAGTTCAAAGTTATTGATGTTCTTCTGAACATAACTACAATTTTCAAGAATTGAGAAAGCGACGGTGGCAGACTAAATCCTTAAACTTAATTGTCGGTGAATCTCATGGTCCTTTTTTATAAATTACCTAAAATGCAGGTGCTGAACTAGCACTAGGAGCAGTCCGTATTACTCACTTCAGTGCGGGAGGGTGGGTATCCATAAGGGATTTCCCCACGTTAAAAAAAAAAAAAAAAAAAAAAAAAAGTGGTAAATCATACCGATATGTTATGTTACGAGCTGTTTCTATCCAGCCGACGTATATTGAGTCTAGTGTTTTCGTCGCGTCAATGATATTCTTATGGGCCTGCCAGCCACAATTGGCCTTTGAACTAGAGCCAAATTTATCAAGAGAATATCATTACATATAGTAAAACAAAATCCTCGGCCACGTCTGTCTGTTCGCGATAAACTCAAAAACGACTGAATAGATTTTCATACGGCTTTCACCAGTAGCTAAAGTGATTCACGAGGAAGGTTTAGGTATATGATTTATCAAGTTTTTTTTTATTACCAGGGTGGGATAACGTCCGTCGGGCCCGCTAGTAAAATATAATCAGAAATAATTACATGTAATACATGATTTACTTTTTGGTTCATACTTTACAGGTTTTTTTTTTCGAACTGGCTACGCTATTCACCTAGCAAGGTCTTAACAGCTTCACCGGACTACTAAGGCGAGCGCTTAAGGCACTCAGCCGATTTTATTTGACAACTAGCTCAAGGGTGCACGGCACACCTCGGGACGGGCTGTTGCCTGATACACGCAATTCGCGACCTATCTGAGCTTTTTTTTTTTTTTTTTAGCGTGGGGAAATCCCTTATGGATACACCACCCTCTCGGGGGAGAGAGTGGGTTATGTCCGACTCGCACGGACTAAAACCCCACGGTGTACGTCTGCCGCTATAGTTGGGGCGGCACGAGATCTCTATAGACTTCATCGTGCCGCCCCAGCGGTTGGCCCAGCAGCGAAAGCGCCGCCGCCGGGCCCCGTCCTGTTAGGAGACAGCCGGGTACACACCGGCCGTCTCCTCCGTCCGCCGGATCTGTGCAATGGGAAGATGGGCCCCCCGACCCATCTTCCCTAGATCCGGTTACGGTGGGAGGAGGCGGTCAAATTGCCGCCTCCTCCTGCCTGTCCTCCGTTGGCGGAGACGGCCACTTTGAGGATCTTCCTCACGGACCCTCTCCGCCGCCTCCTTCTGCAAGACGACTTCCTCGCAGAAGGAAGCCATTGCGTTCCATACATCCTCACTGCCGAGCATGGCCGCAACCACGCTCGGCAGTGAGAGGTCCCGCCCTACCACCGCAGCCAGAGTTCGACGCTGCTCCTCCCACGCAGCACACTCAGACAAAGTGTGCTGCGCGGTGTCCGGGTCAACGCCGCACTGATGGCATACGGCGGTCGGCTCCCTGCGTGCCATCCGATGCAGGTACCAACCGAAGCACCTGTGCCCGGTCAGCACCTGCACCAGACGGAACGTCAGGGAGCCCCACTTCCTCTGATTCCATTCCGGCAGGACCGGACGGACGGCGTCGATCGTGTATCGACCGTAACGCGCGTCCGCCTCCAACTCTCCATCCTCGCTTCTCTTTCTCTCCTTCTCATTTCCTCTATTTCCCTGGGAGCCAGAGGCTCCCTCATCCGTTTCTTAGCCGCCGTATAAGTGTATACGGCGGCAAGTACCTCCGCCTCTAGCTCCCAGGGAAGGGAGCCAGCCAGCACCATGGCCGCCGCCGAGGACACCGTTCGGTACCCTCGTATCACCCTCAACGCCACGGTACGCTGCGCAGCTCGCAGCGCACGGATATTGGTGGCGTTGAGGGCGTCGACCCACAACGGTGCCCCGTAGGCAGCCATGGACCGATCGGCCCCCATGTAAAGGCGGCGGCAGGCGGCACCCGGCCCCCCCGTGTTGGGGAGGAGTCGTCCGAGTGCCGCTGCCGCCTTGACTATGCGCGGTCCGAGCCCCTTAAAGTGGGGCTCGAACCGCCAGCGTCCGTCCAGGGTGAGGCCCAGATACTTCATCTGGGTCCCCACCCTGACACGAACGCCCTCCACATAAATGTGGGCCCCTGGAGGTGGCCCTCGCCGAGGCCCATGGAACATTAGGGTCTCGGTCTTCTCGAGAGCCACCTCAAGGCCCAGTCTTCTGATGCGCCCGACCACGAGCGTAACGGCTTCCGTGGTCAGGCGCATCAAGCGACCTATCTGAGCTAACCTAAGCTAAGCTAACTATTCATACATATATGAGTTGTTGAAACATATATGTGTACCAGGCATACATACCTCAACAACTGTTACATATATTTCGTATCTATACAGGTTTTAGTTTGACCACAATTTCATTTGATGTTAAATGACTGTATGGTCTCTAAGATGGTAAAATACGTTAAACCTAAATGCAGCTGCTAAGACACACCAACAGGTGCTTTGAAACGGATTTTCAACATGACGTTGGTAGCTAGCCAAGCGGTATTAGAAAAAGTCCTAAAAGTCCTACCACCATCCTATCTATGTTCCTGCACCGAAAGCTCCGACCCATTTGCGAAGATTCGAACCTACGTCCATCGACGCAGTATTAGAACACGCTATCAACTAAGTCATCATGGTTTCACATTCCCATATATATTTTTTTTTTGTATTTTTTTTTATTTCCTAGCAGGCAAACGAACATGTGTGTCACCTGACGTCAAGTGATCACCACCGT
This sequence comes from Antheraea yamamai, assembly GCA_036509395.1. NCBI lineage: Eukaryota > Metazoa > Arthropoda > Insecta > Lepidoptera > Saturniidae > Antheraea > Antheraea yamamai. Next base: position 20,951,264 of record AP028428.1, on the reverse strand, counting down.
CCATAGACACTAACAACACCAGGGGAGTCGAAAGTGCGTTGCCAGCCTGTGTTTGAGAGAAAGGGTGGGAAGGGGAGGGGGTGAGGAGAGGGGAGGGGAGGTAGGCCTCCAGCGCTCTCACTAACCGAACGAAACGCAACAATGCAAGCACTGTTACTTCACGTCGGTGTTTCTGTGAGAGGGTGGTACTACCCCGGACGAGCCGACCCATTAATGCTGAAACCAATAATAGCTTCAGCGTGGTTCTACCACCTACAAAATATTAACTTCAATTAAACAACGATGTTTCTTAAAAGTACCATAAGCTCACAATGCAGGAAGAGCTCATGATGATCGCATAACAATTTACTTAATACAATCATTATTAACGAATGACCCTCTTTACCAAACATTTTCATAAAATTAGTGGAGTTTGCGCTGGCGTCTGTGATACAGTCTCAAGACTAGTACAGACGTCAACGCGAACTTAAATTGGCACCGTCAGTGACATTTAAATTTTGTAAATAATGTATGCAAAACTTTTTGCACAATAAAAAAATATTATTGTTATTATAATGTTCAAGATTAGTCAGTGGTACTTGTTATGAAAAGAAAGATAAACTAGGAGTATTTAAATATACTCGTGCTGTAAAGCAATTCACTGCATAAGAACCTTCAGTTTTCTAAAGAGTTTGATATGAATGAGAATTGATATGAGAATTATACATCTTCTTTATATATAAATTTCTTCTGTACGTGTGTATGTTACTGAACTCCTCCTAAACGGCTGGACCGATTTTGATGAAGTTTTGTGTGCGTGTTCGAGTGGATCCGAGAATAATTTAGATTCACAATTGGACCGGGCAGGTGGCGCTGCGGTTGTATTTTTTTTTATTTTAAATTATCAAGGCAGGACAACGTCCGCCAGCACCGCTAGTCTTTTATAAAATTTCGTTGCGCGTGTTTGTAATTCTTCTACCATCAAACAGCTCGACCGATCTTAATTTTTTGTACTTATGAGGACACTTCCATAATTCTTAGTTGTAGTTGGATTCGATACATGAGGCTGTTGTAGATTTTTTTTATATATTATTCCACCTATTTTTATTTCCTTTCTCATAAATATATATATAATTTTAATTTTCATTCTACCAGCACCTTTTAATGTTTCTTTCTGTAAGGCCTGTTGGTGCGTACCACGTCTAGGTAAAGGACGATATAGAAAGTCGAAAGTCTTAAAGGCTGCATTTTACAGAGTAAACCGGTTTGCAGCGGCCACAAAAAATTACACAATAAAAATCAGACTTACCTTCAAACGATTTCATGTTTCGATGTTTCCAAATACATTGATAAGTTATCAGTTTATCGGACTTATTGAACAAACTGATAGGAATTATCTCTCTATCGAAAATACAGTTTATATTTCTATCGTCGTGTCAAATTTTCGTGAAAGTTCTGCGATATGATTTCATATATTTCCAAAGTGGTCATACGAAAATTGATAAGGATTTACGTGGCGCTATCACTTGTCGTTTTAATTTATCTGTTACTACGTGTAAATGATGTGAGGTAAGATTCATCGTGCAGTTATTATTATTTAGTTATTTTATTATTTATTTATTATTATTACATTATTTATTTATTATTATTTAGTTATTATTAATGTTCATTGTGCTATGGGTTTGACCATAATCTCATTTATTATTAAACCATTGTGACCTTGAAGATAAACCTGCGATTTTTTTTTTAAAGACGGTTTAATCTTTTTGTTTTAATCGATCCTACATACAGTCTTCACCAATGTTTTTGGCTGATCTGAATATAGCCATAAATTAGGGCTTGCGCATTATGTAGTTAAGACTTAAATACAAAAAAAAACCTATATATTATTAGAGAAATCTAAAATTTATCTATTCTTAATTTGTCTCGATGTTATGCTACTTCTTACCCTTATTCCACCAAAGTAGGGTCGTCACCACATATTTTCTTTTTCCATTCTCCCCTATCAGATGTCTTTCGGTCTTCCATTACTCCTATATCCGTCCATCTCGATACTTTCATCTCTTCTCGTAACATGCCCGTACCGTGCTAACCTATTACTCGATGTTATAATATAATACATTTTTATACCTACATTTGGGTTCTGCGCGACTGCATACAGAGCGGTCAAAAAAGTTTGCAAGTACTGTACCTTCAGAACTTTCTCCTCGCATTGAACGCCCATTCTCCGCTGGGTAGCGGTGAGTGGTTTCTACTGGATTCCTAATGGATAAAGTCTTACGATATATTTATTAATATTTTAACGCGAATGTGAGTTAGTAGTAGACGTTTTTAGGTGTACAAAAATAACATACCTTTCATCCAGACAAAAAAAACTGTTCCCGATTGGTCAAATCTATCCTAGCGCGAACGAAGTAGTGAGAAAAATCTAATTTCTTATACACCTATGGCCGGGTATCAATTCTTACAATCGATTGCGCATATATATCCACAGCCCTAACAAGAGTGACCCTAACACGGGGGGAATCCATCATGGTCGGAGGCAAGCGGATAAACTTTCTTAATTGTTTCTAGGTATTACAATTTCACTTGATGTTCTAAACCTAGAGAGTATTAACTCCCAAGATCAGGTACTGAAACACGCGTAAAGGTGCTGAGTGACAGATTTTCAACTTCAGGGTTGTAGCTAAGTGGGGTTGTAAGGGTTGTCGAATAACATCATAACACTTGAGATATCCAAGCCAACCTCACCTGCACGTGGTACACCCTGCTGAATAACGAACGAGGCAATGGGGAAATCAGGGTGGTAGGGTTTTACAGCCTGACTGGGTCGCAACCACCATGTATATGGCGAAAAACCCCGTCATAGCGATTCACTTCTGCAGGTCGCGTTTCGGGATCGGCCTGTGCATATCCAGCTTTTCGCAGGCCGGCATGACAGCGGCGACCGGCGAGGGATAGTGTGTCACTCGGTGGTCGCCAATGTTTTTGGATTGTACTGTGCTCACCATCAGGCATAGTGCAGTCATTTTGCCACGCTACAATAAAAAAAAAAGCCAACATTAGAAAAATATTGTGTCATCACTACATTTTCCACCATCGAGAGTTCAGGATCTTGTTTGGACTCGAACCCATATCTAAATACTATCACTAAGCAATTAAATTTAAAATGGATCGCGAACATAAGCGCGAATCCTCCATCTTTTGTTTTGCATATATTTGGTGACGGACACACTCAAGTCCAAAGCAACCTTACAATTACTTCACGAGTTCACGACCCAACCAACATTGTTTCGATTTTCATGAAATTAGAAATTTATTAATCTCACAATCTACTTAACATATTACGTTCCGTCATCATTATCATTGATTTGATTAATCAGTAAAAATAATTACGTGTTCAATTTTATCATTTTCGATTTCATATTAAATATTAAAAAAAAAAGAAAAACGTGACTACATAACAGCAGCTATTCAATTGAAATGTCGTCATTTATGTTTGAACAGTTTGAAAAGTGAATAAGATGCAATAAACACAATTTTAATCATCAGTTTCGTAATAAAACAGACATCTTCTATACATATAATAAGAATGTAAGTTTAACGTGTCTGTACTTTTTAGATTTTTGTAAAAAAAATGTTGCAGGTCTTGGAACAAGTAATAAAATACATTTCAATCATTTTTAGAAATGTCTCTCTGCTTATATGAACACGCAACACTGCTAAAGTACTGCGTTCAAAATAAAACCTCACGAAGGAAATCATAAAGCACATCCTCGAGTAACATTTATCTTAGTTTCATTAAAATGTGTTCATTCTATCAAAAGTTATTGTAATTTTAACGTCGACGCGACTTGAGTACGAGAGAAAAGTAAATAAGTATATGGATTTAATACATTCAGATGGATTTACAGTCACTGTTTTTTTTATATTACGTTCCACGAGGACGGAATTGCGGGCACGGCTAGTCAACAATAAAAAGATAACTCGATGGAGTTTCTTGCCGGTTCTTCTCGATAACTTGGTTATTCGAATCGGTGGTAGTTTTGACGTTCATACGAGCCTTCTCAGGGCATTTAATTTGAAAATGAAACTGATAGTTGTGAACGCTCCCGTTGCATAATAGCGTTTCGTTTGAGGATGTGCCTGGGAAACACGGGTTGAGGAATAATTTTATAACGAACTAGCCGTGTCCGCGACTTCGTATGCGTGGAATCTAATAAAAAAAACAGCGACTAATAAAATCACCTGAATGTATTAAGTCCATATACTTATCTACTTTTCTCTCGTACTTAAGTCACGTCGTCATTAAAATTACAATGACTTTTGATAGAGAGAACCGATTTTAATGAAACAAAGACTAAATATTACTCGAGGATATGCTTTATGAATTCCTTGGTGAGGTTTTATCGTGAACGTAGTACTTTAGCAGTGATGTGTGTTCATACAAACAGAGGGACAGAAATACATTTATAAAAATGATTGAAATGTATTTTGTAACTTATTCGAAGACACCTGCAACATTTTTTTTACAAAAATCTAGAAAGTACAGACACATTACATTTACACTCTTATTATATGTATATATATTTTTATAACAGTGCATTTTAGAGAGGCGTAAAATCGTCGTTAACATATTGATCCACCCTATATAGTATAGTAGTATTGTCTTCCCATATCAAAAGTCGCTTGACATGCTTCTTGAACATACTATCCGGCAAGGTTTCAATCGATTTGATTGACATATGTAATATAAGAATTATCATTGTCTGAACGAAATTTGAACACACTGTATCAATTTACGTCAAAGATTTAGTGAACAGTATAGCAGAATAGCTTTTGTTCAATTTGTTTATGCAATTTGTACGTATAGTGTATATATTTTTAACGTATGCCAATTTTGTTTTGCGATGTGTTGTTTTGATCTTCGCGCTGAATATAAAAAATATTTAGGGTTGTCACAACTCGTAACGCGTTATTATATTTTTATAAGTAAAGAGTATTGTACAAAAAGCTGCATTTTTCACTTGAAATCTGTTTCTACTGTTATGTAGTTCATTTACACTTAATCCTACGATTGTATGTTTTGGATTAGATTCAATTTCTGTAAAATAATGTTAAAATAATATAGTATTGGGAATTGTATTTTTTGACGTGATAACGTCTTATAAATTTATAAACGCCGGCTGCACGCACGAAAAAACATGACTCATTATCACGTTCCGCGTGAGCCGAGCGTGCAAGCGAGAGCGCGGAACAAGCGATAGATAGGAGCGATCGGCCTAAGCGTTCGGCTTCTCACCCATCTATCTATACATAGAATAATTCAATTCATAAAAGTAAGCTAATTTTCATCAATGTTTTTTTAAAACAATGATCCATCTTACCTCTTATCTAGTTGATGCAAGTATTTATAATCTTACTAGCTTTGTCTGCGGCTTCGTTCTCTGATATAACGTAATCCTCGGGAACAGTACTCTTCTTCGTAATGAAAGGTACCCTATCTTTTATTCTGTACCCTTGATAATATGTGTGTACAATTCCAATATATTCGGTGAAGTAGTTAAAGCATTAACAAGCGAAGATTGAATTTTCATTTACATTTTCAAATATTAGTTAGGATACTGAGACAATATATTACTGAATATTATATATTTGGATTGGAACTTTTTATGGCATGAAGGGAAAATTTTGCGTTAGGCGTGAAACGTAAGATAAGTATATATTTGTGTGGATATGTCAGTACACGTATAAGTGCCTAATAGTATACCAAAATGAGTGAATGTATAGTTAAATATAATACTATGGGATTTCGCATAGTATATATTTTATGAACATTATTACGTGTATAATTTAATACATATAAGCCAAAGAAATATTACTTCATCCGCGTGGACACACTGACACAAGCAATGTTTTTCTTCCATCTCAATACCGGCCCGCTAATTGTATTTTACAGAAGCTAAGTGATATAGCGGAAATTTTATGCACAACAATTTTTCTGTGAACATATTTGTTCGCACAAATAACATACTAAATAATACTTTGAAAAACATCCAACATCCCTGTTAGTGATGGCTAATTCGATCCACTGTTTTTCTTATTCGACTACGTTGGAAAGATGCTTTCGTGACGTCATTCGCTGAAAAATTGAAACAAGTGCTCGAGCAATGCTCGGCCTCGAAACGGCCCGGCCGCGGCACTGACATTGGCCGCCCGGCCGTGACGGAAATAGGGCAAGGCCGGATGTAGACGAGCGTTTTGGGCGCGTTACATAATTTGACAGCATCACGTTGATGAATGGGCGGGGCTAACGACCGATATGTCAAATTATCGATCCGAGATCGACCTTGCCGATGATACTATGCTATTTCTGTGAAAATGAAGGACAACCTGCTCATTATAATATAATTATTGTTGATGTGGTTTTTCGTGCGAAGTAACTATGGATGTCTTTGATTTTCTGCCAATTTTAATCCGAGAAAAGTGTACACTATTTTTATATCTGTGTGTAATAAGTGCACTTTAATATTAATATTAAAACCTTCGTATAGGTACTTAAATAACCTCGAAACAATAATCATAAAGATTTACTACTCTGTCTCGCACAAAGCTATATTCCAATTGTTCGAACTCGCATTGCCGGGTGAGATTCATTAAACTACACTAAACCAATTAATTAAAACAGTTACATACCAATTAAAGGGCACCCAGCTCTCTAGACTTCTTACGTTGCCCGTTCTTGCTCGTTATACTTTCTTTTATTTCAAAATATTTGTTAAAGTTTTTTTTAGTCATACCAAAATCACCATAATACGCATACCATACCATAATACATTTAAAAATTGTATACACAGACTCACATCAGGCTTCTTCACATCAGAGGTTTCTTTGGCACACCCAAGGTCTTTAAAAACACGATAAACTGTTTTTGCCATTTGCAGCTATGCCATGAATCGGCGCTGTTAGTGGGTACATCTTCCATATATAATTCCGTAAGCAGTCTTGCATGTTTTATTGAAAACTTTATATATTTACTAGCTGGCTCGGCAGACGTTGTCCCGCCCTGATTATGAAAAAATCCTTGATAAATTATAATAATAAAACGTTCCTCATTAATCACTCTATCCACCGGTGAAAACCGCATGAAAATCCGTTCCTTAGTTTCTGAGTTTATCGCGAACAGACAGACAGACGCGGTAGGAGACTTTGTTTTATACTATGTAATGATTTACACGTAGTCGCTGATACTTTACGACAACAAACTTGCTCCTGACTATTTAAATTAATGATTTGTTAAGAACGACTACGCCATGCTGTGATTAAAATACTTGTCCGTTTTAGTTATACCCTCAGAATACAATATACAACAGAGTACTTTGTGAAAAAATCGTTCCCATACAAACATGTCAGAGAAAGAAGTAACTTTACTTCTTTTGGAAGTCAGTTTAAAATGACAAGAAATCATATTTTTAAATGAAATTTATGCAATCACTGTGTTACCAAAATAATTATGACAAGTAATCTTTAAGCATATGCACTTCTATGGGACGACTATGTACTTTAGTAGTGAAGCTTTTATAAGCTAGTAATATAATACCCATAATCTATACAAATGTTATAAATACCATAGTCAAAATCAAGATCAAAAATGCTTTAATCAATTTAGGCCCTAAGAAAGCGCTTATGAACATTAAAACTACCACCAGGTGGAAAAACAACCTGCAGTCATCGAGAAGAACCGGCAGGCAGGAACTAGTAACTCTGTCAGTTTATTATCTTTTTACACCTAAACCTCTGAACTAAAGGCAATGAAATATGATATAAAGAGTCTTAAAGATGAATAGTTTAGATCGGTAAGCGATATTGCATGGAAGGCAACTGCCCAAGACGAGGCGCGCTTGTGCGACCTTAGACTAGTTGCCATACAGCTGAGTGCTTCAGCGCTCGCTCGAAAAGCCCGGTGAAGCTGTAAAGGCTTGAAAAGCACATTACCGATACGCTGGATAAGGATTTCAAGCACCATATCACGCTGGCTTTAGTGTCTAACGGCTATTATAGGGTGAATGAATATGAGAACGATAGTAACGTCTGGAAATGATGATCCTCTCTGTGCATCCATCAAAAACGAATGTTTTTAAAACCATTCATTATGATAAGATAAACCAGATCGATTTTCTCGTCGGTTCTTCTTGTTGACTGGTTTGGGGCTTAAATCAAAATCAATAATCAATAATCAGTTCAAAAAAAAAACTCAAAAGATGTGGTACATGCAGAACTCTATTATACATTTTATTCCGATATCTGTGTTTTTTATATTACAAACAACAGATAGAAAAAAAACAAATACAAACATATAGGCATAAATAGGTAAAACAATATTACGTAAATAGAAAACATATTACATACAATTCATTATATTGCAGATAAAACAATACAAGTATGTTTGAGTTAACATGTTTATTTTCCCTGAATGCATAACTGCATACTTACATCAAAGAGTACAAGGACTGTTATCACGAATCTCAGGTGCGTTGAACCTTTTGCAGTCAGTTTATACCTTGTTACAGTTAAGTAACTTTCATTTACTTTGCCATGGCATAATTTTTTTATATACCACGGCTGTAGCTATAATAATAAGAGTCAAATTAATGAGATAGTATATTATTAATCTACTATTTGTTTAATCAAGATTAATAATATCATAGACTAGCGCGCCCGGCAGATGTTGTCCCGCCCTGATTATAAAAAATCCTTGACAAATTGTATACCAAAACGTTCCTCATGAATCACTTTATCCACTGGTGAAAACCGCTTGAAAATCCGTTCAGTAGTTTTTGAGTTTATCGCGAACAGGCAGACAGACAGACGCGGTAGGAGACTTTGTTTTATACTATGTAATGATATACATAACTGTATTTAAGACAAAATCAAGGCTTTATAGGAGTTTTTGGCGGGATCTTGGTCTATCATGTAGTGGATTTTATTTTTATTCATAATCTTGTGTTACTTGACTCTATATTGTGTAAAATTGGTGGTGTTTTAGGTAATATAGTTTGTTTATTGTGCATAAGTGAAGTGACTGGAAAATAATACCACGGACCATGAATTCTGAGATGCCACAAAAATTCCATGGAAAGTTCTAACAAGAGGGCCACCATCTTGTTAGGTCATTGAAATTATATGAAGAAACTTGTAATATCGATACTCACTTGACAATGGCAGTGATGGTCTACTAGAAGACTGGTTGCCAAAATGGAATGGAAGAAGAACTTGAAATACTATTTACTACTCGACAATGGCATTCATTGAAATTATATCAAGCATCTTGTAATATCGATACTCACTTGACAATGCAGCAATAGTCCACTAGAACACTGGTTGCCGAAAATGGAATAGAAGAAGAACTTGTAATACTATTAAATACTTGACAATGGCAGTAATAATCTAAAAGATTGGTTGCCAAAAATAAAGATAAAAAAAAAACTTTATAGTCGAACTTAGACCACACCACAAACACTCAATACTAAGTAACAAGTTACAAACAAAATTAATAAATATTTATAAATATCGACAATGCCTATAATGAATGTGCAAATAGTCATAGGAATGTGTATTTTTGCTTTCAAATTACTGGAAATAAATTATTTATAATAACATGCTATTAGTCAGGTTAGAGGGAAAAAGTATTATTAATTATAAATACAGTACTGTTTAACAGAACCGAGAATCTGTGAAATTATATCCAGGTTATATATGTTTGTAACTGTACATTGGATTGACGGCAATCTATTTTAATGTTGACAAAGTCCAGAATAAGTTTCTGAAAGTTCATTATAACATTTATATTTCGTAAAAAGGGGTAAAATAAGGCAGCGACGATAGACAATATCTGCATTATTCATACTACTAGTCCACCCTTAGATAAGTTATTTCACAAGAGCATATCGCTAAATAACAGCTCTGATATACTAATTAGATTATATACCAACCATAATACAAACTAAATTATACATTTCTCTGTATAGGAAATAATTAGGAAAATTTTAGTATCACTGTTTAGTATGGGTCACATTGTAGTTGCTATGCTATTATTCAGTTATGATTGCTTCTATTTCTACTATTCCCGCTATATCACTTAGCTCTTGTAAAATGTAATTAAGGGCCGGTAATGAAAAAAATATTGCGTGCATCAGTGTATACACGCGGAGGAAGTGGAACTTCTTTGGCTTATAGGTATGTATTAAATTATATATATAGGAATGCTCATAAACTATATACTATATTAAATCCCGTAGTATAAATATTTAACTATACCTTTACACATTTTTGTATACTACTAGATCCAGACAGACACTTACACATTTTTACACATAGTTACAAATACTTACATTTAACGCGTAATGCGTAACGTAATTTTATCCCTACGGTGCCATAAGGTCAATTTCAAAAATTCTCTCGAAGTGGAAAGATTACTCATTACCATCACTTAGATATTATCACAGATGTGATAAGATAATCAGATTTTACTACGTATAACTCAAAGTACAATACTAGATCAAGGATTGATAATGTTTCACTCGCATTGAATAATAATTATGTATAATTATTTTCTTCTTTATATATCCATAAAAACTTAGCAATTTATGGGTACTTTTCAACCTATAGTATCAGAAAATTGATCTCAGTTGAAAAAGTCAATGTCGAGCTGTCGACTTATCTTCTTCGAGACCCTTGTCATGTCGATTGCTGATGAATTAAGGGCATGCAAACGCAGTCAGTGCATTAAACGAAGGAACGCATCGCTCAATGGAAATAGCCGACGGCGCAACGTCCGGTGATTCTGTCCCTAGCACGTCTTTTAAAACATTAAAGCAGGCAAGTCACGCGCACTACGCCCCAATGCGTCACCGCTTACGTATGTATTCAGAGGTGCATATAATCTTATTCATATTAAAAAAGAAAACGTTTGTGATGGATGGATGAATATTTTTTACTAGCTTCTGCCCGCGACTTCGTTCGCGTGGAATAGTTACCGTTTACGCAGCGAACACAGCGGAACCGTTCAAAAGGAACAAAAAATTGAACCATTCTTCATTGGTGCTCCGCTCAAATTGATCTTAGCGTGATAATATATAGGCTATAGCCTTCCTTGATAAATGAGCTATCGAACACTGGAAGAATTTTTCAAATCGGGTTCAGTTGTTCCTGAGATTAGCGCGTTCAAGCACACAAACTCTTCAGCTTTATAAATTCACTTTATACACTTCATTTTACATGCAAAAAAATGCATTTTCATAAAACTTTACAATAAATTAGGCGTCGTCTAATGATCGAAATTCCACCATAATAAAGGGTACAAATTTTATGCTACACTTGTTAATAAATGGATATTATTCTATGACATGGAACTCTTACAAAAGGGATTGAAACATGCTCTTCAACGCCGGTAACGCAATAATGATACCCTTAGTGTTGCACTTGTCCATAGGTGACGGTAATCATTTCCTATCAGATGGGTCGTCTGCAAGTTTGCTGCCCTTTGGCATAAAATAATCTCTGTATTGAGACCGTAGACAAAGTAGCATGAATTATGACAAATAAGGTTTTATAAATAAAGGTTTCGATTACATAAAAAAAAATCTATTTCCAAAATTATCCTATTGATAAAACTCAATCTCATGAACAGCTAAGCAACAAAAAATATCTGCCACGTCTGTCTGTCTGTTCGTGATAAACTCGGAAACTATTTAACGGATTTTCATGCGGTTTTCACCAGTAGATAAAGTGATACATCGGGAAGGTTTAGGTATATAGTTCGCCAAGTTTTTTTCTACTATCAGGGCGGGACAACGTCCGCCGGATCCGCTAGTTGTATATAATTTACAATTTACAAGTCAATTTAAATTTAAATTGACCTGATAAATATCGAATAATTTGGTAAAAAATCTACCTTCTATGAACTTTATAACCGCTGCATATACAGTTAAGAATTAATATACAAGCAGCATTCAAACCCGATCGATGTTGGGGTTAATATACCTGGAAACGGGTTCTCGTAAGGACTCGTGTACGTGGATGCATCGAGTCTTGAAATTTGAAATAACTTATACAATTATATTGGAGGTGCCCCGTATTTACGAACGGTTTTTTTTTATTTCTTGTGTTATAGCAGAATGTGTATCGTGATAATAGTATAGATGTTCATTATCTATATCTTCTATACATATAATAAAAATGAAGTGTCTGTATGTTATATCAAATTAATTTTTTTTTACTGATTGGGTATGAAAATATACACGCTACTGATAACAAAAATGCAATTTTTAAAATTTTTGTCGGTCTGCCTGCCTGTTTGTTCCGGGTAATCTCCGAAACGGCTGGACCGATTTTGACGGGAATTTCACTGGAAGGTAACTAAAATTACAGCGAGTTACTTAGGCTACTCTAATTTAGACTAGCTATGAACCGTGGCTTCGTCTGCAGTATTATCTGCAAAACGCTTGAACCGATTTCCATTGAGTTTTCACTGGCAGATAGCTGACCTTATAAAAAGTAATTTAAGCAATTTTAATTTATACTAGCTGCTAACCATGGCTCTGCCCGCAGTATTATCTCCAAAACGGTTAGATCAGTTTTCACGAGACTTTCACTGGCAGATAGCTAACTTTACAAAAAGTAATTTAGGTAATTTTATTTTATAGTAGCTGTTAACCGTGGCTTCACCCGCTGTGCTATCGCCAAAACGGTTAGACCTATTTTCACGAGACTTTCACTGGTAGATAGCGAGCCTTATAAAAAGTAATTGAGGTTATTTTATTTTAGACTAGCTGCTACCCGCGACTTTGTCTGCATGAAATTTAGCAAGATTTCAACTCATTCTTTATTTTTAATTAGAGAAATAATTATCAGCTTATTGTTTACAATTCGACATTATAATTATTAATAACTTTAATGATATAGAGGTTTTGCTTATAGGATCTTAGATTATAAACGTATTAGGTAAAGAGTTCCATAATACAGTTTCTTGCGGAACAGACAAGCGTTTATTTTTTGTGTAGTCACAAAATCTTAATTATAATAATGGCAATGTATATTAAATGTAAATGTAAATCTTTATAATAATATTTTTAAGTTATTGTTTCATTAGTTCATACAGTGTATGTGAGCACTGAGGTAGTTATATGGTGGGTTAAGGTTCCAAATATATTGCTGATGACAAACCTCATTAGTATTTATATATCTAATATACACGTTACAACTTTTAGTGGCGTGCGTGTCGTACTTACAATTGCTTTAAAAGAGCATTTCATTACATAGTCTCACAATTTTATAATTTTTTAATACAAATAAAAACAACGCGTGCGGACCTGCGGGTACAGCTAGTCTAGAAATAAATGTCGAGCAGTTTATAAGATGATGCAGTGCATCGTTACCTAATGGCAAGGTATAGTAAGACCATGCCCTCTTGTTCCCAGGTGGGTGCCCATTATCAATCATTTAAACCAGAGGTTCCCAGACTTTTTTTCTCATAGACCACTTTCAAAATTTAACTGGTTCCAGCGGGCCCCCTGTATTTTTACCATATTCCCAAAACTTGGCAAAGAATGTGAAGATTACATCTAACTATTTAAATTTATAAATCTCGACACGTTATCCTGAATATGGAATATACAAGTTATAATAAATAACAGTCGCTGAGCTTCCTAAAATATTATCTGCCTACATTGACAGTTGAAGTCAAGCCAACATTTTAGTTCTTCACTATCGAAAGCAGATAAATTTTCGTGGACCCCCGCTTACGAATTGTAAACCCGCATTTTTTTGTCGCGCTAACGTAGACCCGTGTGTAGCCTCCCGTGGACCTCTGGGCCTGGATCACCTTAGGAACTAAGGATCTAAAGTTTCAACTCCAGTTAAGAGCCAGTCATTTTTATAGGTGTTATTTCTAAAGCAAAATAAATGCTTTTACCCTTTGATTGGATAGAATATTGTTTATAAACTAGCGGGCCCGGCAGACGTTGTCTCGCCCTGATTATAAAAAAAACCCGCATGAAAATCCGTTCAGTAGTTTTTGAGTTTATCACGAACAGACAGACAGGCAGACGCGGTAGGGGGGCTATGTTTTATACTATGTAATGATTACATAATCTTCTGTAATTTTTAACTCCAGTTTTTTTACTAACCGGCTTATTATATAGCAGTGGTAGGTAGAATTAATACGTGACAATGTAAGCGAAGCACTGTCTCAACAAACAACTGTATGCCGCGCCGTGAGTCACATGTTTTCGAAGGTCACTCGCTACGAATGTTCACACATTGTATGTCAAACTATTGTACAAGCAAATCATAATTGAAGACATAAGCCATAAAAATGGTCCAAGTAACAAAACAACCGTAAGCAAGTCATCACTGCATATCACAAAACAAAGTTCACTTCCAAGTTCGTGATTAAGTCAAAAACTACTGAACGGATCTTCACGCGGTTTTCACCAGTAGATAGAGTGATTTATGAGGAAGGTTTAGGTATATAAATTGTCAAGTTTTTTTTTGTTATCAGGGCGGGGCTACGTCCTCCAGGCCCGCTAGTTTATTATATATCATTGTAATTCCAATTGATTGTTTTTATGATGCGAACTGACAGACAGTGTATATCGACTGTGGTTAATGGTCACTACTATTTATGTTTAGAGTCAAAATAAACCACAGTTTTGAATAAATTCTATAAAACTAAGCGCTTATTTGCTACAGACAGTGCTGCTGTCGCAGTCGAACCTTGATTTGTTGTCGCTAGTCTTAAATCTCATAATTGAATGTACAAACTTTTCAAAAATATACAAAATTTTTAGTGTAACAGATGCTTACACGAAAATACATATCTTATACTAAAACTCTATTTCAATTATATAGATAAAGTTAATTTTATTATAAGTTAAATATTCTAAATCTGATTTTTTAATAAATTAGGTTCTTAAAAGAGGTGGTCAGTGCATACGGCTTCACGATAGAAGTGAAAAATTCGGATTGGCACAATGCACTCCTTGTCAGACAGTAAATGTAATTGATGAAGATTGGAGCAGAGTAGACAAGATTCCGACTTTTGTTTACATTTCAATACGCCTAAAGAAATTGTTACTTAAATTATGTAAACTAATTAGAAATCTAATCCAGTGGCATAAAACAATATAATAAAAAAATGAACTTTATCAGTTATGTCGTACATCATGTAACACACCAATTATTATGCAATCGTTTACAAACATTATGTGATCACGGTGGATTATACCTATAATCACCGCACCACATGCATGACACAGATAGTTAACTTTTAACCATGGGTGGCGGTCAAAGGGACAGTCCATATTGTCATATTAAAATGGTGTTTACTTTTCTCACAATAATGACACCAAAAGAACTCTAGACTCCATGCTCTATTTATAAATCGCCTTTTAAATGTAAAAGAGTGAAACAGATATATTTTTGTCGCTAAGGTAATAGACATTTTCTTTACATAATACTGTTCGTAGTTATTTACTTCAAACTCATCTAATGTTAGTTATTTAATCAAAGTTTCCAACGCAAATAACCATGGCGTAGATCATTAGAGCCTTGTTGACATCATTTTGTTTTGACATTCAACGCTATTACGATACTCGTTATCTGATTATTAAATTTTATTAAAGACTAGCTTCTGCCCGCGACTTTGTCCGCGTGGAATACTTTGGGTTAACACTGACACGCAGCGGAAATTTTCAAAGGTAAACAAAAAACATTTTGAAATATTCTTCATTTGTGCTCCGCTCCTATTGGTATATATAGCCTTCCTCGATAAATAAGCTATCTAACACTGAAATAATTTTTCAAATCGAACCAGTAGTTTCTGAGATTAGCGCATTCAACCAAACAAACTAACCTTGCAGCTTTATAATATTAACATAGATGAGGAACTGAGTACTCTTAGGTTTAATTCGAACGACATGAAGATCCTGGACTAAATGTTACTCGAGGTTATGCTGTATAATTATCTTACTGGTGTTTTACCATAAAACGACTACTTTACCAGTTATGTCTGCACAAACAATCAGACAGACGTTTCTGAATATAATTGAAATGTAATTCCATTACTTATTCCAAGACACCTGTCAATATGTGAACGATGGCGATATCTGGAAATAACACCCCTCTGTGTGCATCCATTACAAACGATTGTAAATATAATGCATTGTTATAAATTATACTTATTTTATATAGAAATATAAACCCGATCGAGTTTCTTGGCAGTTATTTTCGATGACTGGGTTGTTTTCCGAACCGGTGATAGTTTTTGACATTCATAAGCGGCTTCTCATGGTCCAAATTAAATAAAGCATTTTTAATTTTGAGCTAAAGGTATTGAAGTTTATCTATCTCATTCGTTTACAAATATATAATAAAATACTAACGGGACGAAATCCGTACATTAAATATTTTAAAGAAAAAATACTCAGTCTGGAGGAACTTAGAATTAATGACAGAACACATTTCCATAGTTATTTAAAAAATTTGTCTGTCGTTTCTACTTTCTATGGAATTCACGCAAAAACTACTGGATAGATTTTGACGAAACTTGGCATGGTTATAGTTTATACATCGGTATAACATATAGGACAGGTTTCACATATATAACACATTCGTATATATGTATATCTTACTTATAAGAAAACACAACAAAAAAGGCTTATTATAGGGTGGTTCAATATGTGAATAATTTTGATATTTAGAACTAACACACTGTGCTTCCGTCAAAAATGAACGTAGCTATAATGTTTTTCAAATATATACGATGTACAACTAGATGCTGTAGTGCCACGCTGCGTCTCTGAGAACAATATCGTTCAAAAAGGGTGAGGTCAATTAATTCACCGATGTCCAGTTTTGATATACATTACAAACCTATGTTTTGATTAATCACTGTATTTATAATCGTAATTTACCTATATATATATACCTAGATATATGGATTATATGGATGGATTAAGATTTTTCTCAATTACTGTGCCATTTAATAAATATTTATGATTGATATTTTAAATATTTTCCAACATTTGATTAATGTCTAAGTAATTGGCCAATGGCTATAACGATTACAGAGAACAAACAACCTTTTCGCGACATAAAAATGAAACTCGTTGTAAATAACTTTATACGTTACAATTAACATATGAATACATTTTTCTTACAAATTACAAGAAGGCGAACGTCGCTCGTCGAAGTTTTTCACGCGTTTATTTTGAAAGTCAATAATACAATTCGGAACACAAGGCCGAGAGTCGTTGTCATTGCCAAGGTCTTCTAGAAAATTCTTCTGAAAAACATTCTGTTTTCATTATTAAACTGACCGGTTCATGTCTGAGCTTTTGCTTGCTTTAATTACTACCAAATTACCTCTTTCATCCCTTTAAGTTGACTCTAAAAATAATAGCACATTAATTTATTATTGGTAGCCACGAAAAATAGCTTAATAATTTTCATATTCTAGGAAAACCTTACAAAGTCGCGGGATTTCCGTATGGCTCTTAGTCTATTTATATCTGGGTCATTCCATGTCAAATCGACAAATTTTTTACCTGACCCCCTTTGATTTCGCTGAAAATTTTCTATCTTTTTCTACCCCCCGAAAGTTATTTTTCAGAATTTTTTCAAATTTTTTTCCCGACTCAAAAAAAGTTATGAATTTTTGAAAAAAACCGCTCTTTTATTTTTAAATTGCCAGAACTTTTTCAAAAATTGACCATTTGGGAACTTTTTTTTTTCAAAATTTTTGTTTTTAAATGTAGTTTTCGAAAAAAAATATGAAAAAATTTTCAGAGTCCCAGATATATGAAATATTTTAGTTTTTTTGAAAAAACCGTAATTTTCTCAAAGTCCGACCGTTTTTTTTGCTCTAAAAATACTTCAACTAATTCTGCAATGATCCCCGTTAATCAAAAGATATGACGATAGTCGCTTCTAATTTTTTTTCTTGATTATAAAAAAACTTTTGTTGAATTTTTGCTGATTTTATATAACTTTGTTATGAAATTTTTTTTATTTCCTCGTGAAACCTCAAAAGTTGAAAAATAAAATTTTATTGGAGAATTTCAAGTGATTATCGTCCAAGAAATTGTTATTTAAAATAAAAAAAAAAATTTTTCAGCGAAATCAAAGGGGGTCAGGTAAAAAATTTGTCGATTTGACATGGAATGACCCATCTACAAAAAGCTTTAAAAAAAAGCTAATGATTTTTTTTTTTGGCAATCAATCTTCCCGATTATTACTGGCATTGTCGAGTAGGTGCAAGTGTCTTACGATAATTACAATGTTCCAACAAGATGATGTTCCCCTTGTTCGAACTTTCCAGGGAGATTATGAGACATGCACTATGGTATTATTTTCCATTCACTTCACTTATGCACAATAACCGAACTATATTACGTAAAATGCCACCAATATTACAAAATATATACTCTCACAAAAACTCCACTAAAAACTCTAGTTTTTGGTTTATTCCCATTAGTCAATTCATTTTCACAATAATATACTAATTCGAGTGTAATTATAGTTTTTCGGTAAATTTTAGATAACTTGTGGTCATCCAGTGATCGAAATTCGACCATAAGGAATTAAAAAAAATTCTTTCACGTGTTAATATATTGATATTATCTGTATTGTAGATTATAGAAGTAAGGATTATGAAGTATGACAAACGGAGAGATATATATTTTCCCTATTTCTTATTAAAAACTGGGAAGCTCGACAATATTTACGAAAGATTAAAAAATAAAGAAAACCGTTTGAGAAGTGAAGCAAATTATTTAACTAATTTGATTTACCTGTATGTCAACTGAAAATAATAATATTCCACTGTAAATAACAATTCTATGCTAAAAAAAACGCATACACAAGAGAAAGTTATAAACCCGATAATTCGAATATCTTTCGAACCGGTGGGTTTGACGTTTATAAGAGTCTTCTACCGTCTTAAATTTAAAAATCTTGATTATGAAGTGAAATGCACATATTAAGAAGTGCATTTCGATCGTTTAAAAGAAATGTTATATAGTTCGATAGACGTTTTGTCTTATAAATTTAAATATATACTAAATTATAGTGGTGTTCCGTTGTGCGCGTATTTCTCAAAAACTGCTGGATACATTCCGATTTTTTTTTTCATTGACACTTAGTCGCTATCTAGTATTATTTTTATTGCGATAGCTTCACGTAGTAAGTTACTAAAGTTTTGAGAAACTTCTATTTTTATAAACACTACGCTTTCAGCAATATTATTATTGTTGTGAAGAAATGGGGCAAGCGGTGTGGTGCTAATTTTTATATTAAATTTATCGTTAATAACAACTCGTACCAAGTCGCGCGTTTCAGCTATACGTTGCCATTTCCATTGTTGTTGTTGTCATGTGTTGTCGTATGTTCATAAGCGCCTTCTCAAGGCCTATCTATACTAATATTATAAAGAGGTAAAGTTTGTGACGTTGTGGGTTTGTGAGTTTGTGACGTTGTGACGTTGTGGCGTTGTAAGGGGTAATCTTAGGAACTACTGGTCCGATTTGAATAATTCTTTCAGTGTTATATAGCTCATTCATCGAGAATGGTTATAGGCTATATATCATCACGCTAGGGCCAATAGGAGCGGAGCACAGATGAAAAATGTTTCAAAATCGAGATGTTTTTTTTTTTGAGAGCTTTTGCTGTGTTTCAGCGTTAGCCCAGAGTAGTAACTATTACTACGCGGGCGAAGTCGCGGTCAGGAGCTATAATCTATATACTAATATTATAAAGAGGTAAAGTTTGTGAGTTTGTGACGTTGTAGGGGGTAATCTCAGGAACTACTAAACCGATTTTGAAAATTGTTTTACCAATATAAAGCTACGTTATTTATGAGTGTCATAGGCTACATATCATCACGCTAAGACCAATAGGAGCGGAGCAGCAATGAAAAATGTTTTAAAATCGGGGTATTTTTTCCTTTTGAGAGCTTGCGCTGCGTCTTGCCCAAAATAACTATTGCACGCGTGCGAAGTCGCGGGCAGAAGCTATTAACTAATTATATTATCTATAATCTATACTAATATTATAAAGAAGTAAAGTTTGTGAGGTTGTAGGGGGTAATATCTGGGGAGTCGGAGAAAAATGGTCGAACGAATACGTTTCTTACGAACGCTGCCTTAATTATGAGATATATATGATTGAGTTCTAGAGAAAAGTTGTAGCTTGATAATGCCTATTACCGCCCAACGAAGTGGGCACGGGTCGGCTAGTATTGAATATAGGATATTTTGATTTTGATTTTTTAATATTAACGTGAAACTTGTGAAAGTACATTTTTACGATAGTGTTTTATTTGACAGCATGTTCGAATAATAATAATGATAAGTTCGAATCCTAGCAACTGAATCGGATCTTCCAGTGAAGGAAAACATCGTGATGAAGCCATAGCATGGTGGTAAGGCTTTCTCTAAATCCGTCTGGCTAGCTACCAACCCCAAGTTGAACATCTGTCGCCAAGCATCTATTGATGTGTTCCGGCAGTTGCACTCGAAAGCCGGTCGCTTCAAGGTTTAGCGTGTTTGCCATCTTAGACCATGTCAACAATTAACATCAGGTGAGATTATGGTCAAACGCTACAACCTATACAGTATAAGAAAGGTCAATGCAAGTACAAAATGGTAACTTATTTATAATTCACTAGCGGAACTGGCAAACGATGTTCCGCCCTGATTATGAAAAAAATCTTGACAAATTATATACCAAAACGTTCCTCATCAATCACTCTGAAAACCGCATGAAAATCCGTTTGGTAGTTTTTGAGTTTATCGCGAACAGACAGACGCGGTAGGGGACTTTGTTTTATACTATGTAATAATAATATATACAATTTGATTCACTTTAAGTCTCAAATGCCTCGATGATATAGTCTTGCATGAACTTTTAAATCATGAGGCGAAATCTAATTAACACCTACAACTAAATGTAGCAATTTAAGTTCCAATTTAATAATTAAGAAGCCTAATGACAACCAATTAAGGTAATCTAATTAGTAAATGGGATCACGACAACTTTACTTTGGGAAATTTTAGCGGCGATTTACAGATCAGTACTTTACGTTGTAGGTAGAATTAATTTTTGAACTCATACAGTGATCGCTATTTTAATAGAGATATATAGAATATAGAATATTCTCTTCACGTGTGAATGCATAAATGCATGAATATTATTATCTGTATTTCCTTATGATTTTTTTCTCCTAGAAGTTAATACTTTAATGTTGTGTTATATAACAGTTGTAGACGTAAGTAGCATGAAATATAAAGAATAGAGACTTATAAATAAAGGTTTCGACTCGTCAATGAGAAAGAGAAAAAAGGCATTTTTTAATTGATAACTCATTAATAATTACCGAATAAAAGATATCGGTTCACTAACAGAGGAGAAAAATGATATCTTCCCCTGCCGATATAGGTATAGATTCCGTGTTAATTTGCTAGCGCTTTACTGAAAATAGTTTCACAAGAAAGCCAAAAGTATAGTGAAGTAAAACAATTATGTCTAACGATTCTGTTTACGTGTTGGCAACAAGATCTTTTTCGACAGTTTTAGTTACATCGCAGCCAAAATACATTCAACTAAAGACATTATTTTTGTGTCGCCAAAGCACCTGTGGCTGAGTTCCAGCAGTTGCACTTGAGGGCCAATCCCTCTAGGCTTAACATGTCTACCACCTTAGATCACATCGTCATTTAATATCAGGTGTGATTGTGATCTAACACTAAAACTTATTAAGTACTAGCCGACCCGTGCCCACTTCGTTGGGCGGTAATAGGCATTATCAAGCTACAACTTTTCTCTAGAACTTAATCATATATATCTCATAATAAAGGCAGCGTTCGTAAGAAACGTTTTCGTTCGACCATTTTTCTTCAACTCCCCAGATATTACCCCCTACAACCTCACAAACTTTACCTCTTTATAATATTAGTATATAGATTATAGCCCCTGCCCGCGACTTCGTCCGCGTAGTAATAGTTACTACTCTGGGCTAACGCTGACACACAGCAGAAGCTCTCAAAAAAAAAACATCTCGATTTTGAAACATTTTTCATCTGTGCTCCGCACTCCGCTCCGATATATAGCCTATAACCATTCTCGATGAATGAGCTATATAACACTAAAATAATTATTCAAATCGGACCAGTAGTTCCTGAGATTACCGCTTACAACGCCACAACGTCACAAACTCACAAACTTTACCTCTTTATAATATTAGTATAGATATAAAAAAATGTTTCCAAGACGGAGCGTAACTTGAACCCTTGATTTTGTTGCCAAAAATCTGCTAAGTGCCTTAAGCGCTCGCCTTAGTAATTTGATGAAACTGTAAAGGCATATCAGACCAATAGCGTAATCAGTTCGAAAAAAAAAAACATGTATTCCAAAGTAATATTCGTCACTGTAAATAATCGCAAAAATGTTTTTTTTTTTTGCAGCATCTTAGCTTGTCATGTAGTGGATTTTATGTTTTATTCATAATCTTGTGTTATTTCTCTCTATATTTTGTAATATTGGTGGCATTATATGTAATATAATTCGGATATTGTGTGCAAGTGAAGTTCTAACAAGGTTGCCGCCATCTTTTTAGAACATTGCAAACTATCGCAAGACTCTTCTAATATTATTACCTATTCGACAATGGCAGTAATAATCTAGAAGATCGGTTGCCAAATATAGGATATAATTGAAAAATAAACGCAAAGATAACGCCAAGCTCGTGTATCATGTAAGAATCAATTGTATGTTTAAAAAAGACTTGAAGGACGGGGGCGTTCCTATGGCTTCCGCAATGCGGGTGAAAAAACATAACACAGAGCCACGCGACCCGTATGCTAATTTATTAGGTCAAGGCCGTTACCCTGACTTTGTTACGTAACACATTCACTGTAAGGTTACATAGTTAAACTATGAACCATTTTCAGTTATAAGTACATTTATTTCATAAACGATTTTAAATCACTGTTTGTGTGCGAGTAACGCCATGTAATTAAATAGTTATGATAATACATTCATGCGAGTAAAACCGTTGGTAAAAGTGAGTTCTACAAAATTATGAAATCTTAATTGTCAATAAAGGCTTTTTTAACTTTGTTTTTGGCAACCAATTTTCCGGCTATTACTGCCTACTGCCATTCTCGAGTAAGGTTATGGGCATTACAAGTCTTGTGATAAATTCAATGTTGTAACAAGATGGCGGCCCCCTTATTAGAACTTTCCAAGGAGCTGTGGCAAGTCAGAATTCATGCTCCTTCGTTATTATTTTTTATCCACTTCAGTTACACACAATAACCGAACTATGTTACGTGAAATGCCACCAATATTACAAAATATACAAATAACACAAGATTATGCATAAAATATAAAAGCCACTACACGATAAACTAATATCCCAACAAGAATTTCCAATACAGACTTGTCATTAATACTTAATTCATGTACACTTTTTACCGATATAAGTCACCTCTGTAAAATTTTATCTTTACTGCTTACTCGCTATAAAAAGCGTGATGGTATGTAACCTAGATAACGCTGTGAAAAGTTCTCGACCTACCTGTAAAAGTCTCGTTAGAATCGATACAACCGTTTCAGAGATTGAGCCAGACAAACGACACTTACCGTTAGAAGTGCAAATTGATAACTGGTTGCAAAAAAAAAAAACATATGTATGTCGGGGATCAGGGAAAAATATAAAATAAATTTCTCAGAGCAGTGACGCATATAACTTCGTCTAACTTAGTCGTGACTGATTTCACGTAGTATGATGAGGTCATAATTATAACACATCCCATATTTCCACAATGAATAATGCAATTGTCATGTATTTTGGAACTGTCCCGATTAAGAATTCGGCAGCTGTGTCAGACAGGATCGAGCGTGCATCTCCTACCATAGGTGCGCGTGCAGGCCTGTCGCTTTCCGAAATCAGTTGTCTTATATCCAGTAGCCAAACAGGATGGGCGGGTGTGGTGGATGTGTAGGTATGATAGACCTGTCATAGTGACTCTGTTTTATTTTATTCCGTTTCGGAATAAACCAATGCATATTCAGCTATCAGGACGCTTATAAGTCAACATGGCATCAACGATGAACTGTACACCCTCAGTAATCTCGATTGTATTTGGATTACACTGTGCTTTATCATCAGGCACAGTGCTGCCACTATGTCGTGCTACAATAAAAAAAAAGTAAAATCATTGCTATAAATCACAATATAGTATCGAAGCGCATTTTTATTGCTCGCCTGGCAACCGTACATTTAAACAAGGGAATATTAATCAATGTGTTCTGGTAATATATATTTTTTGTCATGAACTAGCAATCACTCACGTCTCCGTTCGATTTTTTTACAATTTAAAACTTAATAATTAAAAAATATAACATCAGCCGAGAATAATGTAGTCTACTATTTATTATTTATAGAATTTCATTTTAAAAATTTAATTACTAGTCATCTGTGGTATTCCACTCAACGCCCCTCGTGGATGAATTTAAAAAATCCGTTGATTTTACTCTTGTACTCAATATATAGAACTCCTGTTTAAAATATCAGACTCTCTCTATATATATTAGCTTAGTATGTCTACCAGTCTTATCAATTATATTAATAAAATATTTAAGCATTGGAAAAATGCCAACACGGGCACGTTAATAGTAAGCCCTATTGAGCAGAGAGGTTGCGAGTTCGATGCCCGTGGATGACTGACTTTTGTGTGATAGCATAATTGGTGTTAAATATATAATTATCATCAACGTATAAAAGACCCACAGGGCCATAGTCCTCTTCCCGAAGGAAGATATGGACACAATCACCACGCCGGCTCACGACGTATTGGCGATTTCAAACTCTGAGAAATTCAGTTCTCTATTTTCCCACAGACAGTGTTACTACAAGAATATTTCTAAGGTCCAGGATCCCTCAATATATTTTTCCTTCACCGTTAGGCGATAGTGTTCCAATTTAATTTAGTAAATGTGCGCGAATTCCGAAGAATTCTGGTATATGCCCGTGGTTCGAAGCTGCGGCCATCGGATTGATATTCCACTGATATTTGAAAAAACCGTTTGTCCGTGTTTCTGTTTGATAATTGTATATTAGGTTTAGAAGCCCTCGACGACAAAATTATGCAATGCAAATAAAAAAACATACTTGACATTGGCTCATGTATATACTGTTTCGTTGGATACGATCCAGACACGAAAAAGAAGCGGCGGCGTTCTAATTTTAAATTGCCCGAACTAATCTTTGATAACAACCACTTCAATCTACTAATGCAAGATAATATTGGATTTTTTTTCGTTTGTGAACTCATTTAAACATTTCGAAATTTAAAAATATATTTTTTAATAAATACTTTTTTAATTTTATAAATTTCTACTTTGTATACCAACTCAACTGCAACAAAAGTTTTAAAGTTCCATAATCAAAGTCTTAGGTCACTACCCTTTTTTACATTTTTCCATGAAAGATTATAAAAGTGTTAATTATTTATTATTTAAAAATAAAACGTACATATGTAGGTATATTATTCTTGCAAATAATTACTTGATAACAGCTGTATCAGGTAATAAAATATAGGTTTAAGTAGATTTCGATAGCTCGATATTCAGAACCGCTTATGAAAGTTAATAACGGACGGATGAGAATCTATCGCGATGGTATGTGAAATGAGGGATCTATCTGGTGGCGCGATCTGCCGCCCAGGCTAACACCACCGAAGGCCAAGGCTGGGCACTAACAGGGAAGGGGGGCGCGGGACGTCACCGCTGGCTTAACGTACCGCGCGCTCCCACAGACCACATTCTGCACCTCGCAGTCGACTCTGACGGTTGTTCAAGTGCCAGGTAAGCGGTGGACACTTTAAAAAAATATTTCTGTGTACCCGTCGATACATCACCGTCGGTGTCTCACTCATATCGCGGCTAAAACAAACGCGTCTATCTCGTGACAATATAAAACCCATCGAGATGTGTACAGATAAATTCGAGTGTATTATATCGTCGATAAGATCGAAACTGATGAAGTGGGAATTGCATTCAAATATCGCACGTTAAGGTAAACGGTGGCGCGGATAAGGGAAGTTTCCCTTTTGTAAAGTTTTGAAGCAGAAAGTAAGGGCGGGAAGTGTTGGGTTGGGTGCGTGGTGCGTGTCGCGCATCGATCGGTCGACCCCTCGCCACTCCCGGGCTCTGATACGTTCATTTCGACAAAAATATCATTCCATCATTGCATTTAGTATCCTCCGTTCCTTTTATTATTTATTAGCTGTAGTTTTATGTGATTTAGTGCATGTATTAGCGGCTAGTTTGTATATTAATTATTAGTGAAAATGGGTGGCTGTGCAACTAAAGAAAATAAGTCAAACAAACCGACGGACGAGTCTACCGGGTGCGTATTATAATCTCGTAAGCTTTCCTCTGAGATTCATATGGAAGTACATATTAAATAGATTATTTTATAATTTTCATTAGACTTGCACTTTCTCGTAGTGATTATCGCGAACAATGTAGGTAGTTTATGTTTCTATTGCAGCCGTGGATCGTGCAGTACACTCACCCGCCGAGTGGATTAATAACTTCCTCCATTAATTCCTAACACGTGTATTACATAATTGTCTCATTATTTTTTCATATTTTCTTATATAAAATGTACAATATTTTTAATACAAATAGGTAGTTTTGTTACAATTTTTTTGTCATTAAAAAACAAAATAAATAATCCATTTTCAATTAACCTAATAGTAACAAATATAATATTTATTCTACAAGTTACGAACTTAATTTTAATAACGATTATATTAAATAAAAAATATTTTAAATAGTTTGCAATATTATTTGTGTTTTTTTTTTACATTATAAATGACATATTTTACGTTGCACGTTTAACATCGTCGAGTGTACCTGCATGTATGCGATATAATTCTTAGAACGATAAATGGATTTCGTAATCCGACTACGTCTTATTATTGAAGTGTTCTCGTATAGAAATGAATGCGAAGTAATAAGAAACCAAGTGGTCGCGACGATAACATGAGCGCTTGGTTAGCGGGGTAGGGTTGCGCGCTGGTAAGAACCACCGATGCGCAGTGGGCTGACACATACGTCCGACTTGCGCGTCTCGGTCACGGCGACCTCTACCGTTACGTAACTCCACCAAGTGAATCCAGGGTGTGTTCGGAATCAACCCTAAGACGACAGTCCGCGTAAAGCTTCCCTACTAGTAACTACAGCATCCCCTTAGTGACTGTAGTTAAAATCCTGTAACGATGAATTATAAGCTGAAAGTCACAATACCGGTGGTGGTTTGCGGAGGTGCGGTCCTCGCGTATTACCTCATCAGGCGGTTTGTAATTTTTCCACCATAATAATAATTGTTACCGTCCCGTTTACCAACGATTTAGTGTGTTCACAACAGAATCAGACTCGTAAAGATCTGATATAATTTAAAACGGTTAAATACTCATTTTATTAACGTAACTCCTTGCTCAAAATTAGGTTAGCAGTGGAAACTGTCGAGTCGACAATAAACGGGTACGTCACTATGTTTTTTTCATTAAAAAGTTTTCGACGTCAGACGCCATTGATATTTATTTGTGATTTTTAATAAAACATAATAATAATAATATCTAAAATGTGTACCCGAGCTACGTGTGCTGTTTTGAAAGCGTTAGCATCGTGATTACCTTTACATATAACAGGAGATTGTATAGAAATCTTTTGAAACTCATTAAAATAGTTTTTACAGAAAAGCCGCAGCAATGGTGGACGCCGCAACCATCGAGAAATTGGAGGCTGGCTTCAGCAAACTCCAGGCCTCTGACTCGAAGTCTCTGTTGAAGAAATACCTTACCAAGGAGGTCTTCGAAGCCCTGAAGAACAAGAAGACATCCTTTGGATCTACCCTGTTGGACTGCATCCAATCAGGTAACTTCATATTTTCTTTGCTATCAAATTTAACAATAGCATAACTTAGAATTGATTATTTGTACTTTGCATATTAGCATTTCGCATTTTACGGTAGGTAGAAAAAATGCTGTCGGTGCATTTACCGCAATAAGGTACTTTGAACACGTGTTTACGCAATATAACCATTCGTATTAATTATTTCCAAGTGTTTTCCAATATGAATTCCGTGTTTGTTCATATTTAATTCGATTTCTTGGTGTGAATCATTAACCTACAGGTCCGTAATACCGGCCGGTAGATAAGCTATCTGATTATGAAACGATATTGCTAACAAATGTTTATTAAAGGCGAGTAATTGATATAAATACATGATTGTGCAATAGCTCCCTTTAAAATGGCTCACGATCTTAGAGTAATAAATAATTATTGGCATATCCGCGTTGACTTGATTAATAAATTGAAATGGGGGTAATTGAAAATCTTTAATTTTTTTTTCAGATACGTTATATAAGTTATTTTCACTTCACACATCAGGGATAACGATCGTGAATTAGATTCTTATCCAATAAATATGACCTTATTAGGGTTACTAACATTCTAAAATAAACGATGGATTTAACAAATAAAAAAGAAACCAGGAATCGTCACGTATATAAAAATGACGCTGAAAATGGGCATTGAAGTAAAAATAAACTAAACACTCAGTTTATCTTTACAATGCATTGAATTTAAGGTCAATAACCTCGTGTTTAAAACCATAGCCCTTGTGTAAATTGTAACTTCGTATATTCATTGCCATTTGTGCCCTAGCCTTATGGGTCTATTATTTGTAACAAATTATTAATTTGTTGTAATTAATGGTGTGAGAATTTTTTTTAACTGTACGCGCTAATATTTCACTCGCAATACCTTTGAAAACCATCGTGACGTAATCAAAACGAAATGCCATAAGATTTTTATAAATTCTCGTTTGAATAGCTTTCACCTGAAATGAATATATCGCTGAGTATATATATTCTGAGGTTTATACCATGTATGTTATCGTATTTGAAAAGGTAACATAGTAATTGCATTCAGACAACTTTAAATAAGAATTAAGAAAAAACAATAGCTTGCCCATAATAGATTAAAAGATTACATCGTTTATAGTAGGCTATAGAAGTATTAGACCAATAGAACTTCGATCGGATATAACAAATACCAACTGAATGTCGGTACACTCATAACAATTGAATTTTTAATACAGATGAAAAAAGATATCGTAAGGTTGGTCTAACTATTCACACACTAGTGCCATCTGTTTAAACAAACGAGTAATATATTTCTTTATTTAAATAACTAGTACCGTAGAATTAATGTTACAATATTTATATAATACATTATTATAGTGTGTCGTCCCTTAGGAAAAGAGACCTTTACTGAATTGAGGTGACATTCACAATATATTGTTAATTGCCCTTTCACAAAGTATAATATAAATGAAGGCATTAGAGTTTGTTCTTATCCTGGTGACTATTAAACCAATTTTTCCTTAAACAATCATCAGGATTTTATATTATTTGTGGAATGAAATATTTTAAATCATTAAATGAATAATTAAAGTTATGCCTTTCGCATATTACGAACGATATGTTTACAAACGAAGTTAACAGATGGCGCTATTTTCTATATTTTAAATTTCATATTTATAAAAATATATGTGCATCTACCCGGAATTATAGTTATTTAGCTCAAATGCCAAGTAATTTTTTGACATGCACAATTCAATGTCTTTTTTCATATTTTCATCATAAATGTTTACTTTCTATCTATAGTAGCATAAGATTAAATTGTTTAAAAACATAGTTTAATGAAATGGTAACTAACTTATGTCTTGTTTGATCTCGCAGACTGTATTTAAGAATCTCATATAAAACAGTTTATGTCCAAAATATCCTGTTATGAAATAATTATGAATGCACGACAATATTTGAGAGTGATCCATGTTATGTGACTAACACGTGTGAGGACATCATTCAAAAACACTTTCAAAATTTCATACAAATTTACACACGGTATGATCTGTCATATAATGTACGAAGTCATTTATGATGCAAAACCTTTTTACTTTATGTTTCACCTAACTTCATCTACTTACGGTTTAATTAGTGAAGTGAGTACAAAGACCCATAAAATGGCAAAGTGGGTCGGTGCTAGGGCGCGGCTTTACGAAGTTACAAAATTATATTAAACAGTCTTATGTTTTTCGTTGCGTAACATCTACATGCTTCGATCGTTAGGTATTAGGTATATATATTTCTTTCATAAAGAATTTTCACTATTATCCTATATTATGTTATGTAACGATGCGGTCAATGATATAATAATATTTTCATTATACAGCAGTGGCTTGCTCTAAAATGTTTAAGGCAATTTAATTTACGTTGATATGCCTGGTAGTATCTAGATGTTTAAGTATTGTTCATTATACAAATGATAGTCAATCTATGAAAATAAATAGTTTAAAGCTTAAAATTTTGTTACAGGTGTAGAGAACTTGGACTCTGGTGTCGGAATCTACGCCCCTGACGCGGAGGCGTACTCTGTCTTTGCCGACCTGTTCGACCCCATCATCGAGGACTACCACAACGGATTCAAGAAGACCGACAAGCACCCCGCCAAAAACTGGGGTGATGTCGAGACCCTCGGCAACCTCGACCCCGCCGGCGAGTTCGTAGTCTCGACCCGCGTGCGCTGCGGTCGCTCCATGGAGGGATACCCCTTCAACCCCTGCCTGACCGAGGCCCAGTACAAGGAGATGGAGGAGAAAGTCTCCACCACCCTCTCCGGCCTCGAGGGCGAGCTTAAGGGTACCTTCTACCCACTCACTGGAATGTCGAAGGAGACCCAGCAGCAGCTGATCGATGACCACTTCCTCTTCAAGGAGGGTGACCGTTTCCTCCAAGCCGCCAACGCGTGCCGATTCTGGCCCTCCGGCCGTGGTATCTACCACAACGAGAACAAGACTTTCCTCGTCTGGTGCAATGAGGAGGACCACCTCCGCCTCATCTCCATGCAGATGGGCGGCGACCTGAAGGAAGTTTACAAGAGGCTAGTGACCGCTGTGAACGACATCGAGAAGAGGATCCCGTTCTCGCACCACGACCGTCTCGGTTTCCTGACATTCTGCCCGACCAACTTGGGTACGACTGTCCGTGCTTCCGTGCACATCAAGCTGCCGAAGCTGGCCGCCGACAAGGCCAAGCTGGAGGAGATCGCGTCGAAGTACCACTTGCAGGTGCGCGGCACCCGCGGCGAGCACACCGAGGCCGAGGGCGGCGTCTACGACATCTCCAACAAGAGGCGCATGGGTCTCACCGAGTACGACGCCGTCAAGGAGATGTACGACGGTATCGCCGAGCTGATTAAGATCGAGAAGACCCTGTAAAATGTATAACAATCTCGCGCTATCAGTATTTTTTGTATTATTTATCGTTTTTCATAAGTATCGATTGGATGTGGGAGCGGTTGGGCCGGGTGGGCCGAGGGCGGCTGCACTAGTCAGCGGCGCCCCGCATACGTAAGGGCGTCCGACGCGCGGGCTCGCTCACCGCCCAATGTAACTGTTTTTCCTAAAAATATTTTCTATAAGGAAATGGAAAATAAAGACAGCTAGCGTTAAGACTATTATTTTGTTTTCTTTACACGGAACCCTTATTAGATGTACCAAGTGAAAACCTTTCTAGAACTCACTCACTCACACAATAAACTCCATAATTATGTGCTTGACGACTGTTTCACTTAAAGGTGGTAGCAAGTCAAGTACTTAACTACTGAATCTTCTGATTTTATCATGATACTTTGTAAGCTCTTTAGTTATTATCGGATTTGAACCTAAGAATTTTAGGAGCAGCCTTCATTTTTCCATAAAAGCTTACATGTAGTATTGAGTATTTGATGATTTTGCTGCACTAAGAAAAGTCCCAATGAGCTAAATATATGTAATGATTGGCAATTAAACTTATTTAGGAATAATAAAGACGACTTTAAAGTTTTAAAGTAATATTTTTAGTAAATTCTAGGGACGAACTTTTTTACATTTGTACAGTAGTTATCAGCTAGGGTAACCAAATAAAAACATTTAGATGTGTATAGCAAATTACTTTATCTCTGGGTGACATTATTGTGTTGCGTTCTTATATTGTTACGTAATATGTACAAAAATGTGGCACCTAATATGAAATCATAGGTAAAACTCAAACGAAAAAGAAATGTTCAATAAAACATCTAAGTATATAATAAACATTACCCTATGATTTATATTGAAATTGTAGCATGTCGTAGTAATAATTAATACGAGAGAATTAATATTACTTTTGATTATATCATCATACACATAGAATTATGAAACCGCTTTAACTACGCGCAGGTTTGTTACACTATAATCATACATATAACACAGGTCAACAAAAAAAATATTTTTTTTTTGGGTTTCCGTTCTCTTGCTTAAATTCTGATTCTAGACATTGAAAAACACTTAAATATTCATATTTAGTTCATAAAATTTGCTTTGGTCTGATTTACGACGGTATGATTTAATTTATTTCATAAACAAAAGATTACTACTACATCTGAACGAATTTAAAGACAACATGGGGGCCTACTCCGAGGAACAAGGAGAACGTTTTCACCAAGATGTGATGGACTTTGAACGGCGATATCAAGGGCAGTACAACGAGAATATGATGGGAGATTACATTTGGGGTTTAATATGAGAGAGCTCATACGAGCATAAAAGAAATACGAAAAATATTCACTTTTAGACATTAGTTTCTTGTTATTTTACATCTATATGCTATTGTTTAACACAAATCTTGAATAAAAGAGACTCTTGTATCTAAAAAAATGTTTTCTAATTATAATTTACAGTGGAAGTGTAGAAAAATATAAAAATCAATAATTTTTGCCGAAAAATTGAAAAATTGTTCTAGTTTCTACAAAAGCAAACTTTAATCGGAAAAAAAAAATTCCTTATTTTTGTCGTAGGAGAAACCAAAATTTAACATGTAGAAGTTAGACCCAAAAATCGTGACCGGTGTAATCAAACGGTTTTACATAGTTAATATTATTACGTATTAGCGCAGATGTACTTTTTAATATTTATAATAATTGTGAACATAAAGTTGTGTAATAATTATTATAAACTATATTTATTATAAATTAATTAATGATATTAATACACAAAATTGTAAATGATAATATGGAAACTAAAGTCATCTCAAACAGTTACAAATGAAAATTAGAAAATATTAAACTAGCATTGCCAGCATATCACAATTTGTACATTTATTGTAACTCTTGCCTAGTGAAACTATCACAATGACGGTATTTTTATAACCTAACATAACATTTTAATAAATTAAAATAAACTAGGCACTAAGGTTACCTATGTATATTAAAAAAAATGTGTGCGTGTACTAGTGTACACACGTAAGAAGTGAAACTTGTTTAAGGCCTTATTTTTCGCAAAATGATCTATATGCAACTTTCCAGAAATTGGTTAAAAAAAAAAAAATGTGTGCGTGTACTAGTGTACACACGTAAGAAGTGAAACTTGTTTAAGGCCTTATTTTTCGCAAAATGATCTATATGCAACTTTCCAGAAATTGGTTAAAAAAAAAAAAAAAAATCAAAAAAAAAAAAAAAAACCCTTTCTTTCTTTATGGCAAACAATTTCATTAATATATTAAAAAATAAAGTTAAATTAGATAAAGTTTAAACAAAGGGATTTTATTATCATAGACATGAATACAAACAAGATGGCGCGTAACGGAAAAATGTGACGGTAAATTTTTTCCAACGCCGATAAAGAAGTTTCACTTCAAAAAACCCTTTCTTTCTTTATGGCAAACAATTTCATTAATATATTAAAAAATAAAGTTAAATTAGATAAAGTTTAAACAAAAGGATTTTATTATCATAGACATGAATACAAAAAAGATGGCGCGTAACGGAAAAATGTGACGCGTAACCGAAAAATGTGACGGTAAATTTTTTTCCAACGCCGATAAAGAAGTTTCACTTCAAAAATAAAAAATAAATAAAAACAATAAGAAGTATGAGATACTTGGGCCATTCAAGTATTATGTAAGCATTGATGGGAGGTGTGTGTTCTTGATTTGCTTATTTTTGTTCACATAGGGGATGAAGAGATCTAAGTGGTGATTACGTAAGTAATATTTATTTACTTATTCAGAACAGATTTAAAGATATTTATATAAATGTTTACGTAAGCATGGGAGGCGGGTATGAGCATTGCTTAGTTTTGCTGTCGAGGGAGAGAGAGCAGTTACATTATACTTAAACAGCCCCACGCACACGGAAGAAAGAATCGAGTGGAAGTGTTACATCACGTATCAACCAACTGTCAAAGTATTAGAGACCAGTATCGTCAAAATCATACAAATAAAATGTGCAACTCCTAATGAAACATTGCAATCACTTCTCAAAAGCAACATTAGTCTAAAACAAATTAAGTTTACTAATATTCGCATCTCGATGAAGTTCTCTTGTTTGGATATAACACTTCAATTTATTTTGCGTGAAACCAAAGATGTTTTTCTTTCAAGGCTTTAACGCAACAAAATTAAATTACATCCAAATACGCAACAAACATTGTTCGAAGTATTATAGACTGAGTTTCGTTATCATTACAATTGTCATTGGCAAGGAGGATATAGAAATTCAAATAGGTATTTTTGTTACCATCATACCAACTTTTTGTTACGAAAATTAGTTACCGATAATTATTTCTGATCATAATGTTTCTTTTACTGTCTTAATTGGCTACCAAAATTTAATTACAATAGAGGCTGAGTTGACAAATTTATTTCTTCTTTTTTTTTCAAAACAATTTGTCTAGGATCTCTAAAAGAATTTTGTTGACCATCTTCATAGCAGTCAATTTCATAATAACATACACTTATTGTGCAGAAATTTCATGATAATTGATTAAAAATTAGAAAGTATTTGCTGATTTTTTTACATTTTCTAAAAGTATTTTTGATAATTGTAGATTGAGAATAAAGGAGTTTTAGGTGTATAAAATTTCACTAAAGTCGACGAAACCGTTTTTAAGTTAAATCTGGACATACAAACGCCGCGGTAGACCGACAAAGTTTTTAACGACATATTTAATTCTTCATAAAACATGTTGCATTATTATTTATAAATAAATTTAAATAGTTACACAGAAGAATACATATTTATTAATGTATATAAGCCAAGATTTTGAAATCTGCAAGAATATCAAAATTTTACAGTTACACACAAAAACTTTTACTAAAATAAATTATCTTATTGAATGATTAATTCATTCATTCAGGTTCGATGTCAAGATCATCAAGATTTTCTGAATCGTAATATGAATATCCTCGAAATTCACTGCAATTTGCTATAATAAAAATAAGTCTTGCTGATTACAATCCCTTTTCACTAAAAAGCCTAACTCCAAACTTTTACAAATACAACATCAACAAAAAAATTAAGTACATTTTTTTACGAACTGAATCTACTCATTATGGTAAACCGAAAAGTAATGAATATATGTAAATTAACCTCTAACTAAAAAACTTATTAATAACAAAAAACAATATGTAACTTTTGCAGAAAGAATGTAACCTATCAAAACTCAAAACGTAACTTTTAGCTACCATGCCATGGCAACATGTCATACAACCATAACATATTTGACGTTTCTATAACCTAATATATAAACAAAGTGTACCTATATGAAAATTTGACTGAGATTTTGGCAAATCACAATGGCTACACCAAAAAGCGAAAAAGATTTACACTTACCATTATCAAGAGTAAAAACTATTATGAAGAGTTCACCAGAAGTCGAAGCTGTAGGGCCAGAACCACTTTATTTAGTTACTAAAGTCACTGTAGGTATAATAACTCATCTCTTGTAACCATTCTTTTTTTTGTTTATGTAAATAAACGTATTTCACAAATTATGTGAGGCGCAGTTGCGGCATATAAAAAATACACTTTTAGATATGTATATTATTTAAATAAATACAGTTAATACATAACCTATTAAATGTAACTAAAATGACCAAATAATCATTACTAAAAACTAACCTAAGGAACATGGATACAGCTTGAAATTTGAATGAATAGTAATTCATGAGGTGCGCTACATTAGACCCCCATGGGATCCTGAGGAGTACAAGAGATGATTTGGTATAGTGGTGATGAACCAGAGTTATTTTAATACACAAGATACATCGTTTGTGCTCAGCTTGTAATAATTATATATAAAAACAAACAATAATGCACTTCCGCTGTTCCCGTGAATGACTATGGTATAACAAACATGTCATTTATTACTACTCTATCAGCAGCTTAGTCCATGTTACAGGGCTAACAATAATAACAAACATACTTTGTAAAAGCTTCAGTAATATTCAGTATAATTAAAAAAAAAACTCTGAAACTTTGACGTTACAACTCTGAATTTGTTAATCATTACATTATGATATTTCAAATCTTAAAAGTAACCTTTGTACAATCAATAAGATATCTGGGTATTCTATAACGGAATACATTACATACATACACATTAGCTATTACTATAATTGTGATCAATTACAGGAGATGTTTGTCATTGACTTGGCTAAAAGAGCTCAAAAGAATTGCAAAGGAAATTTGTTGGAGTACAAACATATTGCTGAAGTCGTGCAAGAGGATGACACTCTGGATTTTCTGAGAGAAATCATGCCCAGGAAAATAACTGTAAGAAAATTCAAAGAGATGATGGCTAAGAAAGCTGCGAGAGGTGATAATTCTGAGGAATCAAGCGAAGAAGAAACTAGTGAAGAAAGTTCCAGTGAAAATGAACAAGACTGACTTAGGGTAATGTAGTTTTGTAATGTTTATAATGTTCTATTATTAGAAATCCTATGAATCTATCAGTTGGTGAATAAATGTATTGTTTCTTATTATAAGGTGTACTCTTATCACTATTAATTGTAATAACTGCTTTAATGTTCAGGGTCCATTTTGTTTCACTATGTCGTCATAACGTAAAGGATAAATTTTGTCACATCTTTTTCAATAGCAAAACTATTCTTCACTCGTCAGCTAGTTTCTAGTGTCTTTTTTATTAACTTTTCTTAAATAATTATATATTTTTCTCTTTATGTTTAGTAAATTAGATATTGAATCAAAGATATCAATTGTTTATAATAACTTTCTATATAGCATGCCATACATTTACTGTCTACAAGTCAAGTGAAACAAGATTACTACCAATCTCAAAATGAGTACTCCTGAGGCCAGTCACAATAAATTGCTACAATACAGAGCAATGTTTGCAGCTAAAATAGCTGCAATGATTTTACCTCCGCTATTGAATTGAACCTTGTATATGATCTATCACAGTGTTCAAACAAATCATTGCTTCATCATCAAACTGGTGTCATTCGTTTTCTCTCTATATCAATAACTAGCGGGCCCGGCAGACGCTGTCCCTCCCTAACTATAAAAAAAAATCTTGACAAATTATACACAAACCTTCCCCATGAATCACTGTATCCACTGGTGAAAACCGCATGAAAATCCGTTCAGTAGTTTTTGAGTTTATCGCGAACAGACAGACAGACACACGCGATGGGGGATTTTGTTTTATACTATGTAATGATAATTAGTGTTATTAAATTTGGTACATTGTTAATGAAGTAAACCTTGGAATTGCATTTGTTATATGTATAATTTTAATCTATTTATCATTAAACTATTACTATTTTAAATACATGTATCGTAAGTTTTGATTCCATTGTTGTGTTTTAAAAATAAAGAATCATTTTACATAAGAAAATAGTGTTATTATTTAATAAGCTTTATATTTATAATTTTCAAATCATTTATAACTGTGAAATCCATAAATACAATAAATAAGACTCGACAACAGCCCAAGCCGAGGTGTGCCGTGCATCCTTGAGTTAGTTGTCTGAATAAAATCGCGCTCGCCTTAGTAGTTCGGTGAAACCGCAAAGGTCTTGAAAGGCCGATAGCG
The DNA here is from genome assembly GCA_036509395.1 of Antheraea yamamai. Lineage (NCBI taxonomy): Eukaryota > Metazoa > Arthropoda > Insecta > Lepidoptera > Saturniidae > Antheraea > Antheraea yamamai. Next base: position 20,913,235 of record AP028428.1, on the reverse strand, counting down.
TAGTCAGTTCCAAGAAAAAGAAAAAAACCAATACAGCTCCATCTATGGCGATATTATAGAAACGTAACCTATTTTATATTTACTTATTTCAGAGTCATCTGTGTGAACACAGTACAACTAAATTAACAATAATAACTACTAACTTTGTCAATATTAATAAGATGAATTATATAAATTGCTATTTCTAGGGAAGTGAATTATTAAAACCTATTTCAAGAAATAAGTCCAATGTCCAGTGGCGTAGCTAGGTAACCAAGGGCCCTGGGGCAAATTAAAAAACGGGGCCCCACTGCTATGTAAACTGAATAGGTTTTATCAAATAAAAATATGAAATATACAAATACTTTAAAAATGCTAAGCTACTTAAGCTCTTTTTTATGGACTACAGGACAGGTAACAAAAATATTAAACAGTAACAACATAAATTAAAATTAATACTTGGTGTAGGTTTGGCTAATAAAACGAAATAGAGAAGATTCAAGGGTTTATTATATAAAGGTCGGGCCTACCAACTGACTAAATAACAATTATATTTACAATTTTTACAAACCTGTCATATTTATTTTGAAAGTGGGAGAAATTTCCAAAAGTTCAGTTCGATCAAGATTTCTGGTAAGGATTCGAGGGCTCCCTGAGCTTGAGGGCGCAGGGGCACTGCCCCGCCTAGCCCCTAAGTAGCTACGCCACTGCCAATGTCACCTAAATATTTATTATACGGCTTACAATATTATTCGTTAAATAATCCTGTAATTTTGATTTTTAGTCGTCATTATTAAGGAGATATTATATATAGTAGAATTAATGTTGGTTAGATATAGATATTTCAAAAATTGCGTATTATTTTATCAGACTTTATAGCTCTAATAAATTTATATTCGACCGCGGCAGCACCAGTACAGCGCGGCAAAGCGCCTTAGCTATTTTTGCGGCAAAGCAACGATCTCACGTTTGTGTATAATTGAACACAAAATATTCCAACATTCTTCTTAGGGAACACAACCTATTATTGAAAGCCTTAAGCTAAATCTGTAGTATAACGACTACGACAAGATTATCAATATCTTAACAAGTATTTAAGTTTGTAACTTGGGGTTATGTTACTTCCATATTCAACTTCAACTATTTTTCTCCACTCATAATACTTTATTATAACATTGACTAAATAATACGTAAGTATTTAAGTACTTATATGCATTATGAAGCAAATTAAACATGCGCTTACGTACGACCTTCAAACAATCGCCTTCAAATAACACAGATCAGCGTCTACCAGTTGGTTCACTTCGGAATAAAATAAACTATTTGGAAATTGCAGTGCTATTTCTGAGTTTTGGCTGCTATATAAAAGACAAGTGAACAGAACAATATGCCACTTCTCTAAAATGAGGACTGCTGAACACAATAAATAACATAGCTACCACTTACTTAAATGATCATTTGTGACCACGATAAGATGTCACTCCCGAGAGTTAATAAGACGCCACTTTTCTAAAGTTGTGATACGATTTCCTTAAAATGATTAAGCTCGATATTATGTAGATGGTCAAACCGCTTTCTTAAAGTGGTGACTCGTTACTACAAAAGTACTTACGCAGGCCGGCATGACAGCGGCGACCGGCGATGGATAGTATGTCTCTCGGTGGTCGCCATTATTTTTGGATTGTACTGTGCTTACCATCAGGCACAGTACAATAATTTTGCCGAGCTACAATTAAAAAAAAGTTACATCATTGATCTAAAATATGCATTTATTCAAAAAATTATGACCCCTTGAAGTGTATGTATAGAATTTTTTGAAGTATGTTTCCTAAAGGTGCCACATCTTTAAAGTGATGAGCTGGTCAAACTGCGTTCCTAGAGTGGTGACTAGTTGTGAGCGCAAAAGTGATACCATTTATCTAAGATATGTGTTTATTCAAAAAATTATGACCCAATGACGTGTAGAGAAGTGGCACCTATAAAAAACATATACATATATGGATAGAATTATTTGAAGTATGATGTTTCTTATAGGTGCTACTTCTCTAAACTGTTGACCTCTATGTACACAATAAGATGTCATTTTTCTGAAGCTAGACTATCATTTACTTAAAATGATATAATCTGACGTGATATATATAATGTATCTATCTAAACCACTAACCGCTTTCCTAAAGCGGTAGCTCGTGAGCACAAAAACTATACCATTTATCTAAAATTACGTCCCCTGAGTCCTGACATACTTGAGTCTGTAATTGTTAAAAATATCTTACATCATAGGAACAAACTTTTAACATTTGTACTATTGGATACTAGTGGAGATCTCTCCAATAATATTTGTACAGATACTTGTCACTGAAGTGTGAACTGGAGGCCACAATTCGTTTCACTTTGAGTGCAATGCCACGACCTTCGTACTAATGGGCACGATTTATAATGTAATACCATTATTAAATTGTGTTTTGTATTGATTACCCGAAAATATATCATCATTAATAATTGCCTGAATGCAGAAACTAATTCTGTTTGTCTGTTCGTTACATTTTTTTGAATTAAACTCTGAACCGAGCGCAATAAAATTTGGTATAAGGGTAGAGAAACGTTTACACTGCTAGCAGAAACATTCACAGATTGGCAACACTTTGTTTTTGGCTTATTAAGATGAATAACGATTCGGACTTTAATTAAATTCATTTAAATAAATGTCTGTCTATCTACCTGTTTATTTATGCAGGCATCACTGCTAAAATACTGTATCTATACTAATATTATATAGCTGAAGAGTTTGTTTGCCTGACCGCGCTAATCTTAGGTACTACTGGTCTGATTTAAAAAAATATTTCAGTGTTACATAGCTCATTTATCGAGGAAGGATATATATCAACGCGCTAAGACCAATAGGAGCGGAGTACCAATGAAGAATGTTTCAAAATCGGGGTTTTTTTTCCTTTTGAGAACATCCGCTGCGTATTAGCGTTAGCCCAAAATAACTATTCCACACGGTCGTAGACGCGGACAGAAGCTATTTATGATAAAATGAAAATCATATATCATGTGCTCGATTACCATTCAGACTTTTAGACAAATTTTACTAGTAGATACTACTGTTGATCAAATGCAAGACCAAGGCAACACTTATAATTAGAATAGTGCGTTTATACAAACAAACAATCTCTTGTGATTTTTGTACCTACTAGCATAGGTTTCGAAATGAGTAATACAAAAATGTGCTCAATAATGACTTTACGGATTATAACTAATTATGAATTGAAGGCAGCGATGCAATAAATATTTTATTTTTATTTTAAATAACCACTAGGTACGTAACATTATTACATACTGGTTGTTATCTAATTATTTCAATAAATTTAATTGCATAATGTAAACTAAATTTAACGTTAGGCTTGGGTAAATTATTATTATTTGTTGTACCATGTCGAGAACTGCATGTATTATATAAATGAATACAAAGAACGTTCTTATGACTTTTGATGAAAGTTTTTTAGAAAGAATAATCGTTAGTTTCTCAACCGATTTGTTTTTAAAATGAAAACTTTAGACGCATTTCTTTGGCAGGAGAAAAACTAATGGTTTCGCGTCAACGACATGCTAGTAAGCGTGGCCGGCCGTATCGCGCTTGCGTCAGGCTACCGACGTGACGCTTAGTATAGAGTCCTGTGTATGCAGCCTATCATGCATTTGATTGATGTATTGATTAATAAACTGTACAAAAATGTATATAGTTATTATTCGAAGTGCCAATAGATATGAAAACCATACTAATGATAATAATTTTAATTAACAAATTATGAAATTTAAAAAATTCACACTAAAATTAATTTAAAATTTCAAATGAGAACATAGTTATTTCATTGTTTTGAGTTTTCACTTCTGTCGGTGTCCTTGTGACTTAATTATTTTATTTTTTTAAATTGTTTGTGCAGTTTACTTCGCTAATATATAATATAATTTGTTTTAATATGTAAATAAACATCACTACTTATTATAAAACAACTTCCTCTTTCACGTCTGTTTATCTGTCTGTCTGTTCGCTATAAACTATAGAAAAGATAGAACAACGATAGATAAATACATTGTTTGACTTTTAGAGTCAAATTTGAATAATAATTTGACTTAAGTTTTATAGTATACTAGCGGGTCCGGCGGTCATTGTCCCGTCCTGATAATTAAAAAAAACCTTGACAAATTATATTCCTAAACCTTTCTCACGAATCACTTTATCCACTGGTGAAAACCGCACGAAAATCTGTTCAGTAGTTTTTGAGCTTATCCTGTACAGACAATCAGACGTGGTACGGGACTTTGTTTTGATAATATGTAGTGATAACTTAATTACTGATAGACACACCAAAGCACATCCCAAACTACTGGAACGTTGGCATCAGTGTTCCTTTTACAGCGTATGTGAACACCGAGGAAGGATTTTTAGAAATACCATCTCTGAGGTGGTAAAAATGGGGATGAAAATACGACCTTGGATATACTGTACAGATATATCTTTGGATATCTCACGAAGTCTCCGATCGTTTAATCAATATCTCTTTGTTTCAAAGACTTGAGATCATGGAAAGGAGGAATGGTCGTAAAGGGCCGTTCAAGTCTTACGTAAGCAGATTTTTTTGTAATTTCTGAATACCAATTGAAAATGAGTGCGTTTAACCGTCACACGCGATTGAAGTAACCTAACTTATAACGTTATAAGAGATGGCGATTAAGTTAAAAATAAATACATCATAATATAATATATATACATTTATTGATTTCATTTATTACTTACTTACATTGAACACAGATGTCAGCAAGTTCGCGCGCCCATTCATATAATATATATATATACATTTATTGATTTCATTTATTACTTGCTTACATTGAACACAGATGTCAGCACGTTCGCGCGCCCATTAATATAATATATATACATTTATTGATTTCATTTATTACTTACTTACATTGAACACAGATGTCAGCACGTTCGCGCGCCCATTCATATAATATATATACATTTATTGATTTCATTTATTACTTACTTACATTGAACACAGATGTCAGCACGTTCACGCGCCCATTCATATAATATATATACATTTATTGATTTCATTTATTACTTACTTACATTGAACACAGATGTCAGCACGTTCGCGCGCCCATTAATATAATATATATACATTTATTGATTTCATTTATTACTTACTTACATTGAACACAGATGTCAGCACGTTCGCGCGCCCATTCATATAATATATATACATTTATTGATTTCATTTATTACTTACTTACATTGAACACAGATGTCAGCACGTTCGCGCGCCCATTAATATAATATATATACATTTATTGATTTCATTTATTACTTACTTACATTGAACACAGATGTCAGCACGTTCGCGCGCCCATTCATATAATATATATACATTTATTGATTTCATTTATTACTTACTTACATTGAACACAGATGTCAGCACGTTCGCGCGCCCATTAATATAATATATATACATTTATTGATTTCATTTATTACTTACTTACATTGAACACAGATGTCAGCACGTTCGCGCGCCCATTCATATAATATATATACATTTATTGATTTCATTTATTACTTACTTACATTGAACACAGATGTCAGCACGTTCGCGCGCCCATTCATATAATATATATACATTTATTGATTTCATTTATTACTTACTTACATTGAACACAGATGTCAGCACGTTCGCGCGCCCATTCATATAATATATATACATTTATTGATTTCATTTATTACTTACTTACATTGAACACAGATGTCAGCACGTTCGCGCGCCCATTCATATAATATATATACATTTATTGATTTCATTTATTACTTACTTACATTGAACACAGATGTCAGCACGTTCGCGCGCCCATTCATATAATATATATACATTTATTGATTTCATTTATTACTTACTTACATTGAACACAGATGTCAGCACGTTCGCGCGTCCATATATACATAATTAATTATATTGTACGATTTTTATTATTAATCAATTTAATATTTATTGCTTTTTTTTCAAACATTTTTGATTGATTTGTTTATAAAAATATTTAAAAACCGGATGGTACGATGTAACGTGACGCCATATTGCCGTAACGGACTTCCGTTGCATTGTCGTCCAGTTACCTCCTAGTCGCGCCTAAAGAAGTTTTACTAAAAAAAATGTATCATAATCAATCCAGTAGTTTTTGCATGATGTATGCACAACGGCAGGCTTCTATCCTTTTATTTATTTCTATAACCTCATCTGAAATATGTTTCGATGGAGTTTAAAATTATAGCACGCTAATTGTAGAAAGAAAAAGACAAATACATTAGCTGTAACTAGTTTTAAGTATAATAATAATATCTTCTCTTGCTCACTTTAATATTTAATTTAAGCTGCACTAGGATTAAAATGATTTCAGAAAAAAGGTGCCAAACAAGAGTTTACAAAAAAAACCGTAGAAAGACTTGCTCTCTAGTGCAGCTGCCGTAACACACCCATAGGTGCTTTGCATATCTATACTACAAATATATTAGTACTTATTTAACAGAGTTTAAATTAGTTAGGCAAACTTCTAACTATGCACTTTAATTATATTATCATGTGACTGTAATATCTGTCAGTATTAATAACTGATTTTATCATAACCACCTCGGTACCGAGTAATCGAAAAATAAATACTCTAAAGGCGGTGGTCCACTGATTGAGACACGTAGCGTCTATTTCACTCTAGCAATTAATTATTGTTAAGTTAATTAACTTTCTTGGTGGTAAAGTGAATAATAATTTTAATTGATTTTACGTACACATCAGTGAAAATTCCTACATTCATTTAGTTATCTATGCATTTATGGGCTGTTATATCAGTAGGAATTTTAAAAGACACGTTGTTCATAGAAAATGTTTTTTCCATGTGCTTCGGGAATTGACGCGTGACAGTCGCGTACATTTGTCTATGAGGTTATACGCGATATTTGTAAAAGGTGGTAGGTATGAAAAATTCTATAGGTGGTAGAGCCCCGTTGAAGCTATTACTGGTTTCAGCATGAATGAGTCGGCTCGCCCGAGGTAATACCACCCTCTCGCAGAAAACCGACGTGAAGTAACAGTGCTTGCATTGTTGCGTTTCGTTCGGTCAGTGAGATCACTGGAGGCCCACCTCCCCACCACTTCCCTCTCCTCTCCTCCTCCCTCCCCTTTTTTTTTTTTTTTTTTTTGTGGAGCCAGGGGGGCCCCCTCTTTTTTTTTGTCCCCCCCCCCCCCCCACCCCAACAACCCCAAAAGACGCCCCAGTGCTTCCCCCCCCTTCTGGGGGGGTTGGGGGGGGGGGGGGGGGGGGGGGGGGAGAGGGGGGGGGGGGGGGGGGGCCCCCGGCCCCCCCCCCCCCAAAAAAAACAACAAAACACAAACCCTTTTTTCTCCCCTCGTTTTTTTTTTAAAAGGGGGTTCCCCCCCGCGCGGCCCCCCCCATTCATTCTAAAACCAGTAATATTTTCAGCGTGGCATTCCCCCCAAACACACGCTGGTAACGCACTTGCGACTCCCCTGGTGTTGTTAGTGTCTATGGACGGTGATCACTTAACATCAGGTGACCCATCTGCTAGTTTGCCTACTATAACATAAAAAAACGAAATTTTTTTTTTACTTTTCTTATGGGTACGAAAATAGTGATTTTTCTTCGTATCAAGATGGTAACATTATATTTTTTACATTAAGAGTATCCGTATAATTAGGCAAAGTTAAAACAAATTTATGCACGCACTCTCTTTGGAAATCGATTTACTATATTTCATTTTTATTTAGAAGTTAGTCAAGACGAGGCATGGAGGTCTTTAAAAATAATTTTTTTACTGCATTTATTCCCTTAAATCAACCTGAGACTAACTTATTTCGACAATGGAACCAATATAACATCGCACACATCATGCGCTTATCGTAACGTTGTGTCTGCCACAGACAAATAATATTGAAACTTAAAAAAAAAACTATGGTCGAATTGCGACACCACTAGAATAAATAAATCAACATGCAAACTGTATTTATAAACGATCACGTTCACTAAAGGTTTTTTTTTTCAAACATTCAGAATTACTTAGTCTGCGTTATAACACAGAGATTACTCAATGCATTGTAAATAAAAAATGATTAGCGAATACAAAAACCTATTAGTCAGGTTTCTTAATATTTAAAGATTTTAAACTATGACGTTTACCTTCACAAAAGAGATATTATTTGATAATAAATTGGAGGCCCGACCTTAAGAAGTCGTTCGGCAATTTCTTTTTCTTTTATTTTCACTCGACCGATAACATTTTTCATTCTTATATAAGGCGTTATATAAAATCTACTTAACTGGGGTACGTTCACTCAATTTTTTCCTTTTTTTGTATTCTCCGTTATAATACCATCGTAACGTGGTAATTTTGTGTAATAGTAAGCAAATCGATAACTTCATAGTTTGATGGTAGTCTTTTATAGTTGAACTGTAATTATGAAACCAAACCTCACGGTAATAATATAGTTTAGTTGATTATACTCCATATACTCCATATATATTAGGGTGGTCTTTATTTAGGGTATTTTAGAAATTTTAAATTAGATAGTCCTAAATATATTCCAAATACATAAAAAAAAATCGTGCCAAATTGCAAGTAAATTAATCCGTGCCCCACGATAGTCAAAGTTTTAAATGGAAATAAGGAAAAAGTTCTGTTATTATTTTGGATTTTTGAAGTCATTAACTACTGAACAGATTATATTGACACATACAAATATACTTGCAGCAAGGAGTTTTTGGCAAGATCTTGAATGTCATGTAGTGGACATTATATTTTATTCATAATCTTCTGTTATTTGGCTCTATATTTTGTTATAATGGTGGTTTGCGCAATATAGTTTGGTTATTATGCACGAGTGAAATGGATCTGAAATAACACCACGGAGCATGGATTCTGACTTGCCACAGAAACTCCCTGGAAAGTCCTAACAAAACGGCCATCATCTTGTTAGTTCATTGAAATCATCGCAAGAAACTTATAATAACATTACCTACTTGACAATAGCAGTAATAATCTACTAGAAGATTGGTTGGCAAAACTAAAATAAAATACTTACAGCAAATTTAATGCTCTACAATAAAATCCTCTTGTGATTTTTTGCTAATTTGACTGGTTCAAAAGTTATTTAAGGTAAAAATCGAAGTTCTTGTCAATTGTATGGTTTATCGTGGTTTAATAATTCAAAAATGTAATCGAGGTGATTCTTGATGGTTCTATTTTAAAATTAAAAATTCTGCTCTAAACCCTGGTCTAAGTTTAGCGTGTTTACCATCTTAAACCACGTGGTTTAACATCAGATGAGATTATAGTCAAAATTTAAAAAAATAATAATTCATGCATAATAAACGCGTGTAGAGGCGTGGGCCATTATTAGTTTAATGATATTACAATATTCATAACTATTGGCCTTATATTTAAAAAAAAATGTTAAATTATGAGCGAATATTTAAGATAACACGAGAGAATTGAAGATTCATGAAATACGTTTCAATTCGTACGTTCAATTCAACTTGTAACAACGAGTTAATACACTATTAGAATTATAAGGTAGTAATAGGAGGCCTAAAAGGTAATAACAGTGGTTAGCTCTCATTAGCCAGACATAAAGAAGAAGACCTTTCCCCCTGGGGCCCACATAATGGTGGAGGGTGCGCTATTTTCCCCCCCGGCCTTTTTCCCCTTTTGGGCTCCCCAATTTGGGGGCGGCTGCGGCCTTGTCGCTCTCCCGAATCATAGGGGGGCCGATGCTGGTGCCCCCTTAAGGGGCGCAGGGCGTCTAGGACCCAGATGAAGGCTATCTGGGCCTCACCCTGGACGGGCGCTGGCGTGCCCCCCCCCCCTCCCCCTTTCGAGCCCCATCCCAGAGAGATTAAGGCCAAGAGAAGGGAGGGCCGGGAGAAGGCGAAAGGACGATGGAGGCAGGACCTGGCGAACGAGCGGTATGGGCGTTACACTATTGCCGCCGTCCGCCCGGTCCTGCCGGATTGGATAGGGAGACGCTGGGGCTACCTGTCGTTCAGACTGGTGCAGGTGCTCACCGGGCATGGTTGCTTCGGGTGGTACTTGCACCAGATCGCTCGTAGGGAGCCAACATAGCCAGAGTGAGCTGCGCGGTATCCTCCGCAGCGCCGCATTCATGGCATGCGGCGATAGGGTTGGATTTGTCGCTGCCGAGTGTGGTTTTGGCCATGCTCGGCAACGAAGAGGCATGGAATGCGATGGCCTCCTTCTGCGAGGACGTCATTTCGCAGAAGGAGGCGGCGGAGAGGGTACGCGAAGATAACCGTCTGAGTGGCCCTCTCCGCCAATGGAGGACCGGAGGAAGGAGGCGGCAATTTGCCCTTCTCCTTCCACCAACGTAACCGGACCTGAGGGAATGGGCCGGGGAGCCCATCTCCTCATTGCACAGGTCCGGTAGACGAGGGGAGGCAACTGGTGTGTACCCAGTCTGTCTCCCTATTATGGCGGAGCTCGGCGGCCACCTTTCGCCGGGCGGGCCGTTGCGGCGGCTATCCAAAGGGAATAGCGTAGTTCGATCCCTTGCCGCCCCAATAATACGGTCGGACCGTACACCGTGGGATTTTAGTCCGTGCGAGTCGGACATAACCCATCCTCTCCCCCATGAGGGTGGCGTATCCATAAGGGATTTCCCCATGTTAATAAAAAAAATTAAAAAAAGGAGATGTCAAGGAAGATTGGCGTCAGGCTGGGCGGTGCTTCGTAAAACACTAGGCTAAACTCAGTTTACAACATGAATATTATGCCAACCCTAACTGTTGGTAGGACGAGAAGAAGAAACTATAATAATAATTATAGTATTTGATTGTAGGAGCCGCTGCTTTGCGGAATTCCATAATTAAATATTATAGTGGACGTTACTTTGGACTTCTGGTTGGATGTGATTGGTCGTCTCACTGCAACAAAAAAAGTTGATTTTATTTGCGCGAGGTATACTTTAAAAAGTTAAATCTGAAACTAGTAATATAAAGAGTGAATTATTGTTAACTAAAACAACAAAAAGTAATTAAAAACATATCCTTCTTACCTTTTTTTAGTTATTGGTAATTCGTTCTTTCTAATAATTAATTTAGGTTATCAATTTTGGAATAAAATATATTCCTATATAAAAATCTTGTTAAAGTCAACTGAGAATAATTTAACGATATTTCTTTGTAATATTTTTAATCTGATAATATAATTGAAATTTTTATATCATATCTTCTCATGTACAAAAATTTCATTCAATTCTGTTAAGTCTTTTTTGAGCTCAATTCAAAACACAACATACAGGCAACATTTTTTATTACACTATCCTTTATTATAAGCATATTTTACGAAATTTGAAAAAACTAAAGAATACACGTATAGGCAGAACAACAGATCATTAATATATCACTTATAAAATAACACTTTAACGTGTGAACTTGTGTAGACATGGTTAATACCTACAGCGCGTTCAATTTCTTTGATAATTTGCGAAGAATTTATACCAAGAATAATTGATTAATACCACAGAAGTAAACATGTTAAAAAGATTAGCAGTGCTGTAAAGATAAGGGACTGGATAAGATGCAAGAGCTCATCTGCTTGAGGGAATACCAGGCTCAAGGAGGGCCATGAAAGAAAGACGCTTTCAAACAGACCGCCTTTACATTGAAGGGTCCTATTTAATGAATTTACGTTGGATTACGCCACTAAAATTGCACTGAAGTTGATGATTAACTTATAAGTTCTACGTAGATATATCCTCACATACATGAAGTATAAAGAAGTCACACCTTGCAAATAAACATCCGAACAAACTCTACAACATGTTAACACATATTTGACTTCCAAAAAGCCTTTGATAATCCAGGTCAAGTTTATTCAAAGTTATGTCAGAATGTATGTAAATTGTTAAGCAAGTACTTACAAGTTTGTACAAATAATTTTACCCCGTGTACGTGTTATTTGCTTAGTTAATGAGCATAAAGTCATTTATAGATTAGAAGACGGTAGCGTAATGAAGTGCAAATTTGCACTATCAATATCTAGTTGAGCACCGCGTTAATTTACCTGCTCTGAGCTCCCGATAACTAGCGCCGCAAGTTACGGCCCGCATGCAATTACTGCTTGCTCATTTAGCGTCCATTCTTTACTATCATTTTCTATCATAATTGCTCCTCTCCTAAGGGTCGTAGCCTGCTATTTGATAACCTTTCTCGATAAATCCTATTAATAAAGTTTCTGAATATGGATCAGTGTTTGTCACATTTACACCCAAAAAGTAATAACGGATTTTGATGTAACTTATACAAGTACGTCAAAACAATGTAAAAGTTTTTATAATTTATCAAAGTATGGTTGAAATTGGTCAAAATCCAGCCATATCAGGGTCATCTCGGCGTGCGCTTTAAAAGGTAAGGGTTAGACAAAAATAATGTATGGTGTCATTACTTATAAGGAGACAAACGCTAACCAAGCCGCAGGCGGCCGTTAGTAGGCCATAAAATACAAGAAAAAAGTTCAAAACTGATTTATAAGTTACATGAGAGGCGTTCAAAGAAACAATTTCTTAAGAATTGCAATATTAGTACAGAATGATTATTATGACTGTTTGATTTTTTTCTTAAACTTTTTTGTGATTTAGAATTATCATCATTTAATCGGATATATTATTGGATTATATTCTTTACTCTTGGGTAATGGCTATTTCTCCAGGAAGTAATGGATGACTTAGATAACAAACTCGCCCACGGTGTATATGCGATTTTAAATGGAACAAATCTTTACATTCTCAAGTTATATCGACAATTAAGACCATGAGTCCTTTTGTTTTAATAGATGCCGATTTCAATTTTAAATTCCTCTCGATTACTATTAGAGAGCGTCTAAAGGTGTATTTAAAGGAAATGCTTGTCGCTATTCGTTATACAATTATTACCTCTCATTGTTTAAACAGAACGTGATCGCTCGCACCCACGCTCGTGAAACTACCGATTATGCCACGGTGAACGGGCTATTAACTTCGCTCCCGCATACTGGCCGTAGCCCCCTTTTGCAGCGTCTCAAGCCTAATTTTTATCCCCTGGATTGGAGTCTTCGAGCAATCTGCTAGTACGATACCGTAATACTGCATTTACTGCCTAATAACAAGCATCACACTGTACCATGTACATGTGCTTACACAATAAGAATATATTAAGGTTATATAGGTATACGAGACCTTTTTGTTGATTAGTTAAATTTAGTCAAATTTCCAGATTGGAAATACATGTACAGGTTCCTGCGGCATATAAGAAGGTACGAATATACATGTAGCTTAGCTCACATAGATGTTTTAGCTCGATATGCGATATTGTTTGAAAAGCAACCGCCCAAGCCGATTTCCAGTCACTCTGGTACAAGGGCACTAGATGCCACTTCGGCTGAGTGCCGCAACACTCGCCTAAAAAGTCCGATGAATCTGTAAAGATCCATGTTGTTAAGGTCGTCAGTTCGAAAAAAAACCGTATTCGAATTTCAAAACTCATAAAGGACACTTAAACAAGATTTTCAGTAAAAACTGTTAAAAGACAAATTGCGAAATGCTTAACAAACGATTGCACTAGAAATGAACGGAAGCAAGTGTAAATTGCATGCAAGTTGCGTACGGAAATGGCTGTGTTGCAATTTTGTAGCAAATCATTATACCTTTGACAAGAATTATCTATCATTAGTCGCCAAGGGTTATATTTATACAAAAATACAGAATGCTTCGACAGTAGCACTCGTGAGTCAATCCTTTTTCTAGATTCTTTATCAGACTTCAATCACATCGGGTGAGTAGATTAGAGTAAATATTTTGTAAACAAGTAACTCTGCTGTAATCAACAATGAACATTGTAAAACCTGAAGATGACACTAAATATCGAGGGATCTGTAATCGACCACTAGATGTTATCATGCCGACAAGGAAACGTACGGACCTACAGTTTCAGTTACTGAAATAAACCGGCCGATCCAGGGAACGTGGCAAGCTTAAGCATGTTGTCCCAATGTTAACGAATTCAGGACATTAAAGAAAAAAAATGAGCCGTCACGGGACGCCTAGCAGATGTGAAACACATGTGTAACGTAGTAAAAAATACTGTATACACTATAGGTATGCGAGCTCAGTGTGGCAAGGAAGATTGCGCACAGTCGTTTGCGCATGGCATCGCGTCGCCACGTCTCACACACACACCACCGCCTATATCGCCACACGCCACGGCTTGTATCGCCACGCCAACAATCAGGTTTACTCTCGCCTATAGATGTTCCACATCAAAAATAAATTAGACAAATATTTGCAGCCGAACGGAAGTGATACATTCGCCGATTGATTTTTATTTATATAAAAAATACAGACAACGCACTGCGTAAACTGATGTTTACGCATGTTTACGCACGAAATTTTATAAAGGAGTATCATATATAACGTCGTTGAATGTTTTGAGAATTCGTCCACAAAACGTGATTCAGATAATTTATGACCAAAAGTAGTGCTACCTCCTCCCTATCACTACCCGCCTGATTCAGTAAGTCAGATATAACAAAGACAATAGGGCTGATACATCCCATTGAATTAAATTCGCAAACAAAACAATATTCTTACATATCTATATATAGAACAATAACTGACTGACTGACAGACATAAAATCACACAGCCTAAACTACTGGGGCTAGGACTGTGAAAGTTTTTCGCCAGTCAGTCAGGACTTTTTTATAGGTTCTTTTATTTTTATTCTCAGATTCTTTTATAGGACTTTGAAAATTTGCATAAATATTCCATTTAAACTATCGGTCAGCATTGAGGAAGCATTTTTGGAAATTTAACCCCAAGTGAAAAAAGAACTGAAATTTGTATATGGGGAATTGTCATTTTTTCGCCAGCCAGTCTGTTAATCTTTAACAGGGCTTTGTAAATTTGCTTGAATATTCCTTTTATTAAAGCAAGATGGGAAGATGACATAAAATATATCGCAGGGAAAACCTGGCTAACAGAAGTGACAGATAGAAATCGCTGGAGTAGCTTGGAGGAGGCCTTCACCCTCGCATGAGGGGTTCGTGTTAATTTCGAATTCGAAAAACATATTTTTAACTTTTTTATAGTGTATAAACTAAATATGTGGCATGAAATAAAGGGCTTTTTATTTTTATTTATACCTTTTACACTGTGGGTGAGCATTAAGGAAGAATTTCTTGAAATTCAACTCCTAGTTAATAAAGCACTGAAAGTGTGTATTTCCATACATACATCTCTATCCGTCATTTTTTCGCCAGTCGATCAGTTAGTCAGTTTTCCTATAAGTATAAAATAAAAAGTGGGAAATAATTACTGCAGAGAAAATTTTGCAACAACAAGAGATTATCTTACAAAGCCTTATATAGTATTTTTAATACAATGTTAGATCATAAGCATTTAACCTTAAAAGTCCTCAGGTAGAATTTATTACGGGATAGAAAACAAATACATTATAAAATGTACGTTTCCTTCGCCAATTTTAAAACGTATTAATTTGATCTACTTAAGTTATTTGTGTGTATACCACTTCTTGATAATTATATATTGTACTGTTATGAATGATTAAAAAGAAGCTCGCTATTTAAAGGAAAGCTTACGGAAACGGCTAAAAATTAAACAAATACAATCTACACAACCACATTGTATTACATAAGTAACGCACATATTTCAATATCATATTCATAATAATGTTGTGGTTGAATAAAACTAATTGTATAAAGGTGTTTATTTATTTGGAATACTAACATTGACATATAAAAACCCAAGACACACAGTCTCGAATAAAAGTAGAGCTCAAAACCGTCCCGCAAAAACTCCCCAATATACATACGTGATTATAATTATACGATTAAGTTATGATTTTGCAAATCCAACCTTACCTGAATGATTTAAAGTTGCTTTTACAAGGACGCAAGCGACACGAGACTATCTCAAATGACTGCATAATGCACTCATTTTTGTGTGCCGGCTGTGAGACGTTAAGCGTGCATCTTGGGGATTTTTTTTATATCATAGGAGGCAAACGAACTGGTCGGTCACCTGATTTTAAGTGATCACCACCGTCCATAGATACTTGCAACACCAGGGGAGTCACAAATGCGTTGCCAACCTGTGTTGGGGGGGAAGGGGAAGGGGAAAGTGGAAGGGGAGGAGAGGTGGGTCTCCGGCGCTCTCAGTGACCGAACGTAACGCAACAAGGTAAGCACTGTTACTTCACGTCAGTTTTCTATGAGAGGGTGGTACTACCCCGGGCGAGCCGACCCATTCATGCTGAAACCAGTAATAGCTTCAGCGTGGCTCTACCACCTACAAAAGGTTTTTGTATATTAATGGATACCAACGAGATCCAGATTATGATAACGCGATATCACTATCAAATATAAGCAAAGATAAAAGGGATATTTATTATAGGTTTTTGCATTATATCACAGACAATCTGAACAATTTTTTTCCCGCCAAGGAGTTATCCAAATTCTGGAAAAAGTAGTAGTCTGTAGGTGCAAGGTCTGGTGAGTAGGGCGGATGACGGAGAACTTCCAACCCCAGTTCTTGCAACTTGGAGACCATCTGCTGTGCAGTATGAGGTCGCGCGTTGTCGTGCAGGAGCAGCGGAGACGAGCGATAGACCAATGCTGGTTGGAGATGTGCCAGCTTCTCCATCATTGTGTTCAATTCTTCACAGTACACATCTGCAGTAATGGTCACCCCGTTTGGTAAGAAGCTGTGATGAATCACACCGGCGCTAGACCACCAAACAGTGACCATCACTTTTCTAGGGGTACATTTTCGTTTAGGGCATTGTTTAGGTGCTAAACCACGATCCAACCAACTTGCTGAGCGCTTGCGGTTATCAAACAGAATCCATTTTTCATCGCAGGTAACAATGCGGTTCAAAATTCCTTCATTTGTGTGTCTGTTGAGCAGTGTAACGCACGTCTCGAAGCGTACTTCGCGCTGGCGATTATTGAGTTCGTGGGGCAACCCATTTGTCAAGCTTTTTTACCTTGCCAATTTGACGCAAATGGGCCAATATTGTTTTGACGCTAACGTCGAAAGCTGCTGCTAATTCAGGCGTAGATTGTGTATCATCAGCTTCCACAATCGCCTTTAATTCGTCATTAGTAGATACTAAAGTCTTCGGACGACCGCGAGGTTCATTTTTCAGGTCGAAATTCCCAGAACGGAAGCGAGCAAACCAATAACAGGTGGTGCGTTGGTTTGTAGTGTTAGCTCCGTAAACGTCGTTGATATTGCGTGCCGCTTGTGCCGCGTTGCTGCCACGACGGTACTCATATTCCATAATTACTTGAATTTTTAACGTATCCATGATGACAAAAAAGATTGAAATGCGATGAAAATGTAACACTAATCAATAAACAAACGACTACTTTTGGAAAAAGAATTCCATGTTTTTAAAATAAAATTAATTTGAAATTAGAATTCTTAGCCAAATAAAAAATATTTTGATTTGAAATGGCCAGTACTGCAGAACGGCAATTTCATAGGTAAAGACCTATTATAAGCGTATAAATCTTCTAATGGGCTGACAACTAACAAGGACCTGAAATTTATACTGTTCATAAAAATGAGCAAGCTAGCTTTTTTTCAATTAATTCAAATAGTTGATATAAACAAATTATATGTATAATCGAAGCAAAAGTACATATGTTTGTATCAATGTTCTTCTATTGACCACATCCTGCCTTCTATTGTAATTTCGCAAATAAATCTGTATGTTGTAATATAATACAGTACATATAATACTTAAAATATTTTTGTTGCTAGATAATACCTAGTAATATCATATACGCTAAATCTGTATATTTTTTGCATAAAGAGGATGTGATCTTCACCTACGTACAAACTTAACCTTGATAACCATTGAAATAAAAGCAGGCACTAACTAGAATAGCAAATCAGAGGGATACATCGAGCCGCGTTTCAAGAGTCTAGGGCTGTAACGCTTCCCTCTTACACATATGGTTACCCTGTTACTGAATGAAAGAGAAACTAAGTACTCTTTAATAGAAAAAAAATATCTTGAATCATTGCAAACTAATATGACATTTAAATTGTAAATATAGTGTATGTTAAACAATAGAACACAATATCACAATATATACACAATGGAATATCCATCCAATGTCTGCAGTTTCGAACCCCGGTATCAACGAATTTTCACTAACACTATCACTATCACTATCACTAACACTTAAGACTATCGGCTGATAGTAAAGAAAAACCTCGTGAGGAAAGCTGAACCTGAGAAATGTTCTTATAGTAACACGGTGTGTGGGAAAATATAGAACTGTGGATTTTTCATAGTTTGAAATCGCTAATATCCTCGATGATAAATTTCCCTAAATAATATTAAGATATATTAAAATAATTCTAATTTAAAACATAATAGGATATCTGTTGTTTTCATCTCATTCAGTAAATCTGTGTCGTTGTTTGTAGCTAATATATGTTACTCAGGAGTGCTAATTCACAAGCTGGTATGTAAAGGTATCTTATGTTACGGTGCATGCCTCGCAAATTAACCGGTGAATTGTGACGTGACACTGTTGTGTGGCTGTCGGCTTGTTAAACACGGTTACGGTTGGATACCCGTATCATCTGCTTGAACGTTTTATAGTAAAACTTCAGCGGATTACACAATATTTGATACTTTTGTGCAGTTCGTTTCTATTACATTATATTAATTGTTCGTTATAGTATTACATTTTGTTCTCTATTTTAGGAACGTGTATGCCTCATTGATTCTTATATGCAGGTATTTTTGTCACTTTCTTATTGGGGGCACTCTAATTTTCGAAAGTTGTAAATCCATAATTATTTGTATCTCGAAAAGTGCAAAAATGAAAGCCTTGTTATTTTGGGCACTTGTGATATAATGATAAGATACTGTTGTAAAGTTTTCAGAACGAAAACTAACGAAAATCACGGAAAAGGTTGCTTCCCATACATTAAAAACAGTTCTATTCAATCTAATCTTAAACTATAAGTCCAATCTAAATAGCGCATTTATGTAATTGTATTGCTTTTCATTAGAAAAATCGAATAGCGTTTTTTTGTTTTTGTAAAATTACGACTTTAATATTTTTAGTGCCACAGAAACAAACCACTGTGCGACGCGGTAACTCCTCAGGAAAGATAGATTACATTTTATTTTTGGATAACTTTGACCTATTTTTAAAAAATCCAAAAAATATTCTAAAGGTTACCAAGATTTTTTTCAAACTCTTTAATTTTTTTTTACTTTTTAAGGCAATTTTTCAATATTTTCGTAATTCCCTTTAAGGGCACTGCATGCTCGTGCGTAACCCTACAAATAAAGCCCTACTTATATGTATAGTTAACTTAGCCAGTTTAGCATCCAAGATAATAACCGGCCGGCTGCTTTGGCACTCTTGAGATTGTAGCCAAGCGCCATAAGTGCGCGCCCCTTTAATCCGGTGAAACCATGAAGGCCCATCAGGCCCATAACGTTAGTCAGTTCGTAAAAATTACATTTTCGACATGCTGCTTATAGACGTGAAGGGTATAAAATCAAAGATTCAACCGCCCATGACATGTACGAAGGTCTAATACGAGATAGTTATTTCGGCAATATTTTATGAATAAAGTAATAACCAGTGGCTGGTCTTCCTTTCTAAAATAATGCCAAACATTTTTTGAGCGGTGATGATTCTGTGGCTACCGTTTTTGGATTTCGCGTCGATTGACGTAGATTAACATCCTTTTGAAGTACTCAGTCAGATCTTTCTGTGAAGCAAAACATCTTGATCAAATGATGAATTTCAATTTTGTTGTTTGCGCACAAATATATTCGAAATCAGCAATATAATGCGAGAGAGTTGGTCGCAATTTGATACGAGTCACTTCTCTTTCTCTTGACACGTTGCATGAGCATTATATAATAAGGTCACAAAGATTCATCAGTCATGATTAAGATGCAAGTCAGAGAGTGCAGTTATAGGTGGTAGAGCCACGCTGAAGCTATTACTGGTTTCAACATGAATGGGTCTGCTCGCTCGTGGTACTACTACCCTCTCGCAGAAAATTGACGTGAAGTAACGGTGGTGATCACTTAAAATCATGTGACCCACCTGTTCGTATGCCTCCTATGATAAAAAAAAGTCGTGGTAATTTCAGAGTCCAATGCCTTGAGATTAATGATCACAGGCTTTACGATTTGATAACAAACTCTTTCTCCGTCAACCTCAAAAGGTCGAAGGGACATATACGAGAATTGTTGCATAGCATTCTATACCCCAGGTTTCTTCATACTAAAAAGTTACTACTAGTGCTAGTAGTATTTCGTATTCCAGCAGGGGCATCTGAGATATAGTCCTGCTATGTTTATCATATTTACCATGTTAGATTTTGATTATTGATATGCAATACGTAACATCAGGTGAGATTGTGGTGAATAGCTAAAATCTGTAAAGTATAAAAAATCTGGAGAAATCTGGAGTGTCTCGGTTCAGATACTTCATAATGGTAATAATGCATGAAGTCGCGTTAATCCACGAGGAATCGAATTCGACAATAAGACTGCGCTCCATTGTAAGAGAACGCCATAACGATACCATAGAATATTTGTTAATGCTTACCTACTGTTTTTTATGTGATTGGAGGTAAACGGACCAGCGGGACACCTGATGGTAAGTAATAGCCGCCGCTCATGGTCACCTGTGACACGCGGAGCATCATAAATTCATTGCTGGCCTTTGAATAAGAAGTGGGCTCGTTTCTTGAAAGTTTATAGGTTATATTGATCTGGAAACGTTGTCGCTGGAAGTTCATTCTAGAGAACCGATATACGTGGAAAAAGCACACGCGAAAATCGCACAGTAGACGACTTCCAACCATCGAGATCACACCGATGGAATTTCAATTTGTGGCAAGTCGTTCGATAATGGAACTCAGCAGAAAGTATCGCTCCGAACAGGTCTTCAGAACACTTTCCGTGACAAATCTTGTTAAAGACGCAAAATGTCGCAACGTCCCTAATTATTTATCACCTTCATATTAAAACGTCTTTCTCTAAACACCGATATCGGTGTTTTTAAACGAGACTATATTTAGACACATTTACTAGTTCCATAGGAATCTAACCTTTAAGTTTTAACTAACACTCACTATTTAAATTTAACTTTTCGATCTCGTTAACAATGATAACAAGGCAAATTATCAAATTGAAGATCCTATCTGTATTTCAAATGTACATTTTAATGTATGCTCGCCATAAATTATATAACATAGTGACTTTAAGAAATTGGTATAATTTTATTTCAAGAAATAAACAAAAAATAAATAACGCGTTTATCACCAGACTACAGAAGGAGGTAATGGTTTCCGAGCGTATATATGTCTATTTCTTTGACACGCTCTTTATTGGCAACAACTTGATAGATTAGATTATATTAAAGACAACTTGATTAGAGTAAAGAACATATGAGGTGTATTTAGATTCATCTTAGGTGGGTATGACATCGATTATATATAATTCAAACCTGAAGTTTGTAAAAAAAAGAAACGGAGGTAAAAGCTAAAAATATTTTTTTGACTTACCAATACCTTTATTTGGAAACGACTATACGCTATCGGCTTGATGGGCCTTCATAGCTTCACCGGACTAATGGAGCAAGCGCTTATGACGTTCAGTTGCTTGGCAACAGGCTCAAAAATATCAAAATGGCCGACTCGGCCGGCTTTGGTTGTTGCCTTGGATGCGATAACGCAAATCTTACTAAGCTAAATTAACGAAGGTAATCATATATATACGAATTAGTGAAGCATACATATTACATGCGTAAAAGCATGTGTGTCTGATGAACTCAAATATGTACTGTGTATCTGTCATCTCGGCTAAATTAGACTAACCAAATTCGAAGTACAAGTGAAAAAATCAAAACCCTTCCACCATAAGTGTACCTGCCTGTGTGTGTTAACGTCTGTGATCTGTATTGTGAATGCTGAATGAGAATTAGTAAAGCAACTAAGATCCGCAATTTTGACGTATTTTTTCTTACTAGCCCATAGTTTTTTAAGAGCCAAGTCCTGATGCGTCAAAGTTCTAAAATAATGTCCAAAAATATCCCCATCTTTCGAATTACAAATTGAAGGAAGAGATAAAATGAATTATCCTGAAGTGTATTTGATGACTGCAATCAACAGTACCGCATAGTAAAAATATATAGCAACTAGAATCGGTAACGTTTCATCATTAGAAAACTCCTTACTGTCCGCAATACGACCTTGTTTTTTATACATTTAGAAAATTTTACGATACTTTGGTTTTCTCACTACCGATTTGTTTTTTTTTAATAATACTGTATGTGCGTAGTTCCATTTTTGAAGTTATACTTCTTTTGGCGCGTTAGGGAAAAATTATGAGAGTAAATTTTTACGATGCGCGCGCACACCGTCACGAAAAACCGACATCCTGAAGTTAGCTATAGTCAACATTTTGTTTCTTTGTATTTGTTGTTTGTATTTCTTTTTATTAAAACTTTCAATGTATTAAATACCTTTTTTCTATTGTTAGTGTCGTTTTTTCTACAAACGTAGAATAAGGAAAGATAAAATTTTTGAAAAGATTTTTATCTTGTTACGCCAAAGAAGTATAACCTCCAACGCGTGTACATAAGTACACACACACTTTTTTTATTATTTTAATAATATATCTTATGTAAGGAGAAAAAACCAAAATAAAGCTTATAGCTTTATTATATTTATATTATATTTATATTTATATTATATTATAACAAAGATATACTATTTTGCATTTCTTTGCAAACAACATCATCCGTTTCCTTCCCTTCACCTGCACATGTACTCTACACCGCTTATCCCAGTTTTTCGCTGTAAGAAATTACACATCGCTAAAGGCGTAGCTAATAGCGTAGTCAGTTCGAAAAAAGAAATGAAGGCGTAGTGCTCACAAAACCTTATATCAAACGAAGATACAGTGATATATTTTTCTTTAGATAAGTGACTAAAAAGTAAAATAAAAAACAGTACGTGTATCTGTATGTACACGCGGAAGAAGTGAAACTTCTTTAACTTATATACTTATGTATCAAATTGTATGTATACGAGAATGCTCATAAACTACATACTAAACGAAGACCCGTAGTATAAATACTTAACTATACAATTACTCATTTTGGTATACTACTAGATCCAAATAGACAGTACACATACACACAAATACATTCACTACTTTACGTTTAAAGCGTAACGCCATTTTTTCCCTACCTTACAATCGCAGACCTCAGTTTATACATATTACAAGATGGACTTTACGATAACTTGTGACTTATACCACGTGAATGTTTAGACAGTAGCAATAATTATGCAGGACACTCTGCGCGCGATTCTCGTTCTAAATCAATTTAAAGAATAGGTGCTTAATATTTGGTCTAATTATCTAGAAACATACAAAAATTATACTCAATCCTATAGGCGTCTATATTAAAGCACAGTGTCAATGACCGTCGGGTGAAATGAAAGTGAAGCCAACCTACTAACAAAGGATAATTTTTCGAATTTTGAACAAACAAAAGGGTTTATCATCGAAAGTTATTAGCTCCGGGTCGTCGCTTGCTGGTTATATCACCGGTCAGTGAACCTAGGTTTGTTAAAGTTATTATCCATACTTTTGAAATTCTTATAACAAACTTTACTTAAGGTTATCTTTGTTGTCTATAAGTATTAAGTAATAAGTATAAGATTAGCCTAGTCGTCAGATACGAAATACACGTTTGTATTCATGACGTACATATGCCGGTAAACATATTAGTTAGTTAATTAGGTCAGTTTAGCTTAGACAGATACGCGGTGTTGGATCCAAGTTTGACCACTTTGGCCACCATAAGTTTGTTGCCAAGTGGCGATGTGCCTTAAGCGCTCGCCTTAGTAGTCCGGTGAAGCTGTGAAGGCCGGTCAGGCAAATAGCGTAGTCAGTTCGAAAAACATTAACGCTGTGTTCGAAGACGCTATCAACTAAATCATCATCGCTTTATGATCTTTGTTCCACCTAAGAAAAATCGCCATAAATTATACTCTTCTACTCTTATCTTTCAACCGTGATCCGAATATTGACATATTTTATACTGATACAATTCCTCATATAATCAATTTATATCGTCTTCAAACATTTTCTACTCCTATATCCGTCTACATTTATATTAATCCCTCTTCAAATTGTGTAACTTTCATCCCTATATGCTTACAATGGACTACCATCACTCCTCAAATTCTCTATCAAAAACGCTATTTTAACAGTTCTTCTTTTTGAAGCGATGATGTCTCAATGCTAGCGTGTTTGATCGCCTCCTGATTTTATGTAGGTTCATATCCTACAATGACCCAAAGTTTCGGGTAAAAGTAAATATCTTTGATACAACAATAGTAAGTTTATACGGCTTTTTCTATATTTGGTCCAACTAGGCACCCTTTTCGAGTAGAAAATCTATCTGTAAGCACCTCTAGCTATGTATTCCAACAACTGCATTCGAGCCTCAGACCCCATAAATTTACCGAGTCATTTACAACAGGTGAAATTCTGATGAAAAATTAAACTGTATTAAATATAAATCAAATTAATAAATTATTTACTTATTCGTAGTACTATTAGTTCTAATTACACCATACATTCATATAAGCATTATGAATATATTTTAATTTAATCAAAACGTATTTTAATTTTGGCAACCAATCTTCTAGTAGATTATTACTGAAATTGTCAAGTAGGTAATGTTATTATAAGTTTGTTGCGATCATTTCAATGAACTAACAAAATAGTGGCCCTCGTGTTACAACTTTCCAGGGAGTTTTTGTGGCAAGTCAGAATTCATGATAATTGGTATTATTCCCATCTGCGTCACTTGTGCACAATAACCAAACCATATTATGTAAAACACCACCAATATTACAAAATATGCAGTGAAATGACACTAGATTATATAAAATATAAATCCACTATATAACATTCCAAGATCTCGCCAGAAACTCCAAATCAATATTATTTATATGTATGGATATATGATAAAAGAAAAACAAAAACAAAAATGAAAATAAACATTACATTAAATAACTAGCTGAGCCCACGATTTCGTCCGCGTGGAAGTTAATGTACAAAGACAGTGAGTAATAAAATTCAGATAAATGTATTAAGTCCTTATCTACTTTTCCCTTGTACTTAAGTCGCGTCGTCATTAAAATTACAATAACTTTTGATAGAATAAACCGATTTTAATGAAACTAAAACTAAATATTACTCGAGGATGTGCTTTATGATTTTCTTGTTGGGCTTTTATCGTGAACGTAGTACTTTAGCAATGATGACGGTTTAAAGAAACAGACAGAAAGACAAATATTTCTAAAATGATTGAAATGTATTTTATTACTTACTAGCCGACCCGTGCCCACTTCGTTGGGCGGTAATAGGCATTATCAAGTGTAATTTTTCTCGAGAATTCAATCATATATCTCTCATAGTTAAGGCAGCGTTCGTAAGAAACGTTTTCGTTCGACCATTTTTTCTCCGACTCCCCAGATATTACCCCCTACAACCTCACAAACTTTACCTCTTTATAATATTAGTATAGATTATAGATAATATAATTAGTTAATAGCTTCTGCCCGCGACTTCGTACGCGTGGAATAGTTATTTTGGGCTAAGACGCAGCGGAAGCTCTCAAAAGGAAAAAATACCCCGATTTTAAAACATTTTTCATTGTTTCTCCGCTCCTGTTAGTCTTAGCGTGATGATATGTAGCCTATGACACTCACAAATAACGTGGCTTGATATTGGTAAAAGAATTTTCAAAATAGGTTTAGCAGTTCCTGAGACTACCCCCTACAACGTCACAAACTCACAAACTCACAAACTTTACCTCTTTATAATATTAGTATAGATTCCAAGTGCAACAATTTTTTTTACAAAAATTTATAAAGTACAGACCAGACACGTTACATTTACATTCTTATTATATGTATAGATAAGTCCAGCCGGTATTGCGTTCCGAAAATGATCCGAATACTGGAAAATCAAGGTGAGTAGTTGTTCGCAAGTTGCAGGCGCATAATGAAATGGAAATGAAGCGCGCATTCACAAAACAACCGTGAAACTGAACGCACCAGTCTCGACAGTAGTTTGTTGTTTCTATTCTCAAACAATTATTACATAAAATCGAATTCATAAGCCGGCTTCTAAACGTAGAAGTGAAGTTTCATTAATAAATTTTGTATTGTTTTCGAATTAAGATGACTATTTACAGTAAAATAGTTCAAATCATATTAGTCAGTGTGTGATGATATATGGAAAGGATTTCGACTACAAAGGTTTGTTTATTTTCTTTTTTTTTATGAATTATTGAGTATTTCAAGTGAAATTACATTCGGTCGTATAATAATTGAGTTGTTATTATTCGACAAAAATGAAATATTTTTTTTTATATTTACATTTGTCATTAATATTAAAATATAACAAAATGACATACAAAAGTGGTTAGTACTCTGACTTAGTTAACGTCCACATTTTATTATTTAGTTAAAAAGGTGAGTTTCATTTGATCTCTTTTATATTTGTAATTTTACTGCATAACTATTTATAGTATAACGCAATGGACGGAAGTCTCATTACTTTCTCGGGTTTAGCCCCGTTTTAAGCCCTGGACTCTCCAAAAACGGTTAAGCTGCATACAAACAAATGTAGAGCCCATGAGGGATACATCATCAGACTGTTATTAACCTTAGGTTTAAAAAAAATACCTGATTTATTACAAAGCTGAGAAATAACAAATTATGTAATGTCAAATCATATTTATATAAGATATATTTCTAAATTATTTTTTCGTTTGTACGGAAGTTCTTTTTTTACTAAACCATGAACTTTACAATGTCGTTGAATAAAACGAGACCCGCCATTTTGAGATTTGGGTCTTAAAAATCAGCCGAAGGGTTAATCTAAAAACTATATGTTAACAGGGTCAGTAGTTTTCAAGTGATGCGTGCTCCAACCTGAAACATTAATAGTTTCATTGAGGACTAGGTTGTGTCCGCCGGCAACAGTAAATTAAATAATTAACACTTCAATAACTACAGATAATGTTTTCTAAACTTTAACCAAAAGCAGTAAATGTATCTTAAGGAATCCGTTCCGACATACATAGAAATACATACAATTTATTGTCCGCTCATCAAATACGTCACGCAAAATTTTACCTTTTTATACTTCCTTCCTTCTTTCGTCACGCTGTTACACTTTTCTGCGACCCCCTGACTATATTACCTCACGAATTATAGATAACTAGCGGGCCCGGCAGACGTTGTCCCGCCCTGATTAAAAATAAATCTTTGACAAATTATATACCAAAACGTTCCTCATGAATCACTTTATCCACTGGTGAAAACGGCATGAAAATCCGTTCAGTAGCTTTTTAGTTTATCGCGAACAGACAGACAGACAGACAGACGCGGTAGGGGGAC
Organism: Antheraea yamamai; assembly: GCA_036509395.1. Classification (NCBI taxonomy): domain Eukaryota; kingdom Metazoa; phylum Arthropoda; class Insecta; order Lepidoptera; family Saturniidae; genus Antheraea; species Antheraea yamamai. Next base: position 20,885,641 of record AP028428.1, on the reverse strand, counting down.
TTTATTTTATACTATGTAATGATGATGTATGGGACATTACATATTGCAATGAATAGTGCACAAATTTTGACATATTCATGTCAAACAAATGCCTTTTTATCTTTTTATAGTAAGAAAATAATTAAATAAAAAATATTGAGAGAAAAAATTATAAACCCACCGACCTCTTTGTCACATCTTGTCACAGTAAGTGACACCCCGTCAAATAAACCTCCCGATACGCACATATGTATTTTGGTAATGGCCCTTGACTAACTAATTAACTTCCTATTAATGACATAACAACGTTATACAGTTGTTAAGTTTTTCTAAAGAGAATTGTATAAAATAAATTATAATTTTCTACACATGTAATAAGAATGTAACTGTAACGTGTCTGTACTTTTTAAATTTTTGTGAAAAGACTTGTTGCAGGTGTCTAAGAATAAGAATAATATACATTTCAATCATTTTTAGTAATGTCTGTTTGTCTACCTGTTTGTTTAGACACGCTTCACTGCTAAAGTACTGCGTTCATGATAAATTCTTTACATGAAAATCATAATGCATGTCTTTAAGTAACATGTAATCTTTACTTCATTAAAATCGGATCACTCTATTAAAACTTATTGCAATTTTAATGACGACGCGGGAGCGACGAGAGAAAAGTAGATAAGTAAATTGACTTAATGCATTCAGATGGTTTAAGTAATCACTGTATTTTGCATTAAGTTCCACGTAGATGAAGTCGCGGGTACAGCTAGTAGTAAATAAAGTTGTGGAGTCTAAAAATTATGTATACTGAGAGCTTTAAAGTCAGTGGTAGAGAATAGTTGTTTATGTCAGAAGCAAAAGTATTTGTTTTTGCTGCAATCCGGTCCAAAGACTGCATGTCCTTGCTACACAGTCCTTGCCAATACTTTTGACTGCTCTGAATATTTTTGCACAGAACACAAATTTAGGTAAAAATACGTGCTATATTATATGTATAATACCGGGCTATTATAAGTCGTAATGGTTGAGTGGTTTGATCGGAGGAATATCAATCCGATGTCCGCAGTTTCGAACCACGGCATGTACCAATGAATTTTTCGGAATTCGCATACATTTACTAATTTAAATTTGGACACTTGGACCTGAGAAATGTAGTCTTGTATTACCGCTGTATTTGAGAAAACATAGAACTGTGGATTTATCTGATTTAGAAATGGCCAATACGTCGTGGGCTGGCGTGGCGATAATACCTATACCATCCTTCGGGAAGAGGACTATAGACTTGCAGTGGGTCTCTTATATGCTGATTACAATGACACAATTGAATGATAAATAAATGCTATATATCGATTCCGATAATAATATTTTAACTTTGTTTTATATTAAGGTCTTAACTGTATCATACTTTTTTTTCTTTTTTTTTCGAACTGACTGTGCTATTGACCTAGTAAGGTCTTAACAGCTTCACCGGACTACTAAGGCGAGCGCTTAAGGCACTCAGCCGATTTTATTTGACAACTAGCTCAAGGGTGCACGGCACACCTCGGCTTGGGCTGTTGCCTGATACATGCCATTCGCGACCTATCTGAGCTAACCTAAGCTAAGCTAACTATTCATACATATATGAGTTGTTGAAACATATATGTGTACCAGGCATACATACCTCAGCGACTCTTATATATATTTCGTATCGGATAATTTTCTAAACTATTTCAGTTTGATAAGGGAAAAAATAAAACCCTTCCACTTGCATGTGTAAGCGTGTATGCGTGCACGTGTGTGGAGGTGATATGTGTAATGTTGTCGCAGTGATGTAAGATTTTGTGTCACTGTATCGCGCGAGCAGCGCACTCAAGGGCTCCACGCCGAGGGAACGGACCTAGGCTTGAGCCGCTGCCGAGGGGGGGCTAATCTGGTACTGTATCATACGCAAAGCTAAACTTAAGGCGATATTCCAAGCGGCCAAAAAGGTTGCACAAGGACTGTACTGTCTCTTGAACAGCTGAATCTTATTTTACAACCTCGTTAGTAACTGGCCGAAGCAATACAATCCAGTTTGTACAAAGTCATATATAGCTAGCTATAAACCTGAGTCAGAATTACTTGCAGTAATTTTGACGGGTCGATAAAAAAGTTTCACACAAAAAAACGTTGTACGTACGTCATTTGTACCGATGATTTAAGTTCCGCGATAAAGTGAGTAAGGTTCCATTTAACTTTTATACGCGAATGATTGAAATATGTTTTGTTAAATAATATCAACAATTATTTTGAAACATCTCAATAATTGTCACAATTTATTGTTATTTTTCTTATTAACTGTACACGTGGCGAATATTTTCAAACGAAGCATAACTTGTATTAAGATAAATTAATAGATATTTAGCACAAAAATCATCACACAAAAAGTCGGCTATGTGTAAGAATTTTACTTACAATCCCAAAACCCAATTACCATGCAGAATTTACTACAATTGCCCCAGGATGTTTGACGTTTCTTAATTCATTTTGTATCGCCTTTCAATATTCTATTTTATTTTAATTTTTGACAACCAATCTTCTATTAGATTATTACCGACATTGTCGAGTAGTTAATGATATTTCAAGTTTCTTGCGATTATTTCAATGTTCTAACAAAATGGTGGTCCTCTTGTTAAAACTTTCCAGGGAGTCTAAGTCAAAATCCCTGGTCCGTGTACTATTTCCCATCGACTTCATTTGTGCACAATAACCGAACTTTTTTTTTTCGAACTGGCTACGCGGTTCACCTACCTAGGTCTTAATAGCTTCACCGGACTACACGAACAACCGAACTATTGCGGGGTGGTAGGGTGTCTGTACCCGACTGGATCGCGACCACCGTACACTAGGTGGTTCACCCGCCATAGTGACACGTTTGGGCGTGTCGCGTTCCGGGATCAGCCGGTGTATATCCAGCAACGGGGGGGGGGGCTGTCCCTGACTGGGTCGCTTTCAGGCCGGCATGACAGCGGCGACCGGCGATAGATAGTATGTCTTTCGGTGGTCGCCATTGTTTTTGGATTGTACTGTGCTTACCATCAGGCACAGTACAGTCACTTTGCCGAGCTACAATAAAAAAAAAAAAAAACTATATTAGATAAAATACCGCCAATGTTACAAAATATAAAGCCAAATAGCATGTGCGAACATCATCAATATCAGAACTTTTCTCGCGAAGCTCATATCGCTTATGTTCGCTGCACCAATCACAGGGGTTGGTTTTTTAACCAATCAATGCACGGCTTCCCGTGATTGCTGCATTTTTGTTCGTGCGACATCTAACGGACACATTATTGTTGCTCGAGACCCCACAACGTCGTCGCATAACAAATGTTCTTTATTTTACGAAATAACTACACAATGACCATTTTCGCGTAACAAACGGTCTTTACAAAAGTAAATTGTGAGTGTGCCGCGGTCTATAACACCGAATTTGAGTGGTACTGTGTTCAACGGCCACAGACGTTACCCGGGTACATCAGCGGTGCGGCAAAACCTAAACAACAAGGTAAGTCGTGCATTATACTGTTGATAAAGTGTTAGCGAACGTATTACTACACTACCCAAACGTGCATAGACCCTGTGGCCTGTGCACATAGCATAAGAATATGAATTTTAAAAAAAAACCACTACATACATTCCAAGATCTCGCCAAAAACTCCGCCTTACATTTTTTATAGTTTAATATAAAGTCCATAGAATACAAATTAATTGTATATGGGTTTATATAATCTACGTAAATAAAAAAGTCGAGGCAGTCAGTAGGACTGCCGATAGAAGTGAAAACTCAAACAATGAAATAAATGTGTTCTCTTTTGAATTTTCATATTAATTATAGTGTGAATGAATTAGTTTATTGAAATTATTAACATTAGTGTGGTTTTCATATCTATTGGCACTCTGAGCAATAATTATAGGTATTTTTTATAAAGTAATCACTACTAGGTATAATTCTATAATTCATTGGGTTGTTGTATGTGAGTGGTTTGAAATTCTGATCGGCAACCTTTTGGTGTGACGAAAAGTAAACACTGTGTCGGTTAGAGTGTTGAAAACACCAATTCTCTTCCGATCGCCAAAACTAAGCGATGTCGGGCGCAGTCGATATTTGGATGGGTGACCGCCTGGAAACAGCGTGTAACACCGTGTGTTTAGTTTCACTTCTATTGCGTGTCTTTGCGACACACCAATTTTTTTTATATAAAAAACTCTTTTACATGTTTTTTTTTATATGTAAATATTTATTGCGGAACCTTTTTATACACAACGTATATTACTTAAATAAACGAACGTAATTCTATGTCATAACGATTTAATATATTAATATAAATTACAGTTAATATAATTACAGTGTGGAAATTATATAATTTCATTGGGATTAATTACTATATTTTATAATGTAAACGCGGTCAGTGTGATTTAAATATAAAGATTAAATTTTTTACTAATTATTATTTTAAGCTATTATGTACCTACCGCGTTATGTCCGGTAAAATTTAATATTTTGAGTAAATTATTGCAACAGAGTAAATTTTTTGTCGTCTTTTTTTTATTTTTATCATTATTCATTTTTAGAGTTTTGCATAAACTTCAGCCGACGCGTGTCTAAAACGACATCGTTGAATGAATATATGACAAGAGAAGAATGATTTATGTCGATAAATTATGATATATTTTAGGTATACTTTACAACTCACAAGACTAAGTTAATTGCGTCTTCTGGATAGTGATTTTCCGCGTAAGTAATTACGATCCACGGCATCATAAAGTCGTGTAATTATAACCGACGTATGACTCAATAAATATAATGGAAATACACATCGCAGTAAAAACTCAATGCGATGGCGGAACAAACGGCTAAAATATTTAAGTAGTGCTTCATAAGGCCAGGGTTACTGTACTTGAATAATTTGATATAATTGTTGTATGTAATTAATGGGAAGACCTCATCACACTGAGAATAGTATGACTTATGATTATATGTTTCAATACTGCAATGTTAGTTCCACCGCGTTTCCTGTATAGGCTTTGCTAGAAATGGAAAAAATATCATTGATTTCGTCAACTATCAAATTTCATACTAGAACCCACGCATGAGAACACCCTCACTAAGAAGTCAGCGTGTAATAGCAGCACGCGTTTAGAAATCTGTAGACGTGCACACACTCTTAGTTATACTACTGGTTAATGTTTATTTAAAAAAAAACGATATATATTTTTACACTAAGACAATCTATAAGATGATTTGGTTATAAATAAAATACTACTGAAAAAAATAGAAGTAAAAATATTACTGCAGAATCTCGGTAAATCGAACTTTAAGAGAAATGCAAAAATGTATCTATTAAAGAGGCTTCGATTTATAAAATGTTTTGGCTTGACAGTACTTTTATAGGTAAATATTCTAGTTACAAAGGTTTAGATTCTATGCTACCTAATTTAGAACTACAGAGATAAAATAAATAAAACAATGTCCTTACAGAGTTAATGTTTATAGAAAAAATAGTAATCTGTAAATATTGTAGGTAATATTCTTAAACTCGGTACCTAGGTTATTATTTCTCGGGCTAAGGTAGAATACATATCTGAATGTACCTGAATATACTATTCGAGAAATATAGGTCAAATAAATATACTATTTTCGATTTAAAAAAAAAAACAGGCCGCTATACTACGCGTCGCTAGTCTAACGCATGCGCAATACGTTATGGACATGTCGATGACGCTAACCCATAAGTTTTTCTCCTGCCAAAAATCGTTGAACGAGGCAAACGAAGTATCCATTTCAAAAATATGTGCTGAAAACTCCAATGTGGAAATATTGATTATTTCGACTAATAATACATATTATAACTAAAAAGCTGTAAATACGTCTATAACGCTTCGAACCAGTTTATTTTTGACGGCTGCCCCGCTCAGTCCGCCCGTAGCTAAGCAACATATAACTATTTCTTTTTCACCTCCGATTTTGAGAATATGCCTTCTTACTTCCACATTTTATCTAAGACAGGGTGGCGTTACAATATTACTTTACGTATGTGTGCGTTATCGTGCCATTTGTTTTGTTTTTTAATTATAATATCATTGATTTCGATTCGTCGAGTGCTCAAATTTCGAGTAATAAAAGTATTGTCGTTTGAAACTAAGGGAGGAACGATTTTTTTTTAGATGTTTTCGTCTTACCCAGGTTTTATATAGCGAGGTTGTACTGTATAATGTAAATATTTATAATACATTCCAAATTAAAATATATAAAATAAGATATATTTATATTTTAAATAAACACATAAGAATTAGTACTTACAAGTTATTATTGGGTTGTTAATAGTACGAAACAAAAACATACGACTGATTCTAGGAAAAGACGATAAAAAAGGTACTTTAGAATTGCTGTCAGCTGAATACGTCTTCTTTGTATTTACACGTCAATTTTTTTTCCGGTCACGTAATGTTCTCGCAGCTATGAAGATAATCATTATTTATACTAATAACTCTACAGTTCTGTATGCACACTTTTTTTGTCACGAATATGACGCTTAATAAAACTTGTATTTCTGTTCGTATGTCCGGCTTTAATTCAAAAACGGCCTAATCGATTTTTATATATTTTTGTCCACGGAAAATTTACATCAATTGATAGATTATATTGCAATTATCAGAAACTAGCGGGTCCGGCGGATATTGTGCTGTCCTGATAATTAAAAAAAACCTTGACAAATTGTATACCTAAACCTTCCAAATGAATCACTTTATCTACTGGTGTAAACCGTATGAAAATCCGTTCAGTACTTTTTGAGTTTATCGCGTAAAGACAGACAGACAGACGTGGCAGAGGACTTTGTTTTATAATATGTAGTGATATTTTAAAAATTGTAAAAGGATTTTTTCTATATTTTTCTTTTTTTACTTTTTTAAATCAATTTTGATAAATTTCTGTACACGACAGGAATATATTATGTAAGAGATTACACATTATAAACATTATCAATGTTACTTTTAGATTTTACTACGGAAAATTAACTCAAAATTTAAAATCTCAGGCGATTTTCCCATTATTTTGTATATGTGAAGTATGTAATTCTAGAATCGGCAACCTGTAAAAACAATCAATAATTGATTTAAAAATAATACTGTATACCCACATTTTAATAATATTACGAAAATAACAAAGTCGAAAATAATTAATACTTAAAAAACGCGTGGAGCGCCACAGGCATATGCTAATTTATAGTCTTCCAATACTTATCAGTTTGATCTTGGCTTAAGTAATTTATGACTCTTTTATTATATTATGTTTGCCGACTTTTTTAGTGAATGATTTATTAATCTACTTCATTGACTAACTAGCTTTGACCTATCCCAGGGAAACAGTACTTTTTTTCTAGATAAAGGAACTCTGTATCCTTTCTGTTTCCCTAAGAACGTGGGCGCAAAATTTAATGAAGATCGATTGAGAAGTTAAGCCGTGAAAGCGTAACAAACAAACAAACTCACATTCGCAATTATAATATTTGTTGGAATGTACATGATTACATGTTTAGTCTGGCTATTGGTTAGGATATAAATAATTACACGTTTAGACTGGGTATTGGTTTGAAAACTTTGAAAAACTGAATTTTGTAAAGGACCGGCATGATCTAAACACTAGAAACTGTGATAAACTGGTCGTCCCATGTTTCGGACTTAGCAAAACCATCCAACCAACAAAAAATAGTTTCTTAGGTAATAGTGTTAGGTTTTACAATAAAGTCCCAAAACATATTACCGATTTGCCGTGGGTGGGTTTTATAGAGTGGCTATTATAGAGTGGATCAATATGTGAACGATGGTGAGATCTGGAATTGACTCCTCTCTGTGCATACACTAAACACGATTGTAACGTGCATATATATATAAAAAGCTGTACCCGATCGAGTTTCTTGCCGGTTCTTCTCGAGAAGTGGGTTATTTGACCGAACCGGTGGTAGTTTTGACGTTCATAAGCGCCTTATTAGGGTCTAAACGAAATAAAGTATTTTTGATTTGAGGTATATGAGTACATGTTTAGTCTAAATACTGGTTACTTCACCGACGTGAAGTAACACTGCTCACATTGTTGCGTTTCGTTCGGTCAGTGAGAGCGCCGGAGGCCCACCTCCTTTCCCTTCCCCTTTCTCCTATCCCTACCCCTCCCTCATACACGGGCTGGCAACGCACTTGCGACTCCCCTGGTGTTGCTAGTGTCTATGGACGGTGGTGATCACTGAACATCAGGTGACCCACCTGTTCGTTTACCTCCTTTTGACATAAAAAAAAATGATGCACAGGATTAAATGTTTAGTCTGGATATTGGTTAGGATGTATATGAGTACATGTTTAATTTGATATCTGTTTAATTAGAAAACATAATTAAATGTTCAAATACATTCAGAATTCAAATTCAAGATTTATTTATTTACATTTAAATTTTTCACATATTTTTATAATGGCTTCTAAACTAGGCAAAGTCTTGACAGCTTAATTCATTGTGATATGTTATTTATGGTATTTATGTTGTCTGTATGGAAAAGCATATGGAATAGGCTAAATATTATTCTGAAAAGTCCTGTATCTTCTAGTAAAGTGTTCGTCAAAATCAATTGAAACGTTTCCGATAATTGGTTGAGCAAACACAGACGCTCTAATTTTATCTCGATATGTAATTAACACCAGTCTGCTTCGTCTGCTTCTGTATTTTTGAAATGGAACTTCTTATTGGCTTATAAGGCTTTGAAATTCTGATCCGCAACGTTTTTGTGTGGCGGTAATAGTGATGGACGTAAACACTGTGTCGGGTAGAGTGTTGAAAACACCGGTTCTCATCCAATCGCCGAAGTTAAGCAACGTCGGACGCGATCAGTACTTGGATGGGTGTTCCCAACACCGCGTGATGATGGCTTTCTGTTGTATTTCATCAATTAAAATGTTTCCCTGTAATATAAAAGTTTCACTTCTATCGTGTTTTTAGACAACCTTGTTATTTATTTTTCCACATTGTCATATAATATTAGCTGGATCTATTCCTTCTTTTTTACGCCATTGGTACATCCAATACGAATGCTCAAACAGTACTTTAAGAAAGAGGACAAAAAGACGCGGAACTGGTATCTTATAAAATTAATAACGGTTTTTACGCTGACGCAGGCTGACGTGTGTTGACGAATTCTCGACTCTCGGTGCATATGATAATTGTTAAATTGCTTTGTACAAGTTTAGTGCAATCACTGACCAACGCGTATAAGGTATGCAATTCTCAGTATAAAAAAAAAAACAAATAAGGGCAGAGTTACCAACTTTCATACGACAATTACCCTTGAAGCTAAAGACAAAAACATCTAAAATTTCCACAATTACTTAAAAAATCTCCTAAAATACTATAAAATACACATTCACAAATGTCTACACGTGTATAGTTTTTTTTTAATAAATTAGTACGTAAAATAATAAATAATTATTTAAAAACTATACTTGTTGGCGCAAATTCTACTGTCAAAAAGTATTTGTACTGACATAAACATTGTTATGCTGTTAATACCTTGCTAGGTCAATAGCGTAGTCAGTTCGAGGAAAAAAAAAGACTTGTGTTCAGTCTCGCCCGGATCGTCGGGCCGTTGATATCTCTGAAGATAATACGTAGCTATATTCAATAGTTTAATACTGTATCTGCTGTTTAACGCTTCTATTATCAATACTTGATTGGTCTCGAGTGGCTGGTCGAATAAATGACATGGATGACGTCATACCTTTATAACTACCGCCCCCAACGTCAGCCACGACATACTGATTACTTTTTTAATTCCTACATGTACAATTTTAAAATACTTCGCTTAATAACAATTTATTCATTAAAATAGTTCCAAGAAAGTAGTTGGATTGGGTTATCGTGGGTTATATATTTGTAAATTAAAAAAAATCCTAAAATTGTAATTAGCTCATAAAAAATTCCATCCCGCTTATTTACCCCTTAAATTGGGAACCCTAAATAAAGGCCGCAGCGAGCCTGCGTATCCTGTTTGAAGTACATACCTTTTATTCCTCTTATATGACCTTGTGACGAAGGAGACCTCGGAAGCGCGTAAGGTTCGCTGTACACGGTGAACAACTCTTATGAAATTTGTGCCAGGTTGGTCGTGAAACATTCATCTTGGAATCATAAAATGGGTTTACTTATGCGTTATGTTTGAGTTGAGTGTTTTTTGTCATTGAACGAAGTGGTTGCACGCGCTCATGTCACACTATAAAGTTAATTGAAACGAAATAATATTTTTTGATAAACTTTTTGTCTAAAATAATAATTAAAAAATATTGTACATTATAAAAATTCTTTGAAATAGTTTTTGTAAGTTATTTATTCATATTATTTAATCGGGTTGTTCGAAAATTCTATTCGATTGGAAATGATTCAAATGTATTAAAATATTTATTTTTTTAATTGTTTACGGCGGTTATATTAAAATAAAATTCACTCTATATTTAATAAGATTACAAAAAAAATAACAAAATTGCTTTATCTCTATAATGTGTACTGTTTGTAGAATTTGCTACACAATAGACAATATTTATATATATATATATTTATATATAATATATAATAGGTAATGTCTGAAACTACTGATCTGATTTTGGAAATGATATTATTGATAGACAGGTACGTACATCCTGAGCGATATAAGCGTTTTTTTCGTTTGATTAAATTCTTACAAGTTTGAATTAAACTGAGTTTAAACGTGTATTTATCACACTTGACACTGGTGAAATTGCTTACACAGGCAAATGACATAACGAAACTTAAACTGTAACAGACAATTTTATAAATTAATTTACTAGCTGTTACCCGCGGCTCCGCATGCGCGATTTAAAAATGTATTAAAGAAATGTAAAATTGTGAGTGGGTGTGTACATTACAGAAACGCTTTTTCAAAAACATTTGTAACTACGATACGAACGCCATCTACTGTAACATGTAACGTGTACATTAGATATATGAATACTAATAGTATATCGAATAGGATGGGTTTTATCATGAGCAACATAACTGGAACTTCAACCTACTATATACCAAACTCAGTGCTCACTAACACTACATAAGAAAGTCATGAAAATTATAAGCTATACATTGTCGAACAATATATCTTAAATGTTTTATTATATAGATATAATATGCCCGTATTGTCGATATACTTAAGTTATTCTTATACGTTGTTATAATCACTGAGTTATGTAGAAGCAAACGCGGTAAATAAAACAATATGGCCACCAAATTGACCAAAAAGATGATATAATTCATATTACATACAAATATATGACTTTCAATTATCTATATTTATTCTTGGAGTCCAGTAAGGCACACGTCTCACGCGGTTGTAACATATTTTTGATCAATTTCACACGGACGAATGCACAGGTAGCAGTTAATCACACATAGTGTACCAATTCAAATAAAAAAAGAATCATTAAAGTCGGTTCACAATTGACGAAAATATCGATTAACATACATAAAAAAACACATACAACCGAACATAGTAGTCTCGTCCTTTTTCGAAGTCGGTTAAAAAGAAAGTCAAAAACTACCATTTTCATGCCGCTTTCACCAGTAGATAGAATAATGATTCATGGGGAAGGTTTAGGTATAATTTGTCAAGGTTTTCATTTTATTACCGGGGCGGGACGTCTTCCGAGCCCGCTAGTAATCTGCCCGTAAAAGCCCCGTGAAAGTCGGTCCAACCAATTAGGAGATAGTAGGATATTGCGGACGAAGTCTTGAGTAACAAAATAAAATAGTCTAAGTAACTTCTTATAAGGTGATTTATCTGCCAGTGAAAGTCCCGTGAAAATCAGTTCAAGCATTACGGAAATTCCACTGCGGCCGAAGGCGAATAAAAAACCTAAATGACTTTTTATGAGGTCTGCTATCTACCAGTGAATACCCCGTGAAAATCGGTCCAACCATTTTGGAAATAGCAATGCGGACCAAGCCGCGGACAAATAAAATAGAATATGTCAACCGCTATAGTTTTGGCTATCTGGCAGTAAAAAGTAAAACTCCCGTTATAATAGGTCCAGCCGTTTTGGAGATTACCCGGAACACCCGGTCCTTTTTGAATAGGAAAACAAAATAAACTTTGAAAATGTTTGCGATAGAAACTTACCACGTTACCATGGCAACGTATATAACACTAACGCTAACGAAATCTCTCGAAAGGAAAAAAGTGCCCGATTTTGAAACATTTTTCATTGGTGCTCTGCTTCTATTAGTCTTAGTGTGATGATATATGGACCGTTTATTTTGAAAGTGGTGTAAGTCCATTTTCTTTTGTTTCGAGAAAATTAAAGTTTACTATATTTGTTGATTTAAAAATACAGGCAAATCATATGAGGTCTGGCATTGTTTCTATTGTTTTATCAACATTTAATTTGTTTATATAAATTTGTTTTTGGCTAATTAGACTACGATAACACATATTTATGTGCTGTAAATGGACTTACACCACTTTCAAAATTAGACAATTGTAAAAATCGTTTAATTTCAATTTTGAAAAATCAAATATCGCTTAAAATATACTTCATTTTAATATAATTTTGTTTACAAATACGCATAACAACACATAAAATTTTATTTTAGACGGCAATTACATTGTCATTACAAGATACTGATTACAAGAATTTACTTATTCTCTGCATGTGGTAGTGTTTCAAAATATGCATGATGCACCGGAGGTATATAGGGTAGTAGCTGCTTCATGTCTTTATATTTTTCGTACGTAATAGGTCTGGCATTTTGGTACAAAGGCTCCAGGGCGATTTTTTCAAATTTTAACGGTCTTCCAGAACGTAGAGGTAATAAATTGATAATTTTACTACTATTGTTTTTGTTGTTTTTTTAATTCGCCAAAATACGGGCAAAGATACGGAGTCATACAGCCTTGTCGTATTTTCTTCTCACAGGTTATGCGCTGTACATTTTCTAATACATTTCTCCAATTTTTTAATATCTATCTTTTAACTTACGAGTAGTGGAAACACGGAGGGGAAACAATGCAAATCGTCCGCGGGTGAAACCGCGGGACACAGCTAGTATAAAATAAATGAAAAATAACAAAACACTGGTCGGTATCCATCTGCTATGCCACCTACCTCTGTCAATTGGACTTACACCACTTTCAAAATCAATGATTATGCAATTTCATTTACCGACCGATTTTAAGTTGTACAAAACATGGGATTTTTTTGAGAAATTACATTAATACTAGTTATATATAAAAAATTTACATTAAATTAAGCATGAATTACGTGATAGCTCATTTTTCTCAAAAATGGACTTACACCACTTTCAAAATAAACGGTCCATATATCCTAAAGCTTTCCTCGATAAATGAGCTATCTAAAACCGAAAAATTTTCTCAAATCAGACTGGTAGTTCCTGAGATCATAGCGTTCAACCAAACAAACAAACAAACTCTTCAGCTTTATATATTAGTATAGATTATACATTCATTAAATATACCTAGGAACAAAGCAATAATATATAATGTCCTGATTTACCTGTCGTTTACAAAGCAAACCTTTCAATGTAAAATGAAAGTTTTTATAATTAATATTTAGCACTAATTTTATATTTTTGCAATATTTTGAAAAAGTCCCTGGCTTTTGAGACACTTAACAAACCTAGTTTAGCTGGCAGGGTAGGCAACCATATTTATATAAAAATTATGACAGAATATTTTCAAATTAAATTTTAGAAAAAAATATTTTTTTATTATGTATATAACAATATTCCAAGGTGTCAGTGAAGAAAAATATCTTGCGAAACGAAACACCTTGATGTAATCTGGAAAATGTTTATTTAATTTGCATAAATGAAATTAATTTAAACATTGTTATCAACATTAGCGCAGAATACCAAGTTTCGGTTAGTTCGAGTGATTTCTTCAAGTTTTGATAAAGTAGTTAGTACAGTAATTGTAATTATACTACAACGTAACCTAACCCATTTTGAAGTTATAAATTATATTATGTCCCATGAGCCCGCGGCCGCCGGACCTTCGTTATTGTATAAAAGCTGAAAGTCTCTCTGTGCATGTGCCCAACACAGGTAAGAACGATTAGGGACTATGGAGTTTGGATTGTGGTTACTTGGGCTGGTAACAGGTAGTAAAGGTGTATAAAATAGTACCCCAATTTGCTTACAGTATTACAGTATTCCTTCAAGTTTGTTATATTTTCTTCGGAATAACATCAGGCAACACGTTATCGACTGCCAGACACTTAGCATAGTAGTAACCCCTTACCAGACACCCCTAAATTCTAAAAAAAAACACATTATTATATTTATGTTATAGTATAAAAGATGAATTTTATATATTATACTTGGGAACCTATAACGAAATGTTTATCATAGTAGCCGGACAGCTTTAATAGTTTTTACATCCGACCAGCCATTAAAAATCTGCTGTAAGTGCGACCACCGTTTTATTATCAGTCAATACAATGTTTGTGGTAGCAATTAACTCCAAATTAATTATAAGATTTCTTGTGCTAAATTTTTTAACTCTACTATTGCGTGCTTAGCTGAACAATTATTTTAATGAGGCTATTGTTCTGATACCCATCTACCATAATACCTTATTTTTATTGTAGCACGATATAGTAACGTCACAGTAATTGATGGTAAAGTCAACGGTGACCATCAATAAGATTATCATTGGGAATCGTCGCTGTCACATTAGCCCATAAATTATGGTATATAGAGATAAGGTGAACACCTCTATGTATGAAAAAGTGTCCGTCAAAATCGCATTAAATTTTGAGTGGCGCTACAGTAGCAACGGGGTTCATTATTTCAAGTTTTACAAAATTAAACACTCAAAAATCACTAAACGTATTAGTTGGTACATAGTTACGTTTTGTAGGTGGTAGAGCCACGCTAAAGCTATTACTGGTTTCAGCGTGAATGGGTCGGCTCGCCCGGGGTACTACCACCCGACCCACAGAAACACCAACGTCAAGAAATAGTGCTTGCATTGTTGCGTTTCGTTCGGTCAGTGAGAGTGCCAGAGGTCCATCTTCCCTCCCCTCTCCCCTCCCCTCTCCCCTCCCCCTCTCTTCCTCCCCCCTCCCTTAAGCTGAAGGATAACACCATTAATCTTCGCAATATGTACATATGAACAAATTGCTCAGGGTCAACAACTTTTCGCTTATTGACCTTGCTTATGGCCTCTGGTCTTATTTGAAATTTGCTTTAGAAATCAACTCTAGTGACCACTTAACATTGGGAGAACTGAGCATCTGTTTACTACATTAACCAAAGAAATACAAAAAATAAACACTGGTATATATATTATAACCTGAAAATGATAAAATCAAGTACAGCTTGACCAATGACCATTAGAGTTAAATTTGCATGGAGTTTTTTAAAGTGAAAACAAGCCTCTTTAGGCGCAGAATTACTTTAGAGCGGTTGCTATTTGCCAATATTTTTTGTTGTTGTATGTCTAAACGTCAGCACAAGGTTTCTATGAAAGGGAAGGTTTCAAAAGTCATATGGAGAACTGAGAAAATTAGGTTATGAGACAGAAGACGATAGTGAAATTTTCAAAAATATTGACAGATTGACGTTCAAGTTCCATTTTATTACGTCTTATGATCGTAATGAAAAGGAAAGAATTGGTGTCATTTTCCTTATTACTATATCCATGAGAAGCCGGGGCTGGTAGTTAATTTATTTTTATATATATAATTCTTCTATCCGTGTTTATGTGTTTGAATATCTCTTAAACGTTTGGACAGATTTTGATGAAATTTTGTGTGTGTGTTCAGTTGGATTCAAGAATGGTTTAGATTCACAATTGGATCCGGTAGGTAGCGTTGAGGTTGACTTTTAGGATTTTTTTATTATCAAGACAGGACAACGTGCGCTGGACCCGCTAGTAAATAAATAAAAAACAAGTAAATCGTATACGTCGTCCTAAGGTAGAGATAAAAAGACTTTCTTAGACATCTAAGGATAATAAACCATTGAAAATGTATACGTAATTGTAAACCTTCAGACAGAAACGGACCTTGGACATGTAGATTGGTTCCGCACCTTGCAGATATCTAATTTCGGAAAGGAGTCGGCGAACCTTTCAGCCTTGCGAAGTGAGAGCTCTGTTAATATAATAATAAGGTCACTATACATTATTTTGCACCAATGATATTATAACTAAAAAGCTGTAGATACGTTATCTACATGACATTTTGACAAAACAAATTACATGATAACGCACACATACGTAGAGTAATATTGTAATTCCACACCGTCTTAGATAAAATATGGAAGTAAGATGGCATATTCTCAATATCGGTGGTGAAAAAGAAATAGATATATGTTACTTGGTTACGGGCCGATTAACGAGGCAGCCGTCAAAAAGTAAGTCAGTTAGCCAAGTTTCAACAAGGCCTTGTCGAAGCGCTTATGACGTATCTACAGCTTTTTAATTATAATATCATTGATTATAACAGCACAATTTTAACTCTACAGTTATTCTACGTTCTCATCAGACGAGTATCAAGTATACAAACCTAATATTATACCACGGGACATTCTTTACAAGTATAATAACGGTGTAGATGATCGTGTAACTACCAGTTTCAATTCGCTACCCTATTTAATAGCCGCGTAAACACGTTGGCGAAATACGTCTTGCACGGGAATTATGACTCACGAATGCACAACTAGGTAACTCGATTCTTTTTTATCTCAGTTTTAAAGCTCATAGCTTTTTTTTCTTCTTTATTTCTGCAGACTCTTGGTCCATATCTTTTTTCTGCTCTAGTTTAACTATTATTAACTACTTAACTATTATACATCGGATTTTTAATTGAGATTATTATCTTTATAGCGACTTCATTCTCATCTTTTAGAGCCATTTTTAAATTATAATCCACAACGTTTTTTTTATCATAGGAGGCAAACAAACAGGCTGGTCACCTGATTTTAAGCGATCACCGCCGTCCATAGACACTAGCACCATCAGGGGAGTCGCAATTACGTTGCTAGCCTGTATTTGGGAGGAATGAGGGAATGAGGGAGGGGCGAGGGGAGGGGAGGTAGGCCTCCGGCGCTCGTACTGACCGGACAAAACACAACAATGAGAGCACTTCTTCACTTCACGTCGGTATTTCTGTGAGAGGGTGGTTGATACAACCCCGGGCGAGCCGAACCTTTCATGCTGAAACCAGTAATAGCTTCAGCGTGCCTCTACCACCTACAAATGTGCCGCACCAGAGCGTCCAACACGATGAACCTACTAATTACCTCGACAGTCACGTCGGTACAGTAGACACAGGCGTTGGTGTATCTGGATATTGCTACTATAGTATATGAAACGCTATCGTGTACGTGCATCGTTCTGACCATTGTTTGCAGGATCACCACCGTTTTGAAGTTCAATTGCTCATAAACAAGCAATTCTTTCATATATTTATACTAGCGGGCCCGGCAGACACTGTCCCGCCCTGACTATAAAAAAACCCTGACAAATTATATACTAAAAACCTTCCTCATGAATCACTGTATCTACTGGTGAAAACCGCATGAAAATCCGTTCAGTAGTTTTTGAGTTTATCGCGAACAGACAGACAGACAGTCGCGGTGGGGGACTTTGTTCTATACTATGTAATGATGTATGTAGATATGTTTCATGTATATCGAATACGGCTCTAACGTTTGGAAGAGATAATCATAAAAATGAATTAAAGCTTCAAGTTTTACGGTGGTAGGGATCTTTCTAAGTTTGCCTGGCTAGCTACCACATTTAAGTTGAAAATCTATTGCCAAGCATAGGTTAGTGTATTCTAGCAGCTGCATCTCTAGGTTTGGCGTGTTAACATCAGGTGAGATTATATTCAAACGCTGAAACTTACGAAATATAACAAAAATGTAATATAAAGTTATTTTAAGGGTTTTCCATTAAAGATGCAATATATTACAAGCAACTGCTGTGGTGTTAAATGTGTAAAAAATATTGTAGAGATTTTTGTGTCGAGCCGCATAAAACGAAACAACCTTTTTTTATATCATAGGAGGCAAACGGACAGGTGGGTCACCTGATGTTAAGTGATCACCACCGTCCATAGACACTTGCCACACCAGGGGAGTCGCAAGTGCGTTGCCTATCTGTCTTGGGGGAGAGAGGGAGTAAGGGAAGGGGCGAGGGGAGGGGAGGTGGGTTATCCGGCGCTTTCACTGACCGAACGAAACGCAACAATGGAAGCACTGTTACTTCACGTCGGTTTTCTGCGAGAGGATGTTACTACCCCGGTCGAGCCGACCCATTCATGCTGAAACCAGTAGTAATAGCTTCAGCGTGGCTCCACCACCTACAAAACCTAATGCTACTCATTCTCCATATTTGTCAAATTGACGTCACGACTGCGGCACTCGAATAAGTGTAAGGACATCAATAGAAGGTTGATAAATGATAACAAAAATAGGGACAAAGAAACACTAAACAAAATTCAACATAACATTAGGTAAAGTTTAGGTATACGTAAATTCACATATTCTATCTTCATTTTATTTTCTATTTCGTAGACGACATGAATAAATATATCATACACAACCGACTCTCCCTCGGCTATTGGATTAAGCCGATCGCATTCGTATTCAAATAATATCATATAGTACTATTTCAATTTTTTTTTTGAGATAACAATAGATTATCATTATACTCATTCATTGGCAGCAATGAATACTAAAAAAATTACGAAACGACACTATATAACATAAATAATCAGTTATATTTTTTGTCTAAAATTCCGTTTTTTCAGGAAAGACACCTATGTAGATAAACTTATCAAGTAAAGTCATACACAGTCTTCCCTAAGGAATAGTACATTTCAGAAGGGATCGTGTTACGTGAAAAATTAGGATTTACTGACAGTCAATGTTGTAATGCTGTACCAGTTATAATACGGTGAAAGTCTATACGTAACTAGCGCCTTGTTATCACAACTATCTTTTATGTTCAAAGTAAAGGTTTTCCGTGTTTCAGTTGGTTGTAATGTAAACCGTTTCAAAACACCATTGCATTTATCTCGGGGACATCAGCGAACATTACTCTAAAGACACTTTACTACCTGTTCAAGTATAATAAATGTTTTGTAATGTTGTGAATACAATTTAATGTGTTTGATACAAAATGTTTTGTAATATAGTAATACAGTAATAAATAATACAGTATAATACAAATAATACAGTAATAACACTAATATAGTAATATAGTAATTGTAATACTTTATAGATGTTATATGTATGTTTACTAAACTTCTTTCAGTATATCTATATTAATACGTGATGCGAAAACCTTGTACCCCTTTTTAAGCAAATTGCGTGAACGTATGAACCTGAAATATGGCATAGTTAAACTTTATATGGAGGAGAAGTGCACAAAGCCATTTTTTTTGTATAAAATATGTTTTTTAACATATTAAATTAATTAAAATATACGTTACTCACACTACTACTTGAATGACACATAACATATACAGTATACACACATGTAAATGAAAAAGACGTTTCGCTATCCTTCACTTTACTCTTACGTTCCAATTACCTTTTTTCATCCTACATTCAATATTTTTAACGTAATGGAATGTATCTATACCTTACAAACCCTTATCTTTAGTCAATTTATGAAACCACTGAAATAATAATTATTCACTTTGGTCTTATTGAATGTAAAAATGAATTATGGTCGAATTTCGACCACTAGGCGACCACTAGTATCATATTATTTTTATAATATTAATTTATATTATAATCGTATCTATCCTTTCTTTATATCATATCTCATTACTGAACAAAAGTTTAATGTTTCCATTGCACATTTGGTGCGTAAACGCGTTGATATCTTTTCTATGTGAAGCAATACAAATTAGTTTATGCTAATAAATAATACTATACGCAACGACAAGGAAGTAAACAACATAGAAATTATATACCGTTGTGTTGAATAGAAATTTATAAAACAGGTTCGCCTACTTTTTCCTTAGATACAAATCTGTCACCTATAACATGCACAAAATATTTCGAAACCCCGATCTCAGATTTTCTTTTGTCGTGTTTGAAGGGCCATATTATGGTTATACATTATTTCTCGTTTAAGTCCGAGGTCATAAGTATTGTTCAATTAAGACTGAGTACATTTTTTATTAAAATTTATGATTTTAAACTCATTTTAGATACTAATACTCTTAATAACTACTAATGAATAATGAATGAATAGTCATATTTTTCAAGTAAATCCTCACTAAGACAATATTTGATAGTAGATAAGTTGTGCATAAGTAACACTAAATAGGTTCTTATATAATAATAATGTACGACCGGTGAAGCGGTTAAGCGGTCGTCTCGCTGTTACTACCGTATTAAGTGTTGTAGATTCGAATCTCACTCAAGGAAATTATATGTTCGACACTCGAGTGATTATTCTAAATGTGAGTTTACCTTATGTTCGTTACTTATATGACTGTAAAATTCACAAGGATGTATAGCTAAGTAAAGAGGCTAATTTTAATATACACACCATTAAACCACGAGAAAAATGGAAAAACCTATGGAATTGACTAAAACTTTAATTTTGACCTCGAATAACTTTTGAACCAATCAAGTTAGTAAAAAATCACAATAGCCTTTTTAGTAGAGCGTTAAATTTGCTACAAGAATATTCACGTGTCGATTTATTCCGTGCAATAATTCATGACTTAAACAAATCTAAAGTAGAACTTTTCTCATGTTATTTCCATTTAAAATTTTAGATGTAGAGGAGCACGGGCTTATTTTAAAATTAAGATCTGCAATTTGGCACGAATTTTCTTTTATATATTTCGAACCTATTCAAAACTATCCTGAAGAAAAAATCTAAGTATCTTAAATAAGGAACACCCTTATAAATATGAGTATATACATACAATTTTTTATTTACTTCTGTGGCATTATTAGGACTCTTAGGAATATTAGCAAGAAACCTCATATGCTCAAATTTTTCGCGTAATTCAACAATCCACTATCATATATATATTTGTTTGTAGATTAATAGATAAGTATAATTACATTGCATTTAGCGCTGCGGTTATTGTATAACCTCATGCTCGTAGTAAATAAATATTTCACTACTAGCGGTCGCTCACTATTTTTACTGCGTATTTATCTTTATAAAAATGCCAAGTTATATATTATCTTCGTGTACCTATAACGACTTTTAGTACACAAGAAGACGTCTCCCAGGTGACATGACTTTTTTAATTTTTTAAATACTTTATGAGCTCTAGCGTTTGCACATAAAAGTCGGTGTATTCTAATTTATCGTCTTACTATCTTGGGAAATATCATGTTAAACATCAATTGAGGACGTAAGGAAACACTATAACAATAAAAATATAGAAAAAAAATTAAGCCGTCACGGGACGCCTGGCAGATGTGAAACATCGAAATTGTTCGAATCGAACGCATCTCAAATTACACTATAGGTATGCGAGCTCAGTGCGACAAGAGCGATTGCGTACAGTCGCTTGCGCATGACATCGCGTCGCCACGTCAACAATCAGATTTACCCGCGCCTACAGATGTTGCACATCAAAAAATGCTTACAAAATAGAAAATAATAATATTCAGTTAAAATTTGTTAAAGCGAATAAGTACTTTTTGACTATTCTTTTTTTACACACATTATATAAGTCACTGTAAGAGATCTCTCGCAATTTTCTTTAGTTTAGTTTTTCGTTAAATACAAGTAAATATTCCTGACCTAATCACTTTTCAAACTCCACCCCATCTTCTATGTGATACTTATTTCCTTATTTTATGTCATTTCTTATCCTAACTAGTATTATAAATGCGAATAAGAACTTATTTATTTGTTACGCTTTGATCCCTTAACTATTTATTGCAAAATTTTGCATACATATTATCAGGGTTATTCCAGGAAAAAGTACAGTTTCCGAGGGACAGATAAAATCTGTATTAATACAAGCAAAGCCGCGGATATAAGCTAGGCAAAAACACATAAAGCATAAACCCAACTCCGAATGGATGTTTACGTAACGGTACAATGTTAAACTGCCCCATTACCAAACCAAACATATGATCTTACTAGCGAGCCCGGCGGACGAAGTCCCGCCCTGATAATACAAAAAAAAGTGTGTGTGTACTTATGTACACGCGTTAGAAGTTATATTTCTTTGGCGTAATAAGATAAAAATCTTTTCAAAAATTTTATCTATCGCCTTATTCTACGTTTGTAGAAAAAACGTCACTAACAATAGAAAAAAGGTATTTAATACATTGAAAGTTTTAATACAAAGAAATTCAAACAACAAATAGAAGAAACGAAATGTTGACTATAGCTAATTTCAGGGTGTCGGTTTTTCGTGACGGTGTTCGCGCGCATCGTAAAAATTTACTCTCATCATTTTCCCTAACGCGCCAAAAGAAGTATAACTTCAAAAAACCTTGACAAATGATATACTTAAACTTTTCTTGTGAATTACGTTATCTACTGGTAAAATCCGTATGAAAATCAGTTCAGTAGTTTTTGAGTTTATCGCGAACAGACAGACATACATGACAGAGGACTTTGTTTTATAATACGTAGTCATTTAAAAAAAGTATTATTACCCTACTGTCATAATAAACAATGAAATATTCATTTAAACTCGAATAATAAATATAAACTTAGTAACACGCTCCGTACGTGATAATATAGTGTTTATTATCTACACGCCTTGCTCCAAGGGACCGCGACACGACGAGTAGAAATATAAAATCGACCACAAGTGTCAAGGTAAATTTATTATTGCGTCTTGTAACACTGTTCCGAATTCAAGTTACGACGACGTAATACAACAATTCGCTTTACGAACGCACTACGTAACGGATATAACGATATTTAAATTATAATCTGTTCGTATTTCTATCTATTTACAAAGTGCGTGACACAACTGAGGTAAGCGGAGTATTAAGATAATTTATCAGCTGTCAGAGAAATTGCATAAGTTAGTAGTAATACGTTCGTAATGCACTTCTGGCATTATCAGCACGAGCCACCTGTAAATATGAGTTAAATCATGTCTAAAACGCATTTTTCTTTACTTTTTTTTACACGATTTCCTTTTAACCTCGATATGATTCGAAAGTCGATAAAACAAAAACAGTGCATGTATCATTATGTACACGCGGAGGAAGTGAAGCTTCCTTGGATTATATCAATTACATTATATAAGTGAGAATGCTCATAAACTATATACTATACGAGGTTCCGTAGTATGAGTACTTAACTATACATTTAGTCATTTTGGTATACTCCTACACCAAGACAGACGCTTATACATTCACACAAATACATACCTACTTTACGCTTAACGCGTAACGCATTACATGAAGTATTTTCAATGCGGGCTGGCCGTGTGACACGGCGTGGATTATAGGGAACGGAAGGGATGATGGTGTAAAAAATTAAAATCTAGCGAAACCGCGAGATACACCAGCTTAAATTATATGAATATTAGTTTAGTACAAAATAATGATATATTAATATTTGCTGAATGCACTACACAAAAAGGAACATTTTCGAAAGAACGACTTAAAGCGCCTTATTCCACATTGTCTAAACTCCACAGATAAGCCTGTTTTGTATAGTGGTTAAATAATAATAAAAATGATAGAATTGTAAGTAAAAAAATAATGTACAAACCACGATTATTTGAGATAATACACGCATTAAAAATAAAAAATAATAGACCCAAGCCCTAAGGTAAGTAACGTAACGAAATTTTTTTTCTACATTATGAAGAGACATATATATATATACTAGCGGACCGGGCGGACGTTGTCCTGCCTTGAAAACAAAAAAAATCCTAAAAGTCGATCGCAGCGCCACCTGCCGGGTCCAATTGTGAATCTAAACCATTCTCGAATCTCCACGAACACACACAAAAAATTTCATCAAAATCGGTCCAGTCGTTTAGGAGGAGTTCAGTCACATACACACGCACACAAGAAATATATATATTAAGATATATCTATAGGAATTAACGTACGAAAGTATGAGATATATTTTTTCATATATTATAGGAGGCAAGCGAACAGGCGGGTCACCTGATGTTAAGTGATCACCACCGTCCATAGACACTAGCAACACCAGGGGAGTCGCAAGTGCGTTGCAAGCCTGTATTTGGGGGGACGGGGGTAGGAGGAGGAGGGAGGGGAGAGGAGTGGGAAGGTGGTCCTCCGGCGCTCTCACTGACCGAACGAAACGCAACAATACGAGCACTGTTACTTTACGTTGGTTTTCTTTGGGAGAGTGGGCGAGGCGACCCATTCATACTGAAACCAGTAATAGCTTCAGCGTGGCTGTACCACCTATAAAATATATTACATTACTTAATACTTGCTGTATTCGGTTGCGTATTTTGAAGCCTTGGAAAAGGCATCATAACCAGCGTGTGATATTATTCACGTAAATCGTTTATATGAATATGTAATGATTTGTTTAAAGTTTAACTTCTACCACGTTGTGAACTACGGACATGTATTTTATTACTCAACCTAGTTATATAAGCTATGGTCACTAACCGACTCTTGAAGGTATTACAACCTACCAGATATTTAAGAGTTCACAATTTATCTATGAAGTTAGCTCTAAACAATTTATAAACACAAAGTAGGCAGAAGATTAATATCTAAATATATAAAAATCCAGTGGCATGCTGTTTGCCAACGATGAACTCCGAAATTACTAAACCGATCTTCATGGAAGTTGGCATTTATGTATAATTTGGTCCAACGTGAAGGATTGGGTTATATTTCGATTAATGGCCTCAATATTTTGTAATTACAAATGAAATTATTGTCAATGTTGATTATTGTTATTAATTGTAAGTTCCATCAATCTCGAACAGATGGCGCTTTAAATTAGTTTGTTGACAGAAAACTGTACGACGGACTTTTGTAGATATCCCATAGATGGCGCCACGTTTTAATTTTGAATTTCTTTTTTAATTATTGAGCCACAGTGAGACGTGGCTGTGTCAACTAGTTTATATATTAAAAAAAAAAATTACGTGTATTATAGCTTTAGTGATATGTATACGTGGCGTACTATAAGTACGTTATATCTTAAAAACAATGGCTCTTAGGAAAAAAAGTATTGAGACATTTTATATAAATAATTATGACCTACAATTTTTATCTGGCCTATTGTAATTCTAGAAAAAAACCGGTGGGGACTTTTTAGTATTCATTTATGTGCACTTCTTTTGTGTTCCGAACATTCATATAAATTTTTAGTTCTACGCGAATTTTTGTTCCGTTACATGTCTAAATTGTCCGGTCTATCAAAGCCAACTGGATAACTATCGATCACATTTTTCTAGTATTTTTTAGACACTTCGTTTATACCGAAAAAAATTCACGATATCTTAATTTCGTGTAATTTTATTAACGTTCTAAGAAACGGCCTAATAATGATTTACCAATACGAGGTCTGTTAATAAAATACGCGAACTGAGGTCATTAAAAAAAATGCAATTTATTTCGGAGTTACACGTCTAGGTCCCTTTGAAAATACTGTCCTTCCCAACGCACACACTTATCCCAACGGTGTTTCCATTTGTTCAAACAGTCCTGGAACGCTTCTTTTGTGATGACCTTCAGCTCCTTCGTCACATTCGCTTTAATCTCCGAAATCGTTTCAAATCTTCTACCTTTGAGAGTTTTTTTTAGTTTCGTGAACAAGAAGATGACTTGATAAGAAGTTTTCATCTTCATTTGAAAGATCAAGCAGTTCCTGACAAACCCGGACGTGATTGGCGTTTTGGTAGTTCGCAGCAAATTTCACAACGACGCGGTGCATCTTCAATTTTTCAGTCAAAATTTCGTAACAAGACCCAACTGATATCCCACGCTCTTCGGCAAGCTCCCTAACGATCAGATGTCAATTTGAACGCACCAGGGTATTGATTTTGTCAACGTGTAGGCCGTCAGTTGATGTTGAAGGACGCCCAGGATGCTCATCGTCGTCAATCGACTGTCGGCCAACCTTGAAACGTTCATGCCATTTGAAACATGCAGTACGCTTCGTGGCGAGATCGCCGTAAGCCGTGTTGAGTATGGCAAAATGTTTCAGTTGCAGATTTCCCGAGCTTCACACAAAATTTCACAACAATTCGTTGCTCTTTTAGACTGTCTATTTTACAGTCGAACAAACGAAGAAACACTCTTTACTAAAAACCGTGTAGCTTATCAATAAATTAAGATATCCGCGATCAACTGATCTGTACGAATCTAGTGACAAAAAATAAAGGTAATAGTGCTAAAACCTAAGTTTGAACGTATATAATAAAGGGTATGAATCTGACCTCAATAATTATAATCCGTTTATTTAAATTAATTATATGCAATTATCTAATGTATAATTTCGTACACTCGATGATCGAATGTGAAAATCATTTATTTTGAAGCGTTACAAGAACAAAAACTTATTGCGTAATTTTCTTCTGCGCGTACTAAACTAATATTATAAAGAGGACAGATTTGATTTTTTGTTTGTTTGTATGAATAGGTTCTGAAACTACTGGACTGATTTTATTTGCCGTTGGGAATCTTCATTATCCCCGAGTGTCATAAGCTATATTATATTATCAAAAAATTAGCGATACTTATTAAAACTCCAATAATGTAACCCAAGGTGTAAAAAAATGATCTAAAAAATTGCTTACATCGCGTGCGCTGCGGAGACTATTGATGATACAACAAAATAATGTACTACAATTTCGTAGAACACATAATTACCAACAAAAAGTGTCGCAAGGGCCTACGTCTAACTATTTTGGTTATGCCACAACAAGTGTTCTTTTAGTTTAAAATTTTAATTGAAACGACGCTGCTAGAAAAGGCTCTTTATTTGTACCTTGCTATTAATTCTTATCAATATAAATTGATTCATATTTAAGACTGCTACAGTACCGTTACATAACTTTTTGAATTATTCAATTCGGCTTTTTCATTCGAAAGATATCACGAGTTTAGAAATGTCAGTATTATAAAAAAGTCATGGTTGTCGCTCACCCCGCTCGGCTAGCTTATGGGACAATTTCAAGGACGATTTATGTGAAGATATTAGACATAGAATCAGACAGCAAAATCAAAACTTCGTCCTACCATACAGTGAGGACATTTATAATGAAGGTTTAATACAAATAGAAAATAAACTATTGCAATTAAACGATAAAAGCCTAAATGATTTTGGATTACTTTCTTCAGTTCATACAGAAAACAATGTTGCAGATACAATCACACATCACTATAATGGAAATAATTTGACCGTTTTTGCCAGTGAGAACCTCCCACTATTAGTCCCAGATCAAAGACGTGCTCTTGAGGCTATACGCGATAGCGTGAATAATGACAAAAGAAAAAAAGATTTTTAGATGCGTCAATTGGCACTCGAAAGACGTTTCTTGCGAATTTGATACTTGCTACGATAAGATAATCAGGGAAGATAGCAATAGCAGTTGCTTTGTTAGGGTTTCCTGCAACTCTCTTAAATTATGAAAAAACTGCTCATTCTACTTTTAAGCTTCCAGTGGCGATGGATTGCTGGAGATTTACGACAGACTCTTCCCGTCATTGACAGAGGATCGCGAGCAGATATCATCAAAGCACGCTTGAAATCTTCACCCTTATGGACTTCGCTTGAAAATTTAAAATTGCGGACCAATACGAGTGCTCATCTTCATGGAATCATAAATAGTGATTTCCCACAACAACTGCTAACACTTGGGGAAGGAATTTTTCTTACTCCTTTAATCGGAAATTGTGGCATCCTTCTAGTGTTATATTTTCGAAGAACTACTACCTATTAGTACCTGATTAGTACTTGTAAATTACTCTAGTATGATTTAGTAAAAGAATAAATACTAGAGACAATAACAGACTGGTCACTCCATGTTTCAGGCTCACTAAGACCAGTAACAGTTTTTTAGGTAATAGTGTTAGATTTTATAACAAAGTCCCAAAGCACATTACCAATTTGCCGGATAGTAGGTTCAAGTGTTATGTCAAACGGGTCTTAATACATAAAGGCTTAATACATATTATAGGGTGGATCAATATGTGAACGATGGTGACGTCTGGAAGTGACGCCTCTCTCTGTGCATCCACCGAAAACGAATGTAACGGTATATGTATATTATCTTCCATATTATATCTTTATATATAAATTTCTTCTGTACGTGTGTATGTCACTGAACTCCTCCTAAACGGCTGGACAAATTTTGATGAAATTTTGTGTGCGTGTTCCAGTGGATCCGAGAATGGTTTAGATTCACAATTGGACCCGGTAGGTGGCGCTGCAGTGGAATTTTAGATTTTTTTTTTATTATCAAGGCAAGACAACGTCTGCCCAGCCCGCTAGTAATATTATAAAGAGGTAAAGTTTGTGATGTTTTATGGGATAATCACAGGAACTACAAAACCGATTTGAAAATTCTATTACCAATAGAAATTCATGTTATTTGTGAGTGTTATATATAAGAGTGAGTGCTATATATTAACGCGAAAAACGAAAAGACTTTTTTGTGGTAGTCGGATTTGCAAAGTAAGTCGGAGAAAAAGCGGCCGAACGAAAACATTTCTTACAAACGCTGCCTTAAGGATGAGTGATATATGATTGAGTTCTAGAAAAAAGTTGTAGAGCTTGATAATGCCTACAAAATAGTCATCATATCTCTAACTTTTATATTTAAGTCACAAAAAGTAGTTTTTTATCCAGTGGTGGTCATATAATTAGAAACACTTCTTATGAATAAAAAAGTATAACTTCTACGTACAAATGTACGTAAAAAATATACACATTTAATAATGAATAATCATGCAATAACATGGCCACTCAAATAAAAAACTCATTAAATGCATAAAATATAAAACATATCTTACTTTTAATTACAATATGAGTCTTACACACGTAGGAGTTCATTTTCTGTTACTGGCCGCTTGGGCGCCTTATTAGAAACATTTTAAAAAAGCATCCATAGCTCGTTCTTTTTTTGAAATTGGAGAATAACATTTCTTTTTTGGCTTTTTCTATTATCTTGACGGCAATTCAAAATTTAATCTGAATTTTATTTTGTTCAAAATGAGCAAAAAGAAAAGTTGTGACGCGTCAACTAGGCACATAATTGTTAATTTACATATGGATCATAAGTGGGCGTACAGAAGAATAGCTGAGCATTTAAATTGTTCTGTTAAGAAAGTTTTTAATGCAATTGATCATTATAAAATACATGTAACTGTTGAAAATGTTTTTAGAAAGGCTCGGCCAAAAAAACCTCTCCCAGAGAAGATACGCTAATCGTTCGTGATGCTAAAAAAAACCCAATTAAAGGCTCCAACCAGATTAAAAATGAAGTTTTTTCGCCTGATGACCCGAGAAACATCTCGTTAAGACTGATACGCCGAAAATGAGTGGAAGCTAAATTGTTAGGAATAATCTCTCGAAAGGTACCGTTTCTTACCAAGCTACACCGAGAGAAGCGATTATTATTCGCTAAAAAATATGTTAATTGGACGGTACGAGAAAGGAAAAAAGTGTTATTTTCAGATGAAATAAAAATAAATATGGTAAATTCCGATGGAAAGTGCTATGTTAGACGTCCTGTAAACAATGCTTTTAATTATAAATACACAAGGAGTATAGTCAAGCACGGTGGCGGTAACATTAAAGTTTGGAGGTGTTTCCGGATGTGGAGTTGGACCCGTTCGGAAGATTGATGGTACAATGGATCAATGGAAATACAAAAATATCTTAGAACACACAATGATTCCCTACTCGGACGATCATTTGCCTGTAACCTGGATCTTTCAGTATGACAATGACCCTAAAAACATGGCCAATAGCGTCAAATGTTTCCTTAGCGAACAGCGTATATCCATTTTAGACTGGCCAGCAAATAGTCCGGATTTAAACCCGGTAGAAAATCTTTGGTATATTGTTAAAAAGAATGTCTCATACAAACGTAACAGCAGTCAAAACGAACTATAATTCCATTCCATAATATTCAACAAATGTTGAAGCATGGAATTCAATCATCCCCCTAGAAAAATGTATGAAATTGATTGAATTAATGCCATGTCCTGCCAGTACTGTTATTGAAAATAAGGGATACGCCACTAAATATTAATTATAACTATTGGTAGGCTGATAACAATACCAATTACTAATACTTAAAAAAAGTATTGTTTTTTTATACTTTTTTGTTGTTGTTTCTAATTAGTTAACCATTATTGTTCATACCTTATACGACCACCACTGTAAATGTTTACCGCCCAGCGAAGCGGGCATGGGTCAGCTAGTGTTGTAATAATTAAAAAGTATGTTATGTATAATAAACAGAAAAACCAGATCGAGTTTCTTGCCGGTTCTTCTCGATGACTGGGTTGTTTTCCGAACCGGTGGTAGTTTTGGCGTTCATAAACGCCTACTCAGGGCCTAAATGGAATGAAGTATTATTGATTTTGTTTTCCCTAAATGTACTTCCGGATCGATGCAGAGTTCGTAGTAACATCGACCGTGGCACGGTTTCCAAAGACGGTACCATATTGAACATATATCGTTTTAAAATATGAACTATTTATAATTTTTGTATTCAAATTGTACAAATATTTGAAAGCAATTAGTGAATTTCAATTCGTTACTCATAAATATTAAAAGTCTATTAAAACGTTTCCTTAAAACTTTAAGCATAAACAGAGCGAACAAATAACTAGGTTTACAGACTAAATAGAGAAACATATTTGTTCATACATTTATTGAAATTCAAATCGGATAATTGCGTTACTATGAAAAGTAAAAACAGTATGAATGGAGAATAAAAGGAAATTTCGAAAACAATCGTTGAGTATTGTTATATCAATAAGCATTGTTCGTACCTTTCCCACATAATTTTCCAAGTACACTAGAACAGATAAAGTATGGTATACTAAAGTATTATAATTCTGAGATAAAATTCGTAGTACACGTATTTGCCAACGTCACTGTATGTATTTAGATAGAACGTATGTTTTTGAAGTTAAAACTTCTTTAACCACGCCGAGCGATTTTAGTTGGAGAAAAGCTTATGGGTTCGCGTCACCGATGATCTCAACATTCTCGTGGCGTATTACGCTTGCGCAAGACTAACGACGCGTATAGCTGCCTGTGTACATATAATATTGATATTTTGTATTGAGCTAGTGCAGCCTATCATATGTTTGATTAATTATTGCTCCGAGTGCCAATATATGTGAAAACCAGACTAATGTTAATAATTTCAATTTACAAACTATGAAATTTTAATAATTCAGACTATAAAAGACTATGATTTAAAAATTCAAAAAAGTACACTGTTGTTCCATTGTTTTGAGTTTTCACTTCTGTCGGCAGTCCTTATGACTGCATCGACTTTTCTCCTAAAAAGTATGTATTAAACCTATATCAATAGAATAAAATTTATGGTGGTAGAGCCACGCTGTGGCTATTACTGGTTTCAGAATGAATGGGTCGGCTCGCACGGGCTAGTACCACCCTCTCAGAGAACACCGACGTGAAGTAACAGTGCTTGCATTGTTGCGTTTCGTTCGGTCAGTGAGAGCGCCGGAGGCCCACCTTCTTTCCCCCTTTCCCTTCCCCTTTCTCCTTTCCCTAACTCTCCCCCATATACAGGCTGCGCACTTGCGACTCCTCTGGTGTTGCTAGTATCTATGGACGGTGGTGATCACTTAACATCAGGTGACCCAACTGTTCGTTTGCCGCCTTTTCACATAAAAAAAAAATTAAAAATAAAAGTATTTGTTATTAGCTCAAGGTATTCACTGAAAACACCTTACCGATATTAACGAAACTTCTACAGGCGAATAGCTGACATTTGAGAGAATTACACTATCGAACCTACATATTATTACACTTATTCCTAAGGGCTAAGCAGTAGTGTTAAAATTTAACAGAAATAACTTTA
The DNA here is from genome assembly GCA_036509395.1 of Antheraea yamamai. Classification (NCBI taxonomy): domain Eukaryota; kingdom Metazoa; phylum Arthropoda; class Insecta; order Lepidoptera; family Saturniidae; genus Antheraea; species Antheraea yamamai. The sequence continues at coordinate 20,853,598 of AP028428.1, read as the reverse complement.
AATCAGTTGTACGGGATGATACGCATATGTAGAAGAGGGTAACTAAACGGAGAAAATTGATTATAAAAAAAAAATAAGCAATGCATATTCTTGCTTTTTTTTCTTCTTTTATATGTAAAATGTATTGTTAAGTTAATAAAAAACGCAGACAACGTCGCGGGTATTAGCTAGTATTATAATATGATTTCTTTATATCTGACTCATTCGTTTGTATTTCCTTTATTTAATATTTTCATTTTAACATCTAAATTCTTTAGAAGGTATGTCGTCATTAGCTGTAGGTAGAATAATATCATTTAAAAATGTTGAACTTTACACGTTATTTCCAATAACAAAGTTTTGAGTTCCACTCTGTTAGTAAAATAAATAAATAAATAAATAAATCATCGTTTACTCTATCTCTCTCTCTCTCTCTATCTCTCTCTCTCTCTCTCTATCTCTCTCTCTCTCTCTCTCTCTTTTGATCCTGTGTCCCCAAACTGTCGAGGCAGAGGGCAGACACGATTCTTCTCCATCTCGTTGTGTCAATGGCTTGACGCTTCACTTCACTTCGAGTAAGCTCAGTCTTAGAAGAGTCTGCGAGCACCGATCATGGCCAGATATGTCTAGGTCGACAACTTCTCTGCGTATCCTGGGTATTCCAGTCTAATGCCTGTTTAGGAATGTTGTTGTCCTTTCCCTTTACTCTATCAATAATAATAATTTTTGACTTTCCTGGTGGTCTAAGGGTTTGACCGGTGGAACATCATTCCGATGTCCGCAGTTTCGAACCCCGGCATGTGCCAACGAATTTTTCAGAATTCGAGTTTGAGTTTAGATTAGTAACGTTATCGGCTGACGGTGAAGGAAAACATCGTGATGAAACCTGAACCTGAGAAATGTTTTTGTAGTACTACTATATGTGGGAAAAGATAGAGCTGTAAATTTCTCAGAGTTTGAAATCGCCAATACGTCGTTGGCTCGCGTGATGATTATGCCCATACTTTCCTTCGGGAAGAGGCCTATGACCCTGAAGTGGATCTCTTACAGGCTGATGATGATGATTTACTTTCAGGGAGCATGTCAGATGCAGTTGAAGGCGGTGCCGCCGTAGCGTGGCGGTTACTCGCGACATTGGAAGGAGGCTCGCTAATCTTGGCCGCGTCTGTCCTGCTCGCTTACACCGCGAGGGACAAGATATTTAAGCGGAGTCTACCACGCCGTCCTATCCGCACCGTTCTAGTGAGGACTTCTTTTAAAATAACCTTTTTCAATACAGTGTAAACTTAACGTCATTCGATTAAAATCAAAATCAAAAGTACTTTATCCAAAATAGGCCCTGAGAAGGCGCTAATGAACTTGAAAGTACCACCGATTCGGAAAAAAAACCCAGTTAACGAGTAGAACCGGCAAGAAACTCGATCTGGTTTATCTTTTCATAATACATATTTTTACAAGCATAGATAGTTACATTCGTTTTCGGTGGATGCACAGAGATTGGCGTCATTTCTAGATGTCACCATCGTCCACTGAATGATCCACCCTATAATAACCTTTAGACATTAAAATCCGTTTGAGATGGTGCTTGAACTCACTTTCCAGCAAATCAGTAATGGGCTTTGGGACTTTGTTATAAAACCTAACACTATTACCTAAAAAAACTATTATTGGTATTAATGAGCCTGAAACATGGAATGACCAATTTGTTATCGTTTCTAGTATTTGTTTTAACCTGTAACTATATTGGTCTTTTAATAAATCCACTTTATCTTAGTTTTTGGCTCATACATTAGACTATCAAGAACTAGCTGGTACGCGCGACTTCGTCTGCGTCCTTTACTATCTCAATTGTTTTGTTATATTTCAAAAGGATTAGGCAACGTTTCGACGATAGTCTCCAGACGGCTTGACTTATTTCTTATATAGAGTTTACATTGTATTTCAAAAATCCCTTTTAAATTGCTAACAACTGTGGTTTTAGTAGTAGGAACATAAAAAGTTCCGAAATATATTCTGCATATCAGTTTCCTAGCATAATTAATGAACTTAAGTAAAAATATTGGTTGCAGGATGACTACACTCGACTTTTCGGTGATGATATTTGATGATATTTTTAACGGTAACGGTAACGGTTAAGAATTTAAATAACTAAACATTAAATGCAGGATTAAGGAATATCTAAATTCTTTATATACAAGACGTTATATCAGAGCAGAAGCTTAAAAATTGTACCATGACAAAACATAGCAAATCAACTTTAGTGACTTTAAAATTATTCCTCAAATGACTAATAACTCGAACCATTTCTACGCTTAACTTAAGTCTCCAGAACAAACTTTAAGAGTCACCTCGGCACGCAGATCGAACGTGATACAAAAATTTAATTACAGGTTACGAACACAACTAACTTATTAGGGAAAGAATTGAAAGAGCGTTTCGAGAGGCGAGGCTGTATCGTGCATACGGTGACAAACGAAGCGAGTAACGGACAACATTTCGATGCACTTGTGGTAGTCGGCGCACAGTTCAAAACAACCGGCTTAGACGGCTTGGTGGACGTGATCAGCGAAGATATATATAATAACCTTAAGGTGAAGTATCTTAGAATTAATCTATAAGTCATTTCTTACATGAACTAAATAAACATTGCATCTTTTTCTTTTATTAACATGAGAAAATCGTCATAGGCACGCCACTCTCCCGGGGAGAGAGTGGGTAGTGTGAGACTCTCACTAAAACTCTGCAGTGTAACAGCCGCCGGTTTTAACAGGGCGTTTTTAACATGGGATAAAGCAAGGCTATCCCCATGCCGCCCCAGCGGTCGTCCTAATAGGGAAGCAAACTGGGTACATACCAGCTGCATCTCAAACATTACATCTGCGAAATCTGTATCATCCTGTTAGCGACACTCTAAAGTTCGAATGTCATATTTTACTGTATATTATACTGTACTGTATACTATATATTATAAACTGAGCCGTCACGGGACGCCAGGCAGATGTGAAACATCGAAATTGTTTTGTATAAGTTATTTGCCTAAGAGAACAGATTACGACAGGAATCAGCTATGGCATAATGAAAAGATAAAGTATTACAAATTTGTTCCATAAAATAATGACTGTTTATTTATTTTAATACATAAATATTTATTTTTATTAAACATAAAATACAAAAATTCAACTTGGCGCAGGGAGGTTTCTGGCGGCTTTTATCGAAGGGCGCTAGGTCGTAGGCGCGTGTCGCGTAACACTAGTAGAACGAGTGGCCGACAAAACAATTGGAATCTTATGTATATACAGATAGGGATGCAAATGTTTTTGAGTATTTCGTTAATAGTGCAAAGTTCGTGTTTTGCGTCGCCACGTGTCGCCAAGCCCATAATCAGGTTTACCCGCTCCTATCGATGTTTCACATCAAAAACCACCTAATCATGTTCATCATGTCAAACTTCAGCGAAGGACCGACAGTGTTACCTCTGTATACGTGAGACCAAAATCTTCCTATAGAGACATAAGTGTGCATTTTACTTTATGGCCGGTACATAATCTTTATCCGCCATTCTGAAATTGATATTTTTCCATTTCTACATGGATCACAAATATGTCAAAAAATATTGAATCCGGATTTACGTACATAACTTACCCAGAAAATCTCGATGATATTGTAGAGTGCAATTGATGTACTATTCGACTTACATTGTTATTTTTTAGAGTAGGATAAATGAGCACCCTTAGAAGTATATTATTACGGCCCCTTGACTTTTATTTATAAGGCTATGTAATTAATATCGAATCTCCAGACGCTTTGCCTATCGATTAACTAAGAATACCGAAACGCTCGATATTTGGAATGAATCTGAGCTGATGTTTTCTTATAGGACTATGAGAATGAGAATGAGGAATTCTTCTACACGGGACTGAATAGGTTTCTATAATTTTCTAGAAGATTGGCAGCGCGCATCTAATACTTCCCTTGTTTGCTACACTCTTGGTATACAAAAGAAAAAAAATTGGGTACTAACCGCGTCTTATTGGCTCGTGTCTATGCAGCCCAACATATTTATATCAGACGCTCTCCTCAGTCGAGTTTCGTAAAATAAAAATAAAGTACTAGTAACCAAGTATATATAGTATTATAATTAAAAAAATAAGATAATTACACAATATTAGGCAAGATGATGATAATAGAAATTGAAAATCAAAGAACCAACAAAATGTAATTTCAGTACCTACTTTGTATATATTAAATACATATTATATCATTACATAGTATAAAACAAAGTCCCCTACCGGGTCTGTCTGTCTGTCTGTTCGCGATAAACTCAAAAACTACCGAACGGATTTTCATGCGGTTTTCTCCGGTGGATAGAGGGATTGATGAGGAACGTTTTCTATACTAATATTATAAAGAGGTAAAGTTTGTGACGTTGTGAGTTTGTGAGTTTGTGACGTTGTGACGTTGTGGCGTTGTAAGGGGTAATCTCAGGAACTACTGGTCCGATTTGAATAATTCTTTCAGTGTTATATAGCTCATTCATCGAGAATGGTTATAGGCTATATATCATCACGCTAAGGCCAATAGGAGCGGAGCACAGATGAAAAATGTTTCAAAATCGAGATGTTTTTTTCTTTTTGAGAGCTTCTGCTGTATGTCAGTGTTAGCCCAGAGTAGTAACTATTACTACGCGGACGAAGTCGCGGGCAGGGGCTATAATCTATATAGAAGTAAGTAATATATATAGAAGTAAAGTTTGTGAGTTTGTGACATTCTAGGGGGTAATCGCAGGAACTACTAAACCGATTTTGAAAATTCTTACCAATGGAGAGACACGTTATTTGTGAGTGTCATAAGCTATATATCATCACGTTAAGACCAATAGGAGCGGAGCAACAATGAAAAATGTTTTAAAATCGGGGTATTTTTCCTTTTGAGAGCTTCCGCTGCGTCTTAGCCCAAAATAACTATTCCACGCGTGCAAAGTCGCGGCAGAAGCTATTAACTAATTATATTATCTATAATCTATACTAATATTATAAAGAGGTAAAGTTTGTGAGGTTGTAGGGGGTAATATCTGGGGAGTCGGAGAAAAATGGTCGAACGAAAACGTTTCTTACGAACGCTACCTTAATTATGAGATATATATGATTGAGTTCTAGAGAAAAGTTGTAGCTTGATAATGCCTATTACCGCCCAACGAAGTGGGCACGGGTCGGCTAGTAGTATATAATTTGTCAAGGATGTTTTCATAATCAGGGCGGGACAACGTCTGCCGGGCCCGCTAGTTGTTTATAATAATTTTATAGATTTTTTTGTATTTAATATAAATATTATATATGAGATGTTTGGAACCGCGAAGAATGATATTTAATTTAATTTCGATGTGTTATGTTTCAGCTATTAGAAGTATTATCACCACAGATTAAAAGCGGTGGATGCATAGCATGGGCGTGCACAGGAGCTGACATGATAAATGGATCTTTCAGTGGAACAAGCACTGCATACGACACCGTACTTCACGCAAGCTTACAGCAAATTGCTAAAATGTAAAAATATCTTCAATTAACATATGTCAATCAAAATATGTTAATTATTAATGTTAATAATAATATAATCGCAGGAATAATTTTTATATAATAGCAATTATCATGAGTTACTTATGTAGTGAAAGGTCAGAGCAAGCGGAAGGCTCATTGCGTATTTCTGGATCCATGGCGATGTAAGATTTCAATCTAGTCGACCAGCAATTAGTTATAATCGGATTGTGAATACAGTGCAATGAGTAAATCGGACAGAGTGACTACCGGCAGGTTCATTGGCAGACCCAATCACCTCCAGCGTGCGCAATAGAAAGCCTCGCCATCAAAATTAGCTCTTTTAGAACAACCCCCACCCTCGTGCCCTCCAAATATTTAGATGATGGCACGGTGTCGACATTCTTCATTACATTACATAGTATATAACAAAGTCCTTACCGCGTCTGTCTGTATGTCTGTTCGCGATAAACTCAAAAACTACTAAACGGATCTTCATGCGATTTTCACCAGTGGATAAAGTGATTCATGAGGAACGTTACGGTATATAATTTGTCAAGGATTTTTTTATAATCAGGGTGGGACAACGTCTGCCGTGCCCGCTAGTAATCAAATAAACTATTCTTGGTACTAAATTAATAATAAAATGATCGTTTGCTGTGACTCATATAGGTATATAACCTTGACCTAGCGACAGATTTTGAACTTGTGGGTGGTACCTAGTCAGAAAAAATTAGAATAATCCTAGCACCATTCTATAATATCGTCACTATGTTTTCCTTCACCAAAAGCTCCGAACCACTCGCAAGGGTTTGAACCTACGTCTATCGGCGCGGTGTACGAATACACTAACCAGTGAGCTATCATCCGCTCATGTAGTTCGTTCCCTTAAATTATAGGTAGTATAAAACTTAATAACAATAAAATATAGCGTCGTGTTTTTATCACGAGCGCTCGTCTAGTGGTCGAACTTCAATCATAGAGAAAAAAAACTTTCCATTTTTTTATTGGTAACACTAAAGCTTGTCAATAGCTACTAAACAAAGAAGAATGAAAAAACTCCGCTGAGAAACAGAGGCGGGAGATGTTTTTAACTGTTTCCCAACTGCCTATTTATATATAGATGTTAGAATTAAAAACCACCGTGAAAAATCAAAAGACACTTTAATATAGACCAGTGTTTTTTTTATCTTGTATTATTTTTAGATACGATAAGCTTGCCCTATCTTTATTTTCCATCTCTTTTTAAGTAAAACTAAAACTCAACTTACCCTACTTATAAACGCGAACGTAAGTTTGTATGTTTGTTTTTTTTACACTTTCACGCATTAAACACTCGATCAGTCATTACGAATTTTTGCACACACATTATCTCGGATACAAAAAAGGAAAAAAGGTGCCTTTCGTCCAGAAAAATGTGCTTTTCCCGAGTGTTCCCAAACCTATATTAACGCAGCGGAACCACGGAAATGTTCGCATTGATAATAATAGTAGAGATAAATACGCAGGCATGACTGTGAACCTGTTTGGATTGGCCGACGCAACGGAATTCACCCTACAGCTGATGATGTCGTCGACACGCTTCTAAATTCAACAAACTCGCACATTGCTCCCAGGTTTTCTGTCAGGTACATTTAATCTGATTTTGATTACTGCTCTTTTAACTATCTTGAACTTAAAAATCTATAACCCAATAACAGTCTATGCGTTCCTAAACGCAGAGTCAAAATTAAGAATGCTTGTACATCGTATTATTATCATGAGTTCTATAACAAGTTCTGATGGGTATTCAATTTCAATAAGCGCATTGCTTAATTTAACTATCCCCTATTGAAAACCTGAAAAAATATTAATTCTAGATCTCTGAAAAAAGAAATAATTACAAAATGCGTGAGATTTTCCTGCATTACAAGTAAAGTCACGCTACCGTGGATATAAAAAATAGTTACATGCGTTGCATCATAGAAGAATAATAGTTGCACGAAGTATCCCAACATTAATTTTTGGTACTAACGTGTATACAACATACACTGTGAATGCGTTTAGAAAGTTTATGACGTATTTGACAGAAGAGGTAACAATGGTTATTATACTTTTTTCTTTCGACTGTCCATTGAAGTTTGAAAATAAACGTTTTTACTTTTCAATATATATCCGAAGCAAAAAGGCTATTTTATTTCAAGATGTTTCATTTAAAAAATATGAAACGAAACCTAAAATAGTCAACCTGGAATCTAAATCAAAAACTTTTTGCAGATTTATGAGTATGCATTACCTGGCAACCCTAGTATGTACTTTTGAAAGATTATGATGTCTAGGGTATTTAATATAATTTGTATTTCGTTATTACAGATATGCAGCACACAAAGCTGGAGAATACGTTTGCAGATGGCTAAAGATTATAACATAACTGTTATTTTCTAAGTTCTCCTCCTTAATAGATTCTTATGAAAAAATTAATTTTGATTCGATCAAGGCATAAATAAAATCTTCATAGTTTTAAGAATTTAGTTGTATGATTAATATTGTGATATGGAATAAATTAAAACAATAAATCTGTATTTGTATAAATGGAATACATATATATCAGCTGAATTTATTTTTATTTCGTAATTCAATGTTGAATGCAAAGTTTTTTTTCGGTAAAGAAAAATGTACTTTACTTAGTGGTTTATAGTAACAAGCTTAAAAATTACGCAACTGACTGAAGTTATTCATTTTTAAAATAATATTTATTGTGAGAGCAACATTTTTAAGTAGTTTAGGGTTTTATTAGAAATGTCATAAAAGTTTCCGCAACTTAAATGTCCCCATAAGGATAGTTAGCATTTCTACGTTCAGTGAAGTTTTCTTGAACTATCATAAGGCATTCATCAACAAAAATGCGTCCTTGATCTTTATCAAATAACATAATAATAGGCCTATGCAATTTCGATACAAAATAAAGTGATCACTCGCACACACAAACCGCGAAATTTGGACGTATAATGTAGTAAAGTTGAAAAATAAGCATGCAGGACACTTGTCGAAACACTATATGTGTTACCATTTTTTGACTAAGCATACAAAGAGTTAAAAAATGTCATATTTATTAGATGGGTTATATTTTTAGGTCATTGTCATCGAGATAAACTAAGCACTTGCCTATTATGATCTCTATACCCAAGGGTTAGGTAAAACTTATAAAAAAGGTAAGGTAAAAGGTCATACCTTCCGTCTGAATTTCAGAAGCGTTAGCTCGCTTCCTAGATAAATAAATCTTGAACTGTATATTCATCGTTGGTAGATTTAATGTATTTATTTAGCATAGCTTTCTATGTATAGAATGTTCAATTAGGAACAGCATTGGAGATGTTGTCCAAAATATCGGCATCTTGATAGCCGTTAAATTAGCTGAAATTTGAACCTTATAGTGATGCTTGATGATCGGAACGAAGTGTATTCTACTTTAGTCGATATCACTAGTATCGACTAGTAAACAATTTACCCAACTCTAATTGAGCAGTGAATAAATTATTACTTGACTAGCGAGATACTGCCAATTTAAAATATACTGTATCGCTATTACTTTAAAATATTTATTTATAATGTTTATATTAAAGTTTATTTATTTATTTTTTTAATATGATTCATTTTACAAGTAATAAATTAATGATACCCTCGCTGGAAGACCATGGATGATACTCTCCAATGACATATAATAGCCTCATTTAATATATTTTTATTGCTACTGTAATATAAAATTTCATAACTAGACAATAACCTATTATTACACGATTTATTTGAATCACGTAAAATGAATCCATACAACATCTTTCTCGTAGTTTTAAAACACGAGAATGTGAATTTGGGGTACTACACAAATTCAGGATTGATTGCCTAGTTAGACTCTTTTCTTTGTGCCATGTCTACCGTACTTAGAAACAATGAACGGACGCGTCATTTTCCTTCGTCCTTCCTCCGTCATTCTTTTTTTTAGTAGGTACTTACCTACAACAAAATAAAACACATTTAGAATTGGCTGTTTAATTGGCAACACAGCAGAAGTGTCATCTTTCGCAATGGAGAATTGGACGTGTCCGTGACAACAAAAAACCTTTTTTATTTATTCGTAATGCTCTCAACACTTTAACAGTTATTCCAAAAACCATTCACGATTATGTTAAGTTCATGTGATGTTACGTTTAGTTTTAATTCTCAGCTGAAACATGGAAGAGGTAGGTTATAAATGACCATATTTATGTTGTGTAAATTGCGTGGTTTTGTATTTCACAATCAATTGTTTTAGGAACTTAACGAGCATGATTTGGAGGAGAGATTATATGCTATGCTACACCATGTAGACCAGACTGCGGATAACGTAAAAGAAAATAACCAAAATGCTTTACAAATACTTGAACATGCACCAAGAAGCACCGTGCGTCGATATTGGCGCACGAGTATTGACAGCCCCAAGACAAAGGATCTCTTCGTAATCAACAGAGCCCCTGCCGTTACCCCTAAACCAAAAGAAGAAAAAAAAATGTCGCCAGTCCCACCGCCTGTTGATTTATCTATATTCCAATCATCGCCACAAAATGTTAAGAGCACTATCGAAATTATTGAACACGAATGCGAGAACCATGTCATACTTGACACAAGTGATGAGGATGAGGTAATCGAAGTTGCATTACCTCCAAAGCCGACTATCATGATTGAGAGCTCAGATGAAGATGAGCCACAAGTTATCAAATCAGATTCACCTAGTAAAATCCAAAGCAAACCCCCAACTGGAGATAGATGTGTATCAGCAAGTCCTGTGCCATCTGTTGTCTCTTCTATTTCAGACGAGTTCATCCGTGGTGACTGTATAGCATTGAATATTTCCTCTCGTCACCCCGACAATCACAGCTTTGACTTCAGTTTACATGGCCCTGACTTACTTGACCAAGGTACTCCTGCTAAAAAGAAAAAAAAGAAGAGAACAAAAGAAGCAGTCACTTCAACACCTGTTAACACATCTCAAAATAAATTAGCAACTGAGGAATGTTTTGCCACACCAAAGAGTAAAGCAAAGAATAGAAGAAAGAAATCTTACACAATCACAGAGAAAACTGTACCAAATGCTGACATTTATGACTCGGACAGCAATCAATCTATAATTGATACAAACAAAAGCCGAGATCCTTATGTTGTCACAGAGAAAAGCCTACCAAGCACAGATGTGTATGAATCTGATTCCAATCACTCGGAACAAGTTAAAGAACTTTCAAAACAAACTAGCAACATTGAAAGCTCTGACAGTAGTGTAACTCTGGACACAACTCAGGAGGATACTCGGATGATCTCTAAAAAGAATAACAAACCTAATCAAATGACTGATACTACACAGTCAATGTCCATTGTTGATTTGACAGAAAATGACAATTTTATCACAATGGATGATACGGGTATTTGCGAAAATATTGTTATGGGTAATGTAACAGGTTTTACTGAAATAGAAGATTATGGTGATGAAAATTCACCACAAAATGATATATCGCAATTTGTTTCAACGAAAATACCGTCAATACTAAATGAGGACCTTGATTTTAATAATTTGAACGGAAACAAGACATGTAAACGACGACGATATTCCCTGACGACGCTTCGAGCGGAAATGGACAAATTTTATAATGAGAGCTGGGGAGGAGAGAATTTTAATCACAGAGAAATACAAAAAAATATGTCCCGTGAGTATATTTAATAGATTTTTTTAATTTAATTTAATGCCTCATATGTTTTAATCATGAGATTGATAACCTTGTGGATCTCTGAGGAAAAAGTTTCAGGAATTTAGTAACTATTCATTACTAAAAATAGTTAGAAGATAGCTATCTTTTTAACTTGTAAGACAAACGACATTTTTTGGGTAATAACCTAACAAAGTTGTAGAATAAGCACATTGTCAATTCATTTGATAATACATATACTTTTTTTTTTTTTTTTTTTTTTTTTTTTTTATTCTTTTTTTTTTTTCTTTTTTTTTTTTTTTTTTTTTCCTTTTTTTTTTTTTTTTTTTTTTTTTTTTTTTTTTTTTTTTTTTTTTTTTTTTCCTTTTTTTTTTTTTTTTTTATTTCTTTTTTTTTTTTTTTTATATTTTTTTTTTTTTTATTTAAAATATTATAATTTTTTTTTTTTTTTTTTAAAAAAAAAAATTCCCTTTTTTTTCTAATTTTCAATTTTTTTTTCTTTATATATATTGTTTGAAATATTATAATAGTGTCCTTACGTTTCAAAATGAATTAAATTTAATTAGCCTCTCCTAATATGTTATGTTATTTTTCAAAATCTTCAAATTTTCTACTTGTAAAATATGAAGATCCTAAAAAATAAACTAATAAACCTTATGAATGGCAAAATTTGAATGTTGTTCTTGTTCTCCGTGTGTAAAAACTGGAAATCTTAAAATGCCTAATTCAAATAAATTATTTATGAGTTGAACCAAGAGAGTTGGTGACAATTTACTTTCATTTAATTAATTAACTGTACCCTAAAAACCATTGATAGGTTTCTTAAAATTCTTACACTTATAGCAATAATAAAACTTTTTATCTTCTATACAAACCACTTGGTCAAATTTTGACATAATTATGGTAATTCCTTACCTATACATAGATATATATATATATATTCGTGCCAGAATGCATTATCAGATCAGATGTGTGAAAAATTGCATATTATATTAGTTATTTGTGTTTATAGAAATATTTCATGATTTACCTACCATTTTTTTTGAAATTTGGTAGACTACTTGATACTTGAAATTTCTTTCAATGTTGTCCTAGAAAAAAGATACATATATTTTTTTATATGATTTCATATTCTGTATAATACAAAAGTATTTCAAAACCTATATCAATATTAATACAAGATTCATTAATGTTAAAAAATTTTTTCAGGTGATAAAAGTTTATGGGCTATTGATCCCAAGGACAGGATGCCTTCTATAGTTAGAAGGAGAGTTACGTATGTATATTTTTTTTTTACATTTACACATTTTTATATGTACACTGTTTAATCTACATGTTAATTAAAATGAAAAAGTTTGAACACTACCGTATAGATATAGGCCAATCTAGTAATATCAATATTTTTGAAACAAATCATATCATCATTTACATATAATAATTTGCAATAAAAATGAATAATTTTGTTAATAATTATACCTTCATATTAATCACACTGTTTTTTTTAATCATTTCATATTACAACCAAAGATCAGCCCACTACTAATATTGGGCCATACTTTAACTGTAACCATATCAAGAGTATCGGGAGTTGGAAAAAATATAAACATGTTCTTTCTATAAATTTATATTGAACAATATCACTACACCATTTTTTACGAAAACCATACCTTGCCACAATAGTACCAATAGCAAATTCATGATAACGCGTACATTGGTACACTACACTGGGTATAGTAACGTTCATTGTATTGTTTTCATACCTGATACAGTGCTTGTCAATCATTTTGGCCACTCTAAATGTAGTTGTAAGTTAGGATTCGCATGTAATATAGTCAAGATTTTAATACAAAACAAAGTAAAAATATTATAGCAATCTTAAATTGTCGTTATCTCCACGTTATACATCCATGCTAATATTATAAAGCTGAAGAGTTTGTTTGTTTGTTTGGTTGACCGTGCTAATCTCAGGAATTACTGGTCGGATTTGAAAAATTATTTCAGTGTTACATAGCTCATTTATCGAGGAAGGCTATAAGCTATATATCATCACGCTAAGACCAATACGAGCAGAGCACCAATAAACAATTTTTAAAGATCGGGGTTTTTGTCCTTTTGAGAGCTTCCGCTGCATGTTAGTGTTAACCTAAAGTAACTGTTCCATGCGAACGTAGTCGCGGGCAGAAGCTAGTATAATATAATAAGTATTTATAAATACATTTGTGTTGTGCTCAACTATACTCAGAGCGGTCAAAAAGTTTGATGAGGACTGAAGTTCATAACACACTCAATATCATGGCCTATGGTATATAGGATAATATATCAACATTTTTAAATATAAAATATCCTTATATACTTTCTAAAAAAGTATCATGCTATCCATATTGTAGTGTTATCAATTTGTGTTGAAGTTTTCCAATAGAAAATTAAATTTTATATCATTTCTAAATGCATTTTGGCCTTGAAATTTGTTCTTGAACATGACACTGTTATTTTATTATACCTACCAATTTTTTTTTATAATGAAACCTATTGGAGGGCTTTCGAATGTAGATCAGCAACATTTTCGTCTGGCTAAAAGTGGTGGGGGTAAACACAGAGTTGAGTTAAGTTCTGAAAGCTCGGTTCTCGATCGATCACCTAAGCTAAGCAACGTCGTGCGCGGTCAATACTTGGATGGGTGACCACCTGAGAATACCGCGTGACGTTGGCTATTTGTTGCATTTTTTAATTATAATACAATACAATAATTTCACTTCTATCGCGTGCCTTTATAACACACCCTTTTTTATATAAACATTCAAGAGGCCTACTGAACCGAGAGGAGACGGGTTTGATCTCTACATATTGTTATAGAAAACTTTCACTTCTATCGCGTGTCTGTACAACATAATCTATTTTTTTTTACAGTTGCAACTACTGCAACCGAACAGGCCACCGTGACGATACCTGTCGTTTAAAACCGCCCGTGTGTTACATGTGCGGCGTGGCTGGTCACTTCGAACCTCGGTGTCCGCGAAAGATCTGCGTAAATGTAAGACACGTTAATTATCTGTTACTACAATATATACAGGATACAGGATAACACCCACACCCACACTGAACAATAGACAAAGAGTGAGAAAAGAGTGTAACGCTTTTTCCTTACGTGACGATTTCCATCATTTAACTCCTACTGAAAGACGCGTTATGACATCTCATTCCGAATCCATTTCCAGTCCGATCTGATCTTTTGAGAAATACGTGATCAATGTTTAATCAATGCATATATAATACAATCATTGTATATCGTGTGTACAATTATTTTGTATACATATTTTGAGTAGTTACATTTTAAAATGAGCTATATCCAATTTTAATGGATCATATAACAGGTTAGATTTTTTTAAGATTTTAGTTTTTTTATACACCGAGAATGAAGTTCAAATTTTGCCGTTCATAAGATTTTTAGTTTTTTTATGATCTTAATATTTTACATGTACGAAATTTGAAAAATAACGTAAAATATTAAGAACGGCTACAATTGGGTTTAGCTTATCTTGAAATGTAACGGATTCAATTATTCAAATTCCAATTGACGTTTCAGTGTGGTCAACCTAACTATATTTACTCAACAATGTGTCGCAACTGTTGCTCGTGGGGGAACATAAAGTGCGTCGAGTGCGGACAAAACGGTCACCCTAATAGCCACTGCCCCGATATTTGGCGACGATACCACAATACGGTAACTAGTCGATTGATTATTATATAACTGTCTCAACTTTTCAGATAAATATCACTTAAGTGAAAATAATAATGATATAAATCAATTAATATTCGTTGAATATATTAGATTTTTTATTAGTAATCAAATTCAGTTTAAAATTAGTTTATTTTATTGAGAAGGAGCTGATACATGCGACTTTGTCTTAGTTATTTATTCTCATAACAATATATATTATGCACAGAAAAAAAATACACAAAAAATATATTGAGATCAAAATATATACTTTCCTTACAACATTTTTTTGACAACAACGTTATCCGGTTACTTCCCTATTTCGTGTGGATGCGCACTAAACCGCTTGCCTCACTCATTCATAGCTACTACTAGAACTAGTTAAAAAAACTATGGCAACTAAATGCACATCACTGCATGTGTGTGTCTAGTCACGTGTCTAAAAAGTAAAACTTAAACGGTGTTATTACAAAAAAGCTAAATACGCATTGAATACTTGCTTTAAAAAGGTTCCGAATTAAATGCACCGCGGTCGCTGAATGTTCGCCATCTTGCTCTTTTGTCTCGCTTTGGTTACGTTAGGTTACACTTGCGAAAAAGGATAACGCGAACTTGCCTCGGGTGAGCGCGGTGTATTTAATTCAAAACCTTTTTAAAGCAAGTATTCAATACGTATTTAACTTTTTTGTAATAACACCAAAAATGGTCGAAATCTGTGTATTAGTTTTGCATGATGCGCGCACAGCCGTAGATTTTTATATATATATTTTTTTTGTTACTCTAGAAGTCTTGTGATAAAATTGTAGTAATCATTAAAATTAGACCACCATATGATATGTGATATATGATAGCCTTTTATGTTATGAATATAATTGGAGTTTTGTATCTGAGTGGTGTTATCTATATCACTTGTAATTAAATGACCTGTGACAACAGCAATGATGTGTGTGATTACGTCCTTATATTTATTTATTCTCCAGTTATATTTCATATAATAGAATATTGCATCATAATTTAATTATGTTTTATTACAGATCGACGAAAAAATGCCTCTGGCCAAGAACACCCAGACTAAAAGATACAACCAGATGTACTGCAGTGGATGTACTCGACGTGGCCATCTTATACACACGTGCAAGAGTACTATCCCCTTCTCAGGACTACCTATCAACAGTCCATATGTATATTTTTATCGGCCAATTTATTCTAAACATGACCTACAAAACAAAGCAAACTCCAACATTCAAAGTAATAATAAACAATTAAACAATAAGAATATTAACCAAGACTCAAATACAACTCTAACACCGATGAGGTTAGAAAGGAGCCATAAACGACAATCGAAATCTCCAACTGTACATGAAAGCCATGTCAATAAAAGAAGGAATTTGTCAAATGCTGATGA
The DNA here is from genome assembly GCA_036509395.1 of Antheraea yamamai. Taxonomy (NCBI): domain Eukaryota; kingdom Metazoa; phylum Arthropoda; class Insecta; order Lepidoptera; family Saturniidae; genus Antheraea; species Antheraea yamamai. The sequence goes on along the minus strand of AP028428.1, from coordinate 20,837,257 downwards.
TATTGATACTCAAAACAACGCTAAATCAAATACAACCAATGTTACGCCCCAGAAGGGGACGTCACAATGCGCTGCTGATGAGTGTAACAAAAATAAAAAAGAAGTAAATAAAAATACTCCCTCAACAACATCGAAAACTGAAACAGCTGCTGCGGAAAAAATGCCCGATTTCATTCCAATCACCTCCACAAACTATGACAAGAAAGGACAAATCATCCAAGATAACGAAGTGTCTGATACTAATGATGTCATCGTTTCCGCACGTATTTACGTTACCAATGACATAATTGACAAATTAAAAAAAGATGAAGGAGCTGGATGGTTAAAAGAAATCATGTCAAAACTTAACATTGACGTTCAATATACAGACATAAATTCATTTCTAAGTATTAAAGGAAAAGTTGCAGATCAAGAGGCTTTCCAGACTGAACTTAGGGACTGGACGAAGAGTAAACAGGATGAAGTAACTTCTAATCCAAATATTAATACAAATATTTCGAATGAAAACACTGAATGCGAACTCAAAGCAGATTTCAGTCTAATACCTAAGAATAGGAATAACCTACTGCGTCAACTGAGCAAAGCTTTCAATTCCTTGAAAGAAGATATTGGAGATCCGAAAGCAATGTATAAAGAGTTAACTTTCTTTCAAAATCGACACAAAAATCTTCTCAATCAAAAGATCGTTAGTCCTAAACAAGTGTCGAATAACAGGAAGACCATTAATGATATGTTTAAAAAACTCAACATGGTATTACTTGGTCAAGCAGGTCTTGCAGATGGGACTCAGCATTTGAGCGAGCTATATTCTTTCCAAGAGAAACTCATGAATTCAAGGCAGAAAAACATACCCCCGGAACAACGGAAAGAGATTGGACAACATTATTGCAGCATATTTGCTGCTAACCCGAGGGATGATTATTTAGAACTACTAAAGAAGTTCTACCAGACCTCAACATCATTTACAAAGAGAAATAAGAAGAAAACCCCTACGACCTTTAATTCCAAAATGAGCTGGTCAAAAAAGGGAAATAGCATTCCATCAAATCAGCCCTACGGTCATTGTAATATACAAAATGATGCTTCTAATAATGATATTATGACTAACCAGAATGGTATGCCTCTGAGGCAAAAACTAGTATTTTATCATCAGAGACTATTAAGGGCTCGTCCCGTTGGGCCCACTTTCAAGAAGACAAGAGTCGAATTGGTTAGAAGACTACATTCGATGATCGGATCGATCAGTAAGACCGAGAAATTGTCCTCAAAAACGGTGAAAAAAATGAAAAAGGCACAAGAACAGGCTCAGATTTTCTTGGCGAATGTGTAAAATTATATTTAGGGAATAATGTATTATGTAAGCGCCAATGGCGATTAAAGGGGAGGTGTGGCGCGTCACATCCGCAGTATTTTCTGGTGTTTTTCCCGACATTCAAGGGAAACTGGTTTCCACTTGTCTTGAAGTGTCGGTTTGATGTATAATGGCACTCTATAGTGCATCTGAAGTTTAATAAAACTTCTTAGTGTAAAGCATTTACTTGTTTCATTTTCTCCTATTTATACAAAGCTAAATTATTCTCATATGAGTAAAAAGAAACTTAATGGAGTTTTTGGCGGGATTTTGGTCTGTCATGTAGTGGATTTTATACTTTATTCATAATCTTGTGTTACTTGACTCTATGATATGTAAAACTGGTAGTATTTTATGTAATATAGTTTGTTTATTGTGCGTAAGTGAAGTGAATAGAAAATAATACCACAGACCATGAATTCTGAGATGGCACAAAACCTCCATGGAAAGTTCTAACAAGATGGCCACCATCTTGTTAGTTCATTAAAATGATATCAAGAAACTTGTAATATCGATACTCACTTGAAAATGGCAGTAATAGTCTATTAGAAGACTGGTTGCCAAAAATGGAAGAAGAACTTGTAATACTATTAACTACTCGACAATGGCAGTAATAATCTAAAAGATTGGTTGCCAAAAATAAAGTTATAAAAAAAAGAAACAATATTATCAGTGAATCAGGAATATTTTACAGTACTTTTAACTTAATAACTGAAAATATCATAATAATAATTTTATGCTTTAAAAAATATTTCATTTGTGTCCAAATACATTGTTTTCAGAATGATCCTAGAATCAGTTATTTCAAAGTTTCCTCAATTTTAGTTACTTTTTATATACCTACAGTGTTATATCAATAATAAGTAATATCAACGGGATATAAGGATTATTTAATTCGTATGACAATGATTAAATTCTACGTGTAACGTTTGTTTAATTATTATATTCATTAATGTATGAAAAAACGCTTAGAATACATTGTTGAATGAGCTCAGTCCGAGATTTCACAGCAACGGTTATTCTTGAACTTACATTTTTTTTAGTGCGTTGTGACGACTCGTTACGAATAAATTTGTAACTTGAAACGGAAGATGCATGTTCGAATATAACATACCGTGAAGTTAGTATTAAAGCTAAAGTTGCGCGCTCCACCTTAAAACAAACCTTATTAACATTGCTTACAATTCACAATTGATCGCATCGTTTAATTATCATTTTCGAGTGGAGAAATATCCAAATCTATAACATTTACAATGTGATTATGATAACTAAAGTAAACTAAAATAAATAAAAAAAAAATTCTCGCTCCGTTTCTTTCTATTCGCCCTCTCCAGGTCGCATTAGAAGTTTCACTTCAATAATTTAAAAAAAAGTGCAAAAAGGAACTCTCCGGCGGGGAATCGAACCCCGGTCTCCCGCGTGACAGGCGGGGATACTTACCACTATACTACCGAAGACACGAACGAATAAACGAAAATAACATTTCCGTTCACAGTGCGGTGAGGAATGACGTCATATGGTAGCGTTAAACGTTTAACTGCTCGCTGAATTTGATCCCACTCTTTATGATTTTTGGATTTTTTTTATTTTTAATTATTTGTTCGTCGTTTGCTCGTTAATGTTCGAATATAAAAATTGTTTGTTTATTTTTCGGTTAGGTTAGGTTAGACTTGCGAAAAAGGATAACGCGAGCCGGCCGCGGTAGCGGTCGGCGAGCGCGTTGTATTGCATACGAAAGTATCCACTTATTATTAATTTTAAGTGTTGGTTAGGTTAGGTTAGACTTGCGAAAAAGGATAACGCGAGCCGGCCGAGGTGCAATGAGTACAAAATAGAAAGAGACGAACAAACAATTTATACATTCGAACATTAACGAAAAAACGACGAACAAATAATTAAAAATAAAAAAAAATCCAAAAATCAAAAAGAGTAGGGCCAAATTCAGTGAGCCACGTTTAACACAACCTTGTTGGAAGTCGCATTAGAAGTTTCACTTCAAAAATGATGTGTTCATGATGACACTATCGACAGTTGCTTCTATCTTTGTTAGACTCCGATTCATAGTAACGAGAAAATGAGCCAGATCAACGAATAAATTTGATTTACTACATTGGGTTATTGCAGGATCTATACTGGGTGGGGATTCAGATGAAATATCTAATATCGCATAATCTGAATATCAAATAATATGAAATATCGCAAAGGGAGGCGGCGGAGATGGCTCGCGAGGTGGAAGAGACGCTTCGCACACCTGTGTTAAAGCCAGTAACGCGATTCGAAGAAGCGCTTTATAGTAATTTGTGATATAGGAACCATTCTTTGTGGGATGCTTATATTATTATGTACTTAATTAGAACAGTTCCATCTATTACCGATTTGTTCACTATTTTTTTTCAACATTGATTCATTTTGATCAATGAAAAATCAATTTAATAATTAATATTGCCACGTACCAGCAATATGTGAAATCATACAAAAAAATATAGGAATTTAAAAGATCAATTTCATAGTAACAGTGAATTTAAATAAAAATTGCGTGTACTTCATTACTCACGTAGAAGTTATATTTGGCATCATGTACCTAAGAATTTAAATAAAACTAGCGTGTATACCCCTTTTCCGGTGTTCTAACAAAGAAAATGATACCAAGCCAATTCTCTTCACACAGTACAACCGTGTGTTGAAGTGAAATGGCAACTGAACGTCAATATTTTTGAATTTCTTGCTACTGTTATCGTCTCACTCACTTTTATATATGGAGATTATTAACCCAAAATATTCACTTTCCGTACTAATTTCCAAACATCTAGTGTCGTAGAAAACTCTCTTCAGGCAATTAAAAAAAGGCCAAAAAAGAATTAATAAGTGCAGCCGTTCTAAAGTGATGCGCTTACATACATTCAACAATTGATATTTATTTATATCGATTTCAAAATATTTTTCTATCAAATTCAGGATGTTAAAGAAACAATATGATTTTACTAAAAATGAATTTCTACCCATTCCTATCTAATTGCCACATTACGAAGTTTCACTTCTTCCGCGCGGAGGGACTGCACACACTATTTTTTTATTATTTTCTTTTATGGATTTTTCCAGTTATATGACATCCACTCTCGGGTTTATAACATGTGGGGAGATTTATTTTAGAGGGATTTTGAAGACATTTTATCGATTTTAGGGGGTTTTGTATATCGCTCTAGGGGTAAATATATTCGGAGAGTTGGTAATACTGCTGTGACTATACGTACCATGCTACGTAGAATTTTACTCTGTAGGGTTTATAATAGGGCTGTTGATATTTTTTTAAATATAAAATTTTCGATATATCGATATTTATTAAATATCGAATCTGCATTGTGACATATTCATTAAAAAATGTTTTATATCGACTTTATAAAAAAAAATGGTAATTTAGGTTAACAATGATTTACTGTTTTTCCAGCCATCCAGTATATTTGTTAGACAATTTATACTACGAATGTTACATTAGAGTTCTATGGGCCAATTGCACAAACGTTATTCAATAATATTGATAATTAATTGTAAAACAATTATTGTTTTATCTAAATAAGATAATTATGTGTAGCAATACTTTTCAGTAAGAGTTTTTAAACAAACTCGTTATTTAAAATGTTCAGGTGTTTCACTACTAAGATTACCAGCCTGCTCCAAATTCCGGTAACTCGGTTCATTGATCCAAAACGAGGGTAGTGTATACAATGACACGAGGAATAGAATAAATGCATGATGCAGGAAATGACGAAAGATGTTTGGAGTATTTTTTCCTCTTACGTATTATTACCCATAACACCCCCCACCCTTATCAACAAAAATAAAAACTCTTACCACCAATCTTACGTAAAACCCGTAATCCCATAAAACCATTAAAACCTTCTAGGCCACGTATGCACTTGAAACTCACGTAGAACGTAAAAATGTTCCATTAATAAAAAATAATGCTGCCGTAATCACTACCCGGACCCCCAACCCCTATATCATCAAAAATAAGCAAATCAAGGACCCCACCCCTCATCAGTGCTTACATAATACTTGAATGGCCCCTGAATAAGGATGGTAATGTGTATCAAAAATGGCTGTGTATAAAAGGTGTGAATTCTGAAATTATATTTGACATAGAAGAGTCGAAAAGCAAAACTTATTGTATCGACTCTACCTAGGTGTATTAATGGTAAGAAGATGATGATCTATACAATGTTATTATTACTTAAAAGTTGTAGATACGTCATATTCGACAGCGCCTTGTTAAAACTTGGCTAACTAGCAAACGTGATCTAGCCCCGTTTTTTCCCCCCCCCCCCCCCCTTTTCCTTTTTTTATTTTTTAAACCTCCTTTTTTTTTCTTTCCCTCCTCCTTTTTATTTTTTCTTTTTAACCCCCCCCCCCCCTCAAATACCCCAATCTCCCGTCTGTAAGCAATATATAACTATTTCTTTTTCATCACCGATATTGAGAACATGCCATCTTACATTTTATGTAAAATAGTGTGGTGATACAATATTAATTTACGTATGTTTGCGTTATCGTGCCTTTTTCTTACATTATCATTGGATATATATAATAAAAAATATTGACCGCCAATATCCAAATTTTAATATCGAAAATCGTCCAAAAACTTATTAGTATGTAAATCGATATTTAAAATAATAATATCGATATTTTATCAACAGTCCTAGGTTATAATGTTTTTCTGTGGTGATAATTGATAAGTCTTGATACTTGTTGATTTGGTAAAATTGTAATCAATACACAACCGTAGAACACGTTAAAACTTATTTTATAACGTTTGAAATGAATTTTTTCATTATTAGCCTTATAGCAGTACCTGAAGTTTTAGTTGTGTTTTTTTGTATTTTAAACAGTATTTATGGATTTGGGGTATGTACATATTGAACCTCTCTTACTCAGCTTTTTTTACATACAAATAATATATATGTTTAGAAAACATAATACCACAATTAAAAAAAAAGTCATACTGAGCAGTGCTTATTACTTTTTTTTATAAAGGCACTCGCCTTAGCAAAGGTATGATTCAGTTATTCATTTAACTTTTTGAATATAAACAATATGATTCTAAAGTTTTTTTTTATTACTCTTTATTATCTAAAACAAAAGCCTTGGTGTATTATGATGATTATATTTTTTATAAACATTTATCATGCAAATCAAAACCAGTTTTTTTTTTTTATAAAAACATAAATAAATTTAAATATTTTCGTGAATGCGACGATTATAACGTCTAAACACTGTAAAAATATAAAACCTACTATTGATAATAATTTAATATATACAATGTGGTGGGCTAGTGGTTTGACCAGTGGAATATCATTTTGATGGCCGCAGTTTCAAATCCTAGCATCTACCAAGTTTTTTTTTTCAGAACTCGTGTACATTTACTAATTTAAAACTAGTAACACTATAGGCTGACGGTGAAGGAAGACCTCGTGAGGAAACCTGAACTTGAGAAATGTTCTTGTGGTACTACTGTATTTGGGAAAATATAGAACTGTTGATTTCTCAGAGTTTGAAATCGGCAATACATTGTGGGCTGTGGCAGTGATTATGCCCCTACCTTCTTTTGGAAAGAGGTCTATGGCTCTGCAGTGGGTCTTTTACCGGCCGATGATGATATTAAATTTTACGTCTTTTATGTTTTGCTCTCTCTGATGAGGTAACAATATCTGTATACAGCTCCAGCAATAAATAATTATTGGATATGAGAGACCAATTTCTGTATAAGTGTAGAATCGTAGATATAACTCTATAATATTATTGAATTATAGGTGTAAACTTAATAATAATATCCATTGACTATAGAAAATTTTAAATGAATTAGTTTATTTAATTGTTGCAATTTGTAACATATATGTTGGCCCAGATATAATTATAGAATAGTTACACCACAAAAGAGTTTCCGGTAGGATCCAAATCTGTCACATAGTGAGCTTTTATGTATGAATTTGCATTATGTGTCCACATAATATGTAATACAGGTGGTATGTTTTTAATAGGGTTGGTTATATTACCATGGTAATTGAGAAGCTAGTGTACCATATTTTGTGTTTTTCATTGTAAACTGTGTTATTTGTTTAAGTACAAACTAATATAGTTTCCGTTTCTGTTGATAAATGTAATATATGAAAATTCAGTCTGTAGTTCTTTCTATACATACAAAGTATTGCAATAATACTCAAAATTCCATTTCATCACAACACTTTTTCTATTTTACTGCCATTACAATTACTATGGCAATTTAAAACATAAATTAAGTTGTGAATATTAACAACGATATGAGTATGCCATAGAAACTTTTTGAATGTTTTATCAAAGGTGCCTCATTTTGATAGACTGTTATTTGAACTTGGAAGGTTGAAATTATTTGTAACAATACATTGCCATAAAATAAGTAGATGATAAGGTGTAATAAACCAGTAACAAAATTATTACAGACACTGAAAACATAAAACTTGACTAAATAACTTTTATAATAATATTTCTGATGTTACAGATACAATATCCAGTTAACAATTATGACAACCAAAGGATGCAGTATGCGATAAAGGATGCTCTACAATTTTTAGATCATGGTTTGTAATTTTTCAGTACATTTAAAAGTGTAAATACATGGTTAGTTTGGAACAAAACTTCTATCTATAGTTTCAATGTAAATACCATAATTTTACTGGAACATGATATTTAGAGATAATCATTCAGTTGCTTATGGTAGTAATAAACATAAATCAAGATAATTCCTTGATAAAAATTAATAAGAAAAAAACTTAAAATTTGGTTTAAGTAAGAAAGTTTTTTCCGCAGTATAATTATTATTACCTGGATGACCAAGTTTCTCTCAAGTTGGTTAACACAAAAATTGCAGATACTTACGTATTAGCGCCACTGCAATGTCTATGTTTCGCAAGTCTTGTCAAGTCTAGAACTGCTCCTTTTAATTTAGAATAATAGATAAGATGCTTTTAATAATAGATGATACTACAATGCAACTACTATTAAATATATATCTCATCATCACCTTCTTACCCTTATCCCACCTAAGTAGGGTCGGCACAACACGTTTTCCTTTTCCACTCTCGCCTATCAGATGTCATCTCAGTATTCACACCTTTCACACACATATCATTGTTCACACAATCCATCCATACCTTTTTTGGTCTTCCTCTACTCTTATATCCATCGACCATCATACTCAAAGCTTTTCTAGTTACATGATCTTCATCTCTCCTCATGACATGCCCATACCATGCTAACCTATTACGCCTTAACTTCTCTATCACTGGTGCTATTTTCAAACTGCGTCTGATGTATTCATTCCTAATCTTATCCATTCTAGTTATACCACACATCCACCTTAATATTCACATCTCTGTCACATGTAGTTTTCTCTCATCTGTCTCTTTCGTCGCTCAGCACTCAGATGCGTATAACATAACTGGTCTTATAATAAATTTATACACCTTCCCCTTAGTTTCAAGGGCATTCGTTGGTCACAGCCTACACCAGACACATTTCGCCATTTCATCCACCCTGCATTTATTCCTCACGTCCATGTCTTTGCCCATCGTTTTAGATCAGAGAACCGAGATACCGGAAATCAGAGCAGGTTGGTAAGGATATACCATTTAAAGCTATAGGAGAAAAACTGGATGGACCACCGAAGTCACAAAACAAATGTTCAGTTTTTAGTCTACTGATTTTCAAACCACCATTCTCCAGTTTTTCTCGCCATTTTAGCAGCCTACTCTGGACCTCCGTAGCACTATTAAATATACATCTATGATCTATTATTTCGTTATGATGGATTGAGGGTTGATTTTAAACACATTTTTAAGTATATTGTGGTAGCTAACTTAGATTAAAAAAAGTTAGTGCTCTAGCATAATACTGATATAATATTAGGATAAGTATTTATCCCATAGAAAATTTAGGCATACACCCAATAACATATTTATACTCCTAGAAAAGAATTAAAATAATAGTATTTGTTTATAAATTTCTAATTTTTTCTGTAAACATCAGGTCCAAAACTGGTAAGCAACTGGCCAGATGAATCCGTTAAACTGGGTCAAGTGTCTGGAGTGGCCTTGGACAATGCAGGACGTTTATTTGTATTTCATCGAGCATCAAATGTATGGGACATGACCACTTTCTCTAACCGAGACGTGTACCAGAGAATTGGTGATCCACCAATACCACATCATACTGTGATGGTGTTTAATGATACCGGAGATCTGGTGGATATGTGGGGACAAAATCTGTGAGTATTATTTAGCACATTTTAAAGGGAGGTATATTGATGGTAGGAATCGTGCAGGATGTAAGGCCAAGAAGGTTACTTCCTAAAATTATTAACAAACTTAGACAGGGTAGAATATTGATCTATATTGATCTACATGGTATTGTGATGTGTCACTAGGTCAGAAAGATTTGTAAATAATCATTAGTATACAATATTTTACCAGCAAGATAGGAGCACGTTAAATCTAATTGTTATTTGTCATATAATTTTCTTTCAAGCACAGATTTTACATACCTCATGGCATCACAGTGGATTCCGAAAACAACATTTGGCTAACAGATGTAGCGTTACATCAAGTGTTCAAGTTTAAATCGGATCAGAAACAGAAGCCAGCGATGGTGTTAGGAGAAAAGTGAGTTATACATAGAACTATTATTTTATATAACTCTTTTAAATAATAAAATCTTATACTGATTAAAAGAAAGGGTCTTTTTATTATAATCTATACTAATATTATAAAGCTAGAGGGTTTGTTTGGTTGAACATGCTACTCTCGGGAACTACTGGTCCCATTTGAAAAATTATTTCAATCTTAGATACCTCTTTAACGAGGAAGGCTATAGGCTATATATCATGACGCTAAGACCAATAGGAACAGAGCACGGAAGAATGTTTCAAAATCGTTTTTTCTTTTGAGAGCTTTTGCTGTATGTTAGCGTTAGCCCAAAATAACTATTACACGCGGACGAAATGGCGAGCAGAAGGTACTTTTCCATAAAACAGCATATTTCATGTTCTAAGTTCCATTATGTTACTTTTAGTAATACATATACTTCCCTGTCTCATTTATTATTTGTAATAAATATATAGAATGCGTGCTCTATTCATTAAACTTTGATAATATATTGGTTTTTTTTTTAATACAAATAATACTACCAGACTAATACGAGTTGACTAGTTGAAATCCACTTCCAGTAAGTTTACTTCTATGATAATTTAAATGTGTAATAAAATTCATTTATGTTTGAAATTATTCATAGTTCATGTAAAAACTTCCGTTATGTTACTTTTTGTAATATTTCACAGTGTTATATATTTATTGTATTCAATATATACAAGGTCTCTGTGCCTATGCATTAAACTTTGGTATTTATTATTCTGTAATTTTTTATTACAAATAATGCTACCAGATTAATACCATACTCCATTAGTAGAAAACCGCTTCCAGTCAGTTTACTTATATGAATATTTAAACGTGTAATAAAATCCATCTAAGTATGAAGCTATTATTTAGATATCAACTGTAGAAAATTATCACATTATTGTCATAAATACCTTAATTAAATTACTAGAAACAATAAAGTTAACAAACTTAAGCAAGTATCAATTACATAGAGGATATATACAATTAAACCGTTATTAAACTAAACAGTAACGTGTAATAGAGAATGGAGTAAATGTAATCAATAAGTTATGGCTACTAGTTTAAAATACAGGAAATTCATAGGTTTGTTCCGGGTAATGACGACCAACACTTCTGTAAGCCAAGCGCCATTGCTGTACTCTCGAGTGGTGACTTCTTCGTTGCTGACGGTTACTGTAACCACAGAATCATTAAGTTCTCACCAGATGGTACGATTATATTGCAGTGGGGAAGACGTAAGTACATGTGTATTTATACTAAATGTTATAGCAATATTAGGTCTTTACCTATGAAATTGCCGTTATGTATGAAAAAATTTAAACGAATATTTTTCATGTATTTTTTATTTGTATTAATCGAAGTAATCACCCATGCAATCAATGCATCTTTGCCAACGCAGTGGCAGTTTATTGATGCCCTTCTTAAATAAATCAGCTGGACGGGAGGCAACAAATTCTTCAAAGGCATTTTGTACTGCCTCTCGGGTATTTAATTTTTTTCCCGCCAAGGAGTTGTCCAAATTCTGGAAAAAGTAGTAGTCTGTAGGCGCAAGGTCTGGTGAGTAGGGCTGATGACGGAGAACTGCCAACCTCAGTTCTTGCAACTTGGAGACCGTCTGCTGTGCAGTATGAGGTCGCGCGTTGTCGTGCAGGAGCAGCGGAGACGAGCGATTGACCAATGCTGGTTGGAGATATGTCAGCTTCTCCATCATTGTGTTCAGTTCTTCACAGTACACATCTGCAGTAATGCTCACCCTGTTTGGCAAGAAGCTGTGATGAATCACACCGGCGCTAGACCACCAAACAGTGACCATCACTTTTCTAGGGGTAAGTTTTCGTTTAGGGCATTGTTTAGGTGCTGAACCAGGATCCAACCAACTTGCTGAGCGCTTGCGATTATCAAACAGAATCCATTTTTCATCGCAGGTAACAATGCGGTTCAAAATTCCTTCATTTGTGTGTCTGTTGAGCAGTGCAAGGCACGTCTCGACGCGTACTTCGTGCTGGCGATCATTGAGTTCGTGGGGCACCCATTTGTCAAGCTTTTTTACCTTGCCAATTTGACGCAAATGGACCAATATTGTTTTGACGCTAACGTCGAAAGCTGCTGCTAATTCAGCCGTAGATTGTGTATCATCAGCTTCCGCAATCGCCTTTAATTCGTCATTGTCGACCAAAGTTTTCGGACGACCGCGAGGTTCATTTTTCAGGTCGAAATTCCCAGAACGGAAGCGAGCAAACCAATAACAGGTGGTGCGTTGGTTTGTAGTGTTAGCTCCGTAAACGTCGTTGATGTTGCGTGCCGCTTGTGCCGCGTTGCTGCCACGACGGTACTCATATTTCATAATTACTCGAATTTTTAACGTATCTATGATGACAAAAAAGATTGAAATGCGATGAAAATGTAACACTAATCAATAAACAAATGACTACTTTTGGAAAAAGAATTCCATGTTTTTAAAATAAAATAAATTTGAAATTAGAATTCTTAGCCAAACGAAAATGATTTTGATTTGAAATGGCCAGTACTGCAGAACGGCAATTTCATAGGTAAAGACCTATTATAAATATTTTGTAGTTATTTTATTATGCAACTTGAAATATTTAACATACCTATTTTCTTGACGATCTGGTGAATGATACAAATGTTGAAACGATGCAGCTCCAGCTATTGGTGAGTGATAATAAAATGGGTAGGATAAAAACTTCCCCATGAAAAAACACATTAGTGTGCCATATTTCATGATTATATGTCAAACGTTTGTCGGATTGTATGAATCTTAGATAAATCGACAATAATTTAAAGTTGGTTAAATTATATGAGATACATAAAATTAATGTACTACGCTGTACGCAATTTTATATGTAGGCATTTTTATGTCTACAGAACAGCCCCCCTAGTATAAATCTATCTCATAAGAATAACCAAGGGTACCCATTTTTATGAGTAATATATTAGTACAAAATAATGGGTTATTTGCGACTCTATCTTGACAAATATTATATTTATCCTTATCTGTATATAAATCGACAGTGGGTAAACAGTTAAAAACATCTCCCTCCTTTGTTTTTCAACCGATTTTCTTAATTCCTTTTTTATTTAGTAGCTATTGACGAGCTTTAGTGTTATCAATATCAAAATTTTCGAAAAAGGTTTTTTCTCTATGGTAGATATTTGACCACACGTTCAAATAAATGGGTTAGCTATGTTGAGCATTTCATGTAGATCAAAATTGATATTCACGGTATAAGTATAATTTCAATGAATGTGTTGGAACATAACATAAATTTAAAATTCTCACGTAACTTCTAAGATTTTAATGAAATAACAAAGCGGTAAATAGTTACACTCAAAGCTTTAGACACCACATTAGTAATATTGGAGGCGTGCGAACCCAGGATAGGACACTAGTGTATATCAATTTTGAACGGTGTTTTTTTATATATTAGTTAAAAATTTCAGGCAGTGGCGAGTCCCCTTTCGTGTTGCAAATACCGCACGCGCTCACCCTCGCGGCGGAGGAGACGCAGGTGTGCGTCGCGGACCGCGAGGACGGACGCGTCGTTTGTTTCCGATCAGACAACGGCACCTTCACTCAGCAGTACAGGAGCTGGCTTATCGGCGGAAGACTCTTCAGTGTCGCCTACTCACCTGTACACGGTAACTACACCAAATACACTTAAATAAACCTGTGATATTTACTGGGCAAATAAATATAACACATGTGATGAGTCTGTGATATTTACTGGGTAGATAAGTATAACATATGTGATTTGTCTGTGATGTTTACTGGGTAAATTAATATAACACATGTCATTTGTCTGTGATATTTACTAGGTAGATAAATGTAAGGTATATTATTTTTCTGTGTAATTTATTGGGTAAATAAATGTAAGACATGTGATTAATCCGTGATCTTAACTGGGTAGATAAATGTAACGTATGTTATTTTTCTGTGATATTTCCTTGGTAAATAAATATGACACATGTGGTTTCAGTGTGATATTTGATGGGGAGATAAATTGACACGGGATCTGTGTATGATGTCAAATGAACCTCGTGTATTTACTGGGTACTGGGTGGTAGTAATTCACTTAGTTTTAATTCAGTCATCATAAACACCTTTTGCGTAGTCCGGTGAAGCTGTTAAGGCCTTGCTAGGCCAATAACGTAGTCAGTTCGAGAAAAAAAATCATTAACACCCAATAAGAAACTCAGTCTGCCTTATGATGTAATTATAATCCTTTTGCTTGTTTTTTTTTTCATGTGTATGTATGTGTGTACATTATTTATAATATGTAAGGAGTACTGTGTGTGAGTGTAATTCAAATTATTTACAATTATTTTTGTATTAATTATTTTAGCTTTTAAAATGAATCTTACGTGTATTTAAGCGATGCCCTATAATGGCATTAGAAAAGGTCCTGTCACCATGCTATAGTTTGACACCACTATCTTTTCCTTCCAGTCTGAACCGACGACCGTTCTGTATGTTTCTGTTTAATCACTGGCGGTCGAATCATCTGATATGCGGGTAGACCGCGACACTTTTTGGTTCTTCGAGCAACTCCAGAACCGACGACCGTTCTGTATATTTGTGTTTATTCACAGGCGGTCGAATCATCTGATACGTGAGTAGACCGCCACAGTTTTAGATCCTTCGAGCCAGCCCAGAACCGACGATCGTTCTGTATATTTCTGTTTAATCACTGGCGGTCGAATTATCTGATATGCGGATAGACCGCGACACTTTTTGGTCCTTCGAGCCACCCCAGAACCGACGACCGTTCTGTATATTTGTGTTTATTCACAGGCGGTCGAATCATCTGATACGTGGGTAGACCGCCACAGTTTTTGATCCTTCGAGCCAGCCCAGAACCGACGATCGTTCTGTATATTTCTGTTTAATCACTGGCGGCCGAATTATCTGATATGCGGATAGACCGCGACACTTTTTGGTCCTTCGAGCCACCCCAGAACCGACGACCGTTCTGTATATTTGTGTTTATTCACATACGGTCTAAACATCCGATATGCGGGTAGACCGCGACACTTTATGGGCCATTTGAGCCAGTTGTGAATCGGCGACCGTTATGTATATTTGTGTTTATTCGCAGGCGGTCGATTATACGTCGTTAACGGACCGACAGGGGTCGTCCCGGTGCGGGGCTACGTCATCGACTTCACTAGCGGCCGTCTCCTGGAATCGTTCGCCCCGCCCCAGGACTTTTCGAACCCGCACGACATAGCGGTGTCCGCTGACGGCGCGAGGCTCTACGTCGCGGAGCTCAGCCCCTATAAAGTGCACAAATTCATCGATGAAACCTTATTCAACGAAACCAAAAGCGAAGATATCAAAGAAAATATAACTATACCGGCGAAACCTACCGCTACAGTTGGTGAGTTTGGAACTTCATTTTATTTATAATTGTCTCTGGTCCGACAAATTTTATAGTCCTTTCCGATAGTAAACATCATGATAACAATGCTATCTATTGGTTCTTATTTATAAAGCATTCAAGAAAATAAATTTATAAATTATGTGAATACGACTACAATCAATCAATTCCGTCCATTATTCTAATAATAATAAGTTTCACCTATATACAAAATCTCTTTATATTATCTTTTTTATTAAATTACTAACATGATAAACAAATAATAAATTGGATAATATTATTACTTAGTACTTAAATTTTTGAAGTGGAAACTTCTTCAGGCACGTCGAGCGATATTTTTTGACAGGAGATAAACTTATAATTTCGTGTGATGACATGCTAGTAAGCGTGACCTTGCATACCTTGCGACGCGTGGTATAGCGACCTGTGTACATGTAATGTTGATATTTTGGGGCGCATCAAATAATTTGATTTATTAATAAACTTTGTAAGAATGTATATAATTATTGCTCCGTGTGCCAATAGACGTGAAAACCGGACTAATATTAATAATTTCAAAATACAAATTATAAAATTTTAATAGTTCACACTATAATTAATTTAAAAATCCAAAGGAGAACACAGCTAGACCATCGTTTAGAGTGGTCACTTCTGTCGGCAGTCCTTATAACTGCCTCAACTTTTTTAATCTACTTAGATAGCAATATATGATAGCAATATACAGTGTAGGAACCCCAAAGAGGGGGTGAATAGAACCTTCTTTTTTAAGGAAACGCGAAAAATTTATTAAAAATTATACTCATTTTTAGGTAAGCATACGATGGGCTTTAACTACTAAAAGCTTTGGTTAAAAATGAATAAAATTGAAAATGACGAAAATACAAGTTATAATTGGAGGACGCCCTATTACAAAATAATTATGTGAACGTGCTTATATTACGATAGATTTCATTCTAAATTAATATTAAGTTTGTTAAAAACTGTGTGAATTGAAAGTAAAAAAAGTATGCGGGATCAGATATTAATACAGTCCTTTTCAAATCTTTCCACTCTGAGTATAGTCGTATAGCCGTTCGCACTAAGCTAGTAATTTAGTCGAGTAGCGAGTAATTTAATAGTTAAAGTACCCGCTAGTGCCCAAAAATCGTTCGCACTATGATCGAGTACAGTACACGAGTGAGTGGTGTTTAACAAGATGAACGTTCAACACATAAAGTCGTATTAAAATCAAATTATACTATATCAAAATAAGTTAATAAAGCTACTAACAATAGCTATTTTAGAAGAAGTAGAAGAAGAAATTTGTGTAATTAGGATTTCTTCATTTGTTTATTTCTGTAATGTGGCGAGTTAACATTCCACAAGTATTCATGTTGTAAATACGAGGAAACAAAATTTCCAAGTGGTTTCTTCGCTCCGTCGAAATGACATTTTGTGGCAACTAATGAACTCGACTAAAAGGTCAGAAAGTAGATGAAGAAATTTGTGTAATTAGGATTTCTTCATTTGTTTATTTCTGTAATGTGGCGAGTTAACATTCCACAAGTATTCATGTTGTAAATACGAGGAAACAAAATTTCCAAGTGGTTTCTTCGCTCCGTCGAAATGACATTTTGTGGCAACTAATGAACTCGACTAAAAGGTCAGAAAGTAGATGAAGAAATTTGTGTAATTAGGATTTCTTCATTTGTTTATTTCTGTAATGTGGCGAGTTAACATTCCACAAGTATTCATGTTGTAAATACGAGGAAACAAAATTTCCAAGTGGTTTCTTCGCTCCGTCGAAATGACATTTTGTGGCAGCTAATGAACTCGACTAAAAGGTCAGAAAGTAGATGAAGAAATTTGTGTAATTAGGATTTCTTTATTTGTTTATTTCTGTAATGTGGCGAGTTAACATTCCACAAGTATTCATGTTGTAAATACGAGGAAACAAAATTTCCAAGTGGTTTCTTCGCTCCGTCGAAATGACATTTTGTGGCAGCTAATGAACTCGACTAAAAGGTCAGATTTGGGCCTATTTAGCAGATGAACGAGTAAGCAATGACGCATGGTGGGAGGCGCTACTCGTCGAAAAACAGAACGATATAGATCGACTTGAGTAAATCATTGCTAATATTCGACTAAATGTTTGTTGTCCAGACATATTTACTCACTAAATTTCTCGGTACTCGACTAAATTACTAGTCTAGTGCGAGCAAGGCTTAAGTTCGGGCTTCAGGCATTTAATACAAAATAAATTTAAAACGTTATTATAGAGATCTAAAATTGGTATTTATTTATCACTGAGTTATCTCGATGGTATATATATAACTAGCCGACCCGTGCCCACTTCGTTGGGCGGTAATAAGCATTATCAAGCTACAACTTTTATCTAGAACTCAATCATATATATCTCATAATTAAGGCAGCGTTCGTAAGAAACGTTTTCGTTCGACCATTTTTCTCCGACTCCCCAGATATTACCCCCTACAACCTCACAAACTTTACCTCTTTATAATATTAGTATAGATTATAGATAATATAGTTAGTTAATAGCTTCTGCCCGCGACTTCGCACGCGTGGAATAGTTATTTTGGGCTAAGACGCAGCGGAAGCTCTCAAAAGGAAAAAATACCCCGATTTTAAAACATTTTTCATTGTTGCTCCGTTCCTATTAGTCTTAGCGTGATGATATGTAGCCCATGACACTCATAAATAACGTGGCTTTATATTGGTAAAAGAATTTTCAAAATCGGTTTAGTAGTTCCTGATATTACCCCCTACAACGTCACAAAGTCACAAACTTTACCTCTTTATAATATTAGCATATAGATTATAGCCCCTGCCCGCGACTTCGTCCGCGTAGTAATATCTACTACTCTGTTGTAACGCTGCCACACAGCAGAAGCTCTCAAAAAAAAAAAACATCTCTATTTTGAAACATTTTTCATCAGTGCTCCCCTCCTCTTGGCCTTAGCGTGATGATATATAGCCTATAACCATTCTCGATGAATGAGCTATATAACACTGAAAGAATTATTCAAATCGGACCAGTAGTTCCTGAGATTACCCCTTACAACACCACAACGTCACAAACTCACAACGTCACAAACTTTACCTCTTTATAATATTAGTATAGAGTATAGATAAGTATCTATACGTAAATGTGTGTTCTGCGCATCTGTATTTAGAGCGGTCATAGAGCTTGGGCAGGACTGTAGTAATATAAAGCCGGTGGTGTGGGTTCAGAGGTGTGGGGCGGCGGGGGCGAGGGGGGGCGCTGGGAGTGGTGGAGCGGGGCGGCGGGGGGCGCCGCGGGGGCCGCCGCCGCCGCGCTGCTCGTACTCGCCGCGCTCGCGCTCCTCCGCGCCAGGAACAACGGTAAGGGGGACGAGGCCGAGGCCCTGGTCAGTTAACTCGAGAACTTGTTCACGAGTTTACGATTTACCTATTTGTTCTATCGAATCAAACGTAACAGTGGGCCCAAAGGCTTCGTGAAACAGAACGCGTTTCTAACGCAAGTCAAGGCGTACTAACGTCGCGTTGTACTATTCAAGTTGAAACCCGTCAAACAGAGCGAGCGTCCCGTACTTCTAGCGTGCGTGCTCTGTGTGACGGGTTTCAACTTGAATAGTACAACACAACGCGACGTTAGTACGCGTTGACGCGCGTTAAGAACACGTTCTGTTTGCGTTGACGTGAGTAGTGATAGTAAACCTTTCGGAAAGGGGAAGGAAGGATTATTGAATACTACACTTTCAGTTTTCGCTTTTGTAATCTTCTAAAAACTTTATACTAAGAAAATAGTTGGAAGTTAAGAAAAACAATTAATCCGTACCATTTTTATTGTACAAATAATATTTACGTTATTTTTTATATAATCAAATATTTTATTTATATTTTCTTATAAGAATTAAATAAACATATCAGTATTTTCTTAATTCTTTAAGCCTTTATAACCTTACTGCAAGATCTGATAAATTATTCTATAGAATAGTATATACAATGAATTTATTTAACTTCTTATCCCAGTGTTGCCACTAGAAATAATATAATTCTTTCTAAAGGTATAAAATTTAATAAGAACCCCTGTGTCTGTTTACCTTGATGGAAACTTTAGGTACGCCTATTTTAATCAAATAATGGACCAAGCGCGAGTACGATTCGTACATTGAGGGTTCCGTTCCAACAACATATATTAGATTATGCAAAATTTACCAAAGAAATTGTTATTTTCTTTAATTTAGCGCTTGAGGTCCTCAATGTGTGTCAAACTCACACTTGGTCGATTTCTTATTATTTGCTCTTATATTTTGGACTTTGTGTTATAAACACACTAATATTAATGTAATTGTAACGATAGCTTAATACTAAAGAAAAATAAATGAAAATAGCACTTTCCTTGTTTGTGAGATTCCTTAATATTAAATTTAGGTTTAGGAAATATTGTTCCTTTTGAGTTACGGAACCCAAAAAGCATTTATTAAAACCTAATTTACTTTAATAATGCAAACTTTTACGTTATAATTACTTTTTCGTTTTGCTTTCATGTATTTGTGACTTGTCTTATGTTTTTGGTGATCTTAATCGGTGTTATTGTGTTATACGAAATATATATATTATTGGAATGAGCTTTTTGGATTTTTATTTGCACAAGTGCACGCATCCTTTTTTATTATTTTAATGCACATAAGAATTTATAACATATGAGAATCTACTTGAGAGCTATTTAAATCTTTAGTTAGTAGTATCTCTGCAAAACTCGATTGTTGTATATTCCCCTGTCACAGATGTTTTTGCCAGTGTTATATTTCCAGCAGGGATTACTTCACAAACGATCAAAATTACTCCTTTTTTAGGAGCTTGAGCATAACCTCACCTTATGTTACCTGACGAAGTTCCCCAAATTATTAAACACGCTAACTCTCTGGCTCCCAAGTAAAGTCGAGGATCGAGTGGGTTGACCGGAGGAATGTAAATTTGATATCCGCTGGGCCAAATCCCGGCGTATACCAAAGATTTTTTCGAAATTCGGTATCATTATCAGCTGACGTTGAAGGAAAACGTCGTGAGGAAACCTGAATCTAAGGAATGTTCTTGTGGTACCACCTTATGAGGGGAAAATAAGTGATTATTATGTCTCCACTTTCCATTGAGAAGAGGCTTACGACCTTGCAGTGGATCTCTTATAGGCTGATACTTTGTGATGAAATGTCATTGTCGGAACACATCTACGAGAGTTTGGTGACAGATTTATAATTTGAAGACGGTGCTTGTCA
This sequence comes from Antheraea yamamai, assembly GCA_036509395.1. Classification (NCBI taxonomy): domain Eukaryota; kingdom Metazoa; phylum Arthropoda; class Insecta; order Lepidoptera; family Saturniidae; genus Antheraea; species Antheraea yamamai. Next base: position 20,816,547 of record AP028428.1, on the reverse strand, counting down.
GGCGGATTAAAAAAAAATGCTATATTTTCATCACGATAGTGTCTTTTATCGCACAGATGAGGCTCATTGCATATGTTCGAACCAACATTGTTTGATGTGGTGCCTAATCACATAACCATAGTGATAATTAATTTATGTTTTGCGTTATAATAAATAATAAACTCTGACAAGTTTTTAATGTCATATCTCGTATTTTGTTAAGAGCCAAGTATATTTTATAGACTTGGTAATATCAAGTAGTTTACATTTTTAATATATGGCATTTTTGCTAGTCATATCTCGAAGTACCATGACAACTTGTTAATAATAAAATAGGTTATCGTCTGTTCCTTTGCCATTTATCAATATAAAAAATTATAATTTTGTAAAGCATTTAGAAACTTAATATAATAAATACTCAATAATATGACTTCATCCAAAAAGTAACTTAGGCATGTAAAATCTTGGTCACGTTAATAAAGTTGAAGCGCTCTGTAGTAAGTATATATAGATCTTGGAGACCAGATTATTCATACGACAAAATTATTATATACTAGCGGGCCCGGCAGACGTTGTCCCGCCCTGATTATGAAAAAATCCTTGACAAATTACATACTAAAACGTTCCTCATCAATCACTCTATCCACCCGTGAAAACCGCATGAAAATCCGTTCGGTAGTTTTTGAGTTTATCGCGAACAGACGCGGTAGGGGACTTTGTTTTATACTATGTAATGAAACTGCAATGTGGTAGTTGCTCTCTTCTCAATTTGAATATAATAGTTATAGCATGAAATTATTTTTTAATCCACAAAGTGTCGGTTTTCAATATAGATGACCTAGCGTAAACCTTTGTGTTAAAATCATTTCTAATACATACTTGCTTTACAAACTATTACGCTGAAATTTTGAAAACAGGTGTTAATTTTTTAGTTAAATTAGTTGCCTTATTCCATCTACGTAGAGTCGACATAATTTGCCCACATTTTCATATTGTCTTCTTTAGCTATCATGTCAATACTCAGAGCTTTCATACTCTTATTATTTCCTCACACGTTCCTTCCATCCCTTCTTTGGCTTTCTACTCCTCTATCAACCCACCTTCATACTAAATACAATTTAGTTATTTTATTTCCACCCTTTATTTAAGTATAATGTATAGTATAATGTGGTATAAAAATACTAGGTCGTAAAGGCACAACGAGGCGCCGGTGGGAGTACGGTCATGGTGAGTTCAAGCTACGACGTCTGCTGGAGCGACGTCGTTTTACGCGAGTCCATTCAGAGGATTCAGACGAGGAACCTGCGCCTATGCTGCCCCCCCACCCCCCGGCCAACGCATGATGCCTTACCGAGTGCCATCTGTGAACTACCTAGTGTGTCAATATTATTAAAGGATATAAATCCCGCCCGCCACGATTCGTAAGCACAACTTGAGACCAATGATATTATAACTAAAATGCTGTAGACACGTTACCTACATGATATTTTTACAATACAAAGGACAAGATAATGCACACATACATAAAACAATATTGTAACGTCACACTACCTTAGATAAAATGTGAAAGTAAGATTGCATATTCTCAATAACGGTGGTGAAAAAGAAATAGTTATATGTTGCTTAGATACGGACGGATTGACAGGGCTAGATCACGTTTGCTAGCTAGCCAAGTTTTAACAAGGCGCTGTCGAATTACTTCTGACGTAGCTACAGCTTTTTAGTAATAATAAAGTAATGTAATATGTAATTCCACGATGCTAGCGTGCGCATAACGAAGCTTACAGTTGACGCTATTCAACGTACAACTCATAATATTTTTCGTACGCTACAAAAAATTAGAGACATTATTATCCTATTGTTGAATATCCGTTATTATTATTGATACTTGACAATGAAAATAATCGGTTGGTGTTATCGCAATAAGCGACCAAGCTAGCATTATGCGACAACCAATATTCGTAAAAGGGACTTTACGACGATAACGATACGAAGAACAAATATTCATTCAATATGGTTTCAGTGTTAAAACTGTAGAACTGTACAAAACAACATATTAACGAATAGCAGATAATTGACAGCAGTCTATAACAAAAACTGTTGTAAAATAACAGCGTTATTCATTTTTTGTACATAGCCGTTATATCCATCTATATTACTATAGACATAACGTATCCTCTGTGTGATTTGTCATTGGAGGATAGAGATAACCAATAAGTACCAACTCACAAAATATTAAGATAAAAAATTATCCATCAAATTGCACTAAATGTGAAATTCAAAATATGCTTAACAGTAAATTTATAATAGTTACGCCATCTTAATTTCACTCGATTTCTCAAACATATATCATCTCTATACTACATAATTTTATTGTAGTACTATTGTAAATGTTGATGTAAGTATTCGGTTTGACATACTTCGTGCTCACGACTTGTGGCGGAACTATACAAACTATAATTAATATTGTTTTCTATTAATCATATACCGTTACTAAACATTCTTTTTTAAAAGTGAAACTTCTTATGGGTAGCCTTTGAAATTCTGATCGGCAACCTTTTTATGTGACGAAAAGTGGTAGGGATAAACACCGTGTCGGGTAGAGTGTTGAAAACACTGCTTCCGATCACCGAAGTTAAGCGACGCCGGACGCGGTTAGTACTTGGATAAGTGACCGCTAAGGAACACCGTATTTTGTTGTATTTTTTTAATTAAAATTTTTCCCTGTAATACAAAAGTTTTACTTTTATCGTGTGTCTTTACAACACACCCTGTTTTTTTTATTTTGGACAGAATTATTACACTACTTTTATTCTGTATTGATAGATCTTATACACCGAAATTTTAATAGCAGAATATTTAAAATAAAACCCACCGATATAAAAGTATGTACTTTATAGAACAAATTGCAAGAAAAATACGTAGCAGAATTTTTAACATTCATAAGTATGAACCAAAAAGATTCTAGTTATAATATTTCCGGCTTAGTTTTTACAATACGGAATTACAAACTTTTTTTTAAAAGTACCTTAGAATAATTTATTGCAATCACTCTAGTCATATGTATAAATAAGCAAATATTAATCGCTAAATCAAAACAACGCCACATTACAGTTTGATTTTTTTTTCTCGAACTGACTACGCTATTGACCTAGCAAGGTCTTAATAGCTTCACCGGAATACTAAGGCGAGCGCTTAGGCACTCAGCCGAAGTTGATTACAGTTTGATCCAAAACTTTCATCAGTTGAACATACAAACCTAAATACCTGAAGTGTTTTTAAATTCATTATAGACCAAATTTTTCACTCGGTTTTTAGTGTTAATAATGATCAAACGTGAAATGGAAACCTTTAGAATATTGTTTGGCGTTCATACTTTATTATTGTGCCATAATCACAAGTTTTAGAAATAGGCATATTGTGTGTGGACCAACTATGTGCTTTGCTTGACGATAGCAACACTGAAGAAAACGTGTGTCAGTGTGTGAGTACGTTTGCCAGGATAAACTAAATAAGTGCCACTGATTTTTATCAAATAGTATGTCGTTCCAACAATATTACTGTTGATGCATTTGCTATTTGTAAAGTGATTCCCATACTATATATCTACTTTTTTTTCAAAATCTGGTGTTGAAGGAGGACAACCATTTAATATATATATATACAGAGATGAAATGTTGAATATTATAAATAAAAAATAAGTTTATTATGTTTTAATGAATTGTATTATATGTCCTACCATATAATAGGTTTAAATATAGCTTGTGTATAAATGTATTTTATTTTACATAATAGTTTAGGAATTATAAATATAAGATAGTTAGACAAAATATTACAATTTTTTACATTCCTTACACCTAATGTTTCATAAACTGCACGTAAGCCTTTATATGCAATGATATATCTTTCCTTGTAATAACTAAAAAAAGATTATACTTACAGAAATATCTTTAAATAATACATATATAGGCATATCTTTTACCTTCTGATACTAGGTAAGTTTTGTATTGTGAGTTCATAATTCTTCAAATTGCACCTCGTATGTATAATTTTCTTTCCTATTCGTCTAAAATAAATAGTTTGTATAAATACTAAGACATTCATTATTTTATGTGAGGATCACGATTTAATGCGTCTTCAAATAACTCGCATTTATATATGTTTATTAAATAACTATTACTTATAAGTAGCTATTCATTAAATTCGAAAATTCATACATTTTCTAGAAAATTCTTCCTTTAAAGTAAAATCTAATTCATATCACGCATAAAATATTGTCATGTTATTAAAATTAAAATAAAAACGAAAAAACGGTTACAAAAATATATACATTTTAATTGACTTTTACATAAAATTAAAACAAACAGTTATTTAGACACATAAATTTCAGCAAAACAATTAAAAGTAATGTCCAATAATCCTCAGATTTATTAATTTTATTGGAGTAACTCATCTTCTCGCTACTATAACGTGGTTTCTTGGTGACAACTTTGCATCGAAAACCGGTTGAATAGTGCATGACAATCCTGGAAACGACAATACCAAATGTGAAATATTTGCGGATTCTATAAATAAAATAGTCAAAATGATTCCCTAATCTTAATATATATATTTCTTGTGTGCGTGTGTATGTGACTGAACTCCTCCTAAACGACTGGACCGATTTTGATGAAATTTTTTGTGTGTGTTCGTGGAGATTCGAGAATGGCGCTGCGGTTGGCTTTTAGGGATTTTATTTTTATTACCACGGCAGGACAAAGTCCGCCAGGTCCGCTAGTACACTATAAATAAAGAATCAACCAAATAGATTCCGCCGTTTATAAGTGTTGCACCTTTATTTGTATATACCATTGCATTACTAGTTTTAACTAGTGGCACATAGAAGTGCTGTTGAATTCTGAGAGAAATAGCAGGAGTACTTAAATAAATGCTACTCAGAAGTTCAGCAGAGTTAACATCTCAATTGAATATATCCATTATTGTCTGCTGTTAGCCAACCTTCATGTATAATGAGAGAAGAAAATGTCTATCTGCAGATAGCATAAAATAAAATTCAGTCTATTAAAGCAATAATGGCTTAGTTGATAGCGTGTTTAGAAATTTCTTTGTTCCACGTAGGTTCGAGTCCTTGCGACAGAGTTGGAGCCTTCAGTGAAGGAAAACATTGTGATGAAAGATAACATAATAATGCATATAAAAATTGTAATGATCAAAAATTTTCATACCTTGCTCCAATACGTACAGTACTCTATCTAAAAGCAATACAGTCTCGACGAGCGGAGCTAGCAGAAGCCTTAACGTGTACACGGTTACAACTTGACGCCACTTATCCAAGTCATCTCGCCCTCGAGACAACCTCTCCGGAGATAGCTCACTGCTCAAATTCAGTTTATGTACAGCCAACTCACAGTACCTGCAAGATAATCATATTTATTACTTTCTTTTGGTTGGCAACACGAAACCTCAGCACAACCCTCAATATTTATTTGTCAGTTTTTTTTTATTTTTGACTGATAAGTAATGCTAGGTGCCAGAAACAATATTATATGAAAAAAAAACACATTGACGAGTTTACACTTCATTTAAAGGAAACTGTCATGTTATAACACCTACCTAGACCTATCAACACTCAACACATATGTCACACATAGACAATTAAGAAACAAGAGTTAATTTCTTTTAGCTGATCAAATAATTATTTAAATCAATTCTAACCTTTCAAATGTCATGTTGTCTAAATGCTTGATACTCCTAACAGGTGCGTGTTTTAATTTAGAATCACATTCCACTAAAATCCTCTCTAGTGCTGCTCTGTATGCATGTACCTGGAAATGATTGCAAAACTTTCTTTTGTCTATAGATAGACTTGGACTTTTATCTCAAAGTCGATCATATTTTAGACCCTTTTGTGCACTTAGATGATTCCATGTTTGCATTGGACATATTTAATGCTAGTAGTAATAAGGCTCCAGGACGCAGAGTAATTTTATTGTCATTTTTATTTTTAAGGACAATTTAAGGACATATATATTTAGAGCTTGGAACCTCCTCTTGATTTGAGCCCCAATATTGCCTTGACAGCCAGTAATTATTCAATAAAAAGTTTGTCCTTTATCAACCAGCCATCAATGTATTTCAGTAGATGCACTTGTGAGCTACATTCTCTATAATTCTTTATAGTCCTCACAATTTATCACTTTTGGTCACATAATTAATGCCATTTGTAATTATTATTAATCATTAGTAGTTATGACCAAAACCTAAGACAGAAGTCAACTTTTCAGATCTTACAAGTAACTTACTTATGTACTAATTTTATTAAATCCTTTTGGACGATATACTTAAATATCACCAAGAAAAATATATAATCTCCGGACCGGGATGAGATTACTACATAAAGCGGAATAATAAACACTGAGATCAGCAATTTACACAAAAATATATAGAGCTTGCTTTATAATTCTACCTTTAATTTATTTGAAGTAATAGATATAAGGATATTTTAATTTGGTTGTCTTATAACTGTACAGTATATAATACAATAGAAAATGAAATGAATATACCTTCAAGTTTTCATAGTCTCCTGTCCTCAACTTTTCGCTATACACTTCAATAGCGTGGCACGCAATCTCCCGACACACATATGAAAGGGTACTATCCAATTTAGACACATACTCACTCATCGGGTAGCTGCGGTTGTTCCCGTCGCATGTTAATTTCATAAAACAGCATCCAACCAGACATATGAATTTGACATGATTGTATTCAACAAAATGTCTAAGGAGTAAGGGTCCCAAATCACCGCAAGGATGTAGGCCCACTAAACCGTAGTCACTCATTGAATCTGGTAGTGGTAACTGTCTTAATTGTTTGTGGCAAGCGAGTGTTACATTAAAGTGAATTGGACGTTTTAGTTCCTTCATAATATGCACTGACAAGTTTTTACTAACAGTATATTCCAATTCCAGATCAAGTTTTCTGTAAATCAAACAATAAATTTATGAATTCTCATTTAGCAAACAAAACAAATTCATTTGATTAAATTTTTCAATCATAAATTAAGTTTTATTAATTGGATGAATTATTTCAATCATAAATTAAGTAAACATATATTCAACACCAACCAGGCGAGCTTCGAAAAAGCTCTACCATCATGATTTTTGTGAAAATGTAATGACAAGCTACTCTGGAAGAACAAAATTATACAATTAATATTTAATACTACCTATAAAGTGACTCCCATGAGTAACTTGACACTGGCTGAATTCGTATCTATGAGATGCCATTATTTAAATGTTGAAGTTGAAGCTACACCTAGATAGAAAACTGTGTCAAGGATTGTTGATAAAAAGGAATGAGCCAGCAGATTATCACCTCTAAGATGATATCTGAGCAACCAGGGTACCAGTAATTTGTATGGTTTTAGGATGTCTCTCTCAATGCTCATTGTAAGATTTGAAACTATATGAATGAAGTCTTGCGTTTGGTCTGTTAACTTAAAAATGATGCAGCTGAGCTCAATAAGGCCACTATAGAATATGTCACCTGGAGCTAGCTAAAACTGGCTCTATTATTTTTCAGAATAAGTAGGTATGGCAGATATACATAGTCAGTTGGCTCTTGTACAAGTTCTCTACTACTCCTCTGATAAGAGGGATAAATTAAAATTATTCAACTTATATACATATTCATTTTTATATTATACATACCAAGAGTACAGACCTAGCATCTTCTGTTAGCTGACTCTGACATTCAATTCCTGCAGCAAACATGCCCTTTTTGTAAGCAAGCATCCTCACTAAGTGACCTAAACCGGATCCAAAATCAATGACAGCATTACAATTAGTTTTCTTAGATACTTCATAGACAATATCAGCCATTAAGTTTATTTCATGCCTCTTTTTTAATTTAATATGTTTTAAAAATAAATTATTTAGTTTCTTGAGCCTTTCAATTGTATCTGGAGAGTCAATTAGTTCAGTTTTTCTTTCTGGTTGAATTCTTCTTGGTAAACTCAAAACATTAACAGCACCAACTAAAGCAAGGAATGATAAGGGAAATACATGCATAGTCGGTTTCTGTGATATAATGTTTCCAAGTTCTCGAGGATCTAAAGTTCGAAAATTCTCTTTCCACGAAGCTGGTAGTTTGTTCCAATGATCATCAACAAAAAAGTCCTGAAATAATATTAAATAATATAAACATAAAATACAAATTTTATGTTAAAAAGACATCAAATTTACTACACAGTTTTGACCAATAAAGAATTAAAGTCTGGTTACAACTTTCTATAAGGTACTCTGTAGTTAAAACCTCCAAATTATTTAAGAATTAAGACATGAACTAACCAAAACATATAGGTCCAATAACCAGTCGTACTTCCGTATTATGTTTAATGACGTCTTAATACGTGATCTCACAGCCTTTTCATGTGAATTCATTTCAAAAATAATGGTATTTGTTTATTACTAAATAATTTTTTTTTTGTTTACGTAGGTAAATATTTTACAAAACTTTCTACTTTTTATGACAACTGTCAGTGTTATCGATTAGAATCAAGAATGTAAACGACACATCGATATTTTGATGTATCGTTGTATTGTTTATAAATATCGATGTGCTAACATTAACGTCCAACGTAGTCCGGTAAGCTGTTAAGACCTTGGACAAGGTCAATAGCGTAGTCAGTTCGGGAAAAAAAATCAACGTCCAACTTGCTTATGTTGCAACGTTAAGTTTAGCTTAGGTTAGCTCAGATACGACGCGAATTTCTCGGTCGACGAGGTTGTCGCAGCTGTGGCGCAGAAGTCAGGCTGCGAGCCGGCCTTAATTAAGGCTGGCAGCATACGCTGTTCTATGTAAAACTATTTTATGTTCTATAGTTGTCTATGGTAACTGACGCTCCAAAATAGTCATTGTAAAGTTTTAAAATGAAATGGTTTCTTCATATGCACATTATGGCTTTTAATTGTAATAAAACATACGCACCTTTGGCGCGTGAATGGGCAGCGTCCATATTTCGCTCCCTGTTGCCTCATCGAGGTTGCTGGTGGAGGAAGGTCACCTCCAAGTGGGCTGGTGTGTGGCCCGCGTGCGGCTCCTGGAGCAGAAGCCCATGCGATACTTCCAGTGTTTCGGTGTGGATCACACCCGCGCATTGTGCCCGTCGGAGGAAGACCGAAGTACCCTTTGCTTCCGGTGTGGGCAGCCCAGTCATAAGGCAGCGGACTGTATAACCTCCAAGCTACACTGCGCCCTGTGTGCCGCCATCGGTAGAAATCGTAAAATCGTATCCATAACGGATTTCCCCATGTAAAAAAAAAGGTGTGTGCGATTCACACACGATAGAAGTGAAACTTCAGTAAATCGACAATAGAATGAGATGAATATATATAACAAGGGTAGGATAATTACAAAGTTTATATGTTTAAAAATGAATTTATTATTTTTTATTAATTAATCCAAAAATATATTTCAAAGCGCAAAAATATATATAACGCCTTTTGTCACATAATTCGATCATATGTGAAGTATATACTGTCGTGCAATTCATAAACGCAGTAAACAACATGTTAACGGTTTCGAGAAAAATGCGGTCAAATTTGAAATTGTATTTGTGGTTATCTGCAATTTGTTATGCAAATATTTGTAAATATATCTTCTTTATATATAAATTTCTTCTGTACGTGTGTATGTCACTGAACTCCTCCTAAACTGCTGGACCGATTTTGATGAAATTTTGTGTGCGTGTTCCAGTGGATCCGAAAATGATTTAGATTCACAATTGGACCCGGTACGTAGCGCTGCGGTTGACTTTTAAGATGTTTTTAAATTATCAAAGCAGGACAACGTCCGCAGGGACCGCTAATATATGTGTATATATATATGATATGATTTATAACATATCAATTATAACATAATCATAACATACAAATTAAAAGCGTTAATATATTTGAAAAAGACATGTGTTGCATAATTTGGACGTGTTGAATATCGACCCATTAGCTCAGTTGGTTTGATCCCCTCATGGGCCATGTAACTTTTTCAATATATTTGTATAGTATTTTGTTACGTAATATATAATTGATTTATATATAATTTCAATGTCATAAAATATAATTACAAAGTTTATTTGTTTAAAAATGAATTTATTATTTAGCACAACAAAATATAAAAATACTCACAAACACTGTTAAATAATAACACACCACGCTGACTTCTTACTAAAAAGCTGTAATACACAGCCGCATACAGTGTACAGTAGTATTAGCTCACGTACTTTTCACATATACTAACACACGTTAAATGTTCAAATACAAGCATTAAACAGTGTGCAATATACATACACACCGACATTTGCTCTCTCGCTCTGGCTCACTAATTTCTGTATTTGTGTCTCTTACCTGTCGTTTTTCCGTTACATTCGGTTTGAAATCACAACGATTCTAAAGAAGTTTCACTTCAAAAAAGTTAGGTCACGAATTGCATGAATCTGGCAACAGCCCAAGCCGAGATGTGCCGCGGACCCTTGAGCTAGTTGTCAAAATAAAATCGTCTGAGTGCCTTAAGCGCTCGTCTTAGTAATCCGGTGAAACTGTTAAGGCCTTGCTAGGCCAATAACGTAGTCATGTCGAGAAAAAAAAACAACGTTGAACTCCTAACATCGACGATGCGACGTGCATTATGTAATTTTTTTTAAGTTTTATTTTTGGCAACCAATTTTCTAGATTATTACTGCCATCGTCAAGTAGGTAATAATGTTACAAGTTTCTTGTGATCATTTCAATATTCTAATAAAATGGAGTCTTCCGCGTTAGAACTTTCCTAGGAGTTTTTGTGGCAAGTCAGAATCCATGCTCCTGGTATTATCTCCCACTTGTGCACAATATCCAAACTATATTACGTAAAACACCACCAATTTTACAAAATATAGAGTCAAATAACACAAGATTATTAATAAAATTTAAAGTCCACTACATGACATTCCAAGACCCCGCCAAAACTTTATTTTATGTATTGGTCTAGTGTCAAAAGAAATAAAGACTAATATTATTAATAATGAGATAAAGGTCATAGTGAAAATGTAACAAACCGACATACAGAGAGTTACTTTTTGCATTTGAAATGTCTGTGTAAACATGTTACTTTAATATTGTTTCTAATACATTCAAGTTACCTCTCGTTTAGCCTTTAAAAAACTTATTTGTCTAAAGTTTTTCTTGAAGTCAGATTATATTACAACCACAAAGATGATTATTCTGTGAGTAAATCAAAAATATTTTAATAAAATCATTTTTATTGCAGTTTCTACATAGTTAGTCGCTTATAGATACATGATATAAAGCTATGAAATTAATCACTCAACATAAAAAAAATGGCCAATAATACTTAGAATATATTTTTAAAGCAAAATCTGGACTTTGAGGCCATTTTTAATCATAATCATTTCAACATACCTAATTAATTGTAACAATTAATAGGCACAGTTTTTATAGTTAATTCTTAATTACATAGTATTATTTATTTCTTAGAAAAATCCAGATTACTATATAATTAGTTTAAAAAACAATGGCTACTGTCAACTCTCTCGTGTCAACTCGTGTTTATTTAAAATTTACTTAGTGTATAGTGATTGGGAAACAAGATTCACAGTCAGTATATCCACACACATAAAAAAATAATAATATAACAAAATGGTTTATAGCCGTGGCGACTTTAATTATTCGATTCAGGCATTCACTCCAAACCGCCAAGAGCTAAAGCGGCGCTTATAACTCCTTTTATTACCACATAGACAACCTTTTTAGTGTTATCTAGGAGATAACAGAAAAAGCAGAAAAAAAAGTTTATTTTTCAGTTTTTATAAATTGTATAAGATAGGCTTTATGCTAGTTACTATGTCAGACTCCGGAAAAACTATGACGTTGAATCCGATGCCACGTAAGGGATAACTAAAGACGACGCTGTTTCGTAATATATAAGTATTGTATGTTAAAGAGAACAAAAAAAAAATCATTTTTTGTCTTGCTTCTATACATAAAACTAAAGTAGCATAGCACTAGCATAGTAGTAAAATCAGTGTAAACTTCTAATGCAGTGGTACAATTGTGACAAAGCTCATAATACTTTTATTATGAGCTGTCTGAAGAATATACTTAGCAATATATGGCAGTGTGCCACATGATGCTTGTCAATTCAGTCAACAGGAATATCAACCAATAATTTACTGACCCAAGGATGATGGTTTCATCCTATTTATAGTTGGTTATAGACTGGAGTAACAAATTGACGGAATTACATGTATGTACCTACTTACAAATAATTACATAATTCTACTCTGTTTTCATAGTATTAATTCGTAAATCAACTACGTATTGTAATTGTAATATTTAAAATATATATATTTTTTTCTTCCAATAATCATTCCTCGGATGATCATCTCGCATGCCCCGTGGAGGGCGCGCGGGGAAACCGCTTCAGGGAAGCCCTCTGGCGGTGGCTTCATCTCTGACCGCTTCACGGCCAGGTCAAATTCTCGAGGGGGACTTCGTTATAGAAGTTCGCCTCTGTGGTTTTCATTTATTCTCGTTGGTTAACGAGTACTCTTATTTGCGGTCTACAAATAATTTTTCGCGATCTTCTTATTTGGCGATCTGTTTGTCCAATAATCATTGAGCAAATTATGATATACAACAAAAACTTAAAACAAAAATAATATCTTAAAATTATTTCACAATGCAAGATATAAAACAATTATTAATAATAAGGAATGCAATATTCGTAAAGCTTCATAGTTAAAATAATTCAAAATCTACATGATTATATGTAAACACTAACCAATGTATGCTTGTTTTTCAGTGCGTATAATGGGTTTTTCTATATAGTTACAAAAATTAGATAAACATGTCTTAGGTTACTCTTATGCCCTATTTTAGTTCCAAGGTTTATCATAACAAGTTTGATTGATGAGTGCATTTTTTTAAAGTTGATATGATATTACCATACTAATCCTCTGGCTTCGGAATAGTCAACGATCTGACGAAGCTTCGTGGAGAAGCGAAACACGTGTAATGTTTATTCCTTACAACTATATAACAACAGTGACAACCGGTTCGACCGCCTTTTTTAATATTTTCAGTTACTAATATTTCGCTTTTTGATCTATTTTCAGAATAAACTTTTTTAAGGTACACATAGAACAAATATAATCAAACGTATCGTGTTGCAGGTAGGCGTCGGAGTAGTAATCAATTTGAGAAGGCTATAGAGAAGTAACGTCAAATCAACTACCTATTGTAATTTTATAATAGAGTCACTTTTACGTTCAAATATTAATGTAAAAACGTGTATACAAGCGTGTTTAAGTAATAATCTGAAAAATATTGATAAGGCTTTAAAAATGAAATCAAAATAAATGACATTGAATTTATTTTGGAAATAGTTAATACCAATGTAAGTTTTAACTTATATTTAAAATAGTTGTGTTGCGATTTTGTTATTTTTTATATAAACTTTGCCACCCACAGGTTTGTACACATTTGTTATTTTCATAGTTGTAAATGTTGATTCGCTGCAGCACCATCTAGGGGCAACTGTAGGGAGATGTACGAAAAAAAACACTTAGCTGCCCCAATTTTTCAGGGTAATTTGTCGAACAATGTTCGATTTAATCGATCTCAAATATACCTACAACCATTTTTATATATGTATGTTAAATAACATACAAAATTATTTCATTACGACTTTGAAAATTTATTATTTTTAAATTTAATAGCTGCCTAAAGATAAGCTTTTAATAAAACAAGTAAACCGATACCGATTCGGTAATTCGGGAATCATTTTCAAAATTAAACATAAGATTTGTCATTTATAATCATCTCTTGGCTTAACTCTATATATTCTAAAACAAAATCTTTTCAAAAAACATGAGATTCTTTCAAAAATACTAAGATCGGCAACACGAGATTCGTTACTCCTTGAACGATTATTAAAATTCAAACAGAAATAATCGCGCCTACCAGGAAAACTAGGAACAGCTTCCGTACAAAAATGAGGGTAAAAGGAGAAATCTTCGATCAAATCGATATAACGATAATTTATAGCATGAGATTCGATTTCTTTTTCTAATGAACATGGACTCGCTACATACAATCTATACTGTCTTTTATGTTTGTGTAGTAACATTTCTGCATTGGTCAGTTCCTCATCTATTTTCACAAAGAGAGCTTTTACTGGCAGAGACCCATACTTATGTATAAATGTTGTCGGAGTGAGTCTGTATTTATGCCCAGACTTTTTGTCTTTCCAAATTGTAGTCGTACTTTCGAGTTGTAGCAAAAATGTTGGTATACTATAGCTATGAGTTGTTATAATGTGAGTGTGAACACCATAATTGCTTCTTATTTCACGATAGAGGCTGTTAGCGAACGGATAAATGCCTCCTTGGTGGATGAACCCATAGAAGATTGTTAGTAACACATTTAATATGTACCAGGTATATCGCAGGGTAGTTTTCAGTCTTCTACATTTCCCAGTATCACTTTCATTCGGGTAGAACTGGTTACCATAAAGGTAGACCAATGGAATGAGCACAGGTATAATGAACCTCGCCTCCTGGTGTGGGAACAATGACAGTAATGTTAACGGAATTACTAGAGAGAATAGCATTAAGCCTGTTATACTTTGAATGCGAGGTAGCTTGCTATATTGACCACGGATGAATCTGAAAAATTACATTAAATTTATGATCTTATGACTGTCAGTAAATAAAAAAAATTAGCTTTTATGAACATATGTTATGTTTTGAATATGTGAACTTGATAATGATATAGCTTTTTAATTTGAAAATCTTTAAATGGACAATTTTGCATTAAGATAACAGTTAAACTATACTATAGCCTATAATAAAACCACAAAATCGACATTAGAAATTTGTTAACAAACTGATTGCTCATGTGTATACAGTGTAGAAAAATAAAATATATCTTATTTTATAAAACTATATCTGTCTGCCTATTTGCACACACTAATCTCGAAAACTATTAATCCAATTGTTATGAGACTATCACAGGTGATGTGATCGCAATATATTTTAAATCTTAAGGAGTCTATCTGTTCAGTTTGTATAAAACTCGAAACATTGTATCATTAGTGATACAATGGGATACATAGATGTGACTGTACGCTAGATAAACCTTTTGTATCATAGTGTATTTTGTTCAAATAAAATTATTATTATTAGCTGACTTTTAGGCATTTCTGTTGCAGCATGGATCTTTATCTTTATTATGGAGTTAGTTGCTTTTTACACCACAGGCCAATGTAATTTTGTGCTGTGTCAATGAAGTAAGCACTCTCTGTGTTAATGTTCCCAATCATATTACATTAAAAATTTCACGCAAAGAACTTTATATGTCACAAAAGTGTGTGAAAATAGACAGACAATTAGTAATTACTCAATTATGTCAATATAATTATACTTAATTAAACATAATCATTAAAATTATTGTTTCATTATTTGCATTATCATGTCCTGGGAATATGTTAGTAATGAGAGTTTTATAAAGAAATGTGATCCTTAAAAAGACCATTAAATCATTTGCTCCAAATGTGTAGATAACAATACATTTTAAATACTGTTCTCACACCTTGCATGCAGTTAGCGATCTCTATTAATGATCTGTTATCACAAAATCAACTTCAATAACATTTATGTTATGTACATAATTATTAGTTTTATGTCTGGATGTTAAATATCAATATTTCAGTTATCATAGTAAAAACAATATGCTTATATGAATTAAATGATTCTATCCACAATTTATCTGTTCATATTTATTATAACTTACAATAACAGATGGTTAAAACATAAATCTTACCTGTAAGTATTAGTAGATAATGTGATAAAAGCCAATCCACCTAAAACATTGAATAACAGTGGCACATTAACGGTTAAATGGTGCCATCTTGAATGTAAACCATGGTGTGTCAAATTCCCCATGTTAGAATTATACCTTACAAAGTTTAACGGAGTCACTACCCAATTCTCCAATGACAACTTGAAAGACTCTATCTCAGATGATGTAATGTAACCATAATACCCCGAGTCTATTAATATTAGTAGCAATATTGTGGGTATACTACAGAGAATAAACATTAACATTCTATAATGAAAATCCTTGAATCCAATAACTTTTGAACCCAATCCTCTTTGTAACCAAAAGAATATAGGTGGAAATGCGAAACCAACAAATGTTGGACGATTAAACACACCCACAACTACAATAGTAGCTATAAAAATTACATGATTTAACGAATGACTAGGTAAATGTGTTGTTAATTTAAATATCTTTACTTTCTCTACTGCATTCATCGCTTGGTTGTATTTATCCTGTAGAAACTCATTGTGGTATATGATTTTATCTGATTTGTACATACATTCGGCTACCAAGAGTAAGAGTATAGAAAAGAATATCATTTCAAATGTATTTGAAAAACTTCTACAGCAATAAACATATACTATGTAGGAGCTTGCAAATATTTTCAATCTATTCCTAAAGTTCTGTCCATACAATACACAAATTCTGTACAAACAATAATCATTGATGAGTGACAATAAACAAATGAAAAGCCTTGGTATCACAAGCAAGTAATATGGAGTCCTCAAATCAATATTTAGGTATCTGATTGCATATGGATTCATTAGGCGTATAAACTGAATGGGTGGTTCCAGTATCATTTTTGGTATAAATATATTTCGAATTGGAAATTTCGGATTGAATTCCCAGGTTCTTGCGACATCAACTGACAGGACATCACCTGAAAATTAATTTTCATTTTAAAATTTTGATCAATTTCTGCTGACCATAGTCTGAGTAGAGTGAGACAGCCAGCATGGCTTCAAATTTGCTAAGTACAAATTGTGGCATTAAAGCCTATCCAAAAATACTTGCTAAGTACAAACTGTGATATTAAAGTCGATCCAAAAATATATTTTTCTAATGTATTTTACTGTTATATTAGTTTCCCACACATTGGTAAACCTTTGTACTTTTTTCTCCTTTATTGATTATGAATTAAAAATACAACAAGAGGACTAATAACAACTTCAATAAACACCATTTGCTGAATGAATTCCTTAATTAACAATAAATAAATAATATAAACATTATTTCATACATAAAAACTTACCTGCGATAATTTCCACATTTTGAAAAAACTCATCCGGATGAAGGTAACCGCGCTGCGGTAAAACGGTTAACAAGAATCTAAAGCATACGAGAACCCAATACGACACTGGTAAACTTACAGGTTTTTTAAATGAAATCGCTTTCAATATTTCCGCTTTCAAGAACATGTTACTTTTCTACAAGACTGAGACATACCATACAAAACGTATTACAAGATTTCCGATAAGTAATATATAGGAATTTAATTTTGAAATTGAAACATCCTCCCTGGCCTCAAAACTTATTAGTTTGACGTTATCAAAGCAATGTTGCCTGTCGATAACATTTTTGAAATTATCCAATATTTACTATATCCATAATTATTATATTATACTACGTATTTAGAATAAACATATGATTAAATCAGTGAAACGTATTTTTTTTTGTTAATTTTTCTTAATGTGTGAAAGTACTTTAATGATATTTTATTAACAAAGTTTTTTTTTATACTACGGCTTCGAGACTTCCTTATAAAGTAAAATTATTAACAATACATACTTGACTGATAATTTTTTTTTTCTTCGAACTGACTACGCTATTGACCAAGCAAGGTCTTAACAGCTTCACCGGACTACTGATAATGAAATTAAATTAATTTGTATGAAATAAGTTTAACTTACATTTTTTTTTTCTTAGATAGTTTCGTTCTTTTTTCACGTTTAAATATAAACGGGCATCGATAAATTCTGAAATAATAACTCTGTAACACTGTCAGGCTAAAATAATGACAGTGTTTACAGTTTAAGTTGGATTTGCACCGTTTTTTTTTTCATTTTATTGTCGACGCTGCCATATCGTTGCTGTTGCAATGGCTGGAGAATTTTTTTTAATGTTTATTCCTTTGATGCGCCTTTTTCTCTGATTTGCATTTCTATAATTCCGCACATAATTACGGTTCATATGAGACACATTTAACAGTATTAGCAATTTCCACTTATATTTCTTATATAAATTTATTTATGAATGCCTGCTGTTTAATGTTGCAGCATCTAATAAAAAAGTTTCAGTATTTTCATTTATTATTGACATAACAAAGAAATATCACTTGTGCGTTGCAGGTTAGATGAGATAATACAGGAAAAATGGAGACTTTTATATATAGACTAGCAGACCCGTGCAACTTCGTCTGCGAAAAATCGGTTACCTACCGGTTCCAAAATTGTATTTCCAAACTCAAAATATCTTAAAAAACATAGAACCCGATTACAGTAACCCCTGGCGTTTCCAATTATGACACCAAACAATTCAGGAACTCACTCAAACACATACCTAGTTGGTTTTATTGAATGACTTACGCATGTGTGGAAGAAATGGCGATGACGCGGACGTAGCGCCATTTGTCATTTAGCAACATCAATAATTTCGTTTTGCTTGAAATACGAACAACCGTTAATATACTAAAACCGAAAAGATGCTAAAATTGCGAATAAAAATAGAACGATGGGGTTCGGAACGTGAAATTTTGGGGTTATAGATATTTTTGATGACAAATAAAACAAAATACAAAAAAGAAATATTGTCAAAAGAATTTAAAAAAGAATCTGGATAGCCTCATCACCTAGAGGTATAAAATATACTTTACAACCTATTCTCATACCTACCAAATGTTCATAAAAATCGGTCGAGCCGTTTCGTAGGAGTTCAAACACAAACACTGTTACACGAGATTTTTATATATTGGATTAGCTGCTTATCCTAACTTCATACGTGCGTACTAATGTTAACATTATGCCATATTTTCCGTCTATAATACGACCATGTAAATAAATAAAATGGCAACTGAACTGTATCACTTTTTGTACGAAGATTTTTTACCCCATTTTTTATTCTTCGTAGAATTTTCCATACAATTCCTGCATATAGATTTTGTCCTGACAATTACCAAAACAAAAAAAAAATAGCCATATAGGAGGTTCTGCAGTGATGTGCTTAAATTCATTCGGCGATTGATTTTTATTTATTTATATAACACAGGTATTATCTTTGCGTGGTATCGAACTGGATGTCATGGAGTTTTCTGATACTTATAATAACTATAAAGAAACAAAATTTATCGGTTTGATATGCTTTTATTAGATTGTTAGTCAGTTATTGTTCTATATATTATTTTTAAGCTGCTTTATGCTTCTCAGTAAGAGCATCATCAACAAAAACACACTGTGGTCAGTATCATATTTTTTAAATTAGAATATTCTTATCAAAATTATGTTACAATATAAATATTAAATAACAATAAATATCACATTAACAAAATAAATATATGCACATAACATTTTTGGAAATACACATTCACATTTAGGTTGTTTTCTTGAACACTGCCCATGTCATATAGACACAATCTTACACTTATGTACGCCCTATATCGTATTCAAATTTATTTGAAATATAATTATATATAAATACAATATTTCAATAGAAATAATAAAAAAAATATAATTGGAATGTTAATATTCCCCTTTGTACACGATCTGTTAATCTCTGATGTTAGTTCTGTTTTACTTGACACTAAAATCTGGAGTTAAATCAAAACACAACAACTTTTACAATAAAACGGAAAACTGAAACAGCAATGAAGTTGTAGCTCACTGTAATTTTTTATAATGTATAAAATACAAAAATTTATATCAATTTATGATAGTCAATGAAATGTTGTTGGAAGTTCTATTAAGAAGTTAATATAAATCACGATGTAAACATATCTGATTAATGGACAAAGGATTATAACTCCAATATAAATGAAATGAAAAGGATCAATACTTAACCACTAAAAATATCCAAATTTTAGTATAATTAACACAAATATTGTTAATTATACACTAAAATAAGAGATTATATTGATTCAACGATAGAAAAATATGGCGCCAGTAACTCCAACCGTGTATAGTCCTTGCAACGAATCGTGAGCATGAACCTGTTACAGGTAAAGCTGGCCAATCACACATGCGGTACAGTTACCCAATCATCAATGACAGCATTTAAACGAACCAATCGTATCAAGGTATGATGAGAAGTAGACGGTTGTGGTGCCAGCGTCGAAAAATAATTATTAATTCACAACTAAGCAGTTAAAGGTTATGCTCCCGACTCATGACGTGAATTATACTCTCTTATAGTACGAAATAAATATATTACAATAATAGTAATTGGTACTTTCAAGCCACACAATTACCACTTGGGCTTTGTTAAAACGTTGGTTTTACAAAACGATCATCGTACATGTTACCCCTAAAGTTTGAAAGTCAATAATATGCACAATACTTAGCTAATTTTCGCATTTACTAACCTCTTGCGTCTATTTTTATCACAAATCCAACATAACCTATTTCCGACAATTACCTAAAAACACACATTACCTTAAAAACTGAACATTAATTGATTTCTCTTCTTTAGCGGTGACCTATACAAGGAAGATAATATCTACACTAGATACAATATGTATATTATTAGAAAATAAAAGTTAATAGAACTGGCCAATGTTAGTATATTTTAAAATTATGGCATGATATACAGTAAAGTCAGCACCACATAATATTGTGTAAATTTAATACAGGATTCTCTCATATTAACAAAACTAATAGAATTTTCGAGATTCAATAACAATACATTTAAGTATACTTTTGTCCATTATGTTATTTTTTTCATAACAGTTTAGTTTATTGTTAGTTTTAATATGTCAATATATTCATAGAGTCCGTTAGTTTAATGTAAATATATATTTAAATACATAATCAATTTAACAAATCCCTTGCTAAAATTTTTTAAGTCATAATTAAAAATATACATCTCGCAACTTTGTATTTTACATATTCATAATAATAAAAGCCTAATATAACTGTCGTTAGTACTTTTCTTTGAAATGTACTATAATTGATTATTTTATGAATGAAATCGATAATTTATAATCCGTGCTTTAAACGATTCTCAGAACTCGAAAGAGAGAAGTGAGAATTGTCTTTATGAATTCTATTATCAAGAAATACACTACCTGATAGAAGTGCAATCCTCAAATATAAAACAAAATAATGGAAAAAGTATAGTTAGTTAATTATGACATCTTCATAAAATGTTGTACAGTCAATTTCGTTTAATCAGTATCACTTACACTGGTTAACTGCCACAGGTTACAATGCCATCCAAAGAAAGAGGAACGCTATATGAAGTTTTAAGCGTTACCACGTTACCTTTGATATGTAAAAGAAATCAGAAAAAAAGTGTGCTGTCAGGATACTCCCATCAGAAACGTAGTTCCTTACAGTTTTTATTAACTCCAAATACAATTATTTTTAATTTAATTATTATTATTAACTATTAAAAAAAAGTCCGCCCCCCAACTCCCCCCTTTTTTTTTTTCTATTTTTTTTACCAAATAATGTGAAGTAGGGAATCAACTGAAAAAGATTTATATAAATAAATAAACGGTCACCAACATTTTAAGTGGCTCTGCTCCGGACCCCTTGAGTGCAAAGGGTTAATATTATAGGAGAAATATACATTTATTTAAAATTAGATATAAAACGGAAAGGAGCATAACGCTTTTCCTTACGTGACGATTTCTACCAGTCACCTCCTACAACAAATTGCGTTAAGGAACTTCGTTCCAAAAAAAAATTGAATCTAACAGTATTTTTGGGGTTTGATTATGATATTCTGTACACCAATTTACTAAAGGCGCAGGCTAAAGATTTTAAGACTTTTCTCCGTTTTATGTCTAAATTAGATAGTCCACTTCTCTTTCGACGGCAGCATAAGTAATATCCGAACACATCTAACGTTTACAATTTAATAACCAGGTAAAAATAAAGAATAACTTGTATTGCATTTTCACATATTGTATTGGTTCGCTGTTATAACTTTACTGCATGTGTATAGTATCGGTCGGGTAACACCAGGGCATGTCCTCGTTGAACTTGCAACGATGAGCATTGTTCTTAGCCTCGTATAGAAGGGGGTTGTCAACATACGAGTCGCATACATTGCACCAAACCGATAGATCCACTAAGGATAATACTAAAGAGTGCCCCGTACACTTGTAGTGTAGTTGCATGTGCCCGTTGACGCTTCTTGCGCACGCACTCTGCGTTCAAAATATCAAATTAAAAAATCAATTTCAATTTAGGCTCTAAGTAGACAATACGAACGTCAAAACTACCACCGATTCGGACATAGAACCCACTCATTGAGAAGAACCGGCAACAAACTCGATCTGGTTTATCTTTTTAACACACATATATTTAAAACAAGTTGTGCCTGCGACTTCGTCCGCGTGGAACCTAATGTAAAAAGACAGTGACTAATGAAATCATCAATTCTAGACATCACCATCGTTCACATATTGATCTGCTGCTTAAACTTATAGTCCAGAAAATCGGTAATATGCTTTGGGACTTCATTGTAAAACTTTACACTATTGCCTAAAAAATTGTTACTGGTCTGAGTCTGAAAAATGGTATGACTAGTTTGTCACACTTTGTAGTATTTAAACCATGGGGGAGAGGGGATCTTGGCCTAACAAATAAACATAAAGTATACTTACAATATAACAATGCAGGCAGACCCAATTCTCAACGGTGTGATCGCAGTCCACACATTTAACACCTTGCTCGAATTTCACGTCACTTGGTATAGCGTATAACGTATCTAAATGTGGACACCATGGCACAGGAATCACTGCAAACATTTCACCATCGACTATCGCTTGCATATTATCCGATAAATAATCGACTAGCGTTTGCTTTTCACCTTCCTTTCTAGAACTTTTTATAAGACACGTTTTCGAGTATGTCTCGTTTTCTTTATCTGTACATGTTCCACTTGAGCTTCCACACTCTGGTTGTATTACAGATTCGTTTTTCTCATTACTCTTGTGCTCAGTGTTGCCAGCTCTATTATAATCAATTTTAGAACATTCTGGAATTTTTTCGTCTTCATCATCAGTACCACAATGAACACCGTCTTGGCATATATTATTAATTTTCAATTTTTCCATTTGTATCTCTAATGACTCCTCGAATTGGTCTATACTTATAGACTCTATAGGTTTTGTGTACTCAAATGGTACAGTACCACAAACACCGTTGCGATATTCCATCAATCCTCTAGATGGTAAAGGTGCTTCCAAAACGTCCTCGGATGGTAGAGCAACTTGGAACTTAAGATTCTTCCAATATTTCTTATGAGTTTCGATGACATTGTTTATGGTCTCTACTGCTGACCAATGGCAAGTCGGTTTAGGATCGTAATGGTGATGTATGGGGTCTCCCAGTAAGGCTTTCGTGCACATGGTCATAGCGTAAGAGATACTTGTAACATTGTATCCGCCTTCGAGGCAGAGGATAATTTTTCCCCCGGCTACGCCTTTCAGAAGTTGCGTCATTTTCCCAAAGCATTCTGGGGTTACTTTACAACCTAAAAATAATTCTGGGGTTACTTTACAACCTAAAAATAGTTTACTGTATTAAAAATAGCTAAAAGCACGACTCTGTTTTCATAGATAAAAAAAAATGCTTCATTTGTTAAAATGTTAATTAATTATATAAGTGGTTACATTTCAAAATCAGATAAATCTAATTTCAATCGTTTATATGAGTCATTTTTTAAAGATATCCAGATTACATACACCGAGAACGAAGTTTAAATTTTGCCGTTCATAAGGTTTTTAGTTTTTTTTCTGATCTTCATATTTTACACGTACAAAACTTGAAGCTCTTAAAAAAATAACGTAAAATATTAGCAACGGCTAAAATTGGATTTAGATTATTTTGAAATGTACTCATATAACTAACTGACCTGATGAGAAGAATTTTTGTTTACTTTGTTTTACAGTTTATGCTTAAGTTGACTTAAAAGACATAATTATAGGGGGGGGGGGGCCTCCCCGGGGGGGGGTTCCGCCCCCCCCCGCCGCCGCGCCTTCCCCCTCCTGCCTTTCCGGGGGGGGCGGGGGCCCCTCCCCCCCCCCCCCCCACCCCGCCGGCGCGGCCCCCCCCCCCCCCCCCCCCCCCCCCCCCCCCGTGCCGTCGCCGCGGGGGGGGGCCTCCCCCCCCCCCCCCCTTCGCGCCCCCCCGCCCCCCCCCCCCCCCCCCCCGGGGCCCCCCCCCGGGGGGGGACCCCCCCCCCCCCCCCCCCCCCACCCTCCCTCGCCCCCCTGTTTTTTCCCCCGCGCCCGGACATCCCCCCCCCCCCCCCCCGGGGGGGGGTTCCCTAAGTTTCCCCCCCCCAAAAAAAAAAAGGTGTTTGGCGATACATTTTAATTTTGAGGGTAGTAGCTAGCCAGGCGGAATTAGAAAATGCTTCATCATATTTTCTTTACCAAAAGCCTATTTGCTAGGATTTCAACCTAGATCGATTGATGCAGTGTCCGCATACGTTAACCACGATGGTAACTACAATAGTATTTAAAATTGAGTTAGATTGTGGGGCATTTTTTATATAACTCAATTAGCTAGTAGTTACCCTCCTCGAGTCTAAATATGTCATTAAATTCCAGCAAGACTTTTTGGAGGGTTCTTGGAATGTCTTGCAATGGATTATATATTTTTTTCATAATCTCGTGTTATTTGGCTATATATTGTGTAATACTGGTGGTGTTTCATGTAATATAATATTGTGCACAAATGAAGTGAATAGGAAATTACCACGGAGTATGGATTCTGACTTGCCACAAAAACTCTCTGGAAAGTTCAAACAAGAGGGCCACCATTTTGGTAGTTCATTGAAATGATCGCAAAAATCTTGTAATTTCTTCTACTCGACAATGGTAGTAATGATCTACTAGAAGATTGGTTACCAAAAATAAAATAAAATTCCAGCTATTGTACTTAAGAGCTGGTCACTGTAGACTTAAAATATTACGAAAGCAATCTACAGCATTACTTCACATGAGATGAGAACATGTTAAATCTTAAACTTGTAAATTATTAGATATAATATATAATCTATACACTTACCACCGAGAGGATCACCGACGCAGGCATCGAACCCCGCCGACACGATCACCAATTCCGGATTGTACTCGTAAGCTACTGGCAACACTATCTGAGTGAACGCTGCCAAGTACTCGGTATCGCCCATACCGCGCTGCAATCACAACCGTTTCATATATTCTGTCAATTTATTATTCGAGGGTACACCCATTAATTACGTGAGCTCAAAGGTGGTATGGGATTTGGCTGTCGCACCAAATTTTATATAAATGGGGGGAGGGATCAATAAGAATCTCACTTCAAAGTAATTTAGAGGATGTACATTATTATATGTATATATAACAATTTGTATTAGATATTGTATAGTAGCTTTTGCCCGCGGCTTTTAGTAAATGTAGATTTGACCTATTCTTTGGGAACTGTACATTTTGTTATGGGTGACAAACGATGAGGGAGAAGGCTGAGTTTTAAATTTAAAAATACTTCACGTATTTTATGGACACTTTTTAATTCATTATAACTTACTATGGTCAAAATATTGAAACAATTAAAGCTATATAATTGGCGTATATAAGGTTATTTTACTGGGAGGAAAGGGGATGAGATCCATGAAAATGAACCAGTCTCAGAAACCATTTGCCTCAAAATCTATATTGCAGATACGTCCAGAGCAGGGTTGATAATTAAATTCTTTCGTCGTCAACTTTGTAACGAGTCATTAAAATTATAATGGTGGAAATAATAAGTCGATAACTTTTTTGTACTAAATATCGTACCTTATTCCAGGGTATGTTGACGTTGTAGCCCTCTCCTTTCCCTTTACCGACCGCCGTGTAATCAGCTTCATTCGAATGCGGGAAAAACGACCCGTTATCGTATCGATGTATCGATATATATAGTATCTAAAAATAATCGATATTAACATGAACATTCATGAAATAAAAGAAACGAAGGCGCCATAAAGGAAATAATCTCAATGGAAAATATGTATTACATATATTTATCGTAACTTAGCAAACGTATAATACCTAAGTAATATAATAACAATAGTTGCTCATATTTTAAACGATTTTGAATAAGACTAGTAAAATTAACGACAGCAGAAAAAGGATGCGGACCAAAAGTGCGGGCTTTTAAAAAAAAAGAAAAGACATGAGCACTGTGTTTAGTAAGCTTAGTGAACATTTTTGGTGTTTATTGGTGTCGACAATATTAACGAATATTGTTTTTGATATCGATATAAAAACTGAAATATCGATTATGTAACAGTTGCGAAAAAGGGCGATTTTTTTGTTATAAAACACAAAGTCTTAAGACTAAAAGAGTGGAAAGAGAAGAAAGGTCATCACTAGTATCGATGTTTTCTACTTTTATCGATGACTGACACACACAGTATATATTGAAATAATAAATTAATAAATCGACATTTTTTTTTAAATTAACTCTATAATACATTAAAATTATATACTAAAAAAAGGTATAACCTCAATAAATATATATGTCGAGGGATATTGATATTAGAGATTTGGGAAAAAAATACTCTTCTTACAAATTTCTTACTAACATTTTCGCGTAGATTTTAGTCATTACTATAGCCGACAAGAAAAATATAAATTTCTACAATATTGGACTTTTCTGAACTGTACTGCCTCACCGGTGTGAGTTACAGTTAAATACTATTTTAGAGCAATAGGTGCTATTGAGGCCATTACCGAAAAATTATCATGAAGATCGGTTGAGCAGTTTCGGAGTTCATCGTGGAGAAATATCATGACACCGTATTATTATATACATATTTATATTTGCGATAAAATTTTGCTTCGAGACCAAAAATAATAATAAAAAACAGTCGTTTAAAAAAGCACCCTGACATATATACACCGTGACTGTTTAAAGAGTGACAACCTTCAATCGTGCGATAGTTCATGGTCACATTTAACATATAAAATAATATCAAAACAAATACTAAAAAACAACAAAGAGAACCAAAGTTAAAGTTTGTTCCAAGACTCTGAAAAGTATGGGACAATTTTAAATAAACCTAGGTTGAATGGTCAGAGATGAAACCTGCGAGCGGCGACCCAGAGTTTATAACCTTCGATAATAAAACGGACCATAAACCCTTTTGTTTGTTCAAACTTCGAAAAATTATTATATGTCAGTTGGTTGGCTTCATTTTCACTTCACTTTTACTACACCCGACGGAGATTGACACTGTGCTACACATAGACGGGTAAAGGATTGACTATAATTTTTGTATTTCTCTAGATAATTAGGTTAAATATTAAGCACCTATTTTTTTAATTGATTTAGAACAAGTATCAAGTACCGAGTATCTTGTAAATATATTGATAACGAGTAACCAGTCACCCAGTATATATGTAGGTAATATAACCTGATCGGTGTCGTAGGTGAGCGCCTGTGTGCCGTTCCCGTGGTGCACGTCCCAGTCCAGGAGCAAGACACGGCGGAGCTCTCGGCTTCTAACCGCGTGTACGGCGCCGCATACCGCATTGTTCAAGAGACAGAAACCACTGGGTGTGCCACATCGCGCGTGGTGTCCCGGCGGACGCACAAAGCACACGCCCGCACCGCTCTCGCCAGATACCACGGCATCTACGCACTGACCGACATGTTTTTAATACTTTATAGCGGGCCCCAAATGCTTCTATTCTAAAAGCAAATAACGTTTTGCAAGTAAAAGCTTTAGTTGTGTACGAATAGCTCTAAAATCGAATTGAATAACTATGTTCGATTCGAATTTCAAAAGAATATTCAAACAATCGATAATATATCGATATAAATAATATATTATCATCATATAATATATTATCGATATAAATAATTTTATAAGATAAACAGCGAATTTTATTATTTATACAATTTTTCAAACTAATTCAATTATAATCCCTTTCACTGACAGACGAGTCTATTCAACTAATTTTATATATTATGTATTAATAATTATTTAGTACTTGAAAAACATCTAATTAGTTAAAATCATTACAATAGTTTGAATAAACCGATTAGTTGGAATTATTTTAATAGTTCAAATGTTCGATCCGCTATCGAATAATTCGTTAATTCAAATAGTTGCAAAACTGTATCCAGATTCTCATCACCTTAAAATTATTTATATACAAGACAGTAATTTAAGTTCCTAGTCTAGTTAATTTCTTTTTTTTAATATTACCTGTAAGACACAGCCGACAGCAACTGTCGCGCTCTCCAACGATTCAGGATGAAAATAAACAGAATCGTATTGCTCCTTTTGATTGTTCAAATCCCTCAATTTCGTCTTCGCTAAATCTTTTAATCTGTGATCAAAAATTAATGTCTATTTGTAAAGTTTTGTTGCGTTGTTCATTATCTTAACAATATATTTTCCGTACAGAAGAAAGAACATATATAAAAAAACAATTGAAAGCAAAAATATACTTTGTTGGCAAAAACTTTTCTGTAAAACTAAAAAAATTGATCGAAATCAGTCGAGTACTTTTTACGTGATGTACGTACCACCGTAGACCTCTATCATTGAAGTTATATGGCATTTTTTTTTTTCTAATACATCACTAATACTGAAATATAGTATAATACTAGCGGGCCCGGGGTACGTTGTCCTGCTTGATAATTTAAAAAATCCTAAAAGTCAACCGCAGCGCCACCTATCGGGTTCAAATGTGAATCTAAACCATTCTTGAATCCACCTGAATACAAAAAAATCATTAACATCTGTCCAGCCGTTTAGAAAGAGTTCAGTCACAGACACACGGACAGAGGAATTATATATATCAAGGGAGCTACTATTGACTTGCGTCCATGCTATTGACTAATCGAGGGAGTTACTAATGACCTCAAACGCCATTAGTTGAAGTTATCGGCTGTTCATGTATTTTGATTATTATTGGCTGTCAGCTTTAGCTGAATGCCTTAAAAGGCCACCATTGACTAGAGTCGGGGCCTAGGTCCGATCTCTCGGCGTGAAGCCCTTGAGTACGCTGCTCGCGCGATACAGTGACACAAAAATTTACATCACTGCTACAACACTACACATATCATCTCCACACACGTGCACACTCACACACTTACACATAAAAGTGGAAGGGTTTTGTTTTTTCCCTTATCGAACTGAAATAGTTCAGAAATTTTCCGATACAAAATACACATAAGAGTTATTGAGACATGCATGCCTGGTACACATATATGTTTCAATAACTCATATTTGTATGAATAGTTTAGCTTAACTTAGGTTAGCTAAGATAGATCGCGAATTGCATGAAACAGGCAACAGCCAAGCCGTGGTGTGCCGTGCACCCTTGAGCTAGTTGCCCAAATAAAATCGGCTGAGTGCCTTAAGCGCTCGCCTTAGTAGTCCAGTGAAGCTGTAGAGACCTCTAAAAAGGCCAATAGCGTAGTCAGTTCGAGAGTCGGGGCATAGTGGTCCGGTGAAGCTGTCAAGAGCTTGCTAGGTCAATAGCGTAGTCAGATCGAAAAAAAAAAGAGTCGGGGCATCCTCGCTCAGACAGTTGTGCTAGTCACATCTACAGATAATTCGTCTTAACTATACTCAGTCTTGTGTTTCTGTTTCGGGTAACGTTCTATTCGATTGTACTTGGTAGATCGATTGATCAAATCATAATCATGACGTCACTGCGGATGACGTTATACTTTTACACATACCTGTTTAAATATGATTTCGTGTGAACTTCGAGTATTTCCTCGTCGGTGGCCGCTCTCGCAGGCAAGTGGTGCAGCCGGTCCAGCAGACCGAAGTCTCGATGTCGTTCGTGTATTCGCATTATACGTTCCGGACTTTCCACGTGGCCCCTTTGACGACAATAAAGTTTAATATATAATACAGTATAACATCCTTGTATATCGGTAATTAAGGTGGTCGGTAATGAATCTAGGCGGGTAATGAAATTAGGGGGTAATAAAACCGATCGGTAATGATATTAGTCGGTCGTGAAACTTCTAGATCATGAAACTGGTCAGTAACTAAATTATGCGATCATGAAACTAGTAAGTCATGAAATGCGTCGATCATGAAATTATTGGTCGTTAGTGAAACTTGACGATGATGGAACTGTTCACCATCGAAACTGGTCACTGATGAAAGGTGTCCGTAATGAAACTAGTCGGCGATGGAACTGGTCCGTAACGAAATTTGTCGGTCATGGAACTGGTCGGTAATGAAATTTGTCGGTCATGGAACTGGTCGGTAATGAAATTTGTCGGTCATGGAACTGGTCCGTAACGAAACTTGTCAGTCATGGAACTGGTCGGTAATGAAATTTGTCGGTCATGGAACTGGTCGGTAATGAAATTTGTCGGTCATGGAACTGGTCGGTAATGAAATTTGTCGGTCATGGAACTAGTCGGTAATGACATTTGTCGCTCATGGAACTGGTCCGTAACGTAACTTGTCAGTCGTGGAACTGGTCGGTAATGAAATTTGTCGGTCATGGCACTGGTCGGTAATGAAATTTGTCGCTCATGGAACTGGTCGGTAAAGAAACTTGTCAGTCATGGAACTGGTCGGTAATGAAATTTGTCGGTCATGGAACTGGTCGGTAATGAAATTTGTCGCTCATGGAACTGGTCGGTAATGAAATTTGTCGGTCATGGAACTGGTCGGTAATGAAATTTGTCGCTCATGGAACTGGTCGGTAAAGAAACTAGTCGGTCATGAAAATGGTTGGTAATGAAACTAATAAGACGTAACATTGGTCGGTAATGAAACTAGCTGGTCATTATAGCAATTGGTCATTAACGTACTTACGGTTCACAAATATTTCTGTGTTTCAGCATTGCCTCATCGTAGACATAGCAAACTGGATATTTCGGCAACGCCAAATCTGTAACTGGAATAACACAAAACATTTTCATTCCCACATTTGCTCGCTCTAAGTTTTTTTGTCTTAGTACTAATTTGTTTTTCCAAAATTTTAAACAAAATTTTATTTACGATAGTCACTAACCTAATCGCAAATTCTGCAGCCGTTTATTTATCTTGATTTTGGTCGCATCGTCCTGTAACGGGTAACAGTCTCTGGTCGCGAATCTGTCCGGTCTAGTTTCGTCTCCCTCCCACTTGATAATGACCGCATGCTTCTGTCTCTGTCCGTCGCAGACGTTACGCGCTCCGGTGCTCGTGTACGTCGGCTGGTAATTGTAACACTTCCAGTGGTTACGTTGTGTGTATATGCAATTAAGAATCGTCTCGCGGATTCTGTTTCAAAAAATGATAATATTTATTTGGCTATAGATAAATTGTGAATCATTATCATTACATAGTATAAAACAAAGTCCCTTACCGCGTCTGTCTGTGTGTCTGTTCGCGATAAACTCAAAAACTACTGAACGGATTTTCAAGAGGTTTTCACCAATAGATAAAGTGACGTTTTAGTATATAATTTGTCAAGGATTTTGTTATAATCAGGGCGGAACAACGTCTGCCGGGCCCACTAGTATATCATAAAACAAAGTCCGCTGCCACGTCTGTATGTCTGTATGCAATAAACTCAAAAACTACTGAACTCATTTTCGTGCGGTTTTCACCAGTAGATAAAGTGATTCATGAGGAGGGTTTCAGTATATAATATGTCAAAGTTTTTTTTTTATCGTCAGGACGAAACAACGACCGCCAGGCCCGCTAGTATACATTAAAAGGAGTATGGATCCATTAATTTAGATAATGCAATACATATACAGTTATGTATCACGTATATAAAAAAAGTCGGGATGTAGTTTGAGATACTCACGATTCTGATGGCTCCATTATTTCTTGGAGTTTCGGGGGCGGATGTCCCAATAGAGTTCGTAGTGTCAACGCCGCACCCTCGCTCAACGAGGGTAGGCAGTAACCTCCCTCCAGCACCACGCACACGGACGGACACACGCACATTAACATGTGTACTAATGTCGCGTAACAAGCCGGCGACACTTCCATTTCACCCTGACCATTCATATATTCTATGTCATAAAATAATATAGAACAACATGACATTACATATACATGAAAAGCTAAGACGAGTCAATTGTACTAGTTTTTGTTCGTACAGTTAGAAGGCCGTCCCTGTTTGTGTCTTTTTTTTTTTAAACTATACACTCTTGCACTAACCTTGAAATATATAGAATTATATTAACACTACATACATTGACTTCCAAATTTTAGGTTGAGTGGACAGTGCCGTACTCCGTGAGGTACTTAGTATTAAGGGTTATAACAGTACATTGACAATTTTTATAAAACAAAGCTTTTCCTTATTGAAAAAAATGTATATTGTAATTAGCACAAATATAAAAAGTTCAAAAAAAAAAACAAACGCTAAAATATAAATGAATTCTACAATATAAATACAAAAACGACATATATATACTTAGATATATACATACAATAACTACATACATATGAGTATATATTTGGGAAAGAAAACTTTGTAATGGAACTCTGGAAAGACACTAGAGCATAAACTTCTCTTAGACCTGTCTCTCTACCATCTTTAATACTGTATATAATGTATATGGATACAGCGCCACTGGTTAGTCGCTAGCAATAGTTTTACATGATATCATTCTCATTCATAAATCAATTTAAAATAAATAATAGTTTAAAAAAACTAAAAAAACACGCTTTTTAATAAAAAATCCAACTAAAAAATAGAAAATAAAATTTAATAAATTTGGATTAAGAATAGTGTAAATTAGAAACAAATGTATATTTTTGTAAAAAGTGACAAAAAAATGATAAAAATACTGATATCTGGAGGTGCTGATATTAACATGCGATGCGTCACTGTTAATATCAGGTTCTGATAGCCAGACTTCTAGTAGTTAACTGTCTTAACATCAGGTGAAATTATAGTGAAAAGATATAAACTTACAAACAGATATAAAAACTACATTTTATTCTGTAATAATAAATAAAAGCAATACATATTATATACATATACAAAAATACACAATATATACAGAAATCAAAATATATGCAATATACAAAAAAAATATATATATGCTATACAGATAACAAACGCAAACCACATAAAAGCCTGCATCATAACATATTTATATTAAAAAAGCAAGAGATTCATGTCATTTTGAATTTTTGGCAGGATCTTGGAATGTCATGTAGCGGTTTTATATTTTATTCATAGTTTTGTGTTATATGGTTCTATGTTTTGTAATATTGGTGGTGTTTTACGCAACATAGTTCGGTTATTGTGCACAAGTGAAGTGGATCAGAAATAATACCACGGGGCATAGATTCTGATTTATTACAAAAACTCCCAGGAAAGTTCTTACAAGACAGCCACCATCGTGTTAGAACATTGAAATGATCGCAAGAAACTTATAACATAATTACCTACTCGCCAATGGCAGTAATAAGCTACCAAAAGATTGGTTGCCAAACCAAAAAAAATATGTTAATTGTAATAATGCGTTTAAATGATATAATCTGTGATGCTTATAACACTCATTTAAAGCGAAAAGCAAACGGCAATCGATTACCGAACCTTCTCGTCTCCTAACGCGGAGTCGTAACCGGCCGATACGATAACGAGTTGCGGTGAGAACTGAAAGAGGCAGAAATATAACAAATAGTGCAGTGTGAAAAGGATAGATATACCTCTGGACAGCCGATCGCCGCGTCGTACCCGGCTGATATTATGATCAACTCTGGTTGGAACTGGACAATTTTGAAAGAAAAAAAAATCATTAATAGTATCATTATCATTACATAGTATAAAACAAAGTCTTTGCCGCGTCTGTTTGTCTGTCTGTTCGCGATAAACTCAAAAACTACTGAATGGATTTTCATGCAGGTTTCACTAGTAGATAGAGTGATTCACGAGGAACGTTTTATTACATATATATTTCATTTAATTATCAGAGCAGGACAACGTCCGCTGGGCCCGCTAGACTATATATAAATAGATGAAGATTGTTAACCAATTTTCTTTATGTATTTAGTCGACATTGAGAAGCATTAGTGTAACTTTTTAATTGAGATTGTTTTTCATACCATCGACCATAAAGTCTCTACTCTACTCATCGTACTTCACGCTCTGCAAGTACATAATCTACAATATTGTCCGATGCTCAATATAGCTTTTTAGCATTCACAAAAAAAAAGGAAAATGAAAGGAAATACAGACAGACATACGCCGTGTTATTACAAAAAAGTTAAATTTGTCGAATACTTGCTTTGAAAAAGTTTGGGTACTTTCGTTATTACACGCACTGCGCAAAGTTTACTAGAAAATTTAGATATAACAATCATATTTAATATCATCAACACATAAGATAACATGAATACGTTAAGATTAATAGAAATACGTATAAAAATACCTCAAAAGCCATAGGTAACAACAGCTGGTGCCAGATCGCGATATAATCACCGTCACTCATCCCGGTCTTGTTCAATGGCACGTTGAAATTGTATCCTGTTCCGGGTCCTTTACCGATGTAGTGGAAATCCGACTGGCGGAGATTCGGCCAGAACGAACCGTGCTCATACCGATGAATGGAGAAGTATACCACCCTTGGGAAAGAAAGGTATTCTTAGAACATGGTCAGTATTAATAAGATATTAATGAAAATAAAAAAAATGTGTGCGTGTACTAGTGTACACACGTAAGAAGTGAAACTTGTTTAAGGCCTTATTTTTCGCAAAATGATCTATATGCAACTTTCCAGAAATTGGTTAAAAAAAAAAAAAAAAAAAAAAAAAAAAAAAAAAAAAAAAAAAAACAAAAAAAAAAACAAAAAAACAAAAAAAAAACCCTTTCTTTCTTTATGGCAAACAATTTCATTAATATATTAAAAAATAAAGTTAAATTAGATAAAGTTTAAACATAAGGATTTTATTAACATAGACATGAATACAAAAAAGATGGCGCGTAACGGAAAAATGTGACGGTAAATTTTTTCCAACGCCGATAAAGAAGTTTCACTTCAATAAATTCTATGCACAAACCTTGGATCGTCGTAGAACATCTGTTGTGTCGCTTGGCCGTGATGAACATCCCAGTCCACTATTAATAACCTGAGGAAAAAAACGATATTGTCTAATATGGTTTTTGGAGGAATTAATTAAAAGTACAGAAGGGTACAGAAGAATCGAGAAATAACAAGGACTACTGCATCATAAGTATTTTTAAAAAGGAAGTTTCTTTTAAATTATATGCATATCGTCAATAAAACCATTTATTTCTTCTCACGAGATTTTAAATAAATAACTATACAGTATTCGTTAATATCTAACAAACAACTGATGTATTGTCGGTTTGCATAGAAGTCACTTTGCGTTACAGTTGAAAGAAAGAATACACAGATAGACTATCACACATTCTAATGAAAATGCTGTGTAAGCAGCACATTCCTTAATATGATTCGTATAATCCATGGGAACAAATAAATTTACATTTATAGATTATGAAGCGATATTGGCTTAGTTGAGAGCGTGTCAGACACCGTGACGATCGAAACAGCTTCGAATCCTTGCAACTGAGTCGAGGGTTTCTGCCGAAGGAAAACATCGTGATGAAATCATAGCATACCACCTTAAAGTTGAAAATCTGTAGCCAAACACCTATAGCGCCTTGAGAGCGAGTCCCCCCTCTAGGCTTAGCGTGTTCACAATCTTAGACCATGTCGTCATATAACACTAATTGAGATTGTAAGATTCTGTTAACATATGTAAGAATCAAAAAGGCGACTTTTAAAATTCACCCCTATAGGAGATGAATAAATACGACTTTAAACATTAGTCCCCTATAGGGGATGAATAAATATTACTTTACAGAATCAACCCCTATAGGAGATACTCACCTCTGCAGTCCCCGTTTGTCGATGGCGTGTCTCGCTGCGAGCGCGACGTTGTTGTAGAAGCAGTAGCCGCAGGGCTCGGCGCGCATGGCGTGGTGCCCGGGCGGACGCACCAGCGCGGCGCCGTTCTGCACCTCTCCAGACACTATCGCGTCAACCATGTCGATGGTGGAACCGGCCGCTATGAGCGACAACTCGTGACTGCTCTGTTAACATACACCAACTATCGCTACAGTCCTCCACAACCTTTTGGGCCACTCTGAATATGACCTTAAGTTCGACTTAAAAATAATATACTCAAGAATGCAATACAAAACAACGTTAAAATATTATTATAGTAATTTTAAATTGGTATTTTTTTATCCTTAAGTTGTCTCCATGTTATATGGTATAATAAAATACATATTTATATCTAAATTCGTGTTCTACGCATCTATATTTAGAGCAATCAAAAAGTTAAAGATTGTAGAGCCACACTGAAGCTACTACTGGTTTCAGCATGAATGGGTCGGCTCGCCCAGGGTACTACCACCCTCTCACAGAAAATCGACGTGAAGTAAAATTGCTCGCATTGTTGCGTTTGGTTCGGTCAGTGAGAGTGCCTGAAGACCACCTCCCCCCCACACTTCCCCCTGTTCTCCACTTTCCCTACCCCTCTCCCCCCAAACACAGGCTGGCAACGAACTAGCGACTCCCCTGGTGTTGCTAGTGTGCACTAATTGCATGTGACCCGCCTGTTCGTTTGCCGAGGTTTGGCGAAAATGATGTGCAGAACACAAACTTAGGTATAAATACATATTACATTTCATGTATAACATCGAGACAGAAGTTTTTGTGGGATCTTGCAATGTCATGCTGTGGACTTTATATTTAATTCATAATCTTGTGTTATTTGGCTCCATATTCTCTAACATTGATGGTGTTTTACGTAATATCGTTTGTTCAGTGTGCCCAAATGATGTGGATGGGAAATAGTACCACGGAACATGGATTTTGGCTTGCTACAAAAACTCCCTGGAAAGTTAAATCCTTAAAACGATCATAAGAAAGTTGTAATACCATTTCTTACTTGCAAATGGCAGTATTAAATTTCTATTTGTATTATCCGCAGGCCCGAATTTAAGGCTATTTTCAGAGCTGCCAAAAAAATTGGCAAAAACTTTAATGGTAATGATACTATGAATGCAGTGCACAGGGTTGTGGGAGTTGCTTTCGGTTTTAACCACAACACTGACAAGTGCAGTACATCAAAGGGCTCTCCGACAGAGGTACGTTAGTGGATATATTTAATTGTTTTCTTCCTGCTCATTTCTTAAAATTTATTTTTCTTTGCTATTTTTTTATAAAGGTTTACTTCCTTGGCCATTTCTTACTTGAGGTTAGTACGTTGTCAGTCAAGTGTTAAAAAATTTGGTTTGTTTAAAATTGGAAATTATTGTAACATAATGATATAGAAAGACCAATTTTAAGTTCACAAAAATGTTAAATTAGAACATGATCAACAAATATGTACATGAAGAAATATTTACAGAATACATTAAAAACTTACAGGGTGTATGTAAATAGCATCATATTTAGATGATAGATCCTCCAAATATTCAATATTGTTGTTCTGGTGTGTGGTTTCCATCATCTCGTAAACGGAGGCAGAGTGCAAAACACACAGCTCCTCTTTAGTAGCTGCTCTAGGTTCATATTGTTTGCATTGTTCTATTAACTTAAGTTCTTCACACCTGTAATTATATTTTATTCATTAATTGTTAATTAAAGCCCATCTGTAATGGTTAAATTATGTTTATAATAACATAATTGTTTGTCATGTTGTTTATTTTTTATCGAGAACTAATCACTTATGAGACATGCTCATATTATTAAAAACATAAAAAAAATACTTACATATCATTTATTTTAGTTCCTTAAAAAATCATCCCTAATGTCAAAATATTATAATGAGTTTGTAAAACATCTGTATAACAAAAAAAGGATGTGTATAAA
Source organism: Antheraea yamamai (assembly GCA_036509395.1). Lineage (NCBI taxonomy): Eukaryota > Metazoa > Arthropoda > Insecta > Lepidoptera > Saturniidae > Antheraea > Antheraea yamamai. Next base: position 20,778,593 of record AP028428.1, on the reverse strand, counting down.
CTCAATCACGCTATTTGTTATTTTTGTTTTATAAATTGTAGAAAATACAAATCATGTTCCACATTATGATCCTTTTACTGCCACATTTTCCTACTATACTATGGATTTGTTCTGATCCAGTTTTATTTAGATATGGTTAGACAGACTTTGATAGACTTGGCATAATTGCTGTCTCTCTGGGAATATGAGGAGTGGAGTAATAATGTTTGTATTTTTCTAAATTTTATTCTAGACGTGTCTGAAGCCTTGCCCATACTCCAGAGAAACAAAGCTTAATACGATATACTGGTGACAAAGACGAAATTTACTTATAAAGTTTAGCAAAAGAGATTCAATAAGTAACATAACTTACATTTTGATTATTTTGGACTGGAAAAACTAGCAAAGAACAATTCGGGAATATTTTATATCACCTCACTGTAGCAACAATTTTTAACAAATCCAACCAAATGAGAAGTAATCTAACTTATTTTATGAATAACCAGTGTTACCACAAATGATAATAATGATACTAGAAGCGATACCAGATGAAGAAAAAATCATGTATCATGATTTATTGTCTCGAAAAAAAGATCTGAATTAGAAAATCCATAAATATAAGTACTGTCCCTAATAATTTGGACACCTGCTGTACTAGTATGTATGTCAACGATTATAATTGCTGATACTCAGTACATTTTGTTTCTTTCTCGTTATTATTAGCTTTCCATTACATTTTACAGTTTTCATAATGCGCTTCCTCTGGGTAGTAAAAATTTCTATGTTCAGTAAAGCTCAGCAATTATTTCTTGATTATTAGATATACGCAAACTATGATATGAGCCTCCTTGACGTGTCCGTCAATGGCGAACCATTACTTCCTTCGATTGTGAGCACATATATGACTCGCGAAACCAAACTTTGTCTTGAAGATCTTAAATATACATAATGGCTTCTGACAGATGCTATATGCCTAATATATGTTGGCTAGATAGATGTATTTTTTTCACTCATGTCAGTAATAATTTGATAACAATATTTTATTATATGAGAAATAGAGTTTGAATGTATAACTAACCTGTTTATGACACTGATTAGTCTTTCTGGGCATTCTGGATAATTAGCATCCCATAAACACCGGTGCTCGGCCATTCGAGGCTCCGTTACGAGTCCCGTGGGCCCTTTGACCATAGTTTTTGAATCTATTGCCTAAAATATCATAAGAGGTCTTCAGAAAGCTACATAGCTACTAATATCATAAATTTTATTCAACTAGCTGTTACCAGAGACGTCGACGCTGTGTAATTTTGCAAAATAAAATTTGTTCAGTGTAGACATGCGAGTGCGGTTTTAGACACTACTTCCTCACTTTATTATATTTGCGTGGAACTCTATTTCTTTAATATTAAAAGTAACCTAAGTTACTCCTTATAACATCAGCTATCTGCCAGTAACATTCCCGTCAAAATCGGTCCAACCGTTTCAGAGATTGGCCGGAACAAATAGACAAACAAAAATTTTAAAACCTGGGTTTTATATAAGTACCGTATATACTTGCAAATTCATTTAGTAAAAACCTGTTATTTTCACATTACAAACCGACATTTCTGTTTTATTTACGTGTATGGATGAATGTTTTTATATATTACACACGGAGCGAAATCCGTAATCCATAAAATAAAACATAGACACTAGAGGGCCTCTCAATCACATTTTCATCAACAACCATAAAAATATAGAAATTTGAAAAAAAAAATGTAATCTTCAAAAACAAAAGGAGAAGAGCATATGTCTCACTATTCTTCAATACCCAAAGACAAGCGAGACACTGCCCTCCTTCTACTGGACACAGTGTTTACCCTCACCACTTTTTGTCACACAAAAAGGTTGCGGATTATAATTTCAAAGCCCTCCCATAAGAAGTATTGCTTAAGAAATTTTTTTTTTTTAATTTTGCTCTCATTAATCCTTTAGGTGTATTATGTATGCTTATGTGTGAATCCAATTGGATGAATTAATAAAAGTCATTATTTCATAAGAATGAAGTGTTTGTATTATTCTCATTACACATTACATTGGTATATAAATCGCTATAATTAATTATTCATAGACACAGATTTACTTAATGTACGTGTGCTTACATATATGTCTACAACCGGACTGCTGTAGAATATTATAGTGGAACAGGAATAAGGTGGTAGAGCCATGCTGAAGCTATTACTGGTTTCAGCATGAATGGGTCGGCTCGCCCGGGGTAGTAACACCCTCTCACAGAAAACCGACGTGAAGTAATAGTGCTTGCATTGGTGCGTTTCGTTTGGTCAGTGAGAGCGCCGGAGGCCCACCTTCTCTCCCTCTCCCGCCCTTTCCCCTTCTCACTTGCGGCTCCCCTGGTTTTGCAAGTGCCAATGGACGGTGGTGATCACTTAACATCTGGTGACCCACATGTTCGTTTGCCTTCTATATTAAAAATTTGCGATATAAAAAAAAAAAAATTGATGTGTGAACTTTGACCCCTGCATACCCATAGCATGCACTCTAAAGATATGCAAGTGTGCGTCCCTACAACCCCTAAACGCCTTTTAGTATTTGACCCATACCACTATTTACCCTATGGCAAGCACAGAAATATATTTTTTAATAAATCAAAAATAATTACAGATATTTTGTCCTGTAAAAATGGAAGCATTGAACACAATTTGCTGTTATCCAGATCATACTTACAATTTGATAATGATCCCTTAGCTCCATGACAAAGTTTTGCTTCTTTTTTTGCAGACCCTTTTTTTTAGCGGCGATCACCGACGCAGATGGCTAAAATGTAATAACAACAAAGTATTAAAAGTAATACTGTACAATCAATTCCATTTTATGTCTTCTTATCTACTTACATAATTAACTGCAGCTTGTAATAAAATTTAGATAAGATTTACGAAAAACGATGTAACTGTAAAATGTTTCATAACTCTTTGTTTGATTTCTATATTTTTATCTTAAACTTATTTACTTCCCACGTAAGGAATTAAATAGTGAATATTAAGACTGCGTAATACATTGCCATGAATGTTAATTTAATGTGTTTCAAGGTTTCCTTAACGTCCGTTCCTTCATTGTCAACAAATAGCATGACTTATTGAATACAAATGAGTAAATGTACATGGGATTACGGAAAATTACCTGATACAAGCAGAATCGTAAATCTCATACAAGTAATGTTATATTGATAGAATTTTTTTGGCAGTAAGATATATATTTAGTTTTATTTCTTAGATATTCCAGCATTATCTAAAAATGACAATTATAACAATATGTTCATTTAGTATAATAATAAAGTTTTAACAAATTAAAGTTTTGTAACCTTTAAGAGTTCATCAATGTTTTGTTGCCATGGAGAAGTAGGGCAAGTGGTGTCATGCGTATGCGCAAGACAGGGGAAGTAAACAGATAACATTATTTACAAAGAAATTTTATAAACAAAGTACAATTTTATTTTCAATATCTCTAATAAGAAAAAATGCAGATGAAGCTACGTTAGCAGACCACTAATGACTATACAGCTGACTGGTTAGTCGCCAGCAAAATTTTTACAGGATCATCATTAGTAGATTCTTGCTCTAAATCATTTAAAAAATAGGTGCTTAACCTGTTAACCGGGGAATTCCTTCTTTAATTACGCAATATACAACGGGCAGGAACTCCTTCACTAGGAAATGTCCTAATAGCATGAACGGGTAGGAATACGTCCTTGATATATATATTTGTTGCCAATTCATGTATAGGCATGTACCGATGCATCCTTTATTGTACGAAGCTATACGTCTCTCCCATTCCAGGGCGCAATAAATATTTATCTCAAGGACGTATTCCTTCCTATCCGTTCATGCTACTGTTTACGTTTGACGTATTCATACGTCCTGTTCGGTCAACAGGTTAATATTTGACCTAATTATCCCGAGAAACGCAAAACTAATATACACTCAACATCAGGTGATTTATGTAAAAAAGAACTTGTGTAATAAATTAATCACGCCCTGTCGAATACTACGGGCTGCGTACCACACCTCGGGTCGCGCCCCTTTTCCCTTTATTCGACCGTGCGGCGTTTTCACGATAAGCAGTTACGTATTGAATAACCTTGAAAAGCACCCCTTTAAAATTGTTCATTGAACCTAGGGGTGATTTTTTTACATTTAAAAGTATCGTTTCCATAGTTTTAAAAGTTCTAGAACAAATTTTAATTAAGGTTCTCTTTGTTGTTTATTAGTATTTGTTTTGATATTATTATTTTATATGTTAAATATGATCGTGAACTACCACAGGATTGAAGGGTTTCACCCTTTAAGCATTCACCTGGTATAGAACTCAATAACAATGAAATACGGATAACATAATCTAGAACCAAATTTAAGTAAAATCGATAAAATAAAGACTATACTATATGGCTACTATAATAGACTATACGGGTTCGCAAACATAACTGCTCAAACAATAACCACATTAAAACCAGAATGATGCTGTCTGAATGATAAATTTACAAAACGGTACCTATGGATTCAAATGCACAACAGTAAATTCGAAAATAAAACTAACAATTCAAAATTTCTTTTAAAGGTACTGTGTACTGTGTAGGTGTAAATTATTATGACTTCACAAGATACAATTAGTCTTTATTCAAGAAAAAAATCTATTTGTGCCCTTTTTCATGAAGGAAACAAAATGATAACAATTTATAAGCACATAGATTACCATATCTGCAAGTTTATAACAATTTACATTATATTTCATAATCCTGATAGCCTTGTTCAAATATTGTAGATAAGTCTAGCTCTGGGATTATAATCAGTTGACAAACACTGATTTTTAGAAATTCATTCCACAACAATGTGCTTAAAGACATTTTTATATCTTAATTATAAAATTTAATTACTATAAATATTGAGTTTTGTTTAACTCTCCGATCTTATCATTTTTACTACATCTAGACAAGGAAAATAGTGTAGAAAATATATTTTATTATGTAAACAAATAACCATGTCTCGAAATAATAAATTTGGAGTAGAATAGAATTTCATTAATTTAGAATGGCATAAATTAATATATTAACTCTAATTCTAAACATTGCCAAATCTATCAAAAATTCAATTCTTCATTTTTATGATATATAAGTGGACACATTATTACCATTACAGTTCCAATTTGGTCATTAAAGTGAATATGACTAATGCAAGAACTCTACAAAAGGTCTAAGGATTCATAAATACTATAAACAAATTATATATTCTAATACAATAGCAGAATTTCTAATATCTATAAACTGTATCTATTAAGTTATAAAATAGTTAGCTGATCATCCAAGGCTGAGCAAAATCATGACACTGTAATAGCTTTATACATACACTTTATACATCTAGTTCAGCCCAATCCATTCTTTTATTTATTTACTTGTTTATAGTTCACTAGGATATACAATCAGTATGTTATTTAATACTCTGAATACTTGCCAATTATAAATATGATTATCAAACCTGCTATATGAATGTTATAGCTGTCAGAGTAAAAATCACGTATGCTAAAGTTGAAATTTACCTTAGCACCGGCAGACATAGCCCGAGTTTGTATCTTTGTTTTACGAGCTCCATTTCTGGTAACGATGTTCGATGACACTGGTGTTAACTTTTTACTCTCAGTAGCAGAATGACGAGCTTGAAGTTGTGGCGACGTAGACTAAAACATAGTAATAAATAAAATAGAGTTTCGTAAACAAACGTTATACTGTAGTAAAAAAATACTCGAAATTTTGTTACTTACCATTGCTAAGTAATAGAAACGTGCTAAATTAAATTTTGAAGCAAAAAATTTCAGTTGTAATGTAGGATATTACACATTACACGGTCATGCTTGCCAAAAAATGCTGTAAACAACACACATTGCAATTACAATACAGTTGGTGTTCAAATTAGTACAGAATACATGTACATTTTGTAGGTATACACACAGGTTATATAATTTTACAGAATACCAGTTAAAAGCTCATAATTTATACCGCTATGTCCCTGAATTTATACATTATTTTAATCGTTTATATTTCCATCATTACAAACGAATAAAATGTACATTTCTGGCGAGATCTTATTCTGCCATGTGATGGTTTTTATTTATTTATTGATATTATAACGTTATTTTATGGTTGGTTATTGTGCACAAGGAAATGTGTTAAAGTGAATAAGAAACATAAAATATTAATTCTCAGATGCCACAATAACTCATTAGAAAGTTTTAATAACGAAGCCATCATTGTATTGGAACATTTTATTGACAATCGAAATAATATATTTATTTTGAATGAATAATAAGTAGAACATTTAATTACTTTAGATCAGGGATGCACAGCCTTTTTGGAATTAGGGGTCACTCTAAAAGATTATGAGTTAAAGGAAGGCTGCTGTAATTTAAAACAACATAATGAATGTGCTGCCCGGGCTGGTGACCGCGGCTTGTGTACTCCTGTCTTACATGAACGAAACCCATCTCTGTATTGTCATCATTTATACATATAATAAGAATGTAAATCTAACGTGTCTGTACTTTTTCGTTTTTGTGAAAAGAATTGTTACAGGTGTCTAGAGGAGCGGAGCACCAATGAAGAATGTTTCAAAATCGTTGTTTTTCCTTTTGAGAGCTTCCACTGCGTATGAGCGTTAGCCCAAAGTAACTATTCCACGCGGACGAAGTCGCGGGCAGAAGCTAATTTGTAAATATATATATTCAATAGTTAGGTTATGATTACAAAATTTAAACGTGATACATAAAATTCTTAATGTAATTAGCTCCACATAGTGAATGTGCTATATTTTAATTTTTATTTGTCGCTGCCCTATGCCATTTTTAATACTATTATCTACTTTGACAACGGACTTGACAGTTGACGTACGTATTGATATCTTTGACATTCTCCCTTATGAAGCGTTGTGTCATCAGCCCAATATAATCCTAGATCTTGGCATTCAGAATGACATAGTTAATGCCGATAAAATTTTAAAAGTCAAGCTTGCTTCACAATTTCCGAACTGGCTAGCAATCTACTCCGACGCATCCAAACTGACCCAAAACAACAACATGGGATCCGCCGTGTGGATTCCCTTTTTTAAAATTATACTAAGTTTTAAATGCCCTCCCGTTTTAACAGTGTTTACTGGTGAATCCATTGCAATTTTAGAGTCTATAAAATTTGTATTATCCCATGATATCAAAAAGTCCATTATTTTAACTGATTCAAAAAGCTGCTTACAAGCCGTACTGGCTAATCCCTTCAAATCTAAATACAGATCCCCAATTATATTAAAAATCAAAGAAGCTCTTTATATGTGTCAACAGCAAAACTTAAAAGTCGTCTTGGCTTGGATTCCGGGTCACTCGGGCATTCCAGGCAATGAAACCGCAGATTCATGTGCAAAGCAAGCTGCCAACATAGGTTCCCTAGAATATTTTCAAATCATTCCTGGGGATCTCTGTGTATGCATGAAACACCAGTTGTTTAAAGCGTGGAATGATGAGTGGCAGACATCACACAAGCTTAAAGCCAAATTCTATGGCAATTTACAACCTACCATCCCCACTAAACCCTGGTTTTCATTGTTTCCGAACGTAGACAAGCGTACGATATCGGTCGTGTGCCGTATGCGTTTGAATCATGCCTGCACACCTGTCCATCTTGCAAAAATTAGAGTCCGGGATCACTCGCTATGTGAATGTGGGCGAGATGAAGGAAATATAGACCATATTTTTTTTAATTGTCCAAATCGGCGCGTTTCTCTATATAATTTACTCCCCCAGGAGATATTCCGTCCCACCTGTATGCAATTCCTACTCTCCCTCTCCTTTACTCCTTTTATTACTGTTCTGTGTAAATATATCTATATTAATAAAATTAAGCTCTATTTATTTGTTACATTATGCTTACTTGTGCTATACATGCTTATATGATAAAATATACATATTTATTTACTAACTCATATGTTTAGGTACTTACTAACCCAATTGTGTATTGTCCCTATGTTCTATGTTAGTCATACGGTGGTGGTCTAAATCAACTTCAGATCTTTTGTTGATCCATTATCGTAGAAATTAAGCTTTATGTACATGACACTGGCAGAATTGCGGAATTTTCCACAAAGGCCAAAAACTAAGATAAAAAAAAAAAAAAAAAGACATATGTAATGCATATAGTACTTATTTATGTTAGTGGTTTATAATTGACTTTATTCGTATTGTATTATATAGGTGATCATCTAAAATTTGAGAAATTTTAAACTTTCTGTTCGCTAAACTTGCGATATCAACGTATTGTTTTAACACTTTGTCGACCATGATAATTTAAAACCAAAATTGAACCCGCTGTTAGAACACTGAATTATAGATTGAATATAGTTTCAGGGAATAAATCATGAAAATAATAAAACCATTATGGATATTACGACAAGGTCAAAGACGGAAACCAGGCCGGTATGTCAGTACTTGGTCACCATTAGCCACAGCTTTCAACACCAGGCCAACGTCTAGGCCAGTATTTGATTCTATAAGAGAAAGAACTGTGAGTATTAGATTAGGAAAAACTGTTAATAGAATTGCTGAAACATCTTGCTATGTAATATTAGGTAAAGACCAAGTTCAAGGAATACGGTATCTTAACTCTGCCCTCCCAATACATTCTTGACTATTTAATGTATGTCCATAAGAACCTTGAAAAGCTAGATTTCGTAAAAAACCGGCACAAACTAAATACTAGAAACTGTAACAAATTGGTTGTCCTACCTAAAACGTACGACAACCAATTTGTTACTTAGTAAAACCAGTAACAGTTTTTTGGGAAGGATATTACCGATTTACCGGATTGCGAATTTAAGCGCCATGTCAAGCGGGTTTTCGTGTCAAAAGGCTATTATAGAGTGGATCAATATGTGAACGATGGTGATGTCTGGAATTAACTCATCTCTGTGCATCCATTAAAAACGTTTGTGACATTTACCTAATATATCAATTACTCTCTGATCGGTTTCTTTATAAAGTTGCACAGTTTTCACTACATCCACTTCTTTCGAGACTTCGCAAGTTATCACAAAATATAGCAGAATCAGACTATTGGAGACACAAGGATCTTCCATGTCTAATTAAAAGTTACAGAAAATTCATGACTTTGCCAAGTCCAATATTTCAGCAAGATAAGCATCCCTTGTACAATGTTCCCTATGATGCATTAATATATAAACCTACAATTTTGCTCAATTTTGGTATAAAGAAGAGCAACCCCAATGCTGACTGGGAATTCAAGCATATAATTGAGTAAGATTGGAGAAATTGGACTTTAATGTTTACTGTTGCATCAAAGTCAAGCCCTCAGAGTTATGTAGGAGCTGCAGTGTGGATTCCTAAATATTGCATAATTTTAAGTTATAAATGCCTCCTTTATCCTCAAATTATACCGGTGAAGCAGTTGCTATATTAGAAGCAATCAAATATGTATTATCACATAAATTCAATCAAACCATCATTTTGACAGACTCTTTAAGTTGCTTGCAGGCTATTCAGGATAGCCAGATATATTCTAAAGTAAAGTCCCCGGTTATCATAACTATTAAATTATATTTGTATCAATGCCATTGTTTAGGAATTCATGTAGCTCTGGCATGGATACCAGGGCATAGTGGAATGCAGGGTAATGAAACTGCTGATCTTCTTGCTAAGGAAGCTATCTGGACTGGATATTTTGATCACTACAAAACCTATGTTCAGGATTTATGCTTTGTAGCCAAAACTGATCTGTTCGCATCATGGACCTCAAACTGGAATGTATCCAAACTAATTAAAGGCAAATCATATGCTTCCATTCAAGATAATATCCCGAGTAAGCCATGGTTCTATAAGTATCGTAACTGTTGTAAACTTGCTGCATCTACTAACTGTAGACTCAGGATAGGTCACATGTGTTCTCCAGTCCACCTTGCAAAGCTTAGAATCAGGGACAACTTCATATGTGAATGTGGGCTAGATGAAGGCACACTAGAACACATCTTCAATTGTCCTAATCTAGTATATTCTTTGTATGATATTTTGCCTGACAGTATACCCCGTCCTTCTGATTTTAAATCTTTACTTTTATATGTTTTCTCCTTTTGTCTATACTTTGGCCAATTTTATAATTAGTAACAAAATTAAACTTTAACATTACTAACATTAATTATTATGTAAATTTATATTTATTTATTTAAGCATGATTATATATATTGTATTTGTCCTTGGATATATTACACTGGCCTAATCTGGAAGAGCAAAATTATACAATTAATATTTAATACTACCTATAAAGTGACTCTCCCATGACTTAACTTGACACTGGCATAATTCGTATCTACGAGAGCCAATATATAAATGTTGAAGTTGATTCTATATACATATTTGTTAAAAAGATAAACCAGATTGATGTTTATATAAATTGTTACCTTTACTACCAAAACACCTAACTGCATAGTGATGCATATGTTTTTTTTTGTAATATTTACCTAGGTTACTATTACTTTCTATCTGTCACCAAGCACTTAGAACCTATTACAAGTGAAGTTTCAGCAGTTGTGCTTGAGAACCAGTTTTACTCTAACTTGAATATATTATTGTCTTAAGTTGTATCATTAAATTTGATTTATATCAATAATATTTTAAATTGTACAGTAGAAACTCGATTATCCGGCCCTCAGTTATACGGATTCGCGATTATCCGGACTACCACCCGTGACCTATGTATTGTGTAAATTACCAAATACATACTGTTAACAAATTATTCCCATATACGTACCAAAATATTTTATTTCATGATTAAGGCTGCAATATTTTAGTATTACATAATGTAATCTAAGAAAATGTTGTGTGTACATACATAAATAAGTGCATTCTATGTTGGAAATGTATCTCTTTATAATTTCTTAATAAACATTGATTTTCATTGATATGTATTCGTATTTTAATAAACGCATAAAATTATGTACATATTATGTACTACGTATGCACAAAACCAAAGAAGGTTTGTCTTCTTCTTTTTCTTGTTTTGGCTCCGCAGTAGTATTTGCCAGTGTCAATGTTTTGTTTCAATGGACAGTACAAAATATTTTACACAATAATTGTTGTGTGATTATTTCAATTTTCCAACAAGATGGTGGCTCTCTTGTTAGAACATTTCAAGGGGTTTTTGTGGCATCTCAGAATTCATTGTCTGTGGTATTATTTCCCATTCACTTCACTTATGCACAATAACCGAATTGTATTACGTAAAAAACCCCCAATTTTACAAATATAGAGGCAAATAACACAAGATTATGAATAAAATACAAAATCCACTACATGACAGACCAAAATCCTGCCAAAAACTCTAGGAGGTCTGTCATACATTCGATTATCCGGACTTTCGATTATCCGAATGCCTAATGACAACAATTAGTCCGGTTAATCGAGTTTCTACTGTATTCAATAATGTACATGTTATATTTCTAATCCAATAGTTGCATATTAAATTGACATTACATTTTTGTTCTTGTACACTTTGTGATATTGTAATTGTTAAATTCTATTATAAGATATGATATACATTTTATATGATACTAGCGGGCCGGGCGGACGTTGTCCTGCCTTGATAATATAAAAAATCCTAAAAGTCAACCGCAGGGCCACCTACCAGGTCCAATTGTGAATCTAAATCATTCTCGGATCCACTGGAATATGCAAACAAAATTCCATCAAAATCGGTCCAGCCGTTTAGGAGGAGTTCAGTGACATACACATATACAAAAGAAATTTATATATAAAGATATAATAGCATTCAATAATATATTAATGTGACATATATAAAAATAATATGAAACCTAATAATAACATAGAGATCTTGTGAAACTTCTGATTTACTCTGGTTCTCACTTTATCCCCATGTAGCAATTCCAGAGCAAAATAGAAGTTTGGCAAGACCTATGAATATATAACAAGAATAATATACATTATCGTACTTAATAAGCATCTTCCTGAAGTGATGCTAAGTAATTAATTATTTAGCACAATATGTAACCACTGTATTATCTGTTGGATAATTGAGACTGCTATGAAAATTCAGCATCAGGAATCTGGCATAGAGATGAGTACAAAATCTGCTTGACATAAATGTTCCTAAGAAGTTATGACCTCTGATATTCATTTTAAAATTAATTGTTTCCTTGGTTGGTCTTTAAGAAAACAAAAATAAGAATAAACAAGATTGTGTTCATTCAAGGGTCTATTCAACAAACCAGAGCTCACAAGCTTTGAAGGTTTTCAAATACTGAAAGATCAGGCTATTACTGCCACAGACCGCCTAATTGAAGAAGCCACTTCAAACCCCACACGACCGATGGTGGAGATATTTGATGAATTATCTGATACACTCTGTAAAGTTGCAGACCTTGCTGAGTTTGTAAGGATAGCTCATCCACAGTCACACTTTGCGGGTGCAGCTGAAGATGCTTGTATTAGTGTCAGTGGGGTTGTTGAAAAGTAAGTTGTCTATTTTTTTTAATGACAAAGTGACTATTACCGATAGTAGATCTCAATTTTCTCTATTAACTACCCTAATTTTTTTCCGTCTAGCTACCTAACAAATCCACTTGGATTATGTAGGTTATGGCATTAGTGTTGTCTTAATTTGCAGCTGGTCTACTATGGTTAGAAATTAGCAATTTTCAGAATGCTTGACAAACATAATCCAACAATCCTTTTTTGAGTGTGACAACAATGGGTCTGCATTAAAATTGTCTACTATCCCTGAAAACTAAACAGTCTTAAGTAAAAAAGAAATAGTGTGTATAAAACATGAGGTTTATGTTTAAAATATTATAAATATCACCTACAATAAATATCAAAAGCTATAGATATTGTCACTCTATTATTTACATTTTTTCTTTTTTTGTATAAAAATCCTTTATTACTTAAGTAATTTATGTTTGGGTACAAGTAACTCACCTACGTTATTAAATTGTTCAGTAATAATATGCTACAACTGTTATTAATAACCCATTTGATGTAATTTTCAGATTAAATACACACAAGGGTCTCTATGAGGCATTACGTGAATCAGTGAAACATGGCACTTGTGGGGATCGTCACCTAGCAGAACTATTCTTATTTGACTTTGAGCAAAGCGGGATACAGTTAGAGGATGGACCCAGGAAGCGGGTTGTGGCGCTCAATGACCTTATATTGCAAACCGGACAGCAGTTTATGGCAGGAGCCGCCAGGCCTAGGCGAGTGCCCAGGAATGCTGTTCCGCAGAATGTTAGACAATTGTAAGTTGTATTTGTTATCTAAAGAAAGGGTCGGCGGACATTGTCCCTCCATAATAATTTAAAAAAAACCTTGACAAATTATGTACCTAAACCTTCCTTATGAATCACTTTATCTTGAACAGAGAGACAGACATGGCAGAGGACTTTGTTTCATAATATGAACTGATGTTTTAGTAAATATTAAATACAATCAAAGGGAAAATATACAACTGTCTCAGAAAGCTAAGAGGGGAGGTTTGATTGGTGGAAAAAAGACAAAAAAAGATTTTGTGGTTTCATAATTTTCAATATTTTCTGTAATTTTGTAGAATACTTTTTGAGTATTCTTTTAATAATATCTACATCAAAATTTCTAGTTATTATTATACTTCTTGGTAATAAATAATATTAATAACTATTATATTTTATCAAGAAGGGAAATGCAGATATGGCAATTCTTATTTTATATAGAAAATAGTTGAAAGGCAAAGTGCGGTGATTAAAATAATTTGTATAATGTTAAAAATAAGCCTGTAATGTTATTTAACATTTATGAGTATGAATGTCTTAGTTAGACAGACTTGTAAAAGTATATTAGTCATAGTTTGGTTTAATATTTCATTGGTATCTAATTTTGTTACACACTATATAATAATATGACTTGATGCAAATAAACAAAAAAGGACTCATTTATTGTGTGAACAGAATACTATGGAGTTCTAAAAAGTTCCTTATCTTGAACTTTGCCGAATTTGTCAGAGATTTTATATATCATGGGCCAGAAGGCCGGCATGTGATTATTTGGTTTGTGGCCATCTTAATTACTGTCTATGTAGGGTGGGTGACAATGAGTAACACAACTCATAGTCTATATATTTTGTGATATTTGCACGAGTATATTACCAAAAAACCTTCTTCATTGGATGGTATATAAAGTACGTCGTGGTGCGTTCGAGTCTACAGACTCGAAATACATATACGATTTCGTGCGACACATAATATATGAAGGTATGCATATGTTTCTCACTAAAGTAGTCATAGAGTCGAGTAGACAAATATAGGTTTTTGTCTATACGATTATAAATAAAATAAATTGAATTTGATGCAGATGACATTTCATTTACCCACAGTTGTAAGGATACATATTGTTTTACGTTACGAAGTAGCAGACTGACATGTCTATGATAAGTGATCACTGCAGTATAAAATAATTCTGCAGTAATCCTAGGCCCTTATTTATATTTTATAGATTTTAGCATTTGACTGAAATCTTTTCTAGTGTTAAATGACGATGACTCTCAAGTGCAGCTGCCGAAATACACCAAGAGGTATTTAGTGACAGATTTTCAACTTGAGGGTGATAGCTAGCCAGACGGATTTAGAAAAAACCTCCTACCATGTTATGGTTTCGTCACGACGTTGTCCCCCACCGAAAGTTGCTAGGATTTGAAGATATAACAAAGGCTGCTGCGGCCGAAGAAAGTTCCCTTATAGTAAAATATAATGCCAGCGAGAGTAGGAGATACTTTTGGTTTTTGGTCACCTCCAGCTCTTGCGTGGGCTATTTCGTTCGCTATCCTAGTCTGTTAATTCGTGTCCTTTCAAATAATTGAGGGCTCATCGCATCACACTGATTTTATTGTGATTTACAACGAGAACTCGCATCGCAACTTCTCGGCGCCGACCATCAAACACAACATAGCATTTGATTCCCTATTATCGCTAGGTTTTGCATTCGCCCTATTCGGACCATAGGTTGCTTTCCGATCCCGTGGGAACAACCAAGGGCCTTAAATAGTTAATTCCTTGTTCCCAGCTTTAGTACTGAGGGTGATAGTATAATAGTGAGTGGCGTTTACGCGGAGTGTGCGGAAGCGGCGGGTCGGGAGGCCGCGTACAGGCTGTACCTGGCGCCCGACTCCCGACAGGATCGCCTGCTCACCTCCACACTGGACGCGCGCCTCGAACTCGCCTCCCTCTGCGGGTTCCCCAGCTACGGCGACAGGTACAGACATTATTTATAAGAGTCGTTGCATTTCAGAATCAACTTTTAGGTATGAGCTCGAATGGATTAATAAATAAAAGTCAAAGTTCATACTAATTTATTGCCTGTATTGTTATGATGTGCGGACATCGTTTAAATCTAATAACTCATTGTGAAGCTCAGATGCTCACGTTCGCTGCGCCAATCACAGGGGTTGGTTTTTTAACCAATCCATGCAGGCTTTCTATGATTGCTGCATTTTTTTTCGATATCAAACGGACAAGTTGTTGTTTGAGACCCACAATGAAAACCGTCGCGTTACAAACGTTTCTTTCCAACAAAAACGTGTGAGCGTTGCTACGGTCTATAACACCCATATTCAGTGGTACTCTGTTCGGCGGTCACGTACGTTACCGGGCTACATCAGCAGAGCGGCATTGTACTATTGACATCAAGGGAAGTCGTGCATTGTACTATTGATGAAGTGTCAGCGAACGTATTTCACTACCCGAACGTGCGTAAACGTTGTGGTCTCCGCACAACATATTAAATTAATCTCTTAATCAATTGAACATTTGGATACCGACATAAACTTATTTATAATGTACGTATGTTTGCATACACGTCTACAACCGTACTGGGCTGTAGAATATTATTGTGGAACGGAAAACGATGAGTGACCCCTACATATCCATAGCGTGCACTCTATAGCTATGCACATGTGCGTCCCTATAAGCTAAATCCAACTTTAGCCGTTCCTAATATTTTAGGTTCTTTTTGAATATCTTCAAATTTTGTACATGTAAAATATGAAGATTATAAAAAAGAACTAAAAACCTTATGGTTTTTATCCCACATGAATTTTTTACGCAAAATCTATGATGTGTAATTAGGCTGCTCAAATAGAAAGTAGCATTCGAACGATTTTAAATGGCCCACGCAAGCAACCCGGAAATGTTTTTTAAATTTTTATTGAACAATAACAGAACCGTCAGTGGCCTGCCAACAATGTCTGTAGCGTCAGACTGTCACAAAAGTGGCGCAGCCTTGATCTGTATAATATTACATAGTAGCGCGCTATTTGCTAGTAAAATTATTTTCGTGTCGTGACACTGAGTATTAAAAAATGGCAAAGGGTCAATCGAATCTCAAAAATAAGCCTAGAACCTGTATAAAAAATTCTGCAACGAATAGTCATAGTTCTATATCGATACGTTAAGTAGTTTTGACGTGATTAAGTCTCAAAGGGACCGTATTTTTATTATATAATATCTCGTATATTTCAGGGCAATAAAGGCTAGTACAATGGAGACGGCATCGAACGTTCGACAGTTTCTGGATATCCTCTCGGATAACCTTTATGACCGGGCTAAGATGGACTTTGACGCTATGCTCAAGATGAAGAAGCATGAGACGCCGTATTTGGACAGCCTGATGTGCTGGGACACGCCATATTTCACGCATAAAGCGAAAACACGCTTATTGAATGTTGCGAATTCCGATTTCAGTCCGTATTTCTCACTCGGCGGATGTATGGAGGGCCTGAACATGTTATGCGAGGAGTTGTACGGCATCAGCTTGAAATATGAAGATATGTTGCCGGGTAAGTCAAACGAGTTATATAGTTAATATCTATCTTCGTACATTAAGGGATGATGATATAGAGATAATGCGTTAGGATAGCACATGTGAACAGGAAAACGTCATGGTTGTATGAAATTTCATAATCCCTTCTTGTAGTTGACATCCTTGTAAATCTTTCACAATATGTTGTCTAGTAAGTCAAAACAGTTATAAAAATAACATCCGTAATATCAATGGTCGTATGTTGAAGGGATGATGATATAGAGATAATGTGGTAGGATAGCACATGTGAACAGGAAAACATCATGGTTGTATGGAATTTCATAATCCCTTTTTGTAGTTGACATCCTTGAAATTCTTTTACGATATGTTACTGAGTAAGTCGAACTAGTAATAAAAGTTACATAGTTAACATAGATATTCATATATTGAAGGAATGATGATATAACAGTAATGTGTTAGAACAGCGCACGAGAACAGGAAAACGTCATGGTTGTATGGAATTTCATAATTCCTGGTAGTTGACAACCTTGTGTGTTCCGGCAACTACACTTAAGAGACATTATTATTCAGTATTAGACTTGATTGTGGTAACACGCTAAGTGAGAAGTTTCTGTGCCGTGAACATAAAAAAGATTCTTTACACATTATCACTGTTCTGAACAAAATCCAAAGTTGGGACGTCAAAGTTTATACACTATAAATAAAAGTTTCAATAAATGATATGCGCAAATTATGCGAAATAATATTTATGTTTAAAAGAAATTGTTTATATAATATTTCAAATTCAACTGGCTCAATTAATTTCGTAGTGTGAACAGCGCACACGAAACTTTTGTTTAAAGTCATGACTAACTACACAGTGTGTTAGGTACCCGCGTGTAATTTCCGTTTTAAATAAAAATAAACTTCACGACGTATTACATCGACACGCTCAATTTCCCTTTTTATTTCGTTCATGACACTGGCAGAATTGTGGAATTTTCCACAGGAGCCATAGACAAAAAATATATTCTCATAACCAAGAGAAGTATAACACCAAAAACTTAAACGTCCTCTCATATTTTTTCTACATATTGTCTATTCATAAGTAGTCTAAACTATCTCCCATCCGTCACTAGAATTGTAGTAGTTTGGCATCTCAATATTAAACAATACAACTTCTGTATTGTACCATTAGTATGTACGACTTTTGTAATTATAATAAAATATTATGAGAAAATATTAATTACAAAAGAGACAGGGAGAGGGTTATTATTTTAAAGACAGCTATTGTACTTTGCTTCAAGTTCTGTGCCAGAATGGACTTACAAACACAACTTACACCTAGACTGGGAAAAATAATTTATAAATTGCAGAAATTGTTTAGTATCAGATTTGAACTAGCAACAGTTAGGCCACCGTTTAAACCGTTGTGGTATAGTAACAATATTATTTTTTTAATGTAGGTGAATCATGGTCACCGGATGTTTACAAATTGGCCGTGGTCCATGAGAGCGAAGGACTGTTTGGTCACATCTACTGCGACTTGTATGAGCGTCCAGGGAAGCCGCACCAGGATTGCCACTTCACTATCCAGGGTGGTAAGCTGCTACCAGATGGTACTT
Source organism: Antheraea yamamai (assembly GCA_036509395.1). Taxonomy (NCBI): domain Eukaryota; kingdom Metazoa; phylum Arthropoda; class Insecta; order Lepidoptera; family Saturniidae; genus Antheraea; species Antheraea yamamai. Next base: position 20,760,108 of record AP028428.1, on the reverse strand, counting down.
ATCAGGTGAATACTAAATTGTTTTTCCATTATTTTCTAAAATATTAACAAGTAATATACTAATAATGCATACTGTAATGTTTCGTCGCAAAATTATAATTTTTGATGATAAATTAAATGGCAAATCACTTGTAATTCGCTTTATTTAATGCTAAGTACAATAGGTACAATAAACACTACGATATCAGAGCATAGAGTAAGAACACAATACTTTAGCAGTGATGCGTATCCAAACAAACAAACAGACAGATAGACAGACAGACAATTCAAAAAGTGAAATGTATTTTATTATTTACTAGCGGCCCCGGCAGACGTTGTCCCGCCCTGATTATGAAAAAATCCTTGACAAATTATATACTAAAACGTTCCTCATCAATCCCTCTATCCACCGGTGAAAACCGCATGAAAATCCGTTCGGTAGTTTTTGAGTTTATCGCGAACAGACAGACAGACGCGGTAGGGGACTTTATTTTATACTATGTAATGATTCCTAGACACCTGCAATAATTTTATTCACAAAAACCGAAAAAATACAGCCACGTTAGTTAGAGTTACATTGTTATTACATGTATAGCTTAACGGTCCCGGTGGACGTTGGTCGCGCTGATAATAAAAAAAACCTTGACAAATGATATACGTAAACCTTCCTCATGAATCACTTTACGTACTGGTGAAAACTGCATGAAAATCCGTTGAGTAGTTTTTGAATTTATTACGAACAGACAGACAGGCTGACAGACGTAGCAGATGACTGTTTTATAATATTACTAGCTGTTCGCGTGACTTCATCCGCGTAGAATAGTTAGTTTGAGCTAACGCCAACACTCAGCGAAAGCTCTCAAAAGAAAAAAAAAACAGATTTTGAAACATTCTTTATTAATTCTCCGTTCTTATTGGTGTTAGCGTGATGATATATGATGATAGCCTATATCATTGATATAACCTTCTTCGATAAATGAGTTATCTAACACTGAAATAATTTTTCATATCGGACCAATAGTTCCCGAGATTACCGCGTTCACACAAACAAAGATACAAACTTTTCAGCTTTATAATAATAGGTCTTTACCTATGAAATTGCCGTTCTGCAGTACTGGCCATTTCAAATCAAAATAATTTTTGTTTGGCTAAGAATTCTAATTTCAAATTAATTTTATTTTAAAAACATGGAATTCTTTTTTCAAAAGTAGTCATTTGTTTATTGATTAGTGTTACATTTTCATCGCATTTTAATCTTTTTTGTCATCATGGATACGTTAAAAATTCGAGTAATTATGGAATATGAGTACCGTCGTGGCAGCAACGCGGCACAAGCGGCACGCAACATCAACGACGTTTACGGAGCTAACACTACAAACCAACGCACCACCTGTTATTGGTTTGCTCGCTTCCGTTCTGGGAATTTCGACCTGAAAAATGAACCTCGCGGTCGTCCGAAGACTTTGGTCGACAATGACGAATTAAAGGCGATTGCGGAAGCTGATGATACCCAATCTACGGCTGAATTAGCAGCAGCTTTCGACGTTAGCGTCAAAACAATATTGGTCCATTTGCGTCAAATTGGCAAGGTAAAAAAGCTTGACAAGTGGGTGCCCCACGAACTCAATGATCGCCAGCGCGAAGTACGCGACGAGACGTGCCTTGCACTGCTCAACAGACACACAAATGAAGGAATTTTGAACCGCATTGTTACCTGCGATGAAAAATGGATTCTGTTTGATAACCGCAAGCGCTCAGCAAGTTGGTTGGCTCCTGGTTCAGCACCTAAACAATGCCCTAAACGAAAACTTACCCCTAGAAAAGTGATGGTCACTGTTTGGTGGTCTAGCGCCGGTGTGATTCATCACAGCTTCTTACCAAACGGGGTGAGCATTACTGCAGATGTGTACTGTGAAGAACTGAACACAATGATGGAGAAGCTGGCACATCTCCAAATAGCATTGGTCAATCGCTCGTCTCCGCTGCTCCTGCACGACAACGCGCGACCTCATACTGCACAGCAGACGGTCTCCAAGTTGCAAGAACTGGGGTTGAAAGTTCTCCGTCATCCGCCCTACTCACCAGACCTTGCGCCTACAGACCACCACTTTTTCCAGAGTTTGGATAACTACTTGGCGGGAAAAAAAATCAATACCCGAGAGGCAGTACAAAATGCCTTTGAAGAATTTATTGCCTCCCGTCCAGCTGATTTCTTTAAGAAGGGCATCAATAAACTGCCACCGCGTTGGCAAAGATGCATTGATTGCATGGGTGATTACTTCGATTAATACAAATAAAAAATACATGAAAAAAATTCGTTTAAATTTTTTCATACAAAACGGCAATTTCATAGGTAAAGACCTAATATTAGTATAGATTATATCGATTGTTGTAGAACCCGATAGTGGTGGTGATGCTGTCGCTGAGCGGCGGACACCGCGGCGGGCCGGCGCTGCTGTCGGCGGGCGCGGTGGACAACCTGTTCCACGAGGTGGGGCACGCGCTGCACTCGATGCTGGGCCGCGCGCACCACCAGCACGTCTCCGGCACGCGCTGCCCCACCGACCTCGCCGAGCTGCCCAGCGTGCTCATGGAGTACTTCGCCTCATGTCCACACGTAACCCTCAATACCTCAATTTCACGCTTACTTAGTTGTACTAACGTGCTCAGTTATCACCCACAGATGAAATGCTCTGTTCTCACTGACAGATGAAATGCTCAATTCTCATTGCTAGATGAAATGCTCAGTTGTGATTAAAAGTTCCGTGTTCAGTTATCACTGATAGTTACCATGCATGTATTCATATATAACATTAGTCATTGGACAGTGTCTATGGTCACTGTCAGGTATCATGCTCCGCTGTCATTCATCTGTGACGTCGCTGGTTCGTATTGAAAAGTGTCGTGTTTTCAATCGTTGGCAAGGCTATTTCTCAGTTATCACTGAAGGTACCAGCTCAGTTTTCACTCACAGTATCATCTCTCTTATCAATGAAAAATAACATACTCGGTTATCATATATAATGATATACTCAATTTGCATTGAAAGGTGTCATGTGTCTGTTATCACTGATAAGATCATGCTCAGTTACCATTTATTGATGACACGCTCACCTATAAGTGATAGATGCTAAAATATTTTAATTAATTATTAAACAGCATGTCTTTGTTGATGACATTCATTATTTTATTGATAAATAGCAAAGGCTAGTCATTTTGGTACATTACAAAAGGGCCAGAATTTTATTTAATTAGTTTACGATTATTTATGGCTTCCTCAGATATTTTCAATGTAACATTTGTAATTCTATTCTACTCTTTAGCGGATGTTATTCAGAAATATTCTTTAAGTTAAGTTTTATACTAGTGTATTATTAATAAATACCAATAATTTATAATATTACTCAGGTGGTCCGTCGGTTTGCACGTCACTTCCAAACTCGTGAACCGATGCCTGAAGACATGTTGCAGAGGTTATGTGCCTCGAAGTATTTGTTCGGCGCTAGTGAGATGCAACTTCAGGTATTATTATTCATTTTCACTTATATTACTTAATTTTAATGTTACGTAGCAGTAAAATTAAATTATCACTGCTATTTCACAGATGATAAAAGATAACTCGCTATATTTCAAACTAGCTGACCCGTGCCCACTTCGTTGGGCGGTAATAGGCATTATCAAGCTACAACTTTTTTCTAGAACTCAATCATATATCTCTCATTGTTAAGGCAGCGTTCGTAAGAAACGTTTTCGTTCGACCATTTTTTCTCGGACTCCCCAGATATTACCCCCTACAACCTCACAAACTTTACCTCTTTTTGATATTAGTATAGATAATATAATTAGTTAATAGCTTCAGCCCGCGACTTCGTACGCGTGGTATGGTTATTTTTGGTTAAGACGCAGCGGAAGCTCTGAAAAAGAAAAATACCCCGATTATGCCACATTCTTCATTGCTGCTCCGCTCCTACGCGTCTTAGCGTGATGATATATAGACTATATAATAATAATAAATCTACATGTACTCATAAAAGTATAATTTCTTCAGGTAATTATTTTTCATACCTATGAAAAATAGCAGTGATACAAAATCATAATTTCATATGATTATTAACAGTGATAGTGATATGCTATATGCCCATTTGTAATGTCGGAATGAGATTCAAAGGAAAATGAAAAGTATGCGATAGATAGCACTTTCAGTCCTTACAATACTCGATTGCGAGGTCTAATATAAATTTTACATGTTACTTTCTGTACAATATAATTTAGTTGTATCTAGTAATAACTAATGTTTAATTTTTAGGTATTTTATTCAGCCTTGGACCAACATTACCACGGTCCGGGCGCTTCGTACGGAGGTCGCACCACGGAAGTGTTGCAAGAGGTCCAGAAAAAGTATTATGGACTGCCTTACGTTGAAAATACGGTGCGTAACTCAACCAAATATGCATTTAAATAGATACTTGACACTTAACTGTGTATTATAAAGATTTGTTACGAACAACATATAGTCGGTCAGTCAGGGACACCAATTAACACTCTGTAGGCACTGTGACTATTTATCCGAACAGAGCTTTGCCTTACCAATAACTTAGACATAGAAGTGTTCGCAGATCAACGACATCTTGACTTTTATAGGCCGAACTCTCTAATAGGGCGGCGCTAGTGTTAATGTTCCGGCCGCATCTCAGATGTGTTGTAGCGGTACCCAAATCATTTGAATATAATTTTAATTAATAAAAATATTATAAAGGCCTTATTAAATCATTAAAGATAATTGCAAAAATAGAAATCATTATAGATACTTTAGGAGAATATAAATTTTAGGCATGGCAACACCGGTTCAGCCATCTAATCGGATATGGTGCCAAGTACTACTCTTATTTGATATCTCGCGGTATTGCTTGGAGTGTGTGGAAGAAACACTTTGAGAGCAATCCGTTATCGCGATCCGCTGGTGAGAAACTGCGACACGGACTACTCCGGCACGGGGGTGCAGTGCCACCGCAAGTAAGTTCATATGTTTGGCCACGAAACTGTCACTCCATAGAAATAATCCCAAAGCAAATCATTTCACGATTGAAAACGAGAGAACCATAACCAATTTTAGCCTGTATTACTGGCTGGTAAAAATTCCGTTACTGAAAATAACACTGATAAAATCTTGAGCTATGACGATTGAAAAATAAATTTAAACACTTATTCACTTCACACCTAAAAAATGTACATATCACTAAATATATAATTAGTGATAAGATATATCACGTGTCATATAAGCTACATGCATCTATAGAACCATATAATATAGCATCATAATATAGATTGTGATATAAATGGTTACGACGTGAGGAAGAATGCCACCATTTAATGGTGGAATTACTCATGGAATAGGGATAATACAATAACTTTTCAGCGACACAGGTAACAGCTAGCAATAATCTGATTTTATTATCAATACTGTTAAGCGTTAATTCACTTGAAGTTTTTGAAGTGAAAAGTTATTTAGACGTGTTGAGCGGTGTTTTTGGCAGGACATACACTTATAATTTCGCGTCATAACATGCTAGTAAGCGTGACCGATTGTATTGCGCTTGTGTGGCTTGCGTCCGATGATCGACGTTTAGTACAGCGGCCTGTGTACATCTAATGTGTATTAATATTTTGTACTGAGTTTGTGCTGCCCAATATATATTTGATTGATTAGTAAAGTGCCAGTAGATGTGAAAACCAGACTGATGTTAATAATTTCAATACACAGATAACGAAATTTAAATAATTCAGACTATAATTAATTTAAAAAGACAAAAAAAAAAGGACAGTTATTTCGTTGTTTTGAGTTTTCACCTCTCTCGGCAGTCTATATGACTGCCTCTACTTTTTCTAAATAACAATAATAAATATTCTAACTTATAGCTTTGTATGCGAAATCATTTGATTTCCCCTATTACCCCGGCATGATTCAGTGTTATTATTAATCACCGCATTTATAAAATAACTGGTCGTGATATATCACAGTGATAAAAAAATAACGTCACGTCATTGCCATTATATTAAAGTAGCAATATAATTCATGACTTCTTTCAGATATTGCTACGTGATTACTTAGATACAGAAGTGACACCGAATACGCTGGCTACTGCTCTTGCCGAAGAGCTTGACTACCATAAAAATCATCTCGACACTGTATTCAAAATGACGGATAAATGATTTTATTTAGAAGACTTGACCACTTGCGGATAAAAAATCTCTTTGCGATTGTTGTAATATAACTGATAACTGTTATAACATTAGATCTTTATACCAAGTGTTTCTTTGATAGGTATATTCGTGTTTGTTGTGAAATATGTTATTTTTTGTCGTTTTTTCGATGTAAAATATGCTTCTTTTTAAACTATGAGAATTTGATACCTGAAGAAATTAGCTTCAAAAGCAATACACAGACAAAGGATTTAAAAAAACATGTTTTCACGTCATACATTTTTACATATTTCCAATTCTCGTATTTTATATATAGCAAATTTTTTTGAAGTATATCTATAAGTATTTGTTTCTATTAACTCTAAAATGTTTGTTCACTTTTTTCTTCTAGATATTGAAAAAAGAAATAGTTGCGAATTTTACACTTTTAGGAAAAATATATATTATTTGAAGTTAAAGCAATGTCTTAGGCATATATTTAAAAATAACTATTTTACTCATATTGATCTAGAGGTAACCATCTGTCTGTCAAGATTAGTCAATGTTATAGATTAATTTCTTATCATAAATATAGTGTTGCCAGTATTAAATAATTAATAAATAAAAGAGTCCACGTTGCCAGGTTGTAAAATAAATAACAAATCGTTACAATCACGCGAGGCTTTCAATTATATTTAATTTAGTAAATCAGAATTAACATTCATTTTCGTCTCCTTTCGTTTATTGTTATAGTTTTTAGTAATTGACAGTAAGTGCCTATGCGCTCTGCCTATAAATGATATAGGTATAATAAAAAGAATTTAAATCTCTTAAGAATCACTCGGTAATTATTATTTTTTACATTTGCAAAGCCATTAGACGGTCACTGGTGAATATAAAGACAACGCATTGGTAAATAAAAAAGGCAGTCTCCACAGAAAAACTATATAATTTAAATTGCATTATTTCAATAAATATGTATATAATAAGTATTACTATATTAATTTTGTATGTTTGTAAATTATTTCGAATTGAAATCGTGTCGAATAAAGTTCTTTAATTTAAAAGTTTGGTTTCATTTATTATATTCATATCAATTCCTCTAGATCAGTGCTTTCCTACCATTTCTGTCTTGTACCCCTTAATAAAACTTTTCGTTCATGAGTACCCTACTGATTTCCATACACCTTACTGCACGGCCGTCACTAGGGGGCATTGTTGGGCAATGCCCTACCTTAAAAATACCAAAAACTAAGATAAATTATGATAATTACATTGTTTGTTTATAGTTTAAGATAGAAAAAATTGTAGCGATACACTTTTCCGAACATACCACAATTTGTGACATTCGAGGCCATTTTTTTTACTTCCTACCTGTAACCAACCTCAAATTCGACTCCTAGCTACAGCCCTGCCCTACAGTATTTTACAAACTCAACGTTCATAGTCTTTCGCCTTAGTAAGTTATAAAGTTCATTTTAAACTACATATTGTAGACATAATAAATACAATACAATAATGTCTACAAAAGTAAACTTTTAACTTCTGTGTTTCCACCATTACTAATATAATTTTCACATAACCTTAATGGGACTCAGCGTACCCCCATTGGTTCGGAATGCTGGTCAAGATTAACGTAATTTCCTATATTTATCAATCAGGATATTGTTTTGGAGTTCTCTTAGTATGTGAGGTGGTGCCTTTGTAAGTAATGTAAATACATTGTAATAAAAACCGTTAATGGGCATTCATATTGAGAATCCGAAAAATAATAAAACATCTTCATTTCACATCATTACTATTCAATCCAGTTCTGTCACCAAATATTAAGGATCAACAAGCATTAGTACGTTAAATCATGTTTTAGTTTAAAAAAATTGTATGAAACTATTTATACAAGTTAAATCTAGACATTGAAATATATCAAAAAATTAAGATGCTGTAATTTTTTTGGGAGATTTAATGTGATCCGCGACATCTTTGTGTGACAAAAAGTGGTGGGGGGTAAAAAGTGTCTGGTAATATCCCGTAATCAATAACTGAATGGGTTTTTGGTGTATTTTTTTAAATCACATACATTTTGTAATAACATTGATCTTATATAGATTAGTGTATTCTTTAATTAAATAATAATTAAAGTTTCACTTCTATCGTCTGTTTTGTTTATGAAAGATGTAAACAAAAAATAAAGGATAGTAAAGAAGACTATTTAAGTAAGATTTATTTTGTTTTTATAATCAATAAAAACATTATCTATACATTATAATTATATTTATTGCTCCACGACATTACAGTTTATGAATAGATGGGTAATCAATATTTGGAAGCGTGTAGGTGTCACCGATGTCCGCGGAGAGGCCAGTCCAAATGGTTACGCGACGTAGTTGTACTGATTGGGATTGTCCTTGTCGCGCTCCATATAGTCTCGGTCGATCAGAGATTCAATCCGCTTCTTTAGGTCCGCGGGCTGAAAATTAATCAATTACAAAAACTTGTTTAATGGGATTACTGGTCACAGGAACTCAATTTGACCGTGGTGTCACTGGGGTCACCGGTGGTCAAATTCAATTTAGCGGTGACACGACGAGGGTCACCAGTGGACGGGACTGAAGTAGACCTTGGTGTCACGGGGGTCACCGGTGGTCGGATTTAATTTAGCGGTGACACGACAAGGGTCACCAGTGGACGGGACTGAAGTAGACCGTGGTGTCACGGGGTCACCGGTGGTCGGATTCAATTTAGTGGTGACACGAGGGTCACCAGTGGACGGGACTGAAGTTGACCGAGGTGTCACGGGGTCACCGGTGGTCGGATTCAATTTAGTGGTGTCACGAGGGTCACCAGTGGACGGGACTGAAGTTGACCGTGGTGTCACGGGGGTCACCAGTGGCCGGAATTCAACTTGACCGTGACGTATAACCAGATTGATAGAAATATGTATATCTTCGCACGGGTGAAAGGGAGAAAAAGAGGCTAAATCTTTACAGTATGATTATGTAATTAAATAAAATGGCAACTGAACATCAATCAATCTGTCAATTCTGTAATTTTTATCATATTAGACCTAGAGAGAGAACTGCGAATTCTTAAATGTAGTCATATGGATATCCATATAGGTACAGGATTTTGTAGAAAAACGGTATAGTCTAAATATTAGAAACAGTGATAAACTGGTTGTCCCATGTTTCAGTTTTAGTAGAATCGGTAATAGTTTTTTAGGTAATAGTGTTAGATTTTACAACAAAGTCCCAAAGGATATTACCGATTTGCCGGATTGTGAATTTAAGCGACATGTCAAGCGGGTTTTGATGTCAAAGGGATATTATAGAGTGGATCAATATGTGAACGATAGTGATGTCTGGACTTGCCTCATCTCTGTGCATCCATTAAAAACAAGTGTGACATGTATCTAATGTATTCTAAATATTACTTATATTTGTTAAAAAGATAAATCAGGTCGAGTTTCTTGCCGTTTCTTCTCGATGACTAGGTTGTTTTCCGAACTGGTGGTAGTTTTGACGTTCATAAGTGCCTTCTTAGGGCCTAAACTAAATAAAGTGTTTTTGATTTCCATATTGCAGGTGACACCAAAGTTGATGGACAATGAAATGATTTTCCAGAGTATGAAACGGCTGGACAGATTTTAACGAAATATTTTGTGAGTGTTCAGGTGAATTTAAGAATGGTTTAGATTCACAATTGGACCCGGTAGGTGACGCTTCGGTTGAATTTTAGTATTTTTAGTATCAAGGGAGGACTACGTCCGCCGGGCCTGTTAGTACGTACTATAAAAAAGGTATACTGCAGTATATGTACCTTGACGGGGAATTTCAGTTGGTTATATAATTCGGATATGAGGAGATTGTGTGAGAGAGCTTTACGCATCTTCATGACGCGCACGATGGCCGCGTCGATCTGGTACTGCCGGTCCTGGAACACGCGTTCCTCCGTCGCCTTTTGCTCTTCGCTCTGTTTCAAAACAAACAATTTTATACGTTAATATCGTTCAAAAAGAAAAGTATTCTATACTATATCATACTATTATTACAAATAAACGTTTGGCTCATCGACTGTGGGTACTAAGACTAATAGTGTTGTAAAAGTAGACCATTTGAAAATTTGTCGAACCGTTCGAACAATGACGACAGCTTTCCAGCGTAAAGCGGTGCATTCCAGTTGCGTTCTATTCTAGATATCGTAGCGAATACAAAGAGAAATAAAAGGAAAGTTTCAAACGGACTGCAACCACAACACCATAAAGTGTAAGTGTGACTATAGTGTAATAAACTCTATTTGATTTATGTTTGTATAATTACAAAGTATATCTTCTAACACAAAAGGCATTTAATTTACCCACGGGGATAACGTTATTATATTCTAGGACACTTATTTCGTTGTTGAGAAATCTGCTATAAGTTGCAATTTTGAAACAGTGATACGATAATTAAATTAAATATAGTCACTTTCGAGTCAGAGCAACATGTAGTGCTCTTTTCCACATTTGTGTTGATGAATAATGCTTTCTAGTTCGTACATTATGGTAACAAAGTCTGACAATTATCACTGTTAAGAATAGTAAAGGGTGATGGATAATCAACTGTAGGAACTTTACGTGAGAGTATGGGTAACTACGCACTATGCGGCTAGCTGGAGTGCGGTCAGCCGCCTGGCTGACCCTAATGCGGTTAGCTGGGTGACAGATAACCGCATACGCAACCGGAATGTGCGGTTGAGATACCGCCATGGTTTGCGGTTGAACCGACTAATTTCCAGTTATATACTCAATTATACATTTTTCTGTATCGAAATCTATAGTTAATTATCTGTTGTCATCAATAAAATGCGCGAGCGTCGGTAAGCACGTACATCGTTAATAGCGAGCAACCGCAAACTAGCACTATCCGCATAGTACGTATAGCAACCATCCGACTAACAGCATAGTGCGTAGATACCCTAAAATAATCAGCGTGGGTGTGTGTATGTGGATTTATATATATAGAGTGCTCACGGTCTCCTTCATCTGTATCTGGTTGATCTTGATCCTGAAGAGTTTGTTGGTGAAGTCAGCGTTGAAGGCGAAGACGTCGGTGTCGACGACCTCGCGCCCGCGCGGGCTCTTCACGAGCACTCGCGCCTTCCCGCACGCCAGCGACTGCAGCGTGCGGCGGAGCTCACCCTCCTGTGAAACACGATAACCAACAATCAACCAACCAACCCACAATCAACCAACCCACAATCAACCAACCAACAATCAAACAACCAACCAACTAACAATCAAAATAGAAAATACTTTATTCACTATAACGGAAACTCCCAACTTTTTCGTAACAAGTTACAAGCTATAAAGGTATTTATGATAAACAAAATCACAAATACAAGTGTGTAAAAGGAATTAATTAAATGAGATATCTATCACTTGCGACTTGTAAAATACATTTTTAGATTTTGAAAAATGTATTCTTGTAAAAATGGACTAATTTACAAGAAAAAAACCCTTCTAATACAAGGCTAGTATTGATAAACAGGGCACTGGTCCCATTTGCTTTATTAATAGACCCGTACGAATTCTATAATTTGACACAGAATAACGATATCATTGTAACATGAATTATTTTCTATTTACCTCAATATTGGTTGAAGTCTTGATGTCTTCAAAAGAGAGATTGTCCCCGTCGTTGAATAGCAAAAGAACAAGTCCTTGAAATAGAGATACCTGTAATTCTTTGCTACCCTGAAACAAGAATAGATTATGAGATATTTTTTTCCAATAATTTTGGAGATTTTATCATCATTACATAGTATAAAACAAAGTCCTCTACCGCGTCTGTCTGTCTGTCTGTTCGCGATAAACTCAAAAACTACTGCACGGATCTTCATGCGGTTTTCACCAGTGCATGAAGTGATTCATGAGGAACATTTTGGTATATAATTTGTCAAGGGTTGTTTTATAACCACGGTGGAACAACGTTTCCAGAGCCCGCTAGTCTATACATATAATAAGAACGTAAACATATCTTTAACATATCTTTTTTTTAGACGTTTGCGAAAAGAAAAACTGTTGCAAGGTGTCTTGGAGTAAATAATAAAACACATTTCAATCATTTTTAGAAATGTCTGTCTGTCTGTTTGTTTGTTTGAACACGCATCACTGCTATCAGTAGTTATTGTAATTTGAATGACGGCTCAAGAAAAGGAGATACGTAAATGGACTTCATACATTCAGGTGATATATTTTTACATTAGGTTGGTTCAACGCAGACGGAGTCGCGGGTACAGCTAGTTTGAAGCAGAATTACAAATTTCCCTTTTGTATATTTTTTGTTCTGTATTATTTATATACTCATTTATTTTTTATTCAACATATTAACCTCTTCCAATAGGTTATAATGGTATGGGCATGTCATGAGGACAAATTAAAGTTATGTATCAAAAATACTTTTAAGTAGGTATGAGAGTGGGCAGATATAGAAGTACAGGAAGACCTAAAAAGGTATAGACAATTTGTGTAAAAAGGGTAAGAAGATCATGATAATTTATCTCCCCAGTGTATTATTTATTATGTATACTTATTTATATGTGCATATTTTTCATTCTGTATATTTATCTTTATGTGTATATTTCTTATTCTGTATATTTATTTATATGTGCATATTTTTTATTCCGTATGTTATTGCGTATATTTTTCATTCTGTACATTTATCTTTATGGATATATTTTTTTAATTGTGTATAATTATGTTTTTTTATCATAGGAGGTAAACGCACAGGTGGGTCACCTGACGTTAAGTGATCAACGAGGTCTATAGACACTAGCAACACCAGGGGAGTCACAAGTATGTTGCCAGCCTGTATTTGGGGAAGGGAGGTGGGCTCTTTCCAGCGCTCTCACTGACCGAAGGAAACGAACAATGCGTGCACTGTTAATTCACGTGGTGTGTTTATATGGGTCGGATAGTACCGGGGGCGAGCCGACACATTCAAGCTGAAACCAGTAATAGCTTCAGCCTGGCTCTACCACCTACCGCTTACCATTTGTCGGGATAGGATCTGTAAAGCATTCTACTTACGTGTAGTGGGAAGCGTGCTCGGAGCACGCAGTGCCCCAGCGTGGGCTGCCACTGCAGCTTGCGTCCGGAGTGCTTGGCGAGGTAGAACTTGGTGAAGTGGTCCTGGTGCCGCGTCAGCTCGAGCGGGAGCCGCGCCTCCACCGGCGGGTACGTCGGCCAGAACCCCATCGTCAGGATATACACCGACAGCTCTAGTCCACCACCCTCGGAGCTCGCCGCCAAGTGCTGGCGAACCAAGGATTCGTTCACTTGTTACGTGTTTTTTCTTTTTTGCAACAAATTTTCTAGTACATCATTACTGCCATTGTCGAGTGGGTAAAGATGTTACAAGTTTCTGGTAATCGTTTCAATGAACTAAGAACAAACTGTCTAGGGAGTTTTTGTGACAAGTCAGAATCCATGTTCCGCGGTATTATTTCCGATCCACTTCACTTTTACACAATAATCAAACTATATTACGTAAAACACCACAGATATTACATAATATGTATATAGCCAAAAACCACAAGATTATGAATAAAACATAAAATCCACTACATGACATTCCAAGATGCCTCCTTTTTTTGGTAGGATAAGGAAAGTAAGGATAAGATTGGTTAATTGTGTTGTCACATTTGAAAATGAGATTCCAATAATAGCCGTTCCTAATATTTTACGTTATTTTTAGCGACCTTCAAATTTTGTATGTTTATGAAGATCATAAAAAAAAATACATTTTTATGGACGGCAAGATTTGAACATCGATCTAGGTGCGTAAAAAGTGGAAATGCCATAAAAAAATTAAACATGTTATATGAAAGATTCAAATTGGATTTAGCTCTTTCTGAAATGTAACCATGCTATTTACCATTCTCTTCCTATACAACATTACACAAACATTTGCCAGAAACAACTAATAATGTAATACATTATTCCGAAGCAATCAATAACACATTATTCAAGATGTCATCATTCTGCTGCTGATTACTTGTTATCCATTATTATTGCCAATAACAATTGGTCTACCGGTGTTATCACAACATGCAAACAAGTACGCAATATACGACAACTCATAAGTGTGAAGGACCAGCACTACACATTACTAACACTCAAAGTCATGGTAACAAGAAACAATACACATTTTATTATCGTGTCATTGGGAAAAAATTGCAAAAGAATATAAAACAGGGATTTACCCAGCAGCAGTATAATAAATAATAATTTATAACAACTGCTATTGTCAAATAATACAACACTGTAACTAATTACAATAAATACATTTTTGAAGTGAAAGTCTTTTTAACCCCATTATGATTTGAAACAGGGTTAAACGAGGAAGGGACAATAATACAATAATAAACATCCGTAGAATTTAACTTGTGAGAGAATAAGATAGAATATGTTATACAGTGTTCTCCTCATTATATGCGTGTCTGCTTATTAAAAAGCCTTGGGTAATGTCTTTATGACCAGCATGATTTATTGTTCATGTGTATTGATTATATGAAAATTGTATATATTTTTTTTGAGGTATATATATCTTTATTTACCGCGTAATATCTTTATTATATTACAGCGATTGAACTGCACAGATGTTTTTTTTTACTTGTTATGGTACGGTAGGGAAAAAATTGCTTATGAGTTCAACGTAAGGTAGGCATGTATTTCTATGCATGTGTAAGTATGTATAAATGACTGTCTGGGTCTAGTAGTATACAAAAATTAGTAAACGTATAGTTAAGTATTTATACTACGGGACTTTATACAGTATACAGTTTATAAGCATTCTCATATATATATGAGCCATAAAAGTTTCACTTCCTCCGTGTTACACACTGATACACGCATTTTTTTTTAAATTATTTTAGTTAACACACCATTTCCAAACGTAGTGTTGCCACTAACAGGACTGTAGCAGCGTCTTCGAATATTTTAAATATTTCGACGGCGATACTATGGCCTAGTGGGGTAGGCAGCAAACTACCGGTGGCATCGTGTGTTACACCGCTTGATCCTCTCTCACCAATAACAGGGCAAAGAACGATCTCACTGACCTGATGAGGCCCAGACCGTGAACCTCGAGCACGAATCCGTCGCAGCGCCATTCACGAGACATATATGAAGGTATCAGCCGTTTAACATATATGATTGTTCAGCACTTCACTATACACTCAATATGTTCATACAAGCGTTAAATAACACGAGCCGCGCGGCAACACAATATACAGTTATTTGTATAAGAGTTTTAGAACACAGGTTGTATGCAAACAGCAATCAAACAGCAAACTTTAAGTGACGTAGTAGTAGCAATGTCATGCAAACAGTAACTGCCATATAATGATTACAAAGTTGGCGGCAGCACAATTATAATTTATGCACACTGGTTGGTAGTAAGATGTCCATTACCTGTGATTGGTGTTTGAGAATACATATATCGGTAATGCGGCCCAAACAAAAACTATACATATTACTTAAAACAACTTATACCCATTTCACAATGGTAGTAATAATTTTTAATAATAGAGAGATTGGTAAGCAACAGAAGAATACGAACCTGTTTATAAGTAATATTAATATCTTTAGACAGCTCCATGTCTTTGAACATCCCTTCTAATTTACATGTGAACCCTCCACCGCACTCCTGTTTCAGTTTGCTCAGCATAGACTTCTCCGCATCGACCGAGGCAGATTTTCCAACGAGCAGCCGCTTAGCCAGGTCCTTCTTGTAGAATGCTTCGAACACATCTTTCCCGTGGATGAACCGAAACAGCACCATGATCTTGTCAAGTAACCGTTCCAATTCCTCCTCGGTTGCTTCTTTATTGCCTGCTCTCAATTTAAGATCGACGAATTTAGCTGAAATTCAATAGAGAGGGATATATTACTTCTCTTGAACAATATACTCTAATATTTTTATTAATATATTTTTTTCATTAGTAATTTAAGTATTTGTAACGATTAATCATGGGCTTAACGTGACTGTGGAAGTGAAGAACGAGACAAGAGGTTTTGTAGGTGGTAGAGTCACGCCGAAGCTATTACTGGTTTCAGCACGAATGGGTCGGCTCGTCCGGGGTAGTACCACCCGAGTCACAGAAAACCGACGTGAAGTAACAGTGCTTGCATTGTTGCGTTTCGTTCGGTCAGTGAGAGCGCCGGAGACCCACCTCCCCTCCCGTTCCACTTTCCCCTTCCCTTCCTCCCCCCCTACCCCCCAACACAGGCTGGCAACGCACTTGCGTCTCCCGTGGTGTTGCCAGTGTCTATGGACGGTGGTGATCACTTCACATCAGGTGACCCACATGTTCGTTTGCCTCCTATGATATATAAAAAAAAAAGACATGACAGACATGATGAGTGGAAAGTAGGCTTTGACTTAGTTGGAATGATTTAGTTTAGTTAGTCAAGGTTTGATTTACAAGATGTAATTACATAATTATTCTATTTTAACAGTCAAAAATGGGATGAGAGTGGACCTAAATAAATTAACATAAAACCGTGTGTTAGCTTTTTATCCTTGTTGTCATATGAAATGTAAGTGAAAACTCTGATGAAACGATAAAGCAAGATTAAAAAGAGACAAATACATATATAGGATATGTACACATGCGAGAGAATGAGATGGAATACATTATACAATGTTTCTTACATTTGCAGTTTCCTTATTGCACTACCTAATACTTCCTCTGGTCTAAGCATACTATTTGTTTAGGTTTGTATGTGTGTTAGTACTTGTGATTGTGAGCTTGTGTATTACTAAGCCTTGGGAAAAGGTATTATAACCCGCCTGGTGTATTCTTCATGTGTATTATTTATATGAATATGGTATTGTTGTTTGAATGTTTCGTATATACCATGTGTAAACAGTAAACATGATTTTTGTTATAAATATGTATGTGTATCACTTATTGTATATAGATTGTTACCTATAAGTTCAGCCGGTTTGTTCTGCCGTTGGTTGATAAAGTGTTCAAACGCTTCTCTCATTGAGTAGAGGAACTTGTCGTTGCGCTGGAAACAGGTGTTCACGACGTGGTCCAACTGTTCCTTGAACTCCAGCAGTTCACTCACCATACTCTTGTCCCGCTCTGGTTCTATTACTATAGTTTTACCTTTTTTCTGTGGAGAAGATGCATTTGACTCAAGCTATCTTCTTCCGATACAATAAAATGACGTGTTATACCCATCACATCAGAGTATCTATACTAATATTATTAAAGCTGGAGAGTTTGTTTGTTTGGTTGAATGCGCTAATCTCAAGAACTACAGGTCCGATTTGAAGAATTCTTTCAGTATTAGATAGCTCATTTATCGTGTAAAGCTATATATCATCAAGCTAAGACCAATAGAAGCGGAGCACCAATGTAGAATGTTTCAAAATCGGGGTTTTTTTCCTTTGGGAGCTTTCACGGCGAGTTAGCGTTAGCCCAAAGTAACGCGGACGCAGTCGCGGGTACAGCTAGTAAATTATATACGTAATTGTTATAATATGATCCTCCAAACATCAACCTTATGATATGTCTGTTTGTCACACATTAATTGAAATTATTCATCAAAGTAATTCACTATCATACTCAGTTGTGCTATAAAGTAGTTTAGGAGTGAAAGTATTATTTTAATAATTATAATATTTTCATGCAGGAATTATGTGTAGTTATTTTTATAAAATACTAGCTGTGCCCGCGACTTCGTCCACGTGGAACTCTATGTAACAAATAATGATTAATAAAATCAACCGAATGTATTAAGTTCATTTACATTTCTCTCGTACTTAAGTCGTGTCGTCATTAAAATTACAATAACTTTTGATAGACCAAACCGATTTTAATGAAGTAAAGATTAAATGTTACTTGAAGATATGATTTTCTTAAAGGGGTTTTATCATGGACGCAGTATTTTAGCAGTATGCGTGTCCAAAGAAACAAACAGACCGACACTTTTAGAAATGATTGAAAATCTATTTCATTACTTATTCCTAAACACCAGCAACTATTTTTTTTACAAAAATGTAAAAAGTACAGACATGTTAGATTTACCAGCTTATTATATGTATAGGAGATATAGATATAGAATAGTAGATATACCACACAAAATATATTTCAAACAAATGTACAACCTAAAATATCTGTTTAACTTGACATCCATCAATAACATCTAGTTGTCTATGCCGAGTGATACAATGTTATAGCGTAATAGTATACTGCTTGCTGTAAATATTGTCTATGCTGACTGGGTTGTAAAATGTTCTGTTGACTCTTTTAGTTAATTAGTTTCATAGAAAATTACATTGCTTAATTTCAATAGAATATATCAGTTTCTCAATCTTTGTTAGAGTTTGTCTATAATAATAAACTAGCGGGCCCGGCAGACGTCGTCCCGCCCTGATTAAAAATAAATCCTTGACAAATTATATACCAGTTCCTCATGAATCACTTTATCCACCAGTGAAAACCGCATGAAAATCCGTTCAGTAGTTTTTGAGTTTATCGCGAACAGACAGACAGACAGACAGACAGACAGACGCGGTAGGGGACTTTATTTTATACTATGTAATGATATTATTCTCAATTATTAAAATATTGTATACGTCATCGGTGTCGTTTTTATATGGGAATCGCAGTAAATATATAGCCTTACTTTTTTTTAATCGTAGCTGAGCAAAGTGACTGTACTGTGCCTGATGGTGAGCACAGTATAATCCAAAAACAACGGCGACTACCGAGAGACACGCTATCCCCCATCCCTCACCGGTCGCCGCTGTCATACCTGCTTGTATAAATTTCTCTTCATGTTATGCCCGCTATGCCCGTTGTATAAAAAAATATGTTCAGCTTCAGTTTAAGTATCACTAACTGATTGAAATATACCATACATTTTGTAGTCTTTATATCAGCGTACTAGTATTTTAATCACTATTATGCTAATCCTATGAATGAAGAGTGAAGAGAAAGTTTTATTTATGTTTTTTTAATACTCTTACCTTAATATAAGCATTAAAATAATTGCACAGCTCATTCAATCCATCTTTAACCCTGCTAAACAGACTGTAGAGAGTTGTTAAGTCGGCAAGTCGTGGCCCATCCATTAGAGCTTCTAGTCCTTTGCCCAGTATACCGGTCAAGTGCTCGCTAAGTAACTGTCGTTCTATCGTGTGAATTAATTGCCATCTGAAATATAGTTACAATACATTTACAAAAGACTATAAATAAATTTTCCTATATCAGATCACAAGTAATAAAGTTATATTTATAAATTGATTGAGGAAAAATAGGGCAGCAAAATTAAACCATGAGGAATTTCTAATCTTGTAGTGACTGTCCACAATTTAAAAATCAGTCACTGTTTAGTATTTTCCATCATACGGTTTGAAGCTTTATGTACATGACACTGGCAGAATTGCGGAATTTTCCACAAAGGCCAAAGACTAAGAAAAAAAAAAATATTATCGACAGTAGTGAACAAAAAGGAAAACAAATATTAATATTTCTAATTTACATAAATACATTAAATATTAAAAATTTAACAATATGTATAATTAACAATGTAGTACGAATAATGAACGCTAAATGACGTTATAACAAATCTGACAGTTGTCATAACAGTGTGTCGACATTTCACACTGAAGTCTTGTCATTGTGGAATTTCGGGCAATGAAACTGTGGACTCCTGCGCCAAATGTGCCATCCAGTCGGGTTCCTTGGATCATTATAGGATTTACGCAAGGGACTTATGTTTATTATATAAATTAGGATTGTTTGATGCATGACAAAAGAGTTGGAATTTGTCTCGGAAATTAAAGGGCAAGCATTATGGATCTTTGCAAAATGATATCCTGCAAAAGCCATGGTTTTTTAAATTTAGAAATGTTAGTAAAAACGTTGTTTCTATTATTTGCCGCTTACGCCTTGGGCACGTCAGCACACCAGTACATTTGAATAAAATAAGGATCAGGGATCACTTTATTTGTGAATGTGGCTTAGAGGACGGATCACCAGATCACATATTTTTGAATTGCTCTCTCTATGATGTTCTACCTCCTTTTATTCCCCTTCCTACTAACATTATGTGTCTCTTAACTCTTGGTACGGATAATCATTTAATTCTAGAATGCTTTTCTATTTTATTAATACTAACAAAATTAAACTTTAGATTTTAGTGTAATGTTCTTGTGTATGTCTGTATTCTAACAATATGTTGTATGTTTAGTTTACATGTGCTTTCTTTGTTGTGTCTGTTTGTAGATAGCCCGGTCTGGATATAAAGACAATTGTTTAACTGACTGGTGCAATCTCCATTGTTTATGACTCCATTCAGTTGACACTATCTGCCACAGACTGCACACACTCTGTCTCTACATGACATTGGCGGAATTGTGTATTACTTACACCATAAATTAAAGAACAAAAGTTGATTTTTATGTTAGATATAACACAAAAGTTCCTTTACCAGTCAGTTACAATATTGAATGTTTATTATTGTATAACTACAAAGCATATATAGATAACTTACTTTGTTGAAGGGTCGAGATAATGTAGCAATCTGTCGTTTTCCTCTTTCAGGCGCTTTTCAACATGTGCAAGATATTCGGGTACAGCCAATTCTCGCATCAATCTCTGGCCCTCTGCTGCGTACAGTCTCTCTGTTGCTTGTAGGAACCTGTGAGAAAATAAAAGAAAATAGAATTAATTCTTCAAAATTTTTGCAAAGCCCTAAGTTAATAAGGGTTTTTCAATAATTATATATACTTATAGCTAGGACATGACAACGAAGTATAACCGGAACGCGAACACCATACCACACCAAACCAGTGATGTTCTTTTAAACACAATTAATACCAACTAAAAACCTTTCTCAAACAAGAATAAATTAATGGTTCATGAGAATATTGTATTTCTTATAAAAACATTGAAAGCATAGACCTACTTTGGTTACAATTTTTCTTTTTAGATAAGGACTTCGTATTTAAGAAATAAAACAAAAAGAAATGATAGAAACCAATCTAGTAGTTCATGCGTAATATGCGAAAACAGCACACCACTAATCATTGTCTTTATAAGTATACTAGCGGACCGGGCGGACGTTGTCCTGCCTTGAAAACAAAAAAAATCCTAAAAGTCGATCGCAGCGCCACCTGCCGGGTCCAATTGTGAATCTAAACCATTCTCGAATCTCCACGAACACACACAAAAAATTTCATCAAAATCGGTCCAGTCGTTTAAGAGGAGTTCAGTCACATACACACGCACACAAGAAATATATATATTAAGATAAGAACATAATATGTCAATATTGTATTTATATTTACACCATATGCATACTAGTAATCACCCATGTCTCCTGATGCAATTATCATAATGTAATATTTAAGAACAATAACACAGCCTGTAACTATCATTATGAATGGAGCTTTCTATAGAAAAAAAAATAATAATTAAAAAACAGACTAGTAGATTACTCCCAGAAAACATGTAGAAAAGCTTTACTACGAAATAATATTATAGACATTATCTATACTAATATTATAAAGAAGTAAAGTTTGTGAATTTGTGACGTTGTAGGGGGTAATCTCAGAAACTACTAAACCGATTTTGAAAATTCTTTTACCAATAGGAAGCCACGTTACTTGTGAGTGTCATAGGCTATATATCATCACGCTAAGGCCAATAGGAACGGAGCAACAATGAAAAATGTTTTAAAATTGGTGCTTTTTTACCTTTTGAGAGCTTCCGCTGCGTCTAAGCCCAAAATAACTATTCCGTGCGTACGAAGTCGCGGGCAGAACATATTAACTAATTATATTATCTGTACTAATATTATAAAGAGGTAAAGTTTGTGAGTTTGTGACATTGTAGGGGGTAATCTGAGGAACTACATAACCGATTTTGTAAATTCTTTTACCTATAGAAAGCCACGTTATTTGTGAGTTGTCATAGGCCATATATCATCACGCTAAGGCCAATAGGAACGGAGCAACAATGAAAAATGTTTTAAAATCGGGTTTTTTTTTCCTTTTGAGAGCTTCCGCTGCGTCATAGCCCGAAATAACTCTGCCACGCGTAGGAAGTCGCTAGAACGAAGAACTAATTTTCTATACTAATATTATAAATAGGTAAAGTTTGTGAGGTTGTAGGGGGTAATATCTGAGGAGTCGGAGTAAAAATGGTCGAACGAAAACGTTTCTTAAGAACGCTGCCTTAACTATGAGAGATATATGATTGAGTTCTAGAAAAAAGTTGTAGCTTGATAATGCCTATTACCACCCAACGAAGTGGGCACGGGTCGACTAGTCATTAATAATTACACATCATACAAAGAAAGACTGTAAGCACATGTGAAAGAATGATTAGATCTAAACTTTATACCTTATTTTCTGACTTGCACAGTTAATATTTGAAC
Source organism: Antheraea yamamai (assembly GCA_036509395.1). Taxonomy (NCBI): domain Eukaryota; kingdom Metazoa; phylum Arthropoda; class Insecta; order Lepidoptera; family Saturniidae; genus Antheraea; species Antheraea yamamai. The sequence goes on along the minus strand of AP028428.1, from coordinate 20,737,509 downwards.
AATAAAACAAATCAAAACTTACTTATGTTCAAAGGCATCTTGGTATATCTGCAGGTCTGAGAGCATACGGAGCAAACTTTTAAGCAAGGATATGTCAACAGCATCTCCGCCCCGCTCACGGTCGATCAACTGCAGTAAGCCGTCGACTGTGCGTGTTTGTACCAACGTGTTCATTGCTATATGATGTCGGAAGAGGTCGAGACCCATATCCCTGAAAAATAAACACCCAATGATATTTTTTCACATCAAACTATAGAGATCAAATCACATCAAAAACACTAAAATAGTAAATTATATTCTAGCATTTAAATTTCTGGATACTATATTAGAATTAAATTCAAGACAGATACAGGCAGACATGTTTTTTAACATCATATAGTTAAAAAAACTGTAGGAACATAATTACAGACTTATAAATACAGATAACTTTAATAATAACAGATAATAATAATTTTTCCTAAAAGTCAAGGACCTGCATATTTAATTAATATTTATAATAATATTTTTTACTAATATTACTAATATTACAAATGTGAAAGTAACTGTCTGCCTATCTATCAGTCTTTCATGTCAAAACTATTGGACTGATTTTAAAAGTGTTGCAAGGGATTGAAAGAGGGATGAAAAGTTGTATGGATGTATCGTCATTTTTAGAACCAAAAGGGCTGTTGATTTGATATAAATAAAGATAATACGCAAACTTTATAAAAGTTTTACCCTCAAGGGTGAAATATAACAATAGGAAATAGGGGATGAAAGTTTGTATGGAAATATGTAAAGTTTTGAAAAATACTATCAGTGTTAGATAGGTGATTAATCGAGGAAGGTTATAGGCTATATATCATTACGCTAAGACCAATAAGAGCAGAGCACAAATGAAGAATGTTTCAAAATCGTTTCTTTTTCCTTCTGAGAGCTTCACATGTTAATTAGCCCAAATTCATTACTGCACGCGGACGAAGTTGCGAGCAGAAGCTAGTAATTAATATAATAAAAAGATAAGAAAATAGTCAGTACATTTTACATAAATTGTTAGAGTGACCACATCTCATGGATTTAACCTTCCTCCTATGTAAAAGTCTTTCTAATCTCTCACTAAAAAAGGTTTAAATTTTTCAGATCCTATCAACAATATCATGCATCAATCATCATTCTTGTAACAAATAGTTTGTATATTCCTGCAAAGCATACTTAATCTCTACAGACTTTTTGTGGTAATGCTAAAGAAAAACTAACTAAGCAGCATCAACATATATATAACATATATATACATATATACAACATATTCTTGTAAGAGAAACTAATATTGACTGGCAGAGAATGCCTTAGGCATTAAGTCCGCCATTGCGTATTTAACGCATAATGTGTAAATAAATAAATAAATAAATAATATTATAAAAATGAAGGGTTTCTTTGCTTGAACATACTAATCTCACTGTTCCACTTGGATGAAGTCATCGAAGTCATCTCGGCACAATAGCTAGTAAAAATATAAATGATAGTAATAAATATTATCCTTACCAAATAGAGTGTATACTGGGGTTTTGAAGAACATAAGTACGGTCCAGGTAGAGAAAGATACTCCTAATCATTATCATCTGTCGACAGTGAGCTCGCCAGCAGTCATCCATTCTTTTGAGGAACACTTGCCGGTCCATTGTTTCCGATAAGAACTGTTCTATATTAGCTTTCACATGAGCTTCAACTAGGTTAGTTAGATTAACATACAACTGTGATGCCATCTGCAAGAAGAAACAATTTTCTTTTTATCAGAGCATGACTAACTACAAGACAGACTGATGTTAATGTGTAATTGATAGAATCCATCATCAATCAATGTAGTCATGCCAGCCAGCATCAGTATATACACTAGCCTGAGTACACCAGGCACTTGTCTATGTGAAGTGTCGTAGGCCACCAAAGCATTTAACATCAAAAGAAAAAAATGACATTAATTACTGCTGTACCCAGGCTACATGTATATGCTCAGTGTCAAATTGTTTTAGATCAGAAAAATATTGTTTATCTTTAATTGATTTTTGAAGGTTTAGAGTCATAATGGCTAACAAATTTAATTTCATTGGAATGGAATAGAAGTATAAAAGATTACTCAATCTATATACTATTTTATTTTACCATATATATACCTTATAATGTTATCAGAGATATATAATAATTCAGTAGAACCTCGTAACTTCAACCTGATAAACCCTCTAAAACTTGGAAAAAACCTTTATGGCTTTCTTCAATAAGTTAAAATGATTAGTATTGCCCCTAGACCATATTTCATTACATAATAGCTGATACCAGCAACTTCATAGAGGGCAGAAGAAAACACATTTTTACCTCACACTGCTTACCACACTTCTCCAGACAAGAAAAAAGTCATTGCTTAGAATTTTATATTAAATGAAGCTATTATGAATTTTTTTTAGATAAGGGCAAATTTTCTAATAATTAAAACTATAACAATTGATGTAAATAAAAACCCAAGATGAACACTCAACATCTCAAAACCCTTCGCATAAAATATGCACACAATTGAAAATTATGCACTCATTTCCAATAGTCTCATGTTGCTTGCATCCATGTAAAACCAACTTTAAATCATTCAAGTAAGGTTCAACTGGAAAATTCATCAGTTTATCACGTATGTATATTGGGGAATTTTTGCGGACGGTTTTGAGCACTACTTTTATTTGAGACTGTGCGTCTTGGGTTTTATGTCAATGACTACAACAAGTTAATCAAAATATAACCTGTGAATTTTGCATGATTCCTGCACAAGGTATTTTATTACATACCTATAACTATAGATAACATGATTCTTGTGTAACTCAATATATTTGACCTCTATACCTTGAAGATATTAATAGTCTTTTTAATAATTCTATAAATGTAAACCAAGAAAAACTCAGTAAAATCCTGACTTATGATGACAATATGTTCATTCTTTCTTACTACTCTATACCTTGAATGTTACTCACATAATTTTTTTTTTATTAATTTCAGCCTTGTAACTTGAAATTCAGTAAAATGAGATTGAAAAACTTGAAGTTGGATATAAAGTTATAAATACATAAGTCAAAACTCTTTCAATTTCAATTTTATAAAGTCCCTTTAAAGTTAAACTTAATAATAACTTAGTGGGATTTTACCGTATATTAACTGATATATATGTGTATATTAGTCATTTGTATTCAAAGGCTCCGTTACGTTATTCGTTACCAACATTTTAAATGGTTCCGCTCCGGAGCCCTTGAACACAAAGGGTTAAAGGATATTTATATTTAGAATATATGTGGCAAAATGAACTAAACTGTGACTGAAAAGGCAACATATCATTGAATTAAATCTTATAAACAGCCGTCAAAAATTATAATTTCAATCTTGCTTTCTTTATAACCACTATATGAAATTTCACAGAATTCACTTGGTCAAATTATTAATGTGATAATTACTATTAGATATTACATGTTTTTAATAGTCTTTATAGATCACTTTCAAATCTTTGTAAGGTCAGAATAACAAATTGGCAACGAAAAAATAAGGAAGTGGGTTTATATTTACAAACGATATGAAACTGACCTTATGGCTACACATATTTTCAACGGCCTGATAAAGCTCTTCGAGGGAGTATGCGATCGCTTTCGATGTCTGTATGGCCACAACAGCCTCCCGAAGCTTGCCCCATGTCGTCTCCTGGTAGTTCTCGGGAAGGTTCGGTTTACCTACAAAAACATTAACTTGAACAGGTGTCGCATAGAGGTTATGATAATATATCTTTAGACGGATAAAACGGTAAACATACTTTTGAAATTTTTTATAACAAGCTTCTTCGTCGTCGCACCCGGTTTGTTCATTGGCGACGTCGCCAATTTAATTGTACCGTTTGAGTTCGCACTTAACAAGGAGAAATTTGAAATTTTTTCATTGGCACTCATTTCATCAGTTTTCACTCTTTTGCTACACTGTTCGATTATAGAATGAGAACGTTTTCTACACAGATTACCACCCTCTTCGACCGAAATAGTCGTTTTAGCTAAGCCCGACATAGGAAAGCATGATACGGCCACAGTCACAAAGCAAAAATATTACGGTTATATGCAATCAAACTGAAAAAATAAATAAAAATAGAATCAGTCAGTTAATAGTTTACTATCTCCTCCATTAAGTATGGATTTTAGATTTTCATGTGCAGATGGCGCTATTGAAGCTTTGAGACGTCAAATATCTGTCATAGACATTAATTGTTTACAACCAAAAGAAACCTTGTACACAATTTTGCCATTGAAATTTGAGAAATCGATACGAATAAAATACTGAACAGATTTCACAATTAAGTTATAGAAAATTTACAATTTTCTTCGTATTTTTTATAACGAATAGTAATACATTAACTTGGGATACATTCTTAGAATGTACTGCTAATATTTAATACTGAAGTTGAATGTGTATTATGCGGATGCGGATTACACTCATGAACCTATGAATTTAAAAAGACCGCTTATAAATCAGTTTTGTAAACTTTGTAGATTTCTTAGTGACAGAAATACTTACATATTTGTATTTATTAGAGAGAAATAAAAGTAAATTTATCAATTGAAATGTCATAATTTGTTTGATCCGCATATAATCTATATTATATATTATATATATATGTTAGTGTTTTGAAGAGTTATTCAACTTGATCCCCTCCTCTCCTTTTCATAACTGCACCACGCGCGCTGGTCTTCGGAGCCACAGTTTTACGGTAAATCCTATCTGGGCACGAACTAAAAAGTTCGCAACATCTTATCTTTGCCGTACCGTGAAGCTATGGAACAATCTCCCGGCCAGTGTGTTTCCTCCTTCCTATAACATGGGGTCCTTCAAGCGCAACGTGAAGAGATACTTACGCAGGCCGGCATGACAGCGGCGACCGGCGATAGATAGTATGTCTCTCGGTAGTCGCCATTGTTTTTGGATTGTACTGTGTTTACCATCAGGCACAGTACTGTCATTTTGCCGAGCTACGATAAAAAAAAAATATATTGCTTTTACTTAAAACTAGATCATTTTCTTTTATAAAAAGTATTTCTTAAAAACATTAGTAATTTTCTGTTAGGTACAGTAGAACCTTGATAAATTGAATCTCAGTGAGCCGAAAACCATTGCAATTTATTCCCCTCTCTTCCCTCCAATACTTCCATTACATACACGAAATTTGATCCCTCGATAGGTGAAAATTACGAATATTTCATTTTCATTATCAATATGAAGTATTTCCGTATTTATTTTCCCATTGGTAATACGTTCATACTTTCTGAAAGGTAATACTTACTATAAACTGTACCCTGCAGAAATATTTTTTATCTATTACACTTATGTAACGGAAAACAAGCTTGTATGATTGTAATTTAAATAAGGTCGATTCTGCTTTGATATCTAGTTCGAAGTAATTTATAGTCTTAGTTATGGTAGGCACTACTAGATGGCGCTGTTATATAATTTTGGATCCATTGTTATTTTCCTCAAGGAATTTATAAGTTTGTTTACTTATAAATTCCTTGATTTTCCTCGATAACAACAAATTAGTAAATGCCCATTTATTTCTATATAATAAACACAGTTAATTTTAGAACCACGTGTATTTTCTTTTTTATTATAAATATAAATTTAAAAGTTTATATCTTCTATACATACATATAATAAATCTAACGTGTCTGTACTTATTCGATTTTCGAGAAAAAAATTATTGCAGGTGTCTAGGAATAAGTAATAAGATACATTTCAATCATTTTTAGAAATGTTTGTCTGTCTGTTTGTATGAACAGCGTTCTAGAATACGGATCAAACATTTGGAATCTTTATTATAATAATCATGTTAATCGTATAGAGCGTATTCAACGTAATTTTACTAAATTTCTTGCTCGCCGAGACCAGAGCTGTCCCTATCGTGCAAACTACAACACTCGATTAAAACACTTTAAATTAATATCGTTGGAAAGTCGTCGAAAGATCTTGGATCTTCTTTTACTGTATAAGCTTGCTTATGGAGTTATTGTGGTCCCGGACGTATTAAATGAACTAAACTTAAATGTTCCTAGAAAGGTTCCACGATACCCAATTCAGACTGTTTTTTCCAAAATGTTTTTACGAACAAACATCTGTTCGCCTCTCAATCGTATGAAACAGTTGTATAATGACATTAGTAACGATGACATTGACATCTTTAATTGCTCATTTAGTAAATATCGCTCAGATCTGTTTAAATTATATGCATGCTGAATTTATGTTAAATTAAATTTTCATTCTAATTATTTTGTTAAGATAGTGCTGAAATAAAATATGGCGCAATATGTGCACATCTGAAAAGATGCTTCACACTGTCCTGAACTTGTGGGTTATTAGATTTATGTAATATTTTGTGAGAGCGTCGTTGATGTACCAAAGATGTAATAAATAAATAAATAAACACGCGTCACTGTTAAAGCACTGAGTTCACAATAAAACCTCTTCAAGAAAAGCATAAAGTATATCTTCGAGTGTAACATAGTCTTTGTTTAATTAAAATAGGTCCACTCTATCAAAAGTTATTGTAATTTGAATGACGGCTCGAGTTAAGTACTAGAGAAGAGTAGTAATCTATACTAAATTATAAAGCTGGAGGGTTTGTTTGGTTGAACGCGTTAATCTCAGAAACTCATAGAGTAACGAAACTGCGAGTAGTCAAGTAAACGGTTTCATAATTCTATGCAGGAACTATTGGTCCGATTAAAAATAATCGTTTAGTGTTAGATAGCTCATTTATCGGGGAAGGCTATATATCATCACGCTAGAACCAGTGGGAGCGGAGCACTAATTAAGAATGTTTGAAAATAAGTTTTCTTTTACTTTTGAGAGCTTCCGCTGCGTGTTGACGTTAGCCCAAAGCCTCAAATCGAGCGGTGAGCGTGGCGGGGCGTGCGGCGTTCGTTACAAACCAATTAATACGTAGGTGCTCTCGTTCGACAGGCGCTCGAGCGTCGCTCATGGACGCTGCACGCCCCGCCGAACGCAGATTCACTCAGACCGTACACTAATTATTCCACGCGGAAGAAGTCGCGGGCAGAAACTATTTTATCTAAGTGTCGTTACAGTATTACTATAATAGGTATGTGTGCGTTATCGTGCCATTTGTTTTGTCAAAATATCATGTAGGTAACGTATCTATTAGTTATAATATCATTGCTAGCTTATTTTCGAACTGCGTAGTCAGTTGGAAAAAAAAGCTAGCTTATTACTGCCACGTTTCTTGTGACAATTTCAATGTTCTGACAAGATGGTTGCTCCCTTGTTAGAAGTTTCCAGGAAGTTTTTGTGATATCTCAGAATTCATACTCCGTGGTATTATTTCCTACTTCACTTGTGCCCAATAACCGAACTATATTACGTAAAACACCACCAATATTATAAAATATAGAGTCAAATAACCCAAGATTATGAATAAAATATTAAATCCACTACATGACAGACTAAGATTCCAGACAAAAACTCCATCAGCGTTCTTGGTGTCTTATTTAAATATATCATTTAGGTTGACTTTAAAGGGAGTAGCAGAGACCCTCACAGTAAACAGTCCATCATAATAAAAGGTTTTTTAATAACCAAAACGTAACTCATCATTACATATTATAAAACAAAGTCATCTGCCCCGTCTGTCTTTATGTTTGCGATAAACTCAAAAACTACTGAACGGAATTTCCATGCAGTTTTCACCAGTAGATAAAGTGATTCATGAGCTAGGTTTAAGTATGTAATTTGTCAAGTTTTTTTAATATCAGGCCGGGACAACGTCCGCCGGGCATGCTAGTAGTAATATATTATTGATTATATCATATTATTATTATGCATCAGGTAAGGTATATATAAGTACATATATTTATAGGGTTGTTCGTAAGGAATATTAAGTCTTCAAATTGTATTCTTACAGTATAGGTTAGCATTTGAGAATATTACTTTATTAGTATTCTTTTAAGAAAATAAATGTACAGATGGTTATGGACAATAGAAAAATATATATTTCTCTCAAAACTTATTGTACCATTACCGTAACCATTGGACTGAAATAGCTTGGAAAATTGATTTGGTTTAGACAAAAAATGAAACATATAAATTTCTATTCCTTTCACAAAATTTTTTTTAGATCACAAGTTCAATAACACGAATAAAATGATCGGATTACAAATTACGTGAGTGAAAATCACACGTTTCTTCTTTCCGGATAACGTTGATGGCCTCCTTGACGTATCTAACGTAACGGCGAATCCTGTTACCTACCGGAACACGGTTCGCGAAATGAAATTTAATTTTTAAGGACAGTTCCGAGGCCCTCATGGTACACATTACAAACGTTGGCCAACACTCGCCCCTCTACCGAATGTGCCACAAATACAATAATATACAATCTCAATTTGATATTTTTCATTGTTCTTTAGCCTCAATAAAATCTCAATTGGAAAAAAATTGTACTTAAATTTTTTAGCTTCATTTTTATATATTTTATTTGAATATTTAAACTTAATTTAAATCTTTGAGCTCTCGTATATTGTGCACGTTAGTTTCACATCTAGTAGGTTACATTAGTAACAACTTCATCGTATCAGTGTTAACAGAATCAAACTCTTTTGTAACCAGTTTTGTGAAATAAATAAAAAAAAAAAAAAGCTAAGAATAGTTCTTTCTGAAAAGACATTTTGCGTCGGGAAAATTTAGTCGAATGCCGTCGATTATTTCTACTACTTCTTTATCGCTAATCTGGCGTCTGTAGGAACCTAGACTCATTTGCAGAGTTTGATATTAAAGCTCGGAGTGCGTACATAAACTGTTTTTATTAATCTCCACATATCTTATTTATATACACAAGAGATCGTTCAATTGTTTGTATGACATATTCGATTTTCAATAAATATAAACGTTTCAGCCAGTCGCCATAAAGGATGACATAGGTACTCGAGTCATTGGGAGCTATACGCCAATTTGATCTGTGTTACGTAAGATCTTCTAATTTTTTTACAGATATATTACATGCAATAAGATATCACTTAATTAAATTCTACTGGCATTTTACTGGAATTTTACTGGCAGATATGCGAAATTATAGCGGTTGACATTTTCTAATTTATTTGTTGAACTGTTACCCGTGCATTTAAAATTTATTAAAAATATGTTGTTTATTGTAAACAAGCGAGTGAGACGTGTGCTTTACTGGATTTCAAGAATAAATATAAATAATTGAACGTCATATGTTTGTATGTAATTAAAATTATATTATCTTTTTGGTCAATTTGGCGGCCGTTTTGATTTATTTACCGCGCTTGCGTCTACATAACTCAGCAACGTATAAGACTAACTTAGTTATATCGACAATACGGGTATATTAGATCTAGTTAGGTATAGTTTAAAACTTTAACTACTTTCTTATATAGTCTAAGTGAGCACTGAGGGTGATATTTTGTAGGTTAAAGTTCCAGGCTTGTTGCTGATGATAAATCCCATTTCATTCGATACACTGTTATTATTTACATTTCTAATGTACACGTTACATTTTACAGTAAACGACGTGCGTGTCGTACTTACAAATGTTTTTGAAAAAGCATCTCTATAATGTACAACATCTACTCATAATTTTATATTTTTTGATACATTTTAAAAAAGCGCGTGCGGAGCCTCAGGTAACAGCTAGTATAACATAAATTAAGGCACCCCGGAGTCACCCATGCGTACAGTGTCACTGCACCACCTTAGTTGTCTTACCATTTCACACAAAGAATTCGTTTTACACGTTTCAAGTCATCAGGTCTCCTACTGTCAACCTACAGAGTCACTTTTGTCAGTAGCATAAAGAAATATAGGGACAATTGCTCTATATAGTAAATGGCGATCACATGGCGTAACGTGCGTTGCTAAATATGCAGTAAGTTATGTAGAAATAATTGTAATTTATCTATCCATTCTACAGTAACTACAGAAATAAAAAATATCAACGAAGATCGTCCTAAAACTGAAAATTGTTAAATACATTTAGTTTTACAGCGTTGTGTAAGTAAAATATATTATTGGAATGTAATAATAATTGAAACAATTTTAATCAGTGTCTCATACGCACTCTCAAAATCAGTATCTTAATGCGGTATCACCGAGCATACGGCGTTTGTCAAACCATAATATGGGTACGCGGTACGTAGTGAAACCCTATGATGGCTAGATACCAACGATTATGGAATTGACACCTCTCTCTGTGCATCTACTAAAATTATTATAGAGTTGATGTATTTCAAATATGTAGATATTAAAAAGATAGATCCAATCGAGTTTCTTGCCGGTTCTTCTCGATGACTGGGTTGTTTTCCGAACCGGCGACAGTTTTAACGTTCATAAACGCCTTTGAATAAAGTATTTGTGATTTCATTTAGTTTCAAAAACAATATAAAGATGATTCAATTCTTATAATAAACAAAATAATATGGTTAAATATGTAAGCTTCGGATATTACGCAAAGAAAACATTGGAAATTTTAATGTGTCATTGTTTTAAAAGTTTTAAAACAAGTTGGTTTTATTTATCGTCGAATTTTCCGTTTTGAGAGCACAATATGTAATAACACTAAGTTCTTTAAATTGAAACTTACTAGCTTAATTCTATGGTCTAAGTTGTTTTGGATGTATGATTATTTGCTTTGGACGGCGGAACACACATTGAGCGATGAGTAACAAGTCTTTGATTTGATTTCCTTTAAAGTTGCCAACGGTTTCGTTTTTCTGTTTATGTCCTGACATTGGAAGACATCGTGAGGAAACCTGAACTTGAGAAATGTTCTTGTAGTAATATTGTATGTGGAAAAACATAGAACTGTAGATTTTCTCAGAGTTTGAAATCGCCAATACATCGTGGGCTGTCGTGGTAATGATGCCCATACCTTTCTTCGGAAAAAGGGCTATGACCCTGCAGTGGGTCTCTTACAGGTTGATGATAGTGATGACAGGCCTACTTCTGGTTGATAAACATGATTGTTAGTTTTGGCGGGTTAGTGTCACTCGCATCCGCAGGTAGTGTACCTCTCATTCCTCTGCGTATGCTCTCCGGGTGACGCTAAAGAGTAACAAATTTTAGGCCGCTGCACTGTTCCACATAAATAGAGCTTCGCAGCGACAAACAGAGTAATCAATCAATCGACGATAATAAAGTTTGGATACTCTATTTAGCCATACAATTAAAAAAAAAACAATTTGTGTTGCGAGTGTTTATTTGACTGCAATTCTACAAATTGTCTCAGTTTTGGGTTAATTCTTCGTTACATAATTTTTTAATCTTTTTTAAATGGTTTTTTATTACGTATTTTTTCTCGCTTGTAGTTGGCAACACTGGAATATGTAGTGGCTGGCGGAATAGTTTTCGTTTCGCGTCTCGCGATTCCCAATTGTCGTGATAGCACATACGCCGGCCGCTAACATATCAGTAGGTAAGGTATCTGCGTATTAAAGTGGACGTGTCTACCTAACTTCGATGTTTTAGTAACGTATTGCATTTTACTTCTTAACCAGTATTTGAATTCTTATAATTAATAATATAATAAATCCACTTACCGCACTCCCAGGTATATACTCCTAGGTATGTACTTAATGTTGTAAATTATTAATATTTATTTAAATATCTATCATATACTACTAATAATGTAAGCTTATCTATATGTGAACACGTTGGATATCAGTCTGATAACTTTTTTTGGTATCCTTATATTTTGTCCTTTTTTAATTCTTGCCACATGCATTTTTATATAAGTCTGTGAATAAACAATTCGTTAACCGGGCGTGGAATTTATCAATAAAAACCATTTAGTATAAATATGCTCGCGGAGCGGGCGCAGTTCTGGACATTGGTTCTTTAGTTTATTATATTTGCACCGGAAACCATTTTTTTCTAAAATAAAAGAAGCTAAGTTACTCTATATAATATCAACTATCTGCCTATCAAAATCCGTAGCCAAAACAAACAAATACACTGACAAATATTCTCTTTGTTTTCTTGTTCTAAGTACTGTGTAATATAATACCCATTTAGTAAAAAGTTGTTATTGTGAAATTAGAAACAGACATTTCAATTTTATTAATGTATATAGATAGATGTAACTATATATAAAAATGATAAGTTAATTAACATAGTTTATAATATGTTGAAATTATATGCGAACAAAAGAAGAGAACACAGTTAATAATATGTATGTTTTGTATGAACAGTTTTCTTCTATTAACACGAGTAGTACAAATTTTAGAACAACACATTACAAAATTAGTTACTTGTTCGGTGAAGCTGTGAGGGCGTGTCGCGTCAGGCTAATAGTGTTAGTCAGGTCGAAAATAAAAACGGTACGAAATTTATATCATTGTTCCTGTTTCAATGAATCCCATTTGTATTAATTTTTCAATATATTTTAACATTACATGTCATAAACTTACTATATAATGTGATGCAAATAATATAGACATTTGGCAAAATTATGCACTCATTTTTGTATGCCGGCTGTGAGACGTTAAGCGTGCATCTTGTGTTTTTACATATCAATGATACAAGCCCATTATTTAACGGTTTTTAAGGACATTAGTACAAAATTTAACATGTAATTTTATTCCTATGTCTATAATCGTGTAAATCTATCAGCGAAGTAATTGAATACTGATTGCATCATTAAATTTTTAATATAAAATCTTCAGGTAAAAGCTGGTTTAAAGTTTCTACAGAAGTTATTTTAAACAGACGTACAGTCTACGTAACAATCTTAAAATATTCTTTATGTAAACATTTTTACTGTGAGATACAAGGAAAAGTAATTGTATTATAGTTTAGGCAATTGCTTAACAAAGTTACGTCTAAAGTCTAACTACGCTGAAGTGGCTGATGAAAAATACCGACAGATACTTGGTTTGAAATACTATCTGAGTCATTGATATACAAAAACCCAAGAATTACACTTAACTTCTCACAGACGGTACACAAAAATGAGAGCATAATTTTGGATTATGCAGTCATTTCAAATAGTCTCGCGTCGCTTGCGTCCTTGTAAAAACAACTTTAAATCATTCAGGTGAGGTTGAATTTATAAAATCTTATAAGTTTATCGCATGAATAAAACCACGTATGTATATTGGGGAGTTTTCGCGGCCGATTTTGAGCGCTACTTTTAGTCGAGACTTTGCCTTCTCTTTGTCTTGGATTTTTATATGGCAATGATTTGAATATAATATATTGCCTGTCTTAATATAAATATTTTATGACGATAATTCAGTCAGATTGAGTCAGATTAACGATATATATAGCGATAGTATAGCGGCCCTTGTATATGTAATATTGATATTTCGTATTGTGCTTGTGACATCATATTTTTGATTGATTACGAAACTGTATAAAAATGTATATAATTATTGCTCGGAGTGCAAATAGATGTGAATATCAGACTGATATTAATAATTTAAATTTACAGATAATGAAATTTAAATAATTCCGAGTATAATTGAATTAAAAATTCAAAAAAGAACACATTGAGTTTTCTCTTCTGTCGGCAGTTCTTATGACTGTCTCGACGTTTTTATTATCCAAAATTGGCGATGACTGCATCTTGCTCAAATATCGGAAGTATAAACGGATTTTACTTGGCGATTCGGTGCAATAAATGATTGTGGTATACCCGTGTTAGGTCTTTGGTTGTGAGGAAGTAGTGATATGAAGCTTGAGAGCTATTGGGAGCGGCCGCAATTTTGATGAAGACAGTTATGTGAACTTTCATCCCAATTACTTTTTTGGACATGTTTGTTTTCGTCTATTTACAACCAGTCAGTTTGAAATATAGTCCGCTAAATCCTCTGAAGGGGATCTTTATTTGGAGTTGATATGGTTTTTGCCAACCTAAATAAAAATTAATTACGTCTAATAAGTGATATATTGAATCATGTACTTTTTATTCTAAATCATTTTTTGCAACATTTTATTATTTATATATATGTAAATATGTAGACATATTTTTGTATGTATTTATTTTATATATACTGTACTAGTTGGTGCTCGCGGCGTCGTTACATAATCGCTTTGTTGTTTAATAAGAAATACTTTTTTTTTCTGGATTAACTGTGGCCTATCTTATACTGTTGTCTATGTTAATTTTTCTGACAGGAATTTCGATAATGTATTGCAAGGATTCCCACCCTGGGTTTCGTAAAATAGTCATCAGGGTTCCGCCAAAATTATTTATTATTAACTATCTTAACATTGCTCCCATTCGTCACAACGTATCGTTGTGAAACAAGCTTTTCAGCCTACGCAGTTTATACAAAAAACAAATACAGGTCAAGATTGGACGCTACCCCAGATATACACAAACAATTTTTCGCACATCACATCCAAATATAAAACAATTATTTATAAAACAGTAAAACCATTTCATTCTTCATATTAAAACTTTAAGTTAAGAATAATGAGAATAATAATTCTCTCCAATCGTCTGCAATTATTCGGCGACCATTACATATTGGTGACCACGACGTGAACCGACAAGCGACTCCATGGCGCAACGGTAGGGATTCTGACTCCTGATCAGAACGTTGCGTGTTCAGATCACGTCGGGGTCAACAATATGTAGTGGTCGCCGAGTAGTTGCAGACGGTTGCAGGATATATGTGAACGCGATATATGCCGATATAATTTCTCGTTTTAATTCTCCCCAATCTCCTGGGACCGTCTGCAACTACACGGCGACCACTACAACACATTTCTTTATAAAAATGTTCTTATATAAATTTCAGTGTTGATTTGTAATCATTTGATATGGGGTTCCATAGAATAAACGGTATTTGGTTGGTGTTCTGTTATCTTTAAAGTTTGGGAACCCCTGTATGAATATGGATGCCTATAATGTATTAAACTGTACCCTTATCAACTTATGAACGAGACAGTTCGTGATGATGGGTATGTGGAAGTCTTTTACAGAAAAACTACTGAACGGATTTTGTTAGAACGTTACAAGTAATATACTCATAGCTTATACCTTAGAATAACACAAATGTATAAAAATATTATCTGTTAGTAAAACGTGCAATAAATGTCAATGGAATCCAAAAAAATCTTGTTATCTGATAGCATTTTGGTCTGCGAGGTATAAACCGTTAAGACTTCTGCGAAGATAATGTATGTCGACGTAAGATATAAATCAATATACAAATATATTCAAGGGCGGCCACGTGCATACTAAAAAGTAAAGTTCTTCCATCCTTCCATACAAAAAAGAGAGTAACAGACAGAAGAGGAGATCATCAAAAATATTAACTGATCCTCAGTTGCAGTTCATTTCTTTACATGGTTGTACTGTAAATAGAACATTCGTACGCTCGTACGAAGCCGAGGTGTGTGACTAGTTTATTATAAACAGAAAGTAATTACAACAGATAATAACGAACGCTTATGAAGCCGCGGCCGCCGCGGGCACAATAGGTATTTTTTTCTTTATTGTAGCTCGGCAAAGTGACTGTACTGTGCCTGATGGTAAGCATAGTACAATCCAAAAACAATGGCGACCATCACCGAAAGACATACTATCCATCGCCGGTCGCCGCTGTCATGCCGGCCTGAAAGCGGCCTGAAATGCCCCCCCCCCGGTTGCTGGATATACACCGGCTGATCCCGGAACGCGACACGCCCAAACGTGCTACTATGGCGGGTGTTCCACCTGGTGTACGGTGGTCGCGATCCAGTCGGGTACAGACACCCTACCAACCCGCGAAATCTATAATGCTATATGTATGTATATGCTTTGATTTTATATTTTACGTATAGAATCAAGCTTACATATCGACTTGTATGTAAGTTGGTGTAGGTGTAGAGCCACGCTGAAGCTATTACTGGTTTCAGCATGAATGGAATCGGCTCACCCGGGGTACTACCACCCGACCCACAGAAAACCGACAGAAGTAACAGTGCTTGCATTGTTGCGTTTCGTTCGGTCAGTGAGAGCGCCGGAGGCCCACGTCCTCTGAACCATCCCCTCTACTCTTCTCATTCCCCTTACCCTTCCCCCAAACCAAGACTGGCAATGTACTTGCGACTCCTCTGGTGTTGCTCGTGTCTATGGATGGCGGTGATTACTTACCATCAGGTGACCCGCTTGTTCGTTTGCCTCCTATGACATATAAAAAAAAGTAAGATTATAAAAATATTACTTGGTAATATAAATAATTCAGGATGCGTGTTAACTCCGCGTCAGATTAGATATTGTCTAATTTGCATAGTTTAACACTTTGTCCGGGGACCACCTATGAGTTGTCTATATTTATAGCCATCAATCCAATTGTAAATATTTAATCCACAGTTGTTGATATACAAAATCCCAAGATGCACACTTAACGTCTCACAGCCGGTACACAAAAATGAGTGCATAATTTTGAATTGTGAAACCACGTATGTATATTGTGGAGTTTTTGCGGCCGGTTGTGAGCGCTACTTTTATCCGAGACTGTGTGTCTTGGGTTTTTATGTGTCAATGTCCACAGTGATAACTTTTACGTTACGATGTGTACTAAAATTAATAAATGCGAAATGTAAAACATTAATTTTAACAAATTTATATGATTTCCTCATCATAATAGTTTTTATAGCATCTAATTTGGTCATGTTTTAAAGATAAACCCCATTATCAAACATGTGTGCAAATATGCAAACACCTACCAAGACGTGAAGTGTGGAACGGGTATATTCATGTCGGTTTTTGGGCACACATAGAAACGATATTTGTGAAGTCTGACAACTACTAATAATCTGTAGGTACATATAATCCATATCGTTTATACATATAATAATAATGTAAATCAAACGTGTCTGTTTTTAAATTATTGTGAAAAAAATGTTGCAGGTGTCTTGGTATAAGTAATAAAATATATATCGATCATTTTTAGAAATGTCTCTTTGTCTATCTGTCTGTTTGTTTAAAGCATATCCTCGAGGAAGATTTAGTCTTGTTTTCATTAAAATCAGTTCACTCTATCAAAAGTTATAGTAATTTTAATGGCGACGCGACTTAAGTACGAGAGAAAAGTAGATAAGAAAATGGACTTAATATGTTCAGATGATTTTATTAGTCACTGTTTTTTTACATTTAGTTCCACGCGGACGGAGTCACGGGCACGGCTAGTCCTATTTTATAATATTATAAATTAGAAGGTGAATGGTGAAGGTGATGGTGAATGGGTATTTGTTACTCCTTCAGATAGAAACTTCTGATTGGTTTATAAATCCGAATATTCATTTGTTTGTTTATTACGATTTCACCACTGAACCGATCATTATGATTTTGTTTCATAGGCATTCTCAGGTGTAAATAAAGGGCATAGTAAATAATACTTTTCCCGAGGCATAGGTCAAATACACATTAACGCAGGCAAAAGCCACTAGCAGAAACTAGTTTTTATATATAGATTTTTTAATTGACCAATATATATAACTGCTAGCTGCTGCTCGCGACTTCGCTCGCGTGGAATAGTTTCTTTGGGCTAACTAACACGCAGCGGAAGCTCTCAAAAGGAAATAAATAATAGTTTAAAAAAACTAAAAAAACACGCTTTCATAAAAAATCCAACTAAAAAACAGAAAATAAAATTTAATAAATTTGGATTAAGAATAGTGTAAATTAGAAATATTCATAAATATTCATTCAAAAATTTTTCATTTTTTAGTCAAATTTTTTTAACTTTTTTTTCGGATTATTGCATTGTCATCGACCTTTGACAGGTGTGCAAAGTTTGAATTCAATCTGATCGTTCAAAGTAGGACAAAATCGAGCTCAAAGGGGTCGGTTACATACATACATACAGGTGAAGCTAATAAAAGCGTGATAAAAAAACGATTTTGAAACATTCTTCATTGGTGCTCCGCTCCTATTAGTCTTAGCGTGATGATAAATAGGCTATAGCTTTCCTCGATAAATGAGCTCTCTAACACTGAAAGATTTTTTCAAATCAGACCAGTAGTTCCTGAGATTACCCCCTACAAGCTCACAAACTTCTTAAACAATTGTAAAGAAGTTCACAGCATCATACTCTATTCTTCTACCTTTGTGGAAGCCATTATTAACAAATTAATCAATGATCAATACAATTAAATCGACCACTATATTTAAAATGCACTTTTGACAGTATTTAATTAATTCTTATGAAAATGGCACAATGATAAATATAATACATTTTATTTAAGTACTTATATGATTATCTGCAATCGTAATTACCTGCAAGCTATATTATATCTTAATAGTTTATAATCATTTATAAAAATACAAGTGCAGACGAAGTTCACAGCAGCATATTCTCTTTCTACCTTCTATGTGGAAGCGATTATTGACAAATTAATGAATCATAAATACATTTAAATCAAACACCGTATTTAAAATGCACTTTTGACAGTAGTCAATCAATTCTCATCTGGTAGCTTATTATAACCTAATAGTTTATCCTCATTTATAGAAATACAAACGCAAGCGAAGTCGTGGTCGACTGTTAGTCTAGAAAAATTGCGCACAGATGTGGACATATTGTGTATGTATGGCCTACCTATAGCTAAATTTAATAGTAATAGAAACTATGTAGATATTAAAAAAAACTTTTATTAAAAATGACTTCAACAATGATTTTACAACTAACCCGAACGAAGCAGCAGGCCGATACAATATATACAGTATTGGGCGTGACCTCACGATATCGGGTTGAATTTTGTGTAATTCATATAATTTAGCTTTTAGAATAACATGTCTGCGCGAGTTATCTTTGTTTATTGTTATTGCAAAGTTTGCGGGAAAACCGAACGATTGAGTGAGTTAGCAGAAGGCGAGGTTATTATTATATTTTAGTATAGTGTAAACTAAACTGTGAAGAGAAACCACGAATGCACTATTTTTCAGAAGATCTAATTATTTGAATTCTATCGTGGATGATAAAAATAAAAAACCTAAACGCAATTTTTTATATTTATGTCTATACTTAATATTATAAAGAAATATAAAAATAATATAGAAATATAAAAAATCCTAAACGGTTGGACTTATTATGATGAAATTTTGTGTGCGTGTTCCAATGGATCCGATAATAGTTTAGACTCACAATTGGAGCCGGTAGGTGGCGCTGCAGTAGTCTTTTAGGTTTTTTTTTAAATTACCAAGTCAGGTCAACGTCCGCCGGGCCCGCTAGTAAATTATAAATTAGAATCGGGACTTATAAAAATGTAAAACCAATTATAGGTTACCCCAGTGTTCTGTATGAATGAATTGCTGTTTGTACAGAAATTCGTAAGTAAACGTTTCAATGTTGTTATTTTCATAGGCTCTAGATAATGTCATTCTACGATTGAGTTTTTCATAAAATTTATTTAAGTAAAAATACTATATTTTTACGAATCAAGCAAAGTTGTACGGGATAGGTGAAATTATTAAATTTATTGCATTAATTACTAATCGACGATTAAACGTATCGGTATTGATAGCTCTGGTGTTGCTATCCGTACAATATATCGACATATAAAAACCCCAAGACAAACAGTCTCGAATAAAAGTAGCGCTCAAAACCGTCCACAAAAACTTCCCAAAATACATACGTGGCTATAGTTATGCGATAAACTTATGATTTTGTAAATTCAGCCTTACCTTTATGACATAAGTAATGATTTAGTCTGCCGACTGTGAGACGTTAATTGTGCATCTTGTGTTTTTGTATATCAATGGTACAATATTATAAATGCCAATGTTAGTTTTTTGCGTATTTTGCACCTTTCATGGGTACAAAAAAGGCCATAGGCTATGTTTAATCCACAAAGAAAATTACTGTTCGCGAGCTATACAGTAAATTTACATTAACGCGAGAGAAGTCGCGGTCAAAAGCTAGTTTCGATTGATAAGTATGTAAAAGGGGGTGTAGTATTCTGAAAATATTTTGTTTTTTCTCAGTTCAAGCTCTGGCACAAACCGACTAACAAACAATAATTAAACAGTGCTTGTGAAAGAGAACGGTCCCCCCGAAATGGTTACTACAGGTAAATTGTCTATCATCCGTGTAGATTGTTTCATTTAACCTAAACGAGTGGTCGGCAAACCGCAGCGAGCCACATGGGGCTTTTTCGCTTCACTCTGGCTCTCCTAAAGATGTTTAGTGCAGACACGAAATATTATTTATTAACCCTTTGCACTCGAGGGCTCCGCAGCGGAGCCATTCAAAATGTTGGTGGCAAATGATGGTCACTTAAGGGTTAACCTTAAGTTAACTTATCTTGTAAGAGTTAAGATGTTTTCGAAACGCAGCACTACTAGTCGCTTACAAAAAAATAGGTACTTAGCCAAGGCAAGTTCGAGAGTGTACGTGTAATCCTAATTATTTCCATAAAAATAAATCTAGTAAAGCAAAGCTTAAGTTAAAAAAAAAGGCTCTTTGAATGAAATTTCAATTTTATATTGTTTATACTTGGATCTTTTGGGTGACGAGTTTGCCGATCACTGGTCTAAACTATACTAGCCGAATTATCTTACCTTAATACTAATTGATTACTATGGTTCTCATCTTTAAATGCTTAACTATGTTTTATGATTTATACCTACGTTTTCTAATGGAATGACAGAGCGCGTTAACTCCTGAGTCACAATTATTTCTTATTATGTTCCTATTGTCTGGAGTATCCATTTTATGTTTCCGGTTATCATTTTGAAATCCAGACATTCCGTTGAATACGAGATAATGGAAATTTCCGATAACTTCATAATTACTATTATTATATTAATACTTGTAAACTTATCTTCTTTACGCTTGCTAGATATATCATTAGATAAAGTTACTTGTAACAACACTGCGAAAATTGTAATCATTTTTACTACCATCTAATAAATTGTGTACAAAAAAATAGGAATGTTATTATAGATCATCATCATCATCAGCCTGTATTAGACCCACTGCAGGGCCATAGGCCTCTTCCCGAAGGAACGTATGAACATAACACGACGCCAGCCCACGACGTATTGGCGATT
Source organism: Antheraea yamamai (assembly GCA_036509395.1). NCBI lineage: Eukaryota > Metazoa > Arthropoda > Insecta > Lepidoptera > Saturniidae > Antheraea > Antheraea yamamai. The sequence continues at coordinate 20,716,454 of AP028428.1, read as the reverse complement.
TCAAACTGAGAAATCCACAGTTCTATATTTTTCCCACATATAGTAGTACTACAAGAACATTTCTCAGGTTCAGGTTTCCTCGTGATATTTTTCTTCACCGTCAGCCGATAGTGTTATCAATTTAAATTACGTAAATGTACGCGAATTCCGAAAAATTCGTTGGTATATCCCGGGGTTCGAACCTTCGGACATCGAAATAATTTTCCACCGGTCAGATCAATAGACCACCACGACTCTCCTATGTTTATATATATTATAGGGGGCAAACGAATAGGCGGGTCACCTGATGGTAAGTGTTCAAATGTACAATTATCAAACCTAGCAATTTCCTTACCCGTTGTTTTCATCGGCCTTAATGTAATTTCTTCCGATCTTGACTTTCTTTGATTTAATTTGCAATTTAAATTAAAAAGATAATTTGTATGGATTAAATACTGTAGCATTTAGTATAGTAGGCAATTGAGAAAATGTCGAGTAAAGTTACTTGTTATAAATATATTATCTGAAAGATGTTGTACTTTTATAAGTAACATTTATTTTTTAAAGAAACGAAACCGTCAAGTTCAGCAGCATCATCAACGTCGGTGAAAGCTACCGCCACGACAAGTACAGGAACTAGTAGCACCTCAGCAGCAGCGAGTATGGCAGTGGCTACAAGGGCACCGGTGCCGGCAGCTGGAATGCTAGATCCACCACAGCCCTTGCAAGTTGTTACGTTGACCAGCAAACAAACCTATCTCCTCGATGAGGTCGCTCTGACACGGATCTTGATGCGTGATGATATTAAAGACTTACCCGTGGTAGTAGTCAGCGTGGCAGGCGCGTTTCGTGGCGGCAAGTCCTTCTTGCTCAGCTTCTTTCTCAGATATTTAAACGCACCGGTGAGTCTCCAAAATTACAATTTTCTTTAACAGAATGAAGGTTTCGGGTTTTAGAAGGAAATACTAATTCTTTAAGGAAACAGTTTCCATTACAATTCATAAGCTCAAAGGTTATAACATCTTTGTCTATTATGTTGTAGACATTGGAGATAAAAAAAAACTTGTGTAGGTTTTTACATATAAGGGGGCGTTCATAAATTACGTGAGATGTTTAAGGGGGGAGGGGGTCGAGTCAAATCTCATCTAATCTTAAGTTGGAGAGGGGGGAGTCTCGGCAAATATCACGCAATTTTTTCTGATTAAAACAAAAAAAAAGTACTGTTTTGGTCCATTTAATCCAGATTGTACATGCTTAAGATTTAATATTAAGCGTAATCGTAATACGATTAAGATCATTCACTAATTCGTTCGAAAGAAAATAATTTCATTTTCTTTTTACAATAACAATCCAACGCGTTTACGTAAGAAATCCACATTTTGAAAAATCTCACGTGAGATTGGGGGATGGAGGAGGGGGTTGAATAAAATCTCACGACATCTCACCAGGGGGGGAGGGAGGGACAGAAAATTAAAAAAAACACCTCACGTAATTTATGGACGCCCCCTAACGCGTTTTTTTAGGAATAAGAAGATTTAACGTTACATATAAGATTTCCTTACGATAAGTTAAATAATATTAAAAATTCACTTATGTTAAAATATAGCAAAGAAGAAAAAAATTGTATGAGGAATATGTTTCGATAAAATAAGAAAAAATGTCTATTGTAATTTATATTACATAAAAACTTTTCTCTTAATAATCATTACAAGGTAAAAAAACTCTTGTAAGCCCTTACAAATCTGTGCATTCTGCTACTTTAAAAGTTACATTTCTCTCATAAATGGAATTAAATCCACCACACTAATCGGTTTCCACAATGTGTTAATATTCAAAAGGTCCTTTTATAGGTGCATGCACAAGGTGGCGAATGGTTGGGCGACCCAAATAAACCCTTGACTGGATTCAGTTGGCGCGGCGGTTCCACCAGGCATACAACAGGCATCCTCATGTGGTCCAATCCAATCGTTTGCAACTTGCCTTCGGGGGAGAAGGTAAAAAATATATAATCAGAATATAACCTTTACAAAGAAGATAGATGCAAGTTGAAAGTGTATGGCGATTATTTAATAATATTTTATTTTTATATTGTTTATTGTTACGACAAGCGCCAAGAATTTATGCATCGAAAATACAGGCTATTGTTAATTTTACTACTTATGCGTAATTCGTTCACAAGTTCGTTTACAAAGCGGAGTCACTGATACGCGCTACATTTCTACTCAGATTCCATGTACTGTGGAATTTTAAATAAATCTACGTTAGAAAACCTCTATGTTAATATATACACACATCTACAATTATATAATAACTTTATTTAGAAAAGTAGAAACACAATTCAATCAAAATCTGAGAGAGATTCGTATATTAAGTACCTTCTAGCGTGAGATGTATGAAATGGGATTGAAAAGAATATTACCCATGTATGGTTGAACGTGCTAATCTAAGAAATTATTGGTCCGATTTGAAAAATTCTTTCAGTGTTAGATAAATCATTTATCGAGGAAGGCTGTAGCTATATATCATCACGCTAAGACCCATAGGAGCGGAGCATCAATACAATGTTTCAAAATCGTTTTCTTTTTCGTTTCAAGAGCTTCCGCTGCGTGTTAGTTAGCCTAAAGTTACTATTCCACGCGGGCGAAGTCGCGGGCAGACGCTAGTATTACATAAAATCAGAATTATTTTAATACATGCTTTTCTATTAACACTCCAAATAAACTCGAATAAATGTTTTTGGATTTATAAATTAAAACGAACTTAAGCGAATTGATTAAAAAACTACGATTACTTTTGTACAAAATTAACCCGAATGAACGGATACCAAAAGAAGTTTGAGCTTGGATAGAAGCTGATAAAGATATCTGATTCATTTACATTACAGATAGATTTAATTATTTATGTGTGTAAATTCAATTCCCAGGTCGCTGTGCTCCTAATGGATACACAGGGCACGTTTGACAACCGCAGCAGCATGCGCGATTCCTCCACAATATTCGCTCTATCCACTCTGCTGTCCTCCGTGCAGATATACAATATTTCCGGTAACATAAAAGAAGATTATCTGCAACATCTACAGGTAACAAAGATATTAATAAGGAATTTATAATAGAAAATCTGTATAAGCAAGAAACCGAATTTAAGATAACAAAAACATAATTTCCTACTTCAGCAAGTTTCTTTGTTCGATAGCTAACTACAACCAGAAGATTTGGCTTTATGAATGCCATTGACAGGTAAATTAAACATAAGCCTACGTAGTCAATTAAAGTTATTGGTGTAGTAATCGAAATAATATTAGGAAATATTACAATATCAGAAAAATAAATAGGTATGTCATAATATACAAGAATTTAGAAGCGATGACCGCTTAGTTGGTAGTGTATTCGGGTACTGCGTCGATGGATGTAGGTTCGAATCCTAGCAACTCTCTCTCGTCGGAGCTCTCGGAGAAAGAAAACGTTGAGATGAACCCACAGCATGGTGGTACGACTTCTTCTAAGTCTGCCGCCTGCTTATTACCACAGTCAAGTTGAAGATCTGTCACCAAGCACCTGTTGGTGTCTCTCCCTAGGTTCACCATGTTTACCATCTAAGACCACATCGTTATTTAAGATCAGTTGAGATTGTGGTAAAAAAACCCCATTATGTTGTGTATATTTATCTATACTTCTATATTAATTAATCTATATACTAATAATAGGTCTTTACCTATAAATTGCCGTTCTGCAGAACTGGCCATTTCAAATCAAAATAATTTTTGTTTGGCTAAGAATACTAATTTCAAATTAATTTTATTTTAAAAACATGGAATTCTTTTTCCAAAAGTAGTCATTTGTTTATTGATTAGTGTTACATTTTCATCGCATTTCAATCTTTATTTTATTTAGTTTGCTCGGTTATTGGTTTGCTCATTTCCGTTCTGGGAATTTCGACCTGAAAAATGAACCTCGCGGTCGTCCGAAGACTTTGGTCGACAATGACGAATTAAAGGCGATTGTGGAAGCTGATGATACACAATCTACGGCTGAATTAGCAGCAGCTTTCGACGTTAGCGTCAAAACAATATTGGTCCATTTGCGTCAAATTGGCAAGGTAAAAAAGCTTGACAAATGGGTGCCCCACGAACTCAATGATCGCCAGCGCGAAGTACGCGTCGAGACGTACCTTGCACTGCTCAACAGAAGGAATGAACAGAACATGAAGGAATTTTGAACCGCATTGAACCTGCGATGAAAAATGGATTCTGTTTGATAACCGCAAGCGCTCAGCAAGTTGGCGGGATCCTGGTTCAGCACCTAAACAATGCTCTAAACGAAAACTTACCCCTAGAAAAGTGATGGTCACTGTTTGGTGGTCTAGCGCCGGTGTGATTCATCACAGCTTCTTACCAAACGGGGTGAGCATTACTGCAGATGTGTACTGTGAAGAACTGAACACAATGATGGAGAAGCTGACACATTTCCAACCAGCATTGGTCAATCGCTCGTCTCCGCTGCTCCTGCACGACAACGCGCGACCTCATACTGCACAGCAGACGGTCTCCAAGTTGCAAGAACTGGGGTTGGAAGTTCTCCGTCATCCGCCCTACTCACCAGACCTTGCGCCTACAGACTACTACTTATTCCAGAATTTGGATAACTCCTTGGCGGGAAAAAAATTAAATACCCGAGAGGCAGTACAAAATGCCTTTGAAGAATTTGTTGCCTCCCGTCCAGCTGATTTCTTTAAGAAGGGCATCAATAAACTGCCACTGCGTTGGCAAAGATGCATTGATTGCATGGGTGATTACTTCGATTAATACAAATAAAAAATACATAAAAAAAATTCGTTTAAATTTTTTCATACAAAACGGCAATTTCATAGGTAAAATACATATATAAAGCTGAAGAGTTTGTTTGTTTGTATGGTTGAACGCGCTAATCTCAGGAACTTTAGGTCCGATTTGAAAAATTCTTTCGGTGTTAGATAGCTCATTTATCGAGGAAGGGTATAGGCTATATATCATAACGCTACGACCAATAGGAGTGGAGCACCAATGAAGAATGTTTCAAAATCGGGATATTTTTTCCTCTTGAGAGCTTCCGCTGCGTGTTAGCGTTAGCACAAAGTAACTATTCCACGCGGACGAAGTCGCAGGCAGAGGCTAGTTGCCAATAAACTTACATTTGTACATTTTAAAAGTTTGCGATACAATACAATAGTACAAAACGATGCAATTATATTATTACGAGTACTAATAATATTAGGTTCTGGATAATATTTTCTTTATTATTTGCAAATTATGAAATTTTATTATACGTGAAATCTTAATAATAAATAAATTACACATAAAATAAACATATAAATATTTTTATATAAAACTAATATTTGCTCGCCGCTTCGCTTGTTAATGTACATTTGACCTATAGCTAGATCTATTAGAGTACACAAGTGGTCCGGTGAGGCTGTAGAGACCTTGCCAGGTCAATACCGTAGTCAGTTCGAAAAAAAAAAAGATGTAGTACACAGGCCGCTATACAACGCGTCGCTATTCTGACGCCAGCCGCGCAAGCGCAATGCAGTTACAGTTACTAGCATATCACGACGCGAAATTATAAATCTATCTCCTGCCAAAATACAAATACCGCTTAACACGGCCTAAAAATTTTCACTCCAAAAAAAAAAAAACGTACATGTGTGTTACAGTTTTTCACTGAATACGGAAGACTTGTACGAAATGCTGACGGTGGAAAAGCATTTCAGGATTTACTCTTTCTTATCAGAGACTGGGAGTATGAATATGAGTTTGCATTTGGTCGCACAGGAGGGCAACAAGTATTGGACAACAGCTTTGAAGTAAGTATAGATTTATGGAACAAGTACTAAGTGTATTAATTCTGATATTCTGCAGACTGTGATGGGGAACAATAGGCGACATTTTTTCCAAGTTCAAAATGCATAACATTATGTTTAAATATTGTCTTTACTCTCGTAAGATAAAATTAGGAATCGGTATGTCAGAGGAAATTTGAAAATAGCACCCGTGATAGAGTAGTTAAGGAGTGATAGGTTAAGATGCTACGGGCATATTATGAGAAGGGGTGAAAGTCATGTAATAAGAAAAGTTTTAAATATGAAAGTGGATGGATATAGGAGTAGAGGAAGATCGAAAAAGGTATGGATGGATTGTGTGCAAAATGATATGTGTATAAAAGGTGTGAATACTGTGATGACATCTAACAGGGGAGAGAGTGGAAGAGGAAAACATGTTGGTCCGAACCTACTTAGGTGGGATAATCGTAAGAAGAAAAAGATTGTCTTCATACTGAAATTACGGGACTTTCCAACTCTCTGTAAATGACTGAGAGCCGGCTTTATTTAAACGATGCAAGTGACTAATTTGCCAATGTAGAATAAATACTTTTATTTATAAAAATAAAAACAATTGCAACAACCTGCACCTGTTTGGCTAATTTTTTTTTGTTGTATTTATAATTTCAGGACAAGGTTTGTTTAATCCGTTCAGTAGTTTTTGAGTTTATCGCGAACAGACAGACAGACAGACGCGATAGGGGACATTGTTTTATACTATGTAATGATTTACCATTTTAAAGACAGTGTAATCAATTGATTCAACCAAACTACTACATTTTAACAGATGTGTTTCCATTTTAACCAAAACATACCTCATTTGATCTTATACACATATTTACTTTGTAATTATTATTATTATTAAGTACTCTTTTTTTAAATAATCTATCAAGTACGTGTGAGACAGAAGACATTAGAGATCTTAAATAATATTAAAATAATTAAAAGATTTCAATTGTTCAGTTACCATTTTATTACTTAGTCCCATTGTCTTCATTAGTACATCTGTACTATATAGTATAATACCTATCGTTACTTCAATCGGCAGTATATTATATCGTACTTTAATACGAGGGTACTTGTCTACTATAGTTAGTGCACCCACGATTATACTCAATTGTAATTTGACAAAGCGATTGTGTTACGGGACGAGATTATCACTAAATATTATAAAACAAAGTCTTCCCGTTTACGTCTGTTTGCCTGTTCGCGATAAACTCAAAAACGCCTGAGCGAATTTTAATGCTGTTTTCATTAATATATAGAGTGATTTACGAGAAAGGTTTCCGTGTATAATCTGTTATAGTTTTATGTAAATTGGTTGAAATATAACGATAAATGTTGGAAAGTCGAAAAAAATCAACTTGCTTGGGAGCTTTCGTCGAAAACGCTGCCTAATCCCTTTGAGGTATAACAAAACAATTTAAATAATAAACGACGCAAACAAAGTCGCGGGTATCAGCTAGTTTCTCCATAAATATAATCGGTGCTATTTCTGGGAAAATAAAGTGGTACTTGGCAATGTTTTGATCTTTAAATTAGCAAAGTTTTACAATTACGTTAGTACTTTGTTATAAATCTAAAAAATGTAAACTTTTATATTTGTAAATAGTAGTTATTTATAATCTTAATTCATTCTTTTAAAGATTTGCGACGACCAGCCCAAAGAGTTGCAAGATCTACGGAAACATATCCGGTCCTGTTTTGAAACTATCAGCTGTTTCTTAATGCCTCATCCTGGACGCACTGTAAGAAAAACAACGTTCGATGGCCGTATTTCTGGTATATAATCCACCTATTATAATCAAGATAATAATTTGTAACAGTACAATTTAATTAACAGGGCAAATTAACTAAATAATTATTTCTATTTATAATTATATTGATATCTACATATTATAAAACAAAGTCCTCTGCTTCGCCTGCCTGTCTGTCTGTTCGCGATAAACTCAAAAACTATTGAACGGATTTTCATGCGGTTCACCAGTAGATAAAGTGATTCATGAGGAAGGTTTCGGTATATAATTTGTCAAGGTTCTTTTTTATTATCAGGGCAGGACAACGTCCTCCGGGCCCGCTAGTATTAACTAGAGAAATTACAAAAACTTAATAAAGTTTAGCTTAAGAACTATGGTAAAGTCTAACTACTTGTACCTTTGTAAAAGTGTACTTTGTATATAATATTTTTTTACAGATTTAGACCCCGAATTTAAAACGGCACTTCTTGATTTGATTCCATCCATATTTTCATCGTCAAAGTTAGTCCCTAAAAAGATTAACGGAGAAAGAGTTAGAGCTCGCGATTTCCTAACTTACTTCAAGAGTTACATGAAAATATTCAACAGCGATAAAATTCCGTCACCTATGAGTATTATGAAGGTAATTTTATTACAATTTATTTTATTTCAATACCTTTTTCTGAGTTATTTATAATTTATTCGCAATCTTCTTCACAGCTCTTCTTTCTGTGACATCCTGCCTGCAAAATCTTTTTTTATCAAATACGTAACTATATTTATTTATGTAAATTTTTTTGGTTTCGCACAGAGCTCATTTGGAATTGGCAATATAAAGGGGGAGAGGGGTGATTACAATTTGATACAATTGACTACTCACTCCCTTGATGTGTTGCATGAGCATAAAATAAAAGTCACCAAGATTTTTCAGTCATGATTTAAAGTCGTGGTAATTTCAAAGTCTGTTAAATGTCTTAAGATTAGCAATCACATGCTTGACAAAATTATCGAACGATTTTATAGCAGACTCCTTCTCCATTAAGCCCAAAAGATCGAACGGACGAGTACGAAGATTATTATAAAGCATTATGTGCCCTAGTGTCTTCGTGCTAAACCTTGGGCATTCTTGGAGCAAATGTTCAAAGTTTTGCACAGATGTGTTATCGTCAATAACATTTTATTAGGAGAGAGTGTTATTAATTAAATATAACAAAGTAATAGTAGATAGTGGATAAAAAACATATGCCTAGTTCACACTTGGTAGAAGTGAAATCTCCAAAAATAGAGCGAGAAGAGCGTATATCTCATTGTTCTACAACACCCGAAGGCAAGAGAGACACTGCTCCCACTCTACCTGCCATAGTGTTTACCCCCACTATTGCATCATCACACAAAAAGGTTTCCGATCAGAATTTCAAACTTCTTACGGGAGGGATAAAATAAAAAACGAATAATTCCAAAAATACCCTTCAACACAACACAGATAACCCCCACATACGTGCACACATACACACAGATACACATATGGTGGGAGGGTTTTTATTTTTTCCCTTATTTTCTAAGTGGGTTAGTTTAGATTAGCCAAATTATAAGACATAAAATATACGTTTGAATTCGTGAGGCTCACATGTGTGTCGCAGGAATTCCTATAAGTATGAATAGCTAGCTTAGCTTAGACAGATTCGTGAAGTTGCATCCAAGGCAACAGCCAAAACCGAGGTTCGAACAATAGCGTAGTCAGTTCGAAAAAAATATATATTAGGAGACACGGTTACTAATTACATATACCTAATAGATGTACATAAAGATATACATAATACTAGGGAGCGTATAAAAAATGAATAATTCCATATAATATACCTTTTGTTTACTTGAAAAGGCGACGTCAGAAGCTACCATGCTGTCGGGAGTGCGCGAGGCGCGGGAACTCTACGAATCGATTATGGATGATAACTGTGGCCCGAAGGAACCAAGTTGGCCGAAATCTGCTCTCAGAGATATACACAATTTAGCTGCAATTGAGGCTCGTAACTGTTTCGCAAACAGAAAGATGATGGGCTCAGAAAAAGACAGACAGCCATATGTCGCTCAATTAAATAAGGTAATAATACATTTAAATGATTTTTTACAATTTCGGGTACATCAGGTAGTCTATAGAAACGAGAATCATTTAGCTTTTAAATTCAACTTAAGTGCTTCAATATTCTTGATAAAGTGTAATTATTCCATATTTTTATAATATACTAACTGACTGGCCACGCGTTGCTGTGGTTCAATTACGTTGAAAAATAAATTCAAAAAACAATTAAAACGTGGCGCCATCTATTAGGTATCTATAATAGTCGGTCCCACAATTTTCTGGCAACAAACTAATTTGATTCGCCGTCTGTTCGAGACTGATGCAACTTCCAATTAATAATAATAATCAACATTGACAATCATTCTATTTTTAATCAAAAAATATTGAGGCCAATAAACGAAATATAAATTATCCCATCTCTCAAGTTGGACCAAATTATACGTAAATGCCAACTTTCATGAAGGTCGGTTGAGTAGTTTCGGAGTTTATCGTGGACAAACATCATGACACTGGATTTTTATATATTTATAAAATAAGTCAAGTGCTATATTTCTTCTTCGTTAGCCGCTAACTTTCGCGTCGGCTTCGTACAGGTATAATAATGAAGAAAAGAAAAGAAATTTTTCATTTTACAGTACGGCCATATAATGAAATAAAATATTTTTGAAGTTCTCCCTACTATCTTCTGTTTCACTCACTCATTTACTTCTTGTATGGAGATTTTTAACCCAATTTTATTACTTCTCCGTACGAATTTTCAAACATTCTCTATTACAAAAATCTTGTTCTGACAATTACATCTATATATACATATAATAAGAATGTAAATCTAACGTGTCTGTACTTTTTCAATTTTCGTGAAAAAAAATATTGCAAGTGTCTTGGGATAAGTAATAAAATACATATCAATCATTTTTAGAAATGTCTGTCTGTTTACATGAACACGTTTGTATGATTCGTTTACAATAAAATCGTAAAGCATATCCTCGGGAGTAACTTAGTGTTTGTTTCATTAAAATCGGTCAACTCTATCAAAAGTTAATGAATAATAATGAATGACCTCAGTATATAAATACATATTTTTTTAACTATTACATGGCTAACCCAAACATTTGTATATTTAGTGAAATATTAATTACTTAATGAATAACTAAATTACATAACACTTGATTGAAAAAAAAGAAAAATATGGAATAAACGTTTAACATATAAAAAATAGTGCGTGAGTCCCTCCGCGCGGAAGAAGTGAAACTTTGTAATGTGGAAATGAAGATAGGAAGGGGTAGAAATTGATTTTTAATGAAATCATATTGTTTCTATAAAAAAAACTTTATTAACATTGCTTACAATTCACAATTGATCGCATCTTTTAATTATCATTTTCGAGTGGAGAAATATCCAAATCTATAACATTTACAATGGGATTATGATACGAAATATTTGATTATTTTTCTCGCTCTGTCTCGTTCTATTCCCCCTCCCCAGGAGCGTTGAACGTTTAACGCAACAGTGCTTTCATACCCTTCCATGGTAGCGTTAAACGTTTAACGCAACCTTGTTGGAAGTCGCATTAGAAGTTTCACTTCAAAAAAACTACCTATAAATACAATTACTTAAAACACAAAGTATGTAAAAATTCAGCTTTATCACACCGAATACAAAATATACTTAAAATGATAAGTATATGTATGTATCTATAAACTCTACACTAAAAAGCTTTACACATAAATTTATAACTAAATCGGTTTTGCTTGTCCAGGATTTGGAAACACGTCTACCAGAGTTTTTGATGATGAACGAACACAAAGTAGCGAAAGCTATCGCAGAAAGCAAAGAGAAATATGAAGCGCATATACAGAATGTAAACGGGAAGGAAATGCTATGCCTGCATCCGAACGATCTGGAAATTATTCACAGTGAAGGCGTATCGGAAGCAGCTAAGCTGTTCGACTCCAAGAGAAAACAGAACTTAACTGTGAGAGACGAAGAAAGGGCTATATTTTTGGAGGTAATCCTATTCGACTTTATTTTATATGGTTACGTCTTAGATACAGTACAGTACAGTAATAATCTATTAGAAGATTGGTCGCTAAAAATAAAATAAATATAAATTAAAGTTGGTCCTAAGATAAAAGTCATATGCTTTTTCCTTCAAATTTGTTGAAATCATCAACGCTGATAATGCGATCTAAGACACTAACACCCTCTGTATACAAGGGTGCTAGTCTATATAATCGAGTTTCCTATACGAATATTCAAATTGGAGGATAAGTAATTACGGAGAGAAGTAATAGACAATCTCTTATATCCATAGGAAGCTTACATCAGAAAATGTTCTTAGCGTCACAATTGAGATAAAATAAAACACAAACTCGATGAAAAATTTGCTTTCGTATCGAAGAAAAAGAAATAAATAGGTTTCCTGCAATTAGACAAATGCCTCCTTTATAACGATGGCGCTGGTATGGTTACCACACTAATCTACGATGCCATTGAATACTGAGCATGTAGAAGTTCCCTATTTTTTAAATAAAATGCATTACTACGAGACAATTTATTATTTCCGCAACTATTAGGTATTTAATATTAAAAAATAATGCATACTAATATATTCATAGGAATTCAAAAGAAAATGTATGTGGAAAAGGAAATTTTGAAGCGATCATGGCTAAGCTGATAGCCTATCGGATACCACGTGGACGGAGGTTTAAATCCTTGCAACTGAATCTGAGCATTCGGTGAAGGAAAACGTCTTGATGTTACCATAGCAGGGTGGTAGGGCTTTTTATAAGTCCGCCGTCTGGTAGCTTTTACCCTCAAATTGATAGTCTGTAGCCAAGGACCGGTTGGTGTGTTACGGTAACTGCACTTGAGAGTCATGTAAGAGTTATGTAACATCACATTAAACGCTGAAACCAACGAAGTAAAAAAAAATGCTCCGAACCGTGAAGTCCATAACATCGGTTCTGTTACTCTTAATCGTTTATTTTTCACAATCAAAATCAAATTATTATTATCACCACATCAGCCTGTAGGAGATCCACTACAGGGCCATGGACCTTATTCCGAGAACCCACGACGCAAAGATGATTTCAAATTCCGAGAAATCCACAGTTCTATATTTTCCCATATATGGTGGTATTACAACAGCGTTTTTCAGGTTCAGATTTCCTCATGATATTCTTTTTCAGTGTCAGCCGATAGTGTTATCACTTTAAATTAGTGAATGAACGCGAATTCCCAATAAATCGTTTTTGCACGCCGAGGTTTGAAATTGCGGACATCGAATTAACATTCCATTGATCAAATTACTCGACCACCACGACTATTTATATAATATAGCATTATTATTGCAATAAATAAAATAATACCAATTATTACAGAGTTTCAACAAAGAACTGGAAGTTCTACGGAGTGCCAACGATATAAATAATAGACTGGTAGTGTCCGAGATTAGATCAACTTACTCTACAACTATGAGCAATTTATGCGCTCAAGAGCCGCCTCTTGATGAGAACCAGTTCCTTGAAGAACATAACAAAGCTTTTGCTAACGCTGTCACAACATTAGGTAACAAAAGAAACCGTGCATCGAATTATGATGAAGATCCTTATAAAACCGACATGTCTCAGGTAAGTGACAGTTATAAACATTTACTGATTATTTAACCTCTTGTTATTAACATTACTTGACACTCTAGATCGACCTGACGAAAAATCAACTTATTAAAAATAAAATGAAACGTTATTGTTAAAGTTGAAATACTAGATGGGTATTTAAATTAGTATTACAACCTCTATTGACATGAATCACTACATATAATAAAACGAAGTCCTCTGCCACGTCTGTTTCTGTCTGTCTATTCGCGATAGACTCTTATGGATGGATTTTCATTCGGCTTTCATTAGTAGACAGAATGATTCACGAGGAAGGTTTAGGTATATCATTTGTCAAGATTTATGTAAATTGGTTGAAGTATAACGTATAGAATTGTTGGAAGTGTCGGAAAAAGTCAAGCCGCCTGCGAGCTTTCGTCGAAAATGCTGTCTAATCCCTTTGAAAAATAAGAAAACAAACATGAAAAAGGCCGCAGACGATGTCGTGGGTATCAGCTAGTTGTCATTAATGCTAATTCGTGTAGGAAAATAACTTCAAAAGATTGAAGTGTCTCTTCCTTTCTATCGATCTTGAAGAAATTTTGTATACGGGATATATAAAACTTTTACATTTCGTATATGCTGCAACAATAATTAGGAATTTAAATTAGATTTTCATGTATTCAATGAAATTTTCGGTCTGCAAGTAAAATTTATTGTACGACGTATGTCAAAAATAAAAACCAAAAGAATATAGTGTTAGCAATTTTAACATTTATTGATTATTAAAAACAGAAAACTGGCCAATTTAGTTATAAACTGCTAAGAATAAATTCTAACAATTAATCACTCCTTAAATAACCGACACCACCGACCACACCGACACGAGCGGACAGAGCTATCGCACGATATGACGGCCACCGAAAAAGTGAGCAACACGGTAAGCGCCGCTCATTATATGGGCCGAGGCAGTATAACTTCCCGACATTTTCATTTATTTCCAACAATAGTGATTACTATAAATACATAAAAATTGAACTCGTCGAACTGTCTTTAACAATAATTAGAAATCAGAATTTCAAGCACATTTAATAACATTTTGTGGATGGTAAGTAAATGGAAGCAAAACATAAAAACCAAAAGAATATAGTTACAAGTATTAAAATGAAAAATGGAGGCGCTATAAAACTGATAGAATATGTTTCCATTTCAGAAAATCTTAGAATTCTACACGCAAATGAGTTTTATAAACAGAAGTAAGAACAAGAAGGCTCTACAGCAGTCTCTAAACTTTTACGATAATTACATGTCTGCGTTCTGGGATCCAGCAACTTGCTGCGTCCACCCAGAGGATCTGAGATCGGCGCAAAATACCGCGAAGACACAAGCCTTACAAATGTTCCATCCGAATCAAGAGTCGCATGAAGCTGATTACGAGAAGATGTTACTCTCTCAGGTGACCACGCCTTTATATTACAAAAAAAAAAATACAAAAAATTATTAGAAGTTAAATAATAAATGCTCATTAGTGAATATTAATCTCTAGGTAAACTTGTGATAAATAGAAGCTTGTAAAATGTTCCTTCAGACAAAAATGCTATGTAAGCTAATATGTATAATTGTCTGACCTAACCTATATCTAAAAATTTTTATATCACTGTCTTTTGATATCTTTAGAACTATATGTTTTAAAACTGTCACTAATAATCTGTGATCTTTTTGCACAATTTTCTTTGTAGTTTTTATCCGCAAAATGCTAGAATTGCTAGCTGAATTGAAAGCTAGAATTGATATTTGAATTAATTTTGTCATTACCAAAATAAATATGGGGCTAATATTGACATTATATTATCACTCAATTAGAACTAAATATCGTAAAAACCCACACGCCTTTGCTCGTCCTAAAATGTTCGGTTATTAGAATTCGACAAAGTATACCAAATGGACTTGACCATATCTAATATTTAAAAGAAATCTTCTTCCTAGCGTGCCTGGTGCCAGGGTCCGCTTTCCTACTTAGCTTTCTCCACTTTGCCCGGTCTTCGGCATCCTTTTGTGTGAGGTTATTCGCCTTTATGTCCGCCTTCACCACGTCCAGCCAGCGTTTTTTGGGCCTGCCGCGAGACCTTGACCTTGTAGAGTGATGTTGAGACATCTATTGCCGACATAGTCTGGAGGCCTGCAACTTATGTGGCCGTACCAGCGGGACGACTCTCCTGCAGCTTGTCTGCGATGTCACGGACTCCAAGACTACGACGGATGTGTTCGTTTCGAATGCGATCTAACCGCGTAACGCCACACATCCATCGTAGCATTTTCATTTCAGTGACGTGTAGCTGCTGGACATGTCTACCGAGGACCGGCCACGTTTCGCTGCCACACAACAAGACCGGTCGGATGATGAACACAAGACCGGTCGGATGATGAACTTGTACACTAAGCCTTTTAATTTCACCGGTATTCTTTGATCGCATAGAACGCCGGTGACCTCTCGCTATTTCGCCCAGGCGGCGCCTATTCGGGATTGGACGTCGTGATCGATTGATCCGGACTCGTGTATCACAGATCCTAGGTATTTGAAGCTGCTGGTCTTAGCGACGCTTTCGTTACCAATTTTTAAGGGTTCTGGGTCCGTGTGACTACATGCCATGTACTCGGTCTTCGCAACATTAAGCTCTAGACCATCGTTCTCAAGCGCCTCATTCCACCGGTTTACCTTGTCCTCCAGTCTCTGCTTATTCTCGTCCGTCAGCGCAATGTCGTCGGCGTACATCATTAGCCACGGAGATGGTTCGTGGACCTTTGCCGAGATTACGTTAAGCACTACGCTGAACAGAAAAGGACTCAGAGCTGTGCCCTGGTGGACACCAACTGTGATCGGGAATGGGCGAGTATCTCCAACGGCAGTCCTCACTACGGATTTCGAATTATGGTACATGTTTCGGATGATATCAATATAGGTTTGTGGCACGTTTCTCTCCTTCAATGCCCACCAAATTACTGGACGCGGTACGCAGTCGAAGGCCTTTTGCAGGTCAACAAAAGCCATGTGCAATGGGTTTTTTCTCTCCCTGTATGCCTCTACCAGCATTCTGAGGGCAAAAATGGGGTCTATGGTGCCAAAGCCAGGACGAAACCCATACTGACACTCCGAGAAAACGCACTCTTGCCGGAGCCTGGCATCGATTATGCGTTCGAAGAGCTTCATGGTATGACACATGATCTTAATACCTAGGTAGCTACGACAATCCTGTACATTACCTTTACCTTTGTAGATTGGAGTAATGATGCTTGATCTCCAAGAGTCAGACATACTGCAACTAGTGAGTATGCGGTTAAAAAGGTCAGTGAGTATAGTCACACTTTAAAGCCTCATCGATTTCCACGCTTCAATCGGTAAGTCATCAGGGCCCATGGCTTTTCGGATTTTCATGTTGCGGAGACAACGTAGTACCTCGTCAGACGATATAGGGGCAACAAGCCCAAGATTAGGAGGCAGTTCTGGTGTGGGAAATATTTGCGCGTTGTGTATTGAGTAACTCGTTGAAGTAGCTCCACCACCTCTCCTTCACCATACTTGCGTCGCAAACAAGAGTGCCATCCGAGTTCTTCACACAAAGACATTTAGTAATATCCTGCGTTGCTTTCTCGCGTGCCTTTGCTAAACGAAAGATGGATTTTTGGCCCTTTCTGGTCTCCAAAGTGTCATATAAAGGTGACAATTTATCATGTCTGGCTTTGGCAACGGCTCGCTTGGCGGCATACTTAGCTGCTTTATACGCGTCATGGTCTTCAGGAGAATTGTTCTTTTGCCACTTCTTGAAGCACATTTTCTTTTCCCGGATCGCCTCCTGGACTCTGTCATTCCACCACCACGTTTCCTTGTCGATGACACGGCCTCCTTTCGAAGTACCAAGCACCTGTTTGCCAAGCGTACTGACTGCTGACTGGATCCTAGAGTACCAACTACTCGCGGATTCCTCATCGCTTACACTGAAGTCTAAATTAAGGGTGGCTTCGCGGAAGTCATCTCTCCGTGATCCATTCAGCAGCCACCACTTGATTCTGGCACAACGTCATTCGGGCACTTTCTTCTTAGGTACTACAAGAAAATCCATGACAAGGATGCGATGTTGCGTTGTGAGACTTTCTCCCGGAATAACCTTGCAGTTAGTAACTTTGGTAATTTGGCTTCTTATAAGCAAGCAATCGATCTGAGTCACGTGTGACCCACTTTTGTAGGTTATAAGGTGCTCGGGTCTCTTTTGAAAGAACGTGTTCACGACCGCTAGGTTTGATACGAGGCAGGTACTGGGAATTGAATCTCCCTCTGCGTTTGCGCGACCATATCCAAAGCCACCATGAACACGCTCAAACCCTCGAGATCCTTCGCCCACATGCCCGTTAAGGTCTCCGCCAACTATGATGTTCTCTGAATTGGAAATGACACGCACTATATGCTCCAGTTCGTTCCAGAAGGCTTCTTTCTCCGACTCTTGGCAACCAACTTGAGGAGTATAAGCACTGACTAAATGAGTGATTACGCCTTCAATCAGTACCTTAACCCGAATAAGTCGGTCGTTTCATCTGTCGACTTCAAGAGGATCTTTCTGAAAGTCTTCAGACAGTACAACTGCTACGTAATTCTTCCTGAAAGGAGAACCGGAATAGATCAGCTTGTAACCCTGACCGATGTCTCGTGATTTATTTCCTTTCTAACGCGTCTCCTGTAGGAATGCAACATGCACCCGGCGTCTCATCAGTACGTCTGCCAGTTCACGGTAGCGGCCAGTAAGGGAACCTATGTTCCAAGTGGCAAAGCAGAGTTTCTTTTCGAGTACTTGCGTCTTTAGCCGTGCCCGTACTTGACACGTTAGCCCTCGTCCACTTATTGCAGGTGTAGGGCGGTGTGCCTGCGCGTCGTTACACGGCGACGCCCTAGCCACAGCACTCAACATTCTATTCGACTTACTATAATAAGTGACAGATTTGTGATATTATATGAAGCGACTGCCGTCTGACCTTCATAACCCCGAGGGGGATCACATTCACCAGAGCCTCGTTCGTTGTTCAGCAGGGTGCAGCACGTGCAGGTGAGGTTGACTAGGGTCCGTGAGGTGTTGTTTGAACCCCTTACAACCCTTATTTAAAAGACAATATAAAAAGTAACTAGCGGACCCGGCAGACGTTGTCCCGTCC
This sequence comes from Antheraea yamamai, assembly GCA_036509395.1. Classification (NCBI taxonomy): domain Eukaryota; kingdom Metazoa; phylum Arthropoda; class Insecta; order Lepidoptera; family Saturniidae; genus Antheraea; species Antheraea yamamai. Next base: position 20,698,011 of record AP028428.1, on the reverse strand, counting down.
TGATTAAAAATAAATCCTTGACTAATTATATACCAAAACGTTCCCCATGAATCACTTTATCCACTGGTGAAAACCGCATGAAAATCCGTCCAGTAGTTTTTGAGTTTATCGCGAACAGACAGAGAGACAGACGCGGTAGGGGACTTTATTTTATACTATGTAATGATTTGGGTTCTGAAGTTTTTCGAGTACTGTATACCTGCCCACATTTTTTGGAATTTTGAGATGGAATTGCACACAACTCATGCAGCATACTTTGCTTTTTAATCTTGATCGAATTTCCATTCAACTACCTATTCCTTAATAATATATTGTTACAAAGTATAGCCGCGTCAGGGAAGCCAATTAACACTCTGTAGGGTATTGTGACTAATTTATTCGGGCAGAGCTTCGCCTTACAATAATTTCGACATAGAAATGTGTGTAGATTTTTTTTTTTTCGAACTGACTACGCTATTGACCTAGCAAGGTCTTAACAGCTTCACCGGACTACTATGTGTGTAGATCAACGACATCTTGCCTTTTATAAGCCGAACTGTGGAAGTCAAAGCAATTACTATTTACTTATATTTCCGAATAATAATTTAAACAACACAAAAATAGTAATAACGATCAAATTAATGTTATGTAATATCAATTCTTATTTATGTACAGAATTGATATATCTCTAATATTGTGGTGGCGCTAGTGTTAATATTCCGGTCGTGTTGTAGTCTCGCTTCTCGGATGTGTCGTAACGGTACTGGAGGTAGACGATAACAATAGATTTCTCTGTATATTTAGATTATGGACTTCAAAAACAGAGACTCGGTAGAGTTAAATAAATCTGGTAATCAAGCGGCTGTGACAGCGGCTTTCAATAAATACCACAAAGGGATGGAAGCAGATTGCGCGCCGACTGGCTGGTGGTTACTCATCGTCCCGATTATTGTGGCACGTGCCCGGAAGTCGAAGTATCATAAGAAGAACAAGGAGGCGGCCCTGGAGGTCTTTTACAGTAAACGTCGCAGATCCTCGACCACAACACATGATCCCTATCTCGAGGATCTTGAAAAAGTACGTTGAAATTATAATTTATGCTTACCTAACCGAGCACTGCGGTTTCACTTACGATAAATTTGAATAGCAATGTCGATTTATGTTTACGTTTATTACTTCGCTCCTTAGAATCATAGCGTGAAGTTATTTCGTATAAAACATTCCTCGAAAAACGGGATGTTTAAGGCAAAAATAATGTTTCATATCGGTTCTGTATTTTATGAAATAGCTGGTATAAACATACAAGATGTTCATTTTTGTAATATTAATGTAGATACAGAATAAACATAGATAGACAGGATGCTCTGTTGCTGATGGTAATTGCAATCTATTGACGTAATACAGCAAGAAGCTGTAGCTGCCATGCCGGCCTGCATGGAGCACAGTAAAAGGGTTTAGCTAACTGAACACCCTACCAACCCCTTGCTGTCTTTACTAACATTTATTGTTTTAACATAGTTTATAATAGACTCCTGTAAATATACTGAGTTTTTTTTTTATTTCTTATGTATGGGGTTAGCATTTTGACCATAATATACTTGATATTAAGTAATGGTTTAGTCATATACGGTAACACTAAGAAGGGAATGACTCTGAAGTAGGTGGCTGAAGATATCTAATGGATTTTAGGATGGTACCTATAGCTAGCCAGAAGTGTTTACTCAGAGGCAGTGTTTTTTTTATATCATAGGAGGCAAACGGACAGGTCGCTCACCTGATGTTAAGTGATCACCACCGTCTATAGACACTTACAACACCAGGGGAGTCGCAAGTGCGTTGCCAACCTGTCTTGGGGGAGAGGGGGAGTAAGGTATGGGGGAAAGGGAGGCGAGGTGGATCTCCGGCGCTCTCACTGACCGAACGAAACGCAAACAATGCAAGCACTGTTACTTCACGTCGGTTTTCTGTGTGTCGGGTGGTAGTACCCCGGGCGAATCTACCCATTCATGCTGAAACCATTAATAGCTTCAGCGTAGCTCTACCACCTACAAAGTGTGTTCTACAAAGTGCAAGTGTGTAATCTACAAAAAAAGTGTGTTCGGATACGGCGTCGATTTACGTAGGTTCGAATTTCCATATCGAGACTGAGGTTTCGATGAAAAAAAACATCTTGGTGATCATCATAGCACGATGGTAGAGGTTGTCTAAACGCGCCGCCCGCTAGCTATCACGCTCAACTTGAAAATCTATTCTTTCTAAGCAACTATAAATGTGCCTGGCTGCTGTACTTGAAATCCACTTATCCACTAGGTTTAGCGTATTTACCATGGTAACATCGTCATTTAACAGCAGATGATATTGTGGTCAAACGCGACCTGTTTAACATAATGCCGTTATTATTTTATGAACTTATTTTTTTAATTATATTTACAGAGAATCGAGACTGCTTGCTCTAATTTCTAATCGAGCAACACGAGACATCGATATAACAACAATACATATATAAAACTAACCCTATTATGTAAACATAAAAATTGTATTCAATAAATATTATTATCGCAATTGTTTTTATCAATTAACCAAAAATTTCCTGCGCCGCCGGTCTTGTGTTAGTTCTTGTATGGATTTGTTTTTTAAGGCAACATGCACTTTGTAGTATACAGATATTCTATTTATTAGATATTCAGGTAACACTGAGTGACTTGTCATTCTTTTGTGCATGTCATCGTATGATTGTAACCACATTTAATTTAGTTAAAATAAAGTAGCAGTTTCTATCAAGCGTGTATTTATTCAAATATGGTGACGCCGCGGCGATGTCGACGTCACCGGAGGGCGCGCGGGTGCGGGGTTTATCTATGTTCAATTTAAGTGGACTGTATTTGCGGGGGTGCTATATTGATATTCAACTATTGCGATCAGTTACGATTAAGGAGAGAAGGGCAGGATGGAAACTTGGCACATACCTGGCGGCGATACAGTCTCCACGTGGCTAGCCGGCTAGGTGTTTCTCGTTTCTTTCCACAGAGTCTTCTCTCACACAACACTTATTGTTTATAATATATGTCGGCACGTATGTAGCGATGCGTTTATTTCTCACTCGACCATGCAAAAACTCAAAATGCCAGCATGCGGCGCGGCTCGGCACGGACACTGCGAGCCGCGTAATCTACACGACGATAGCGGACGAAGTAACACAACACAAAGGCGGCACCAGTCGAACACTGGCGGCGGCAATCGAAACTATTGGCGGCGCGAGCGTCGCGCTCGTGGCGAGTAAGCATGTGCCATAGTTAAAGGGAAATGTGATTGGGCAAGACTAGATGGCGTGACCTGATCGCATTAATTGGTCAAAATTCAAAGTGACGCGATTTAATCCATAATGCGGGAATTTTCAAACATACATAAAGCGGCGCAACCAAAATATAATATCAAAACAGCAATATATAACACACTTCTTTGCTTCGAGTTGTTTATGTAGCGATGATGCAACGGTGGAATTCGTATTCATAAACAATGAGAAACTTTACGTTTTCTATTTTGAGTAAAGAATGATCTTAAGAAAAATGAAATGGTGCGCAGACATATTACTTAATTACTAAATCCAAAACACAAATACACGCACGTAAATTTGATTTTAGAATTCTGTATCAAATTTCAGATATGCCATAATGGTTAACAATTACAGTTAGGCGGACCTAAAACAGATTTTTATTATAACTAGTAGTCGATATTCGATATTCATATCGATATTCGGTCGATATTCAGTCGTAACGAGGTATACCAAATTTTTTTCTACAGATGTTAATATATAACCATTATTATCTGTACTGGATACTGTACAAATATTGTAGATTGTAGACGTAAGGATTCGGCTTATCGATGGAATGAAAAAAAATTATTTCCTACTTTTTATTGATAACACTAAAACCCAGCAATAGCTACTGAAGAAGAGGTAATTTGAGTAAATTGGTTAACAAACATAGTAGAAAAAAGTGTTGAACTGTTTTCTCTTCGCGTATAGCATACTACCTACATATTATAAAACAAAGTCCTCTGCCACGTCTGTCTGCTGTTCACGATTAACTCAAAAACTAGTGAACGGATTTCTATGCGGTTTAACCAGTGGATAAAGTGATTCATGGGGAAGGCTTAGCTATATAATTTTCAAATAAGGACCTCAGTAAATTTTTCTGATGAACGCACACCAACATACCTATAATTTTATATGTAAAATAATTATTACTAGTGGGTGCCTAGTGGTTGACATTCGACCATAATTCATTGATTTTTTAAAGTTTCAACTTTATTCGGGTTCTTTTGTCAAAGGGTATACTTCTATTATCAAAGGTTTTCATCATGGCTATTCAGTTATTTGCCATTTTTTTAAATTGTATAAACATAAAAAAAATCTATGTCTAAATTAAAATGGAAATTAATTATAAATTTGAAACAAAAACAGGCGGTTACATAAGGTGGTAAGGCTCTCAAATTCTAAGTAAAGATAACTCTACGAAAATAAAGAAATTTATCACAACTCATGACACAATTATCAATTCATTTTACACGATATCATGGGTAGGTGGTATTTCTGGGTGATATTGAATGAAATGTAGTCTGTACATTATAAGGAATAGTGATACACCTGTATCATCGTTGGGAAAAGTAATGGATACACAATAGAATCAAATAATGAATCCGAAACAAAGAAGTTTTTAATACCTTTTGAAAATGAATTCCTTTTTGTTCAAAATTTATCATCAACTGTAAATAAATGTAATTGCTACATCAAGTTGAACTGCATCATTGTAACCGCGGAGATGGATTACTTTCATGAGCAAACAAATTTTCTTATTATGATTTTACAACGTATTTTTGACTCATTTTTTTTAATGAATCATCATTTCAAGTGAGTTCACCACAATAAATACTAAACATAAACATACTAAATATTGACTTTGACTATGGTAATATTGCTTTACTCTTATGACAACATTAAGCAAATTGACATGAAGTGAAAGCAGTCCTGTCACGTAAAATTTTTGATATTCAATGAGACCAAATAGAATAAGCATTATTTCAGTGGTTCCATAAATTTACTAAAGATAATTATATAAATTATGAATTTACATATCATATTATTATAAAATTAACCTACAATTTGACCAGTTGATTTCAAAGGGCATGTAAGACATGCAACGTCAGTCATGTTAAAAATATTGAAAAGGTAAAATATTGGAACGTAAGAGTGACGGACATTTTGACAGATGTCAAAATGACTTTTTATTTAATTTAATATGCTTGTAATGCATTTTATATAAAAAAAATAGCTTTCTGCACTTCTCCTCCATATAAACTTTAACTATGCAAAATTTTACGTTCATCCGTTCGTCCAATTCACTTAAAAAGGGATACAAAGTTTTAGCTTCACGTATATTAATATATATGATGATATATCTATATCTTCTATACATATAATAAGAATGTAAATCTTACGAGTCTGTACTTTTTAGATTTTTGTAAAAAATGTTGCAGGTGTCTAGGAATAAGCAATAAAATACATTTAAATCAATTTTAGAAATGTCTGTCTGTCTATCTGTCTATCTGTCTGTCTTGTTTGTATGAACACGCATCATTGCTAAAATACTGCGTTCATGATAAAACTTCTTCAAGAAAATCATAAAGCGTTTCTTCGAATAACATTTAGTCTTTGTTTAATTAACATCGGTTTGGTCTATCAAAAGTCATTGTAATTTTAAAGACGACATGACTTAAGTACGAGAGAAAAGTAGGTAGTAATTAGACTGAATACATTCAGATGACTAACAATTTTCACTAATTGAATTACAATATGTCCTTGATAATCTTGTTGACTCTGCTCCTGGCATTGATTTTATACCTTATTCCTTCCTCACTAAAAGTAACAAAAAAGCAAAACTGTTTTTCTTAAATATTATTAACTCTTTTTACTCCAGTGGTGTGATTCCCATCTCCTGGAAATCACAGGTTATTGTCCCCATATTAAAGTATGGTAAAGATCCTGCAGATCCAAATTCTTACAGACCTATTTCCCTTTCTTCTACTTTGTCCAAAATCATGGAGCATATGATTAAAAATCGACTGGAGTGGTTTGTAGAAAATAATCAGTTATTAGCAAAGTCTCAAACAGGGTTCAGGAAAAATATGTCTACCATGGATAACTTGAGTATAATAACAACCGATATCCGATGTGCGTTTCAAAAAAATAAATTTTTAGTAGCAGTGTTTCTGGATGTGGCTTCCGCTTATGATAAGGTTCTCCTTCCGGTGCTCAGGAACAAGCTTGTTCAGCTGAGTGTCCCAGAGAAGATGACCAATTACATAAGCAGCCTCCTGATGGAAAGAGTGATCCATGTCAAAACACAGGAAGGATTGTGTAGTCCAAGATTTGTATGGGAGGGACTACCCCAGGGCTCGGTCCTTAGCCCTCTGCTTTATAATATATATACTGCTGATCTCAATCAAGCGGTAGAATCTTTTTGTGAGATTACACTATGCCGATGATCTAGTATTATATATTTCTAGCCCGTCTATTACTTATGCAGTGGCTCATCTAAATACAGCCTTATCATACTTTGGACAGTGGCTTGATGCTCATGGTTTGACATTAGCAGTACCCAAATCCTTAGCTGTCATATTCTCTAAAAAAAGACAGGTACCGTATATAGAAATACTATATAATGAAGAACCTATTCCCCTGAAGGCCCATGTAAAATTTCTTGGCGTATTTTTGGACAGTAAGTTAACAGGTGTTCCCCACTTTGATTTTGTTGTGGAGAAATGCGAAAAATCAATAAACGTATTAAGAACCTTCGCTGGTGTCTGGTGGGGTGCTCACCCCTATACACAAAAGCTTATTTATAATGCTATTGTCCGAAGTCATTTGGATTATGGAGCATTTCTACTTGACCCTTGTACTAAGGCTGCTTTAACAAAGCTAAATGGCATTCAGTCTAGATGCCTGAGAATAATCTTGGGTGCTATGAAATCGTCTCCAATTAATGCGCTACAAGTGGAATGTGTAGAACCGCCTCTGTATCTTCGGCGACAGTACCTGTCAGATAAATTCCTTTACAAACTTTTCCAAAACACAAGCCATTCTTTAATCCCCAAACTTCAGATCCTTTTGCAAGAGGTTGAATCCCTTGGACACCACTCGCTACAAGACCTTCCTTGTATACTTCAATCATTTTACAAAATCAGCAAGTTAACATTTCCAATTTTTAAATACGAGATCAACCCCTTATTTGATACTAATTACTATGCATTGACCTTCCAACTAACAATTATAATGCATTTCGACATTAATAAGGACACTGTAGAAGCCAACATTAAATTTCAAGAAAAACTAGCTAAGGAATGGAAGGGATGGGTTCCAATTTTTACAGATGCCTCTAAACTAGTCAGATTTGGACACGTTGGTGCAGCGGTCTGGGTGCCAAAGCACAGAATTATATTAAACTATAGATGTCCTCCTGGTACCACAGTGTTTACAGGGGAAGCTGTCGCCATCCTTGAAGCTGTACTATTTATAAAAGCACACAAATTAACGAGATCCATTATATTTACTGACAGCAAAAGCTGCCTTGAAGTGATTTTGTCTAACCCTTTCCGTTCTAAAGATAAGCGCCCAGTTATACTTACAATTAGGAAAGCATTGTATGAGTGTTACAGTTTAGGTTTTAGTACAGTTCTTGCCTGGATCCCGGGGCACTGTGGAATATCGGGCAATGAAACTGTGGACTCCTGCGCCAAATTTGCCATCCAGTCGGGTTCGTTGGATCATTATAGAATTTACGCAAGGGACTTATGCTTATTATCTAAATTAGGATTGTCTGATGCGTGGCAAAAGAGTTGGGATTTGTCTCGGAAATTAAAGGGCAAGCATTATGGGTCTTTGCAACTTGAAAAGCCATGGTTTTTTTAATTTAGAAATGTTAGTAAAAATGTTGTCTCTATTATTTGCCGTTTGCGCCTTGGGCACGTCAGCACACCAGTACATTTGAATAAAATAAGGATCAGGGATCACTCTATTTGTGAATGTGGCTTAGAGGACGGATCACCAGATCACATATTTTTTAATTGCCCTAGAAACAGAGCCTCTCTCTATGATGTTCTACCTACTTCTATTCCCCGTCCCACTAACATTATGTGTCTCTTAACTCTTGTTACGGATAATCATTTAATTCTAGAATGCATGTCGAAATTTATTAATACTAACAAAATTAAACTTTAGATTTTAGTGTTGCTCTTGTGGATGTTTGTATTCTAACAATATGTTGTATGTTTAGTTTACATGTGCTTTTTTTGTGGTGGGTGTTTGTAGATAGCCCGGTTTGGATATAAAGATAATTGCTTAATTGTCTAGCACAATCTCCATTGTTTATGGCTCCATTCACTTGACATTGGCAAAATTGTGTGCGCAGACATGTTGCCACTTTAAAAAGAAGAAGAAGAAGACTTTATTAGTCACTGTTTTGTACATCAGGTTCAGGACGAAGTCGCGGCCACAGCAACTATAAAATAAAATTAATAAAGAAGTTTATTTGATATAAATGTCGATATACCTTTATGTACATGGAAATGTAACCTAATCTGACATAAACTCGCTATGTATTTTTTATATCCGCAAACGTGTTGTATCGTTTACGAAATTATACCTATAATGCTCTGTTAACTTTATAAAGCACCGTCATTCTTGACTATTTACAGCCTCTCTTGTTTGAATATAGTTTTACGGTATGAGCCCGTGTGCGGCATCCGCAAGTAACCACTAAATTAGCTTTGAAACAATTAATAGTGTATGTTATGTAGTAAGTGATAAGATGCATTATGTGTTACACGCGTACAAGTATGATATTAGTCGGTACACAAAGCAAACGTAATATCAGTTCACCTAGGCCAAGTTAAATTATTATTTGCATGCAACGGAAAAAACGACAGGTAAGAGACACAAATACAAAAATTAATGAGCCAGAGCGAGAGAGCAAATGTCGGTGTGTCAAACCGGATGCAACGGAAAAAACGACAGGTAAGAGACACAAATACAAAAATTAGTGAGCCAGAGCGAGAGGGCAAATGTCGGTGTGTATGTATATTGCACACTGTTTAATACTTGCTTGTATTTGAGCATTTACCGTGTGTACCGTCATATGAAAAGTACGTGAGCTAATACTACTATACATTGTATGCGGCTGTGTATTACAGCTTTTTAGTAAGAAGTCAGCGTGGTGTGTTATTATTTAACAGTGTTTGTGAGTATTTTTATATCTTGTTGTGCTAAATAATAAATTCGTTTTTAAACAAATAAACTTTGTAATTATCCTACCTGGTTGCGCCGCTTTATATATATTTGAAATTCCCGCATTATTGTGATCAGATCACGCCACTTTGAAGCCCGACCAATTAATTGTGATCAGATCACGCCACCAGCCCCGCACCCTTTCCTATGGCACATGCTTATATAAGGTAGCGCGACGAACGCGCCGCTAGTACATTACTGTTGTGTTGTTGGCCGCGCCGCGCGCGTCGGACGCATGGCGGCCACTGCTGCTGCTACTACATTACTGTTGTGTTGTCCGCGCCGCATCATAGTGTTGTTGTGTCCGCGCCGCGCCGCGCCGCATGCTAACATTTTGAGTTTTCGCATGGTCGAGTGAGAAATAAACGCATCGCTACATATGTGCCGACATACATTATAAACAATAAGTGTTGTGTGGGAGAAGACCCAGTGGAGAGAAACGAGAATCACCTAGCCGGCTAGCCACGTGGAAGCTGCAGCGCCGCGAGGTATGTGCCAAGTTTCCTTCCTACCCTTGTCTCCCTCTTCGTAGCTGATCGCAATAGTTGAATATCAAATATAGCACCCCCGCATATACAGTCCACTTAAATTAGCATAGAAACCCCCCGCATCCGCCCTTCGGTGACGTCGACCATCGCATCGGCGTCACCACTACCCTTGTTATATATATTCATCTCATTCTTTTGTCGATTTACTGAAGTGTCACTTCTATCGTGTGTGAATCGCACACACACCTTTTTTATTATTTTATTTTTGACAACCAATCTTCTTGTAGATTATTACTGCCATCGTTGAGTAGGTAATTATATTACAAGTTCCTTGCGATCATTTCAATGAACTAACAAGATGGTGGCCGTCTTGTTAGAACGTTCCAGGGAGTTTTTGTGGCAAGTCAGAATCCAAGCTTCGTGATATTATTTCCGATCCACTTGACTTGTGCACAATAACCAATAATAAATACAAAATATAGAGTGCAATAACACAGGATTATGAATAAAATATAAAATCCATTACATAACATTCCAAGATCCCGTCAGAAACTCTTAAGTAAAATTACGATTCGCAGAATTCGATTGTCTAACTTAGCTTTACTACGCGTGAGAATGAAATAAAACGATAACACAGCACTGCTATCAAGTAGAAGATTTAATTTGTTTAATAGAAAACGGGTCTTATTTTCAATAGCGTTAAGTTTAAATGTTATCGCCGTACTCCACTGCAGCTTAGTATAATACTAATGATATGCAAAATATAGCTGGATGTGACATAGCACCCGTGATAAAAAAATAAAATTACGGGGTTCTAGTTATATTAAAGTAGCAATTATTTCCACGAATATCGGTATTCCACACATTGTATGTAGAAAGTGACAGGATCGTATTGTAGGTTGAATGATGAATTTGTCTCTAGCCATAGCGCGGAGTATGTAATGAAATCGTAATACGTTCAGCCGCCTTGGATACACGCTTGATTGGATACTGACCCCATTTTAACAAAGCCCATTTGGCCTCTAGCTGGACTGGACCGTGACGCATCAGTATAGGCTTACTTTTCGGGTAATAAAATATGTTTCTCTAATACCTACGGGTCTGATTTTATTTTATTTGAATTTCCGCAAGTTCTTCATTAATCTCTTTGCAGTGAATAAAACAACAGTGATGTGGAAATACAGTGTAAACTCTTTATGACGTCGTTCATTATAATGAATAACTTTCTATAACGGTTAACACAAAAGCATTTATTTATTCTCTTCTCTCCGCATAACGAAAAGTCTTTATAACCAAAAAAATGCTCGGTCCCTTCAAAATCGTTATTAGGAGTTTACACTACAAATTATTTCTTATTCCATTAGTATATTTACAGATTTCATTGGACTTTCATTGGCAGATAGCGGACATTATAAAAAGTAATTCAAGCAATTTTAATTTAGACTAGCTGTTAACCGTGGCTTTGCCCGCAGCGCTATCTCCAAAAGGGCTCGACCGACTTTTATGAGACTTTCACCGGCAAATAGCGGACATCATAAAAAGTAATTTAATGTATTTTAATTTAGACTAGCTGTTAACCGTGGCTTCACCCGCAGTGCTATCTCCGAAAGGGTTCGACCGATTTTTACGAGACTTTCACCGGCAAATAGCGGACATTATAAAAAGTAATTTAATCTATTTTAATTTAGACTGGCTGTTAACCGTGGCTTTGCCTGCACTGTTATCTCCAAAACGGTTGGACCGATTTTCACGTGACTTTCACTGGCATGTAACTGACATTATAGAAAGTGAAGCCACTTAGCCACAACCTCGTCCGCGTGAAATTTAGAAAAAATATGTTGTTCACTGTAAACATGTGCGTAAGACGTGCGTTGTACTGGGCTTCAAGAATAAATATAATTTAAATTTATATATCTGTATCTATGTATCTAATTTCAATTATATTGTCTTTTTGGTCATTTTGCTGGCCATTTTGTTTTATTTATCTCTTTTTCACCAACATAACTTAGTAACCATAGTAATATATAAGAATATTGTATCGAGTTCAAGGAGCACTATTTAAATTGTCAAATATTAAAAAACTGCTTAGACAAATATAAAGGTTTATATCTTGATTTATATTTATGCAAGATTTCAAGACATCAGTTCATTCATTGTTTACAACTCAACATTATAATAATTATTAATAGTAATTTTGAAGATTGAAGGGGTCTTTCTAATAAGATTTTAGACCATAAACGTATTACTTATTGACAATATGGGCATATTATATGATTATAATAACATCTTTAAGTCATTGTTTCTTTTACAGTGTAAATGAGCACTGATGTAGTTATTTATATGGTGGAGTAAGGTTCCAAACATGTTGCTGATGATAAACCTCGTTTAATACACTGTTAGTATATATATATATATCTAATGTATACTTTACATGTTACTGTAAGTGGCGTGCGTGTCGTACTTACAATTGTTTTAAAGAGCATTTCTATAATTGTACATGGTCTCACAATTTTATATTTCTTTAATACAATTTTAAAAACGCGTGCGGAACTGCGGGTACAGCTAGTTTATGTATAATGTATAAACATAAGCGAAAATAAAACAGTTCAAAATCTATCTCTGTTCCGTTTGTCGACAGATTTCCTTTTTGTTTTTGTTTTGTAACTAGTAACGAGCTTCAGTGTTATCAATCAAATGATAGGAAAAGTAACCTTTTCCTTAGCATCGACGAGTCTTTATTTACAAATTTCTATTCGTTTTCCTTTTATTTCTACACTTACTAGAAAAGGAAACCTTAATGATGTTGAAACTGTAAAAGGCAGAAATTATGGTCTTATTTCGACCATAGTATATATAAATTAACTATGGATTAATAAATAAACTTTTACATTTTTGAAGCTTCGTCTAAAGGTCGAAACTGCCAAATAGAATGCAGTTTATGTTTTTCACTTACGAGAGAAACATTAAAATTGGGAATGATAAACTAAAAAGTTATTTTATTTAAGCCCTTCCTCTCCTTTTCACTACCAAATTACACGCGCTGAGCTTTGGAGCCACAGATTTACGGTAAATTCTATCAGGGCGCGAATTAAAAGTTCGCAACATCTTATCTTTGCTGTACTGTGAAACTGTAGAATTATCTCTCGCCAATGTGTTCCTATGACATGGGGTCCTTCAAGCGTAACGTGAAGAGATATTTACGCAGGCCGGCATGACAGCGGTGGCTGGCGATGGATAGCATGTCTTTCAGTGGTAGCCGTTTTATTGGTTTGTACATAAGGTATCAGGCATAGAACAGTCACTTTGCAGAGCTACAATAAACAAAACATTATTTTACTGTCTATGGTATGACAGTACAGGCAATGAGAATATAAAATATAAAATAAAAATTATGGTCTAATAAATATTTATTGCGGCATGTTGGCGACTGGTGAGTAGGTGACTTGATTACACCCTCGCGAACGCAGGTCCCCGGGGGCGAGATGTAACAAGTGTCCGGGCTGGAACATGTGCTCCCTCGCACGCCCATTCAATCCCTATCCATTCATTCGCTCGCCGGCATTCCGAGCCGGTCGGTCGACTCTCGGACGCGGTATACTGCAAGCTCTTTGTTCCGCGCGCGCGATTTTACATTTGAATAAAAATACGTGTAGTGTTTTGTTTTTTGTCACAAATGAATAACATAAATATTCATTGGGTATAATTGTACTTTTTTTTCTTCTAAAAATGAATAGAGTGTAGTTTATTTTAATTTAATAAAATGGGTGAGGAAACGTTTAATATACCGGATGAAAATTTAGAACAGCATATAGTGACATTGTTTGAGAAATTGGAGTGTTTACGGAGAGATGCGAACTCTAGTAATGAGATGCTGGCCGGCAGGATGCCTGCAAGGCTGGAGTTGAGGACTTTGTCGTTGTGGAAGGCAGTGGTGGCGGAGTGTGCAGCCTCCTTTTTGTACGTGTTTATAGTGTGCGGAGCGGCGGGCGGAGCGGGTGTGGGTGCTTCCGCTTCCGCTGTTCTCTTGTCCACGGCGCTAGCTTCCGGTTGTGCTATAGCTACGCTTACTATGTGCTTCGCTAATATATCCGGTAAGTTTAATTATACCATATACAAATATAGAACAAGAGAGTCGATACATTTCAAAATGAGCTAAGTACAATGTTAATCGTTCCTATATACCGTGTTTAATTTTTATTAATATTGCCTGTTTTTATACACCGAAAACGAAGTTCAAATTTTGCCGTCCAAAAGATTTTTAGTTTTGTTATAATCTTTATATTTAAATTTGAAGATCTTGAAAAATAACGTTAAATATTAGGAACGGCTAAATTTTACTTAGGTCTTAGGTCAAGTAGAAAAATAAGTAAAACGGAAATTATATAAAATTCAAAACTCTCTTTCAAATGTGTTGTTTATTTTAATTTCATATCCATTATGGTATATTCTTGTTATTCTATCCGGCTTCATGAATATACCATTATCATTTGATCTGGATAAGGCTCACTGGCTCGAATTATTTATCTTATGAATAAACATTACAAAAGCTAGTATGAATATTAATGCTAACCTATATACACAGCTAGTATACACATTTTGTTATTATATTGTTTCGTATTTCTTCAAAACAAAAACATCTGCCTTTTTTTGGTTATGACATATTATGTAGGCAATTTCACCAGCGTCAAGTTAGTTCGGGGAAGCTGTTAAGGCCTTGTCAGGCCAATAGTGTAGTCAGTTCGAAAAAATAAACCCATCAAGCAAATAACGTTAGACAGTTCGAAACACAAAGCCAGCATCAAGTGTGACAAATACACGTTTAAACTTTATTCCCATATACTCAGTATAAAATGGCACAACGTAGAAGAATAAACACAAAAGAAGTAATTGTGTTATGGGTATCAGAGATATAATATACAATAATATGGCATATACGTATGTTATGTATAAGTGTCCGTATTTCCAACGCCTGCCTTAAAAATTGCATTGAAAATCGAATAAATTCGTTAAAAATTTTATTCAAATCGCTCTTTTCTTGACTTCAATAAAACAGTCTTAAAAATCTACGAAACTAACAAGCCTTTGCTCCCACTCTGAAGTTTACAAACTGGTTTGAGACAGGAAAATAATAGCACGGGTTAGCTCTATATATTATAATGATAAAAAAGCGAACAGGTTCATTGCATACTATGTGAGAAATTGCGAGCGTTCGCAATTCGTGTACCAATGGTCCACTGCAATAGTAAACGCAAACCGAGTATTAAAAAAGTTCTTCAACATACGTAGATTTCTTTTGTTTAAACATTAGTTCTTTTATTTACTTGTATTTCTTATTCCGATTTATTTTTACCCATAGCGGTAATAGCGAAGGTAAAAAACAAAGAATAGTTAACATCTTTGTTATGCGTATAATTTTATTTGAAAGAAAAATGACAAAACTATAGTGTTGCGAAAAAAATTCAACTTATTTCACTAGTTGTACCCGCGTCTTTGCTGGAGTATACTAAACAGATAAAATTTAATTTAAATTCGTTAAATTTAAAACTTTTTAATCAATAGTTTAATAATCAAGTATTATATATTTATTTATAAGGACACTGCGTTTGGACCACCAAGATTATTGTATGACGAGTTTAACATTTTTAATTGGATATGAGATTTATAATCAGTTGCTATTAGATATAAAAGTTAGACTTATGGTAGAATACTATAATATAGATATAGAATCGATACTTTATTCTTGAGAAGAAGCTACGGTTATTACACCGAGTAATACATAATCGTATATATTACGTAACTAGCGGGCCCGGCAGACGTTGTCCCGCCCTGATTAAAAATAAATCCTTGACAAATTATATACCAAAACGTTCCTCATGAATCACTTTATCCACTGGTGAAAACCGCATGAAAATCTATTCAGTAGTTTTTGAGTTTATCGCGAACAGACAGACAGACAGACGCGGTAGGGGACTTTATTTTATACTATATAATGATAATGATAATGATACATTATACACCTAATCATTTAAATAAAATGCAGTTACATTATGTACTGGTAATTATTTTCTGTCTACTCAATTCATTTTTTACCCTAAAACTGTTTCTATATTTTAAATACTGGAACAAAACACCTTGCGGACTCTACAGGTAAACTGGCTATAAAATATTGCAGAACTATTTGCTGTCAAATCTTGTTTTTCGTTCGATTTAGGACTTGAAATAGATGGGTTTCATAAAATACATTATCATTATCGTTCCGTGATCATTACGACACCGAAACGAGATTTCGCGTTTGGAATTTGATATATATGTAATCTTTTTAATGAACATATGATATATACATAAGTTACATTGTGTACAATTTTCGAAATTATGATTAGTGTAGGTTTTAATTTCATACTGAGTGGGGTTGAATGTCTTAGTTATATATCTCTGTAATTCTCTTGCATTATATTTTATGTCTTACGTTATACTGTTGTGTAAGTAATTAAGTAAGTATTTTATTTTATAATCTATGCATAAAAATAAACTTGGACTACCCGGTAAATGTCTTGGTGAATCTCTAAAACAGCTGAACCGATTTTAACGAGATTTCTCGTGATAGTTAGATTGTTAAGATATTATGTAATACCATTGATATATAAATCAACGTATTTATATATATAATACATATAACTATGTAAATAAATAATTAGATCTCTAATTAAATAATTAGAGATAAGAAAAATATAAAAAATAGAATATAAAAGTTTATTTTGTGGCTCAGTAGTTATAAATAAAAAAAACAAAAAGAGCTCCGGAAGTTAATCCAGATAAAACAGTTCCCACGAAACTACAAAACCATTTTCGTGAGAACAAATTTGCAAATACCAGCTACTATTAAATAATATTATTTTATTGCTTCCTCGAAGGTAGGGTTCTGCAGACCCTCGTTATGTTTCAGTATAAACCTGTCACAGAGGAAGGAGTTCAATAATTTACAACTTTATGCAGTTAGTTCTAAAGTAACATAATTATGAAGGATGAAATTATTGTGTTTCACGCAGTACGGAAGCGAGCTGTGTTTGTATGATTTATATTGTATATATAATGAAAATACACTGGTTGATGCAAAAGAGTAACAAATATTTGGCCGCTGCACTCTCTCTTATCCTGAATATTTGACCCATATGATGATGGGGTCAGCCTTTCTTTTTTCTTCTCCACTTCGCTCTGTTCTTGACGTCACATTCGGAAACTTTACACTCTTTCATATCCTGTCTGCCCCTGGATCTTTGACCCTGAAGAGACAGTTTTAGTGACAAATTTCCCACGTAGTTTGGCCGCTGCACTGCTCCACATAAATTGAACCTCGCAGGGACGTACACTAAGGTGGTAAGTAAACACGATAAACCTATAAATGGTATGGTATGGTAAAAATAAATAGCTTCTAAACCAAAAGCAGAGGAGAAAAAAGAATGGAACTGTTTTTATTATCTTCGACCTTTGATGATTATTGTAGATTTCATAAATTAATTTTCTTAATTTTTTGTATAATTAATTGGACTGGACCGCGGTTTTGTTCGTTTTTAATCTACTAATATTATAAAGCTGAAGAGTTTGCTTGAACGCGCTAATTTCAGGAACAACTGATCCGATTTAAAAAAATCTTTCAATATTAGGTAGCTCTTTTATCGAGGAAGGCTATAGGCTATATCATCACGCTAACACCAACAGGAGCAGAGCACTAATAAAGAATGTTACAAAATCGGGGTTAACGTACGTATTATTTAAAAATATTTTAACATTCTACGTAAACGAAGTCGCGAGTTAAAGTTAGCGTTTGCCCAGAGTAATTATTACACGCAGACGAAGTCGCGGCCAGAAGCTAGTCAATTATAAAACTGATAATATAATATATAAAACATACGTCTGTTATTAAATCTAATTAACACAGAAATTATTTGTGAATTTTCCTTAAATTGTTTAAAACGAATTAAACATAAGTTATCGTTATTGCACGAGAATGAATATAGTGCAATTTAAACTGAGTAATTAATTATTTTGCTTATATTTTTGAGAGGCATGAAGGGCTATTAAACCGGGTTATATTAGGGATATTGCCGAGGAACACGTGTCGCGCCCTTTACCCTTTGTCCCCTTGTAGTCACTTTATGTCGGCTATCATTCGGACAATGAAGTTTTAATTTAATATCATAATAATGTCTTCGCTTTCCCACACAATTGATGTTAATCTATACATATATTGTATAACTCGTATGACCGACTTCGATCTTGTAAAATTGCTATATACAATAGCTATTTTATTTCTTTTGAAGTGAAAACTACTTTAGGCGCGTTGAGCGGTATTTTTAGCAGGAGATATAGTCATGATTTCGCCTCATGACATGCTAGTAAAGCGTGACCGAGCGTATTGCATTTGCGTCAGACTAACGAGACTAGTGGCCCGTGTACTTCTAATATCGATGTTTTGTATTGAGTTTTGTGCATCCTATTATATGTTTGATGAATTAATAAACTCTTAATAAATAACTACTAATAAATAATATAAACTAATAAATATTAAAAAATAAATAATAAACTGTTAATAAATAACTGTTAATAAACTATATATATATGGTTGATTGGTTTATTGGTGGATTGGTATTATTATTGATGTGAAAGAGAGGCTAATAAAATTATTATTTCAATTTAAAAAATATGAAATTTAAATAATCATCGAACTTATACTTCTTTTGGAGCGTTAGGGAAAAATGATGAGAGTAAGTTTTTACGATGCGCGCGCATACCGTCACGAAAAACCGATACCCTGAAGTTAGCTATAGTGAACATTTTGTTTCTTTGTATTTGTTGTTTGTATTTCTTTGTATTAAAACTTTCAATGTATTAAATACCTTTTTTCTATTCTTAGTGTCGTTTTTTCTAAAAACGTATAATAAGGCGAAAGATAAAAAATTTTAAAAGATTTTTATCTTGTTACGCCAAAGAAGTGTAAATTCTAACGCGTGTACATAAGTACACACACACTTTTTTTTCAAAATTCAAAAGAGAACCCAGTTATTTCATTGTTTTGAGTTTTCTCTTCTGTCGGCAGTCCTTATGACCTCGACTTTTTTAAATAATTTTTAAAATAATGAAATAACATATCAATTTAAATCTCTTATTTCCTTTAACATTCTTCTATGGTGATTTTTCAAAATTTTTTTACTATGTTCGTAAGTATTGTCTAAATATTTTTTTTTCGTTAGCCTCGTTTCTGTAACGTTATTTTGTCAATCGGTGTGTGGGAGCTTTTTTGTATCAAATATTTTGTTCAGATTCTAACTGTGCTCTTTGATTTCACTAGTGTTTAATTTTGAGGGTTATTTAGAACGGGAACAATTAAAGGAAGAGCATCTCAGAGCACAGTCACTATCTGAACAGAGAATATACATCCCGCCTGTATTCTTACCTCGTTGTCTTTTAAGATATTATCTGATCGACATTTGTATGTTGGTTACTTAACTCCTAAGGGTAGTAGCGTGTTGTTAGATAACTTATATATTTCCTTAATAAATAAAATATGAAATGATCTATCAAATAACTAAATAACCTAATTTACAAGCTGAATAACATAAATAAAATTATTAAAATAAGATTAACGGAAGCATCACTAATGACGACTCAACAATTTAAACAGACGCAGTGTTTCAACACTATAAGGTTTGGATAATAATCCATGAAACATTCCGATATCTTGTAAGTTCAAATTGAGAGTCGATATCTAATTGTCTACCCGCTTGGAGTGATACATGATGCATATCTTCTTTTACCCCACAAATATCACAGTTTGGTGTAGGAGATTTATTTATTAAGTATTTATACTTGTTTGAAGCAATGTGTCCGGATCTTATCGTAAAAGCGGACAAAGATACAAAAGAACCTTGGACTTTTTAATGTTAATTATGGATTTTGTGTTTGCTTGAAATTATTTATCGGTTTAAAAGCGTTTCAAATAACAGTTCAAATAAAAATGGGTTATGTAACAAACAACAAACTAACTTTTGCGTTTGAAATATAAAGTTAAAGGTAACTTGTGTTGGAATTATTTACGGGAAATCGAACGCAAACTTTAGTATGGCTCTAAGTTCTGCAGCGCTGTTCGTATATTTGCCTTGGAAACCAATACAGTAAATCTTAGTTATTTCAAATATATATTTTAAAAATAAATATACATTACTGGTACTGTAGAGTTTAAAATGAGAAGATTCAAGACCGTAAAATTAATGGTTATATGAATGCTATTTTTATGGAAATATCGAATCGATGGTTGGATGATGGTGATGTATGCATAAGCCATCACTGTGCCATCATAAGCTAACTATACCACCTTACATTGCCATTTAAAATAATGTGACTAAATTACCTGCCGTACCTTACCTACCTTAAATTACCTACCGTGCCGACTAGGGTTGGCACCGTTTTTTTGAGAAAAATAACCTATCAAAGTATTAAACAAGCAAAAAAGTATTTTTCATATCTAAGTCTTTATCTTCTTGAATACATTTTTTAGTGGTTTTAGAACACGCTGAAAGTTGATTGTCTTTAATAGTTTTATAACTACTTTTACAATAGGTATTAGATTACTAATTTAGAATAACTGATGCACTCGTGCATGCACTCGTGCATGCACTTACATTAAAATGGAACTGGGTTGGACGGTACAAGTCTCATAAAAGATAGACTATAGAAATTATAAGATGGAAAGGCCCACAAGGAAAGAGGAAAGTTGGTAGATCAATGAGACGGAGGGATGATGACATTACACGGGTGACAGGAAGTGATTGGGACAACTTAGCAAAAGATAAGGATCTTTGGAAGAAGATGGAAGAAGTCTTCACCCAAATAGAGATCCATACTTCAATCAAAGAAGATTAATATAATATACTAACAATAAGTTTTTTTTTTCTCGAACTGACTACGCTATTGACCTAGCAAGGTCTTAACAGCTTCACCGGACTACTTACTAATAATAAGTTTTAAGCAAATCTACTGAAATTTCAAAACCTGTATCTTGAAATATGGAAGAAATGGCTTTATTATTATTAACATAAGACTGTTCGATAGATAAAAATATTTGTATTAAAGTAATAAGATTTTAGAGCGGAGAACTGCCGGCTACGTGAGTGACCTTTCGCCCTAATTTTCACTAATGACTGGGCAACGGGATTCCCTATTTCGAGCTTCGACTAGCGTGGAACTTGCAATCGATTTACATTAGCGACTGTCCGGATGAATATTTTATAGGTCTTAAATAGAAATATAGCGTTTTAACTATGTCGAGGTCATTAGCTACTAAGTGACAATTTGACATCAAGTCTGAGGTCTTTTAGTAGCAAATATTTAATTCGTAAAATTTATTTGAGTTTAGTTGTCCTTTATATCTTTTACGTTTTAGCGTTCGGACACAATCTTATCCAACGATCTACCTATTTACGACCTAAGATGGTAACATGGTAAGGCCTACAGGTAAACTGGCTTTCAAGTGGAGCTGCCGAAACACTCGTATAGGTGCTTGGCAGTAGGTTTTCAACTTGAGTATGGTAGATATTCAGGCGAGTTAATCATACATATTCTGCCAGCATGTTATGATTTCATCACAATTCTTTAAATAAAGCCCGGCTTAATGGTAGGATCCCAATTCAATAGCATTGAGCCATCATCGCGTCAAAGTATGCTCTGTTGAAATAAATTCTGTTCTATTGCTTTGGCTTATGTTTCATCAAAGGGGTACAAAATAGCTTTTAAACGCGTAAATATAATATGAAGTATTGACGTCTTGTTTCTCATGTTACGATGCCTGGATATTATGAACAAAACTGTGGAAAGGCTGTGCCATTCTCTCTATTTATAAATATGAAAGCGTAATTTGAAATGTCAGGCGATTGTTGTACATTAGCGGTGCGTTTTAATCAGTCTCCTGTCAACTTTACTGCATTCTGCTTTGTTCGCGGTTGCCGTTTCGAGTGCGTCCATTTGTCAATGCTCGAGGCAAAAGTCGTGCAACTTGGAATCTTTCGACTATTATACCAGTGGAATATATTTTGAATAGCATGTTAGCATTATAGAGCCTTTTTTGAGAGTATATTTATTTATTAGTTGATAGTGATAGAGCCATTGTAAGGTTCGACTGTGAGAAAACCGCTGCTAGAAGTATTTCTACCTCAAAGCAGCTCACGTTTCTGTGTATCCCAAAGGGGTGGTTGGCGATACGCACTGGCAAATTAGAAGTTCTAAGCCGGTTCTCTGACAACCTATTATGATAAGCCTCAGAACTGTACCTTTCAGGGTAATCTATATGAAGTCACGGACTATAGTAAATATTGAATATTAGGTGGATGCTAGTTTGCTTCTTCATAACATAAAACAGATGAATATAGATACTTCGTATCGTTTTGTTTATAAAAATGTTACTTGGTATATTCATTTTTGCTTACTACGAATTATAAAATTGTTGGATTACTTGGTTAAAATTGAATTCGACTAATCACTGTTAGCCTGATGTGTCTCACAGCTTCATTGAAGTCCTAAGGCGAGCTATTAAGACACTTAAGACACAATACACTCAAGGGTGCCAAAGTGGCCGAACCTCCGCTTTGGCTAATGCGAGAAATGAAGTAATTAGCTCACAAAGTGTAGTTTAGAAAGCATGCTAAATAAGAACGACGTAATAGTGGACGCATGCCATATGAAAGCTTCTAAGAGTCCTCTAAGAGACATATATTATTAAGTAATACTGGTCGTAGCAGAAACTCGATAGAACTAATATTGATGGTACAGAAAATAAATCTTCTGGTAACTGAAAATGATCCGACTGCTACAAAGTCAAGTGTCAGCTGGCCAACTTTTACGATTTAGAATATTGTATAAGCGAGAGGAATATAGTAAAATAATGATGATGTCAATCGGTTTATGTCCCATGCTCGATTTTATTCCCGTCACGGCAGGTTTGTACGCTGAGAATACTAAATTCTATCTAACCCGAATTTTGTTATTCCAGGCATTTTCCTGACTCCAACGTTAGACGGTTAATGGAAGTTACAGTTTGATATTTAGTTTAAACTGGATAATTACTATTATATTAGGCTACTTTTAATATAACATATACCGCATATATTGGAAATAGGTGTTTATTAATTATACTGTCGAGCCAAATTACACCACTAATCATTTTATGAGTAATGATTAAAAGTTGTTTGATTTTATTTATTTTTATATCAGGAGGCAAACGAACAGGCGGATCACCTGATCTTAAATGATCACCACCATCCATAGACACTTGCAACATCAGGAGAGTCGCAAGTGCGTTGCCAGTGTGTATTTGGAGGAGGGGGAGAGGGAAGGTGGGTCTCCGGCGCTCTCACTGACCGAACGAAATGCATCAATGCAAGCACTGTTACTTCACGTCGGTTTTCTATGAGAGGGTGGTGCTATCCCGGGCGAGCCGACCCATTCATGCTGAAACCAGTAATAGCTTCAGCGTGTCTCAACCACCTACAACTTTGCTCTATTGTGTTCACCTTTTGGATAAATCTCATTATAATTCTTTAGATTAGTACCTCAACTAGTAGCTGATACTTCTGTGATTTCGTCTGGATTGTTTATTATCGTAATAACATATTCTATGTACATAAGAAAAACATATAAGAGTGAAAGCAAAAATATATATAGCTTACAAAATTTCTTTGTAAACAATCTTAATCATTTACTTCTCTCCTGCGTATACACACCACATCGTTTGCCCCATTTCACACATCGATAATTCGCTGTGCTTATAAAAGATTTTAAAACTTTAATGACATCATATCAAATGAAGATGTTGTGATTTTATAAGGATTAAGTATCTAAGAAGTATTTTTTTAGTTTAGCCAGCAGTTTATGCATGATGCACGAACAATGGCAGACCTCTATCCTTTTATGTATACGAGTTCTCGTCCAGTGGTCGAACTCAACAACTATCGCCCAATTGCCGCAACCTCAATGTTATGCAAGGTCATGGAACGGATCATTAGATAGCATACAACTTATCCGGTACCTAGAAGAGCACTCCTTAATAAATGATCGGCAATATGGCTTTCATCCCAACCGATCAATGGGTGTTTTTTTAGCGTATATCCGGCATCGCTGGGGGGAGGCAGTTAATAAACATGGCGAAGCCGTGGCAATTAGCCTCAACATAGCATAGGCGTTTGATAGGGTTTGGCATCGGTGTTGATTGTCCAAACTTGAGGCATACGGTCTCCACGACAACCTGCGTCTAGATGGATCTCCAGCTTTCTACATGAACGCAGAATACGTGTACTCGTCGATGGACACAGCTCACAGTTCATGTCAGTTAATGCGAAAGTTTTTGAGGGCTCTGAATTATATGTTAGCCTCTGGTTGCATTCATTGTTATTATGATGACGTCAGCATGGTTCACGGTGGATTTTGCAGTAGGCCCACGGCTAGTCGTGGCGAACTGATCTTTCCATCAAGTACAGTGCAGTCATTTTGTCGAACCAGTTTAAAAAAATAAATAGAGATTTTTTTCCCTCTTTTATTTGTTAACATTAAAGCGCGTCAATAGTCACAAAACAAAAAAAAAGAATGATGAAAATCGGCTGGCAAACAGAGGGAGATGTGCTTAACCGTTTCCCCACTGCCTATTTATCTTCTATACTAATATTATGAAGCTGAAGAGTTTGTTTGCTTGAACGCACTAATCTCAGAAACTACTGGTTCGATTTGAAAAATTCTTTCAGTGTTAGATAGCTCATTTATCGAGGAAGTTACGCTAAGACGAATAAGAGCGAGGCACCAATGAAGAATGTTTTAAAATCGGGGTTGACGTACGTATTATTTAAAATTTCACCTTCTACGTAAACGAAGTCGCGAGTTAAAGTTAGCGTTAGCCCAAAGTAATTATTCCACGTGGACGAAGTGGAGGCCCGAAGCTAGTATTATAATTATAGATAGATATTCATTGTCCTCAGAGAGAACTGCAGAGCTGTGGTGACCTTATCGGATGATATACAAATCAGTTACTGCTTTCAGCTATTTCTTTCACAAAAAAAAGGTTCAACTCACTGAACAATAATTCACGTCAAACGTATGATATTTTACTCCAATGTCGTAAGTTTATTCGGCATTCGTCCGTGTGACGGCTGGTTTTAAGCAGTATTCCGAGGATTAATGGCAAATAATTTCGCCGCCGTGTGTTCCCCGTGCGAGCTCTGAGTTTCGTTGGTTGTAAAAAACCTGATTGCCTTGATAGCGGGCATGTAGCTTGCCTTTTCGGGACCGGGATTATTATAAGAAGATTTTACGGTTGCGCTCCCTTATATTTCACGTTTACCTTACATTTTTGAAATGAAAGTAGGGATTCTGGTCAACGCGTTATCGGTAAACTCGTACCAGATATCTTTATCACTACGTATTATAACACAAAGTCCTCTGCCGCGTCTGTCTGTTCGCGAAAAACTCAAAAAGATAGAGTGATCCACGAGGGTGGTTTAGATATGTTACCTATTAAGATTTTTTGTAAATTGCATTAAATATAGCGATAAATGTTGAAAGTGTCGGAATAAGTCAAGTCGCCTGGGAGCTTTCGTAGAAAACGCTGTCTAATAATCCCTTTGAAATAACACAACAATTGAGATAATAAACGACGCAGATGAAGTCGCGGGAATCAACTAGTATTTCATATAAACAAATATTTAATACAAAACAATCTAAGAATATTACTATAGGAATGTAAAACTGTCAATTCTTTATTTTTAAGCTATATATGATAGAACTAGCTTGTCTGGCAGACGTTACGTCCTGATAATAAAAAAACCGTGACACATTATACATATACTTTATCTACTGGTGAAAACCGCATGAAAATCTGTTCAGTTGTTTTGAGTTTATCGCAAACAGACAGACGTGGCAAAGGAAACCTTCCTCATGAATCACTTTATCTACTGGTGAAAACTGCAAGAAAATCCGTTCAATAGTTTTGAGTTTATCGCAAACAGACAGACGTGGCAAAGGAAACCTTCCTCATGAATCACTTTATTTACTGGTGAAAACCGCATGAAAATCCGTTCAATAGTTTTGAGTTTATCGCAAACAGACAGACGTGGCAAAGGAAACCTTCCTCATGAATCACTTTATCTACTGGTGAAAACCGCATGAAAATCCGTTCAGTTGTTTTGAGTTTATCGCAAACAGACAGACGTGGCAAAGGAAACCTTCCTCATGAATCACTTTATCTACTGGTGAAAACCGCAAGAAAATCCGTTCAATAGTTTTGAGTTTATCGCGAACAGACAGACAGACGTGGCATAGGACTTTGTCTATATCTATACATACAATAAGAATGTAAATCTAAAGTGTCTGTACTTTTTCGATTTTCGTGAAAAAAATTGTTGCAGCTGTCTAGGAATAAATAATAAAATACTTTTCAATCGTTTTTAGAAATATCTGTCGGTCTATCTGTCTGTCTGTCTATCCGCCTGTCTGTTTGTATGAACACGCGTCACTGCTAAAGTACTGAGTTCACAATAAAACCAAAATAATAAAAATTATAAAGCATATTTTCGGAAGTAACTAAGTCTTTGTTTCATTAAAATTGGTCCCCTCTGTCAAAAGTTATTGTAATTTTAATGACGACACGGTGTAACTACGAAAGAAAAGTAGATAAGTAAATGGACTTAATACATTCAGATGATTTTATATTAGTCACTTTTTTACATTAGATTCCACGCGGACGGAGTCGCGGGCACAGCTAGTTTTATAGTATGTAGCGATACGGATTTATACCTAAATTTGTATTATGCGCATTTATTTTCAGAGTGGTCAAAAAGCTTAGCGCGGACTGTAGTGCGAAAAAACGACCAGACAGATGGCGCTTATTACAAATCTGACGGTTACTATTGGCGTATTATATTCCTATCGCATAGTTTAATATTACCATCTTGAATCTGGGTTTAATATGAGTTTTAATGTTTTTCAATAGGATGTAACAATTCGGTTTAAGTGAGTAGTCGTTAAATGAAGGACTTTATTTAATTTATTAGTATAAAAGATAGCTAAATGTTTCATCGAAATTCTCTAGGGTGATCTGGGTCAAGTTTGAATAAAATAAAAAAGCATATTAAAGTGTTGGTCCGGATGTGTGTACAGGTGCGCATGTAAATCCAGCTGTATCGGCAGCGTTGTGCGTCCGGCGGCTGGTGTCGCCTCTGCGGGCAACGCTCTATGTCGCGGCGCAGTGCGGCGGGGCTATTGCCGGCGCGGCCGCTATATATGGGTGAGTGTGGTCTGTTTATTTTATCGATTGTCAGTTCTGTTCCGTTCAGGAGGCTTTGATTTACTATTCCATATTTTATTTATTACCGTATATTTTCCTTTGATTTGTGTTATGTTTCTACTTTTATACATAGTAAATAAATAACATGTTCGAGAAAAAAAATGATAATATTTTTGTTTTTCCAGATAGCTTTTTTAAATTAACTTACCCGGTTTTTTGTTACTTAGATACATTGAAAATATTAATGAATGTGTTATTCTTTAAAATTTGTATGTTAGAACGTATAACCATAATCTCATTTGATGTTAAATAGTTATGTATGTATGTATAGTATAAATACGCTAAAATTAAAGAGACAGACTAGACTAGATATTTTTTTTACTTAATCTCTGATCTCTTCATCTGCTACGATTTCATCATGATAGTGTCCGGAGGAGGAGGACCGGAAGCTAGCTCGTAGGATTCGAATCCACGTCTCTCGACGTAGTATCCGAACAAGATACTAATGATCCATCATCACTATAAATTTCAATTTTAGTCGAGTTAGGGATACAAATCATGTATAGAACATTACTATCTATATCTATAATAAGAATGTGAATGTAATATGTCTATACTTTTTAGATTTTTGTGAAAAAAAAACTGTTGAAATAAGTAATAAAATAAATATATTTTATCAATCATTTTTAGAAATGTCTGTCGATCTGTTTGTTTGAACACGCATCATTGGTTAAGTACTACGTTCAGGATAAAACCATGAAGCATATCCTAGTAACATTTAGTCTTGGTTTCATTAAAATCAGTTCAATCTATCAAAAGTTATTGTAATTGTAATGATCACGCGACCTAAGTACGAGAGAAAGGTAGATAAGTAAACGGACTTACTATATTCAGTTGATTTTATTAGTCACTGGTTTTGGAAATTAGGTACCACGCGGACGGAGTCGCGAGCACAGCCAGTTATAAATAAGTTCGCTCTCATATTACCAACCCATCATATTTTACTACGAGCGGCAGATAAATTAATATGTATTTTCTTTCCTAGAAACATTCATTTTCACTAAGTGTCGACACCAAAACTCTTTGATGGAAGACAATAATTCTCATGATTACCTGATGAGTCGGTCGGTTTATTTATAAATTTCTCCATAATCTACCAAGTAATTTATAAATAACAAATGGCTTACACAATATTTTAAAAATTATATAGACTCATTCGTCACGCGCACACAAACAACTATATTTTCATGTTTTGTTATAACAACAAATCATAGCTTTACTATGCATCGTTATTATTAATTGATTTCTATCATATTTTTACCTAAATTATATGTGTACTTGCTAAAATTATTGTCGGTAAACCTATATAGTTTTTTTGGAGTGCAAACTTGTTTAGTTGCGTTGAACGATTTTGTAGGTAAAATTTATTTAATAAGGGTTTTAACTTATACTTAACTTAACTTATATGTACTTATATGGTACTTATATGTTCGCGTCACCGATTATGGCAACATACTTGTGACGTATTGCGCTTACGCCAGACTAGCAGCGCTTAGCATAGCGGTCTGTGTACATGTAATATTGACATTTTGTACTGAGTTTGTGCAGGCCATCACATTTTTGATTAATCAATAAACTGTATAAATCTTAATATATATATTTCTTGTGTGCGTGTGTATGTGACTGAACTCCTCCTAAACGACTGGACCGATTTTGATGAAATTTTTTGTGCGTGTTCGAGTGGATCCGAGAATGGTTTAGATTCACAATTGGAACCGGTAGGTGGCGCTGCGATCGACTTTTAGGTTTTTTTTTGTTTTCAAGGCAGGACAACGTCCGCCCGGTCCGCTAGTATGTATATAAACATTGTCCCGAGTGCCAATAGGTGTGAAAAGCAGATTAATATTAATAATTTCGATTTACAAGTTATGATATTTAATAATTCAGATTATAATTGACTTAAACATTCAAAAAAGAACACAGGTATTCGAATGTTTTGAGTTTTTACTTCTATCGACAGAGCTTATGACTGCCTCGACTTTTTTTTGCGTTTATTTTAAACGATAATGTGAAGCTGTAGATTTGTTAGAAAGAAATAGGTACATCTTCATCTAATTCCCAATACCTATATACTAAATTATTTACATTCCCTAATAAATATACTGAGAATGTTGTAGAAATTTAAAGCCTTTTAAATGTATTGAGGTTACATAAATTAATTTGGGTGTATAAATCGAGATCTGGGACAAAAGACAATCAAGCGAGTCTATAGACCACAGGCTTCTTGTAAAGCCGTCTAATTAGTGAAGAGTGTAAATTAAGCTACAACGAACGTGGATTGAAAATGTAATGATATCACTATGTGCTACGATAATAAATATTAATCAACTTATATAAACAACAAATTATATAACAAAATATAAATCCACCAAAAACGAATGTAACAGTATATGCCTATGCCATAAAAAAACCAAGTCTCGTAACTCAGTTCTTCTACCGTAAAAAGTTGTGAGATCCATGTAATACCAAATCGGTTACTTTATTATGTCCCTACTTAAGGGGCCTTCTTGTCTTAAGTTATTACGTAATTAGCTAACCTAACAACATCTTATAGTGACCATAGCAATATTAAAAATCTTTTATGTTTTAAATAAAATAAAATATAACGTGTTTATACAATGCCTGCTTGGTTACTCAAAATTCAGGCTTCTAGTTTTTTCCACAACGAAGTTATAGGGGGTCGAAATGGACTGAACTGCTTCCAGAACAGGATGGTACGGCCGTGCCGATTTTTTGCATGACTTGGCGATGGCACTGCTGTGCTCCTAGATAAAAGTATGTTACGCTAAGTTATGTATAATGAAAAGATAAACCACATCGAGTTTCTTGCCGGTTCTTCTCCATGAGTGAATTGTTTTCCGAACCGGTGGTAGTTTTCGCGTTCATGAGTGCCTTCTGAGGTCTTAACTTGAATAAAGAATTTTTGATTTAGATTTTGAATACATGGGCGTGACCAGCCTCCCCTCGGTTGGTTAACACAATAATTTTTTTTTGCTATTGAATGTAAGTCAACGTATCTTTCATTATCCAATCTTATACAATTGTCGCTAATGTAAGCACCACAAAATTTTCGGGATAGTTTTTTATAGGCTTTTATAATTAATTATAAGAAATGCGTATTTTTTGTGTAAAATTGTTTTTTAGGGAATGTACTTATATATAAATTTAAACAGCACCGGTGTTATTACAAAAAAGTTAAATACGTATTGAACCCTGGCCTTAAAAAGGTCTCATATTAAACGCACCGCGGTCGTTGAATGTTCGCCATCTTGCTCTTTTGTCTCGCTTTGGTTACGTTAGGTTAGACTTGCGAAAAAGGATAAAGCGAACTTGTCTCGGGCGAGCGCGGTTCATTTATTAGGAAACTTTTTTAAACCAAGTATTTAATACGTATTTAACTTTTTTGTAATAACACGGCACAAGTTTATATAAATACAAAATTTGATCGAAATAGAATAGTGTCCAAGCTTACAATTGTGTTATTATTCTGTGTCCAAGATACATGAATAAATTTAATTCCTTGCTTATTTAAATCTTAAAGTTAGAAGGTAATTGCAAATACAATTATTTAATTGTCTATATGTACATAAATATTTAATTTCATTCCAAGCACAGCTTGTATTAGATAGTTCATTATATATTGATAGTTTTTTTTTTTATATTTATGAAAAATACAGCGAGTATTTTACTTTCTGCTACTCTTATTATTCTGGTAATTTATCTATTCGATAACTGGTGGCTTTTGGAGGCTTCAATTTTGTAACAAAATGGTGACCTTTTCGTTAAAACTTTCCAAGTAATTCTGGGGTCTCTCACAATTCATTTTTGTACATTTACCGAAATATATAATTATAAATTCCATCAATATTATAAAATGAGGGGTGGACCAATGTAATTTTTTAATTACAAATAATAAATCAAGATCTACCCAATAACTCGTTTATGAATTTATGTATTGCCTACGTGCAGGTGTGACTATCTATTTTGTTGAAGAATTCATCGGTAACAAAACAAAGAATAATGAAAAGGATGTAAAAAATATTTTAATTCTGAAGGTATAATATAATTCTTGATATTTATTATTCTTTGCATTCAAACTTCAGCAGTTTATTAATTCTGAGAGGAGTGGCAACCCTAAGTTCTGCGAGTTACTGATTAATGCTTCTTTCTACTTTGAGCCTATTTCGAACCGCTAGTGATATTGTCAATTATTTTCTATTAAATCTACTGAGCGAGGCTGTAAGTGTAAGTATTGCTGTGTTTCAAATAGGTAAATATTGTAACTTATATTTCTTACCATATATATAATTCTAATATTTATAATGAACAAACTATCATAATATATTCGTACTTAATTGTATATTTAGATAAGGTGCATTAAGACGTCCTGTTTGCAAGTTAGAGACAGTCCCGACAAGAACAATGACGTCATTTCGTAATACAATTTTTCCGGTCAACGAAAAGTGGTAAGCATTAAAAATTATATAGAATAGAGTGTACAGAAACATGTAGGTAAAGATTCAAACACAGTCATTGTCCCGAAAGTGCATAAAATTTAAGTTATTCAGGTTTCCAACGACAGCTGTTTTTTTATCCTCCTCACTGAGGATTATCTATGCAGTTATCAAGAGCGTTTTGTATTTTGGGAGTTAAAGACTTCGAATGATATAACTGAGTTAACAAAATCTTATTGTTTGAAGTTTCCATGCAGATTTGTCGCATCTCACAATTCATATTTCATATTATTTTAACCAAACGATAGTAGACCTAATTCCATCAATATTTTATAATATAGTTGAGACCCGCAACTTCGTCTGCATTATTTATTATCTTATCAATAAATATTATGCAGAGAGGAAAAACATTAAAAAAATTGAGGATAATATATACTTTACTGAAAGTCTTTGTAAACACTACACATATTGTCGAGGGCGTAATGTTCATAAAATTCTTAGTATCTTAAAACTTAAGAAGACAGACAGAAGACAGAAGTATATTACATGTAGTTATCGTGATTTTTTCAGATAAAGACTGTGCTAAGGAAATAAAACTAAAAATTAATCTAAATCTATCAAGTAGTTTCTGAGTGATGTACGCGTACCGACAGATCTTTATCATTTTATTTATATAGATATGGAGTCAATTAAGCCAAGTTTGTGAATAAAAAGTGCTACATAACAGACTAAGATCTATCTCACTACAAAATTAATGAAAAGATCAGAAGATGACTAGAAAAGCAATACACAAACATTTTTTTTTACATTTTTTTTTTGTTTTTATCAGCTTGCAATTTTATAGAGGACTGGTAGGTCATAAGAAGTACGTAGCTCGATGTAAGCTGTCACTGTGGTATATTGTATAGCTCTTTTAGAATTGGTGTAGAAGTAATTGGGTTTCTAGCGTTCGGCCACAATCTCATTTGATGATAAATGACAATAAATTTAGAGGCTACTAGCTCTCAAGTGCAGCTACTGGAACACTCTAACAAGTGCTTTGGGGAAAGATTTTGAACATTAGGGCGATAGTTAGTCAGGCGGAATTAGAAAAAGCCCTAGCACCATTCTGTGATTTCATGATAATGTTTCCTTCACCCAAAATTTCGACTCAGTTGCAAGGATTCGAACCTACATCCATCGATTGTCATCGTTTTAAGTAGAGCTGTTACAACATATCTAGAGGTGTTTAGTGAGAGATTTTCGAATTAAAGACTACAGCGATTCTGGCAAGTATTAGAAATGCTAGGACAGTTTAAAGTTTGTACCAGTGTCAATGGTCGCGGTACCAGAGCGAGTTTCCATTGAACCATCGCCGTTTAAATTCCCATGTTAGATTATATTAAAAAATCAATAACCGCCAGAAGTGTGTAAATAGTTCTTCGTTGTGGATTTCTGGTCGGCCGAAGATAACCGAATGTTGACAGCGATCAACAGACCCATCGATAATCCCACTGGACTGTGTTTATCGGTTCTCCGCAGAGCGAACTAAATAAACTAACCGACACGACGTGTTTACTTCAAATTGATATCGATAGAATTTTCAACGTGGACTTTCCGTTTGTTTAGGTAAAACTAGCTCTCACCTCTAATTTTATATTCATACTAGCGGACCGGGCGGACGTTGTCCTGCCTTGATAATAAAAAAAATCCTAAAAGTCAACTGCAGCGCCACCTACCGAGTCCAATTGTCAATCTAAACCATTCTCGAATCTCCACGAACACACACAAAAAATTTCATCAAAATCGGTCCAGTCGTTTAGGAGGAGTTCAGTCACATACACACGCACACAAGAAATATATATATTAAGATGTTTATTTAAATAAAAATTTAAGTGGTTCTAGAGTTTTACATAAAATTGAGTAAAACCGGTTAGGAGTTCCGCATATATTATTTTACATAACAAGTAGAAGTTTTTCCTTCACTATAGATTTGTGATAAAAGTATTAAATACATTTAGATAAAATTTAGACAAAAAACTTTTGAAGTGAAAACTTATTTAAGGGGAAAACTTATGGCTTCGCACCACCGATGATCGCGACATCCTAGAGAAGCGTCACCAATGACGTCGACATTTTTGTAACGTGTTGCCTTTACGCCAGACTAGCGACGCGTAGTATAGCGGCCTGTGTACACTGTACATGTAATATTGATATTTTGTATTGATCTTGTGCAACCCATCATATGTTAAATCAATTACTAAATTGTATAAAAATGTATACAATTATTGCTCGGATTGTATTGGCATCTATTGAGATGTGAAATTAGATTTCTGTCACTACACAAACTTTTTAAAGGTAACTGGGGTTTTGCGACTAAATATAGATAGATAAAGGATTAATAATAATTAGTATGCATATTACTTGTATGCATACATATATTGTTTATTTTAAAACTAGCTAATTCTCATCCGTTTTGTTGGACATTAAAAAATTGCAAAGGGTCAATCGTATCTCAAAGAAGTATAAAGCAATCTACAAAAACAGACTCGCGGTAACTCTATTTTTATTATAGAGTAGATGTGCCCGCGACTTCGTCCGCGTAAATCTTTATGTAAAAAAACTGTGATTAATAAAATCAATTGGATGTATTAGGTTCATTTACTTGCATACTTTTCTCTCGTAATAAGTCGCGTCGTCATTAAAATTACAATAACTTTGATAAACCAAACCGATTTTAATAAAACAAACGACTAAATGTTACTCGAAGATATGCTTTATGATTTTATGATGAACGCAGTATTTTAGCAGTGATGCGTGTCCAAACACACAGACACAGATGGACAGTCGGACATACAGACATTTCTAAA
The DNA here is from genome assembly GCA_036509395.1 of Antheraea yamamai. Taxonomy (NCBI): domain Eukaryota; kingdom Metazoa; phylum Arthropoda; class Insecta; order Lepidoptera; family Saturniidae; genus Antheraea; species Antheraea yamamai. Next base: position 20,663,524 of record AP028428.1, on the reverse strand, counting down.
AATGATTGAAATGTATTTTTTTACTTATTCCTAGACACCTGCAACATTTTTTTTACAAAAATCTAAAAGTACAGACACTTTACAATCACATTCTTATTATACGTATAGAAGATGCGAAGAAATACTACAATTTTGATTTCATTAAAAAATATATTATTTAAACTCATTATAATATCTAAGATAGACTGTCATCCAATGTTGTCAGATGTCCGCGTCACGTACCTCGCAAAAATCTACCTGCATTGTTCACATCCACACCCACGACGTGCCTTCTACACGATCCAAAGGTACCTTATAATATGACAATAGAGATATTCAATACGCACTGTAGTTCGGTCGGTTTCTGGTAAAAGATTCCTGCGTTACGAGAAATTTTACCTGGCCCAAATTTATACGGTCCAACGGTTTCCTATAAAATAAAAGAATCGGCTAAGTGCGAGTCGATGTCGCGTACTGAGGGTTCCTTTTCCGTATATAATACATTTTGGCTTAACGAAAACAAAAAATATGTTTACTTACATTTCCGTAGGGATCTTTGGCAGAGTCATGAATACTGAGTGATTATTATTAAATTAAAGTTTAGGGCCATTCATAAAATACGTTCAGACTCATATCGGAGTGTCGCTTACTGCGAGAAGATGTGACAAGGTTGATCCGGGGTTCTATAAAATCATGTCATTCGTAGCTCATCAAACAATGTTGTATATTTTCCCCTTGCTTTTCGTTTTGTTATGGTTGAATGTCATTTGTTTCATATTTATAATTATAGACATATTTTTATGTATATATTTGTAAATGAACCCCGGGAAGATCTTTTTGTGACACAATATTAAAAAGGGAGTTGCAGAAAATGTAACATATTATGACGAAGGTAGTTTAAAAAGGTAAAATTGTACGTAGATAGCATATTTTATGAACGTCCCTTTGTATAACACCAGATTTCATGCGTATCACTCACTGTATTTGACTTTATATATCGCATATAGTTATCACCGTTTTATATGAGACTGGATTTCACTGTTTTTGCGAGAGTATTAAAAAGATAAAATTAAAAACACAATTCTTGTATTAAGCCGGACCATACCTTTCTCTGCTACAAAGCGGTAGGTAGTGCAAAACACAGTGTTCTATTTCAAAGGTTGTGGTTTGCAACATGCTCTGGTACAAGAAATATTCCATCTAACTCTTGAAGATTTGAGGTTGGCTGTACTGAGCCATAAGCGACAGTGGTGACTTAACCTATAAAAAATGTTACTTTTTATTATTATATATTTAAATAGATGCCATAATAACTGTTCTATGCAATTTTTAATTGATAGACTATACAGGATCCATCAAAACTTAAACGGACCGTGTAGATTTAATAATAAGGTTTTTTTTCCTTTGAAACCGAACTCTGAAATGAATATAATTTCCTACAGAGCAGGTGGTGGTTCGATATAAATTATACAGTAACACATAAGCAGATATTATAAAATACTACGAAATTCCTTCGTTTTTATTTATTTTATTATATTTGTAAAACACAGTCATATCTCATTTATTGTTGTCATAGCAACCGTGAAATATGTGGTATATTGGTATCTTACTATTCGTTCGAAAGTCCGCAGGGTTGATTCCCCGTAAAGGCCAAACGTTTTTTTTATAACGAGATTGTTAGGTACTTGTCATGTTTGTCTCCCTTTCGTTATAGGGATCTTTATGGCAAACTGTTAAACTGTATTTAAGGATATTTACCTGCGATATAGTTCATTTTTATTGCTAAATGTTTATGCTTCTAACAAAAAGGTAAGTATTGTTTATTGAAGTGAGACTTGTGGTATGGTATGGCAGGGAAAAAAATTCGTTACGTGTTAAACGTGAGATAAATATGTATTTGTGTCTGTCTGAGTCTACTTGTATACCAGAATGAGTAAATGTATAGTTAAGTATTTATACTACGGAACTTTGTATATTATATAGTTCAGAATTATATACATACTAGCGGCTCCGGAGGAAGTTGTCCTGCCTTGATAATAAAAAAAAATCTAAAATTCAACCGCAGTGCCACCTACCAGTTCCAATTATGAATTTAAACCATTCTCGGATCCACTCGAACACGCACACAAAATTTTATCAAAATCGGTCCAACCCTTTTAGGAGGAGTTCAGTGACATACACACGTATAAAGGTAAAGATAATAAGCCTAAGAAATTCAACTTCCGCGTGTGCACACTGATACACGCAATGTTTTTGAAGTGAAAACTTTGGTATGTTTGTTGAGCGGTATTTTTTTAGCAGAAGATAAATTTATAATTTCGCGTCATGACATGTAAGCGTGTCCGACCGTATTGCGCTTGCGTGGCTTGCGTCAGACTTGCGATGCATAATACAAATATTGACATTTTGTATTGAAATTGTATTGCCCACCATATCTTTGATGAATTAATAAACTGTATATAATTATTATTAGGAGCGCCAATAGGTGTATAAGAGCGACTAATGATAATAATTTCAATTAACAAATGATCAAATTTAAACAATTCACACAGTAATTGATTAAAAAATTCAAAAGAGGACACAGTTCAAATTCCATTGTTTTGAGCCATCACTTCTGTCGGTAGTTCTTATGACTGCCTCAACTTTTTGTTTTATAATGGAGTCCTAAATATTTCAAAAATATATAATTTAAAAATTTTCACATTAATTGATTCAACCTTTTTGATATAGTAAGAGCGTTTAAAACACTGTATTTAAATGTAATTGATGAGTTTTTGGCGGGATTTTGGTCTGTCATGTAGTGGATTTTATTTTTTATTCATAATCTTTTGTTACTTGACTCTATATTGTGTAAAATTGGTGGTGTTTTATGTATTATGGTTTGTTTATTGTGCATAAGTGAAGTGAATGGAAAATAATACCACGGACCATGAATTGTGAGATGCCACAAAAACTCCATGGAAAGTTCTAACAAGATGGCCACCATTTTGTTAATTCATTGAAATTATATCAAAAAACTTGTAATATCGATACTCACTTGACAATGGCAGTAATAGTCTACTAGGAGACTGGTTGCCAAAAATGGAATGGAAGAAGAACTTGTAATACTATTAACTACTCGACAATGGCAGTAATAATTGAAAAGATTGGTTGCCAAAAATAATGTTAAAAAAAAAATGATACCGTTAATATTACTCATCGTACGTTTTGTACTGATTGTTCTTTAGGGAAATATTCAATCAATTTATTTTACAGACAAAGATAAATATCATAAAAACAAATAAAACAAGTGAAACATCCATCCATCGTCGCATACTTTCTCGTTTCTCGGAAAGCTATTATTACTACGTGAGTTTATTTACACGTTCCGATATCGGGTGGCTATGAAATTGTAATATCGTGTCTTGTGGTGTAAAAATTTACTCTTCATTGCTCCCGTCAAGTAACGCCCACGTTCAATTTGTATTAATCGTTAATAAACAACTTCAGAGCCATTTGAGAATTCTGTAAACAAAACCCATTACCTATAAAGTTATATCCGATAATTTTCGCATTGTTAAACAACGCGACGGGGCTTTGTGTTTTCGTTTGTTTTCCTATTATTGGTAGTTACAAGTTTTATATTAACGGAACGTTCGGTCTAGGATAGACAGAGACAAAAGAACTATACAGTTACAGAAATGTTATATCTTAATATATATATTTCTTGTGTGCGTGTGTATGTGACTGAACTCCTCCTAAACGACTGGACCGATTTTGATGAAATTTTTTGTGTGTGTTCGTGGAGATTCGAGAATGGTTTAGATTCACAATTGGACCCGGCAGGTGGCGCTGCGATCGACTTTTAGGATTTTTTTTGTTTTCAAGGCAGGACAACGTCCGCCAGGTCCGCTAGTCTCCCTATAATTATAATCATTTGTTAAAAATTAAGACAACACGTTCTACTTTATTATTTATTTATCACTAACACTACGTTTATATTTACCATTATTAAAAAAATTATTATACACCGAACAAACACCGTATATACATATATGTATATATCATGATTTTTGTCCACGATGAACTCGGAAACTACTCAACCGATCTTCATTAAAGTAGACATTCATGTATAATTTGGTCCAACTTGAGAGATAGGATAATTTATATTTCGATTAATGGCCTCAATAAATTGTAATTGCAAATTAAATGTTTGTCAATGTCGATTATTGGTATTAATT